>VWZX01006809.1:227500-827500 GCA_013399015.1 Galbula dea
TACATCATGGCAAGATGAGGAGAAATCAGAACCCTGCTTAGGGTATAGTAAATAAAATGGGGAGGTGAGCAAGCAAGGGCAGAGGAACATGTTTAAAAACAAAATTAATTGGCTGTGAAAATACAGTTCAAAACTGAACATAAAGCCTTTTTTTCAGCATTGATTCATATTGGGAGAAATAAAATATTATTTAATTACTGGAAAGGGCTGCTCTAGAGTAACAGGATTCTAGTGAGATGACCAGTCACTTTATCACTCCTACTACTATATATTTTCATATGACAATTACAAAACCCATATGTGAACCACTAGGAGATTTTATATTAGGACTGAGCTTCTCTGTGAGTTTCAAAGGTAGCCAGAATGGTAGATCTCGTACATTTGAAGTTCACTCTTTTTGTCTAATGGGGTAAGGTTTCTGATAGGCTGTCCAGGCAGTCTTTTAATCTACACACCTACTAAACTCAAATTTATTCTGGGGATAAGGGAGGAGAGTTACATGGCTGTTCTTCATTATGAGTCATGCTTTTCTCCCCTTTAAACAGTCAACCTGTAATACCATGAGCCACATGTCAGGAATAATCTGGTAGAAATGATAGGTAATCCCTGCTGAAACCCAAACCTGGCTTCTGACCTGCTGCAGCCCTGCAATTAAACTTCTACCTCTCATAAGTTTTGGGGATCCTAGGTAAATCATGGATAAGTTTCATGGTATCCAGCAAGGAAGAAAAGGTGAGATTTCCTGTTTTGCCTCAGTTTAATAAAATCAAGCCTTAAAATACAGAAAACTGTCTATATTATTCAAAATCACATCTACAGTAGATAGGTAGGCTTTTGTGTTTCCCAAAGGACAGTTTTGCATTGTTGATTCTTTACATGAGTGCAATGAAAAATGTAGTTCCCCAGCTAAAGGAAAGGTGAAGGAACAGTCAGCAGTTGCACAGGTTTTCAGGTAGACTCTCAAATACGTTGCCAAGTTTTTCAAGTACATCTTCACCATGCACCTGACCTAAGCTGTTACCCAAGGACTTTACTTTGATTTCCCTCACTCCCATCACATAAGCTCTGGAGGTGTTTATGGCCATATTAATTTGTTTGGATGGAGATAAATAAGAGGCCAAGTTCTGCTTTGCTTTTTTGCTGACTCCTGTATGCTCATTACCTGTGTGAAATATGAAGATGATTCCCTATATGAAGATCCTGCCTGCAGAAGTGAAAAAAAGAGATTCTTGAGGGAATTCTGAGCTTCATGGAGACACAGGTTCCTCTGCTGAACTATCTGTCTCAGCACACTTCAAGCCAGTCAGGTTAGAGCTGGTCATATTTTGTCCCTGGCTTTCTTTTCAAAATTGGAAAACTTTTCAGGGACATTGTTGGAACAATTCCTCCATTTTATGAGTGGTCCTGGACCTGACTGAAATTCTCCTAAATGGAAAAAAAATCAGCTTTCTGAATTAACAAAAAAAAGAGAGGAAGTGGAAGGTAAGAGGGTGTTAGTATATTATCCTTCATCATCTTTTAAAAAAGGTGTATGCAGTTGCTCTGTCTGTCCCTCCATGTGTCTGCCAGTATAAGTGTCTGCTGTTCACCCTGTAACACTGTAATAACCTGATGGCCAATTTTAACCAAATACAACCGAGGAGGAGATGGCTGGACAACTTTATCTCCAACTATTGTAAAGACCTGGCAGCTCAATAGGTGAGAAGCCAGCATTTGTCTCCCTCTAAGGGAAAGACTGAAGCATAAACTCAGCACATGCCTGCTTGATTCGGCTTGTCAGTAGGCCAGTCACTTGTTGTGTTCCTCCAGTGTGGGAGGGAAGTGTCAGGCAAGTACAATACAGATTTTCTGTAACCTGAGTTACAAGAGTTCTGCTGCTCTGTTTCCAAGTCAAGATAACTCGGTCCTGTGCTATGTCTGCATCTCCAAGCAGGCATCTTGGATCTCTGATACATCTCAATTTACAGTGTCTATATATAGGCAATAGATTGATGTCTAACTGGTTGAAATACGTTATCTTAGAAACAGGTGTCATCATGTTGAAGCTCTTACGTGCATTAAATATATATGCACTTATTACACTAACTGAAAATCAAGTCAGTTCAGACTCTGGAACTAAAAGAGTGATACAACTGATGTGTGTATAGCAAATCTCACATCTACTTGTAGATCAAGCAAAATAAATTCACCCTAGATTCTTCCTTATTACACTTCCCAAAACAGTAACTACTTCCTTCCTGAGACTCCATCAGGAACATCGATATCAACCCTGTGCAAGGTTGGAAGTACTCTCGCAATATTTCCTTAGTCCTTTGCCCAATCTGCTGCTGCAAGAGCAGGCAGAGATCCATTACTACAGGGAGGAAAAAACTAAGATATGAAAGAGCTTGGCTCTCCCATGGTCCTGGCCAGTGCTGGTTTAGATCTATCTCTAGGGTAGTGCTGTTCATTGCTCTTTTGCCAACTTCTCAGCTCCCCACCAAATATAAAAGGTCTGGACCTTTCTTTCTTCAAAAGAAAAGCCACTGGTTTTTGGATACTGAGGTTCACCCCTGCCTTGCTGGAACAGGTTTGTGAAGGAATGAAGACAAGACTAGGGACAATCTTGACAATGAGCTATGACTTCAGGTTCTCCAGCACTCCATTTATACAAGTAAATTAAATAATACTAAGGAGCAATGTCAGCACTGGGACATTGTTAAAAGGATCCCTGGCACGTTTTCAGCCTCAGGCTCTGCTGAACTGTTGCTGGGGATGTTTTAGTTGTTAACACAGGCCAGGGACCATTCTCAACTGACAGCTTTGACACAGCCATCAGCTTTAGAGGCTAAGAGAGTTTAGCCATGTGGACATGGACTGATCCACAGCACTTGGCTTTGTGTGGAGAGCTCATGGGATGAGTCTTTACATTTGCAACCTTTCTTATAAATACTGTATCCACAAGTCATCACTCTACAGAGGAAAAAACTAGTGAGAAGATTCAGAGCTGATTTCACTTGCAATTTCTACATCAAGGCCCAGGAAGACCTTTAACTGTCCTTGTGCCTTTGGCTCTTATGAAAACCGTCAGCCCAGATGTAATCTGTGCTGCAGGGTAAGTCTCTGTAGAAAGAGCAGAGGCAAAATTTAACATCAGCTTATTCCAAGTACAAAGTGCTTGTTAGCAAACCAGCAGCTGCTTGCCAGAAAATAATTTTGTTTCATGCAGGAGCCAGTCATATCAAATAATTTGCAGCTGCACTTTTCTTCTGGACACCGAGTGAGGAGTCCAAAATGGCATATTTTGACTTACTAACCCAGTAGTATCAATGTGTGAACCACAGAAATAGGCAGAGCTTCTTATACACTGCTGAAGTGATCCAGACACAGTGGTGTGCTCTTTAAGGTTGTCTTCAATATTAGAAAGTGCTCTTATGTTTTTTTTCCTGCTAAATTCTTGTGATCTTCTTATAAGGAAATGTGCTTTGCTCAGGTGCTAAAACAGGCACCTGGGGCCTCTCTGAAGGCTGTGGGGCACACAAAGCAGAAGGTATAGGACAGACACACTATTCTGATGCAGCAGAAGGAGGTCCAGATGTCTCGAGTGGCACCAGATGCTCCCATCTAAGCATTTGAGATGGTCTTAGGGGCCTGAACTTGCACGTCAGTGTTTGGCTGAGTAGGCAAGGCAAAGTGAGCATGTTGACTGCATTAAATTAAATTAGAGGCAGAAACATAGATTACTTAAATACTGATATCAGTACATACCACACCAATTTGCAGTCTCTATGAAGAGCTGTAGATAGGCAGTTGTGAACTTGTGCCACTGTAATGTACTAAGAAAGCAAGGTCGTTGTTAACAGGGAGTTTGACATCCCATCCCACTCAGTAATGTGTTGGAGACAGAGTTGGAGCAATATAAAATAAGGTGGAGCTTCACGTGATACACCTCTAGAAAAAACTGCAACAGCTGATCCTGTGACTCTTTCAAATGCAGAAGTCCCTGTGACACCATGGCACAAGGAAAAAGGGACGTACCCACATAATGTAGTCCTGTCCACAGTCAGTTTTCCATCTCCCTCTCTTAGATACGGTTCATACTTGTACTGGGTTGCTTTCACGTTTCACAGCCTAAGGGGAGAGAAAGCATGGTGAGTGTCTTCCAGACTGTCAGTGCCTTCCACCTTTCATCATGGGGAAACACCTTGCCCCGGGGATGGCTGCTATAAATCCCTTGCCCGGGAGATGGTGCTCTTGCCCCGGCAGTGATCCCTCCCTGCAAACCCGGACGCTCCCTGGTACTGCGCTCTTTGCTGATGCTTAGTCCCGCTGCAGCCACTCAGACCCTCTGCTGAGGTGGGTCTGGATGGCCCTGTGGGATGCTTTCTTCTCCGCTGAGCTTCTCATGCTACTCAATAGGAGAAGGAGGATGCACCCCAGGAGTCTTCAAAAATAATTGGAAAAAGATGGAGAAGGATAGCAGAAATTGTGGACTTAAAATGTAGAACCAGACAGGAGATCAGAAGATGCAGTGGTGGGAAAAAGTAGTTGATGAGCTGCTCAGTTTGTTCCATTATCTATGATGTTCTTGTGGGGCCTTTCAAGTGGGAGCTTTCTCTCCTTACTGGCAGGTGCCCAGCCCAAATCACCCACATCCCCTCTGTCATGGAAAGACAAGTCCTGGTAAGAAAGTCAGACAGGCATAGTCTTTGATAGACATGTTCCAGGCCACAGAAAGTTGCAATCAACAGGCCTTTCGACCACATCCTTTTTCCCATCCAGATATCCACCTTCCTCCATACCTCCTCCTCCTCCTCCTCGCTGCACAGCAGCAGGCACAGAGGACTGAAGGGAGGAGGACTCAGCTGAGGCAGAGGGGGTGGCATACTTGCTCTGGACCTCTGCACACCTCAACTGACCCCTATGGCTCAGTGGTGTTCCCAGGGTAGTTGTCAAGGAAACAAAAGTTGATGCCTCCAGCTAGGCACTTTGTGTCATGAGCTGCACTTGGGTGGGATAGATCTACCTGTTGATTCCTGTTCAAGGTGATGTTCCCAAAAAGGAGGGAAATCAGTTCTTGGGGACAGGTCTTACTTTTCCAGACCCGTGTCACTGTGAAGAACTATTGGTCTGACCTTAAGGACTTCAGAGTTTAGCTCCATTTAGCTGGTCTACAGTAGAAAATAAGAAGTATGGGGAAAAGTACTGGAGTGGATGAAAGAACAGAAGTAGCTGTCTGACAAGGAATAAACAATAACAAAGGATGGTAAGATAACCTAAGTGGGAAAAAATAACCCCTGCCTTCTTCCCATGGTCTTAGTGGTGAACACCTGCGTTCAGAAAGTTTGGAGTGAGCCAGAGCTGAGGTTATTGGTCAGATTTTGCACTGGGATAAAGAGCAAAGGATTTGGTTTTGGTTTGGAGAAATTCTTTGTCTCGATTGGCAGAGAAGTGAGAATGACACAACAGCTATGAGCAGCACTGGCTGGGGAAGGATGGGGAGAGGGCAGAGAAGGAGTCTCCTGGGAATACCTAGGAACTGGGAAGATCAAGGTGAAGTGCTGTGTGCAATGTTCCCTTTCTTATGCTCCCTTGGTTAGCCATGGGGGGACACTCTCCCAGCCAGGTCTCCGCTTCAGGACTGGCTGATACTCCCATGTCTGAGGAGCCTTCGCAAAGGGGCTGGAAGCAGGATCCCTAGCTGAAGCTGGGAAGAAACACAATAATCTGGGAGGCAGATGAGAGAAAAAGGGGTTGAGTGGGTGTCAAAGGGTGAAATATGTAAAAATAAGGAAGCGTGTGGCAAAGTTGGAGGAGAGCTGTTGGAGAGCAGTTCCCCTTGTGATATCTCACAGGAATAGCTAGGACTGGGGAGGCAGCTGAGGTCTTTCTGCAGGGGCAGAACAAATCCTCTGAAACAGCTGTCTCAGCTGGGCTCTTCGGTTGATGCTGCAGGAATCACTTTCTGGAGGTATGGCTCTCCCTCCAGTAACTATTAATGAGAGGAAGGTGATTAGTTAGACAGAGAAAGCAACCAAAACAAATCAAGGTGAATCCCACCCCTTCCAGCCAGACACTAGCCTAGACTACTATCATAAGGATGCTTGAGGAGAGTCATCACTCCAATTCAGCATCTGTGGCTTGGTGCACTGACAAATTACCTGCTGACTCTGCACTTTTCAAAAAGAAAATGGGCTTTTTTATTTTAAAACTGAGTGTTAAACTGTGTTTTGACTTGCTATATTCAGGTGGCTTATGCCAGACCCTGTCAACCAGATGCTGAATAGGACAATTTTCCCTGAGGGGAAGGGAAAGTCTAATCCAAGAAGCTTTTATGTTTCCAGAAGGATTGAACTCTCAGCAAAGCATTTCCATAAGTCTCCTGTCCCCTGGCTAGAGCATAGTGTTCAAATAGAAAGTGATGTGAGACAAGCATCACTTCTGACATCCAGATTGTGGTGACGTAAGGTCTCTGGGCCTGAAGGAAAGCAGCCTTACAGGGTCTTTGAATCCATTTGATGTTTCATGCATGGACTTTGTACCTTGATTTGTCTTGTCTTCCTTGGCTATCCCCATGCAGACAATCAGGAAGAATTCAGGTTGGCTTCAGTTTAAGTAAGTTTTAGAAGGGTTTCCTGGGAAAAAAAATGATGCTGTGGCTTGGTTACTTGCTGAGCTGGCCTTGCTGTCACTTGTAGCCATATAGCTAGAAGACATTTGTTAAGTGTTAAGTGAAGCCACAAGAGGCTTCCTGTGTGGTCACTACATGAAAACATACTCTTCCAAATAACCACTAGCATCAGTAATGCAACTGCTCTGAACTTGCTTGAGACTTGGTTGAGCCCCACTGGCTTAGCTAATGGAAACAGCCATGAACACTCCCAGTTCTGAAGTGTGTAAGGGTTTGTTGCTGCAGTTTATTCCATTAAAAAATGCTGGTGATGGGGAAAGTGAACATCTGTGGAGATACAGGGCTGTGGGAATGTGACTGTGACACCAGATATGTGGTTATTGCTTGAGGATTTCTTTTCTGCCTCAGTTTTCTCATTTGAGAAATGGTCTTCCGCAGCTGGTGGCGTTCTGGCTAAATCAAATATTCCCATCTTTCTTTTGCTGAAGAACATATGTAGGGCAGCCCCTCTCTGGCATGCAAGAGTTCCAGGTTGAGCCTTTGCCCACAGTTGCAAAAGAGGATGCAGCCATGGTAGGAAAGTCCATCTTGCACAGGGCTCAACCCCCCCCACAAAAATTAATCAATGCTTCACACGCAAAGGTCCACAACCACCATGGACAATGCAGGAGGGCAAGTAGGGCAGTTCTGGGTACCGAGAGAGTGGAGGGAGGGAGATTGCAAAGGAGATAAGCCCAAGTGACAACCAGGCAGGAATGATTCCTTCCTGATGTTGGAGAAATCAGCATCCCAAAAATGTTCCTAGTAAACACAAAAAACAGGCTTAGTGAGCAGACTGTCCCTTTTTTTCCAAAAACCCTTCTAGAACAGCCTATTGGTGAAGAGAGACATTGGTTAGACATGGTACAAGCTGCTAAGGTACAGCAGTCAGGATCCCTCCTGGGCATACAGCCAGTGGCTTTATGTTACTGGGGACAGGTTCTTGAGGTAAAAATAAAGTAAAATATGGCCCTTTATCTTCACCTTAGGCTCTGGCAGACTTCTGATTCATTTAATACTTAGTGAACAGGACAATCTCAGAACCATGTTTTTCAGTCTGTGCAGGAGGTACCTAGAGGATTTGTAAGTGTAAAAGCAAAGAGAGATGAAGGAAGTGAGCAGGGCCAGAGCTAGTGTCACCATGTTGGGTGAGGGCCACTGTGGGCAGGAGCACATCACTGAACCCACATCAGTGGGGAGTATCCCCAAGAGGAACAAGTCTATTTGCTGGTGAAGCTGAATGGACATAAAATGTTCCTTGGTTATATGGGTGTTTTTTCTGTATAAACTTGCTAATTGAGTTGTAAAATAAAACTGCAGTCTTTCCTCTCCAATTTCTGCTGCTGCAGCAGTGTGCTAATTTGGTTTTGGAAGGGGGCTGGTAGAAGGTGGCTCTTTGCCAGCATGAAATTATGTGCAAAAAGTTTGCACTGGGCGAGAAGGGAGTCCATCCTTGTAGCAGGGAAGGGCTGGAGGCAGGAGCTGCTGTGCTGCTGTGCAGGGCTGGAGTGGCTTGGAAAAGTCCTGCAGCTGGGCTGGGTTGATGGAAATTCAAGAAAGCCCAAAAGGGTTTAGAAGAAGCTGCAATGGAGAACAGATGGGAAACTCAGCACTCACGTACCTTGATAGGCACTGTGTTGGAGAGGATTGGCTGTCAGATTCATGTCTCCCTTGCAGCTCAGCTGGGCAGGATTTGGCTCTTGGGTCTGTGCGCTCCAGCTGATGCAGTCATGTGTGCCTGGTGTGCAGAGACGTGTGTACGAGTTGCTCAGGGTTCTGTGGATAAGTGTGCGCCTATGTTCAAGTCTCCAAACAGCTGGTGAGGACAGGGACCTGGATCTCACCACCCAGCAGTACATGGTTCTGTTATGGGGACAGCTGTGTACGGGAACAAGGATGATGTAGTGCAAACCACCACAAAGGAAATTAGCACTAAGCTATGACAGCTTGCACCAAGCTGGTATTTAGATCTGCTGCCCACAGTGGGGTCTGAGGACTGGTCTGGGGGTAAAAATGTGGGGAAAGAAAAAACAAAGGAGAGTGCACAGCAAGAGACAGACGTCTCTTGCATCACTATAGTTTTAATTTTTAAAAGATATACAGAAAGAAATGCAATGACATTTCCAGCCTCTGGGAATTTGGCAAAGCCTGGGGTTCTTTGTGTGTGACAAGTACACAGACCCCAATACGTGGGAGGATGTACAGGCTTGGGTGGCACAGGGCACAGCCCCCAGTCACCATTTTTGTACCTTTCACTGCTTGCCATGAAACTTGTTTCATGAAATAACTCCAGGCAGGAAGGTCCAGAAACCATTGCAAGAAAAACAGAGGTTTATGGGCAGTCTTGCCTGCCCATTTTCTAAAGCTCAGCAGTCTTACCTGTCATATCATCCTTCTACCCTTCTACTGACTCTATGGTCCCTTCCCTGGGCAACATTGGGAAGGGAGTGCTGCCGTATCCTGCAGGGGAGAACATCAGGACCATAGTCCGTGGGTCTGGGGCAGCTGGTGGACGTGGGATTGAGAGACGCAGGACGGAACAATGATTTTCAGCCTTCCCATCTTCTGGAAGGGCTGCCCTGAGCACCCAGCCCTACTGCCATGTGCTCTGGTGCTGTAAGGACACCTCAGCACTCTGCCCAGAGGGTATCACAGTTATCAGGGGGTGGAAAGTCTTGTCAGATGCTTTCATAAAGTGACCTTCAGTGTCTGAACAGCATCAAGCTGGATTTAATACGGGACTGGCAGAAGTAAAACAGTTAATGAAGCCTTCCTCTTATAGCCTCCTCTGCTTCCTGCCGCAGATGAAGCAGGGCTCCACGTGGTCACTAACTGCTGGGCACTGTGCAAGGTCCCTCACAAACCATGCAGAGTGTGCAAACGCCATGCAAAGACTGGAAGCCCCGTATGAACCGCGCATGCACTACAAGAGGTGCCATTCGATGTGTACAAATGGCTTTGGGCCAGGCCGACCTGCACCGCGTAGGACATGGGGATTTATTGGGAAGGAGCTGCCCCCGTTGCTTTCTTCTGTGTATCCCTACAGAGCGATTCTGCCGGCTGGTATTGGAAACCCACTCTTGATGCTATGACAAAGCACCTGTAAAAGTATAGCAGAAAGAAATCTGAGAGGCTGCGGTGACAAATGCTCGTGAGAAGGGATTGTCTGGGGGGAGAGGAAAAAAAAGGGCTGTGTTTGTTTTGGCTAAACACCTACATTCCTTCAAATAAATCATGGCAGCGCTTGTTTTTGTATTTGTGGAGAAATCGCAACAGACATAACCAGGGACTTAAGAGACTTGAAATAACATCCTAGTAAATACCCCACTTTGTTATTTTAATCGAGACCCAAGGAAACATCTGAATTTTACCAAGGAAACTCTCTGTGAAGGGGAAAACATTAGCCTACGGCCCTGCCGGGGCTTTGTTTTGCTCTGCTGTTGGTCTCCCGAGGCGGCATTACCGGGACTGATGGAGCAGCGCGCGGCAGAGCGGAGTCCCCGGGGCCGTCCCGCAGCGGCTCGCTCCGCGCTGTCCCTGCTGCTCCCTGCCTGCTCCCGCCGCCCGGTATCAGCCCCACGGGCACAGCGGGGGTCCCCAACACCAGGGCGGGGATGCCCCTTCCGAAATGGCAGTAGGGTGTCCTCCTCCAGTATAGGATGGCAGTTCTCCGTCCCAAATGTGGGGTGCTGGTTCCCGTCCAAAACATAGTCAAGGCTACTCCGTCTGCTCTATGGGACTGGGATCTCCTCCTGCGGTGCGGGGTGGCAGGTGACAACACATGGTGAAGGCTCTCGCTTCAACATGGGGTGGGAATTCCCCTCTCCGAAGGATGTGCCCCCTGCAAACAGAGGTGGCGGTGTCCCCCTTCCTCTCCCCGACCGAGTGCAGCCTTCCAAATTCAGGGTTGCCCCCCTGAAAATAATGCCGCGGCGCGGGCGGTGGTCTCCGATCCAAACTAAGGATGTGCGTACCCACATCGGGACCGCAGGTGTCCCCGGCAAGGTGGAACTGGGGGAGAGCAGCGGGGGAGGGCGGACGGATGGCCCGTATGGGGGTCTCACCTGCAGGCGGGGGCGGNCTCTGCCTCTGCCTGCTGGGCGCCTGCCGCCTCCGCCGCGGGCTGGAGGCCGCCGCCGTGCGCGGTCCGTCGGCGGCCGTTCCCCAGCGACCCTCGGCAGCCGCGCCTTCCTCCGCCTCCTCCTCCTCCTCTTTCACCGCCGCCGCCTCCCCCTTCTCCTCCCCGCCGCGGAGGGACGGGGCTCTCCGCAACGGCACCGTGGTGCCGCACCACTACATGGTGGCCCTTTACCAGCGCCTGGCCTCCCGCCGCGGCCCCGGCCGCCGAGCTGACACGGTCACCGGCTTCGTGGAGCGGGTGCGCAGCGGTGAGTGCAGGACGCGCATCCCCCCGCTCAGCGCAGAGAGGCGCAACGCCCCCAGTGGGTCAGGGGAGCTGGGGACAGGCTGCCTCGCCGGGACCCCACCGTCGGGCAGGAGGGATGTCAAGGGTTTGGGCTGGAGGATGGAGCTTGGGAATTTGGGGATGAGGATGGAGCTTGTGCATTGGCTCAGGGATGGAAGATGGGGTTGTGCACGGGCTTGGGGATGGAGCTGCGGCTTGTTCACGGGTGCGAGAATCGGGCTTCTGCGTGGGTTTGGGGACGGGTTAGAATGGAAATGAGGTTCTGATGGGATGGAGACTGGGTTGTGCATTACTTTGACCATGAGTTTTGGGACGTGGTTGCATACGGAGATGGAGCTTGCACGTTGGTCTGAGCACGGGTTTGTGCCTGGTACAGGATTGTGCGTTGGCTGAGGAATGGGGCTCTGGGTTGGTTTGAGCACCGGTGTTTGTATGGAATGGGATAGTGCATGGGGGTGTAGATGGAGCTGAACGGGGTAGGAGCTGTGCATCAATTGTTTAACGGGAATTGGAGCATGGGAATAGGGATGAGGACAGGGGTGGTAATGGGGCTGTGCGTGGGCATGGGCTTTGGGTTGCAATAGGGATAGGAAAGGGGTTGTGCCTGAAGCTGGGGAAAAGGATTGCCGGTGGAGATAAGTACGGGTCTGTGTATGAGCGTGGAGTCGGAGATGGCCATGGGGTTGCACAAGCAGTCGGGGTCAAGGATGATGCTCGGGGCTGGGAATGAGGTTGGGAACAGGGTGTGAAGTGCAGCCCAGCGGGAACAGTGAGGGCAGGATGCAGGCAGCTCTCGGGACACCCCGCCACCTGATGCACTACCCGGCAGCGGGGCCGTGGCGAGTGGAGCGGCTTGGGGGCAGCTTCTTCGCATCCATGGGACCTGGAGAGAGAAGCCCCACCAGAGGTTTTGCAGCCCAAAAAACTCTGTGAGGCACCGCAACAAGACGGGACGGGGAGGGAGCGCGGCCGCCGTGCACTGCGGGTGGGGGCGGCGAAACCCCAGGCTGCCGTGACGCTCTGGAGACTGACGAACTCAAAATCACAGACCTCTTTTCGTGCTTCCTCCTCTTTTGCCTCCTTCATATCCACGAGTGTAATGACAGTAATCAAATAAATACATACACGGACCTCACATTCTAAAAATATACATATACACGTTGCACCCTGCCGGCGAAGTTCGCTTGGCCAGGAAAAAAAATAATAATTCCTATCGAATAAAATTAAAATACAACTGAGAAGCAGCCCCAGCCTTCGCCAGTGCCTTCGCCGGCTGGCCCGTGCTGGGAGAGCGGCAGCCGGTGCTGCGGAGACATACGCAGCCGTCCAGCCCCAAACCCATCAGGGGCCGTATCCTGCCGGCAGCCTTTGAGGGAAATTTTTGCTGAAAGCTACCGGAGAAATGGTGGCGGGGAGAGGCGGGAGGGAGTCGGGGGGCTGTGCTCCGATGGAAGGGTAGGCAGCACCCGGCTTGGAAGAGCCTGGGGAAAACGGCGCACAAGTCCTGGGAAGTTTCAGCGCAAAACGAAACCAGATGAACTCTTCAAAGGGATCTCCTTATCTGTTGCTCGCAGGAATTTTAGATCTGCTTTAAAAACAGTAATAATAATGATAATAATAGTAGAATGATAGTAGTGACAACAACAACAATAAAAATTATAACAATAATAAAAAATCGCAAATGACGGGGAGAAGAGTCTGTCCCACCCAGGGGCCGGTGCAGGCTGCAGCCCCCGCGGGAGGGGCTGAGGTGTGGAGGCTTCGGGCAGGGCTCTGCCGGCAACAGGTCACAGCTCGGGCAGAGCAGCAATGTTTGCAGCATGCCCAGCTCAGGTTTCTTGTTAGTGAGAGAGAAAATAAAAAACACACCCCCCGTCCCCAACTCCTTCATCTTTTCTACGCAAACCCACCTCCTTTTTGTTGGGGTTGGTTTGTTTGTTTGTTTTATTTGGTTTGGTTTGTTGGGGTTTTGTGTGTGTGGTTTGGTTTTTGTTTGTTTGGTTTTGTTTCTTTAAAATTCACTTTGAGTATATTTAGTCAGTGCCAGAAACTGCACAAGTCTCTGTTAGGGCTTTGGATCCACCAAAAGTAGCAACGAATTCAAGCTGGGCTCCCTTGCAGCTTGTGGGAATGCCTCTGTCAGACACCTCGAGGCACTGCGTCTGTGTCTAATGTGTGCCTGTGTCTGCCTGCGAGGGAAAATGAGATTCACATCATTTTACTTGGCATGCCTGGGGGTGGGGTGTGGGTGGGTGTGTGTCACTTAGGGCAGAAGAAGTTGGTGACAGCCTGCTGACTGGGGATGGGACTGTGCTGCGCAGGTTCAGATGGAGCTTCCATGCCAAAACAAGATAGTGATACAGCGGTGGGAGCTGGAACACCCAGGCACAGGCAGAGAGGCTGCTTCATGAGGTGGGGAAGAGTGCTGAAAAGAAGCCATTTGTTTGAACTGATTCCTCCCTCTCTCTCTGCCTTCTCTTTCTCGTTTTTTTTCTGGTGCCTCTAGCCAGGGTGACCATGCCGGACACAGGGTGCACAGGCTGTCCCTGCTGTGATGCTCAGCAAGCCTTGCTGCAAGGTGATGGTCTCCCCCATTAGCTCTGTGTCCCTTGTGCATCCATAACGAGACTTCACCTTGATGTGGTTTTATTTATTTTTTCCCCTGTTATTTTTCTCTTTTTAAAATTTTTGTTTGTTTGTTTGTTTTGTTTTATTTGTTCCAGATGCCTCCCTGTGGGCCTCTGAGCAGAGATACCTCTTTGACATCTCCAGCCTGCCTGAGGGGGAGGAGGTGACGGGTACGGAGCTGCGCATCCTGCGTGACCTCCCTGAAAACCGGAGCTTGGCCCTCTCCCCTGAAGGCAGCTTCCACCACCTCCTTCTCTCCACCTGCCCAAGCCAGGATGGTGAGGAGCCCCGGCTGCTGGACTCCAGGGCTGCAGACATTTTGGACGCAGGCTCCTCCAGATGGGAGGTATTTGATGTCTGGGAAGCCCTACGGGGTCGAAGGGAAAGATCTGTCTCGGGCAAGCTGCTGTGCTTCCTGCTAAGGATTGTCTCAGATCAGTCGGGGCAGCTCCTGCCCCCCCGACAGCTAGGGTTCAGCAAGCCCCGGCCGCAGCCCCACGAGCGAGCCCTGCTCGTGGCCTTTTCTCGCACCCAGAGGAGGGAGAACCTCTTCAAGGAGATCCGGGATAAGATCAAGGCCCTGGGCAATCCTCCCTTCCTGGAGCCGCCCGATCCTGGCCAGGAGGCATACCCCAAGAAGAGGAAGAGACGGACCACCATCGCTGCCCGGTCTGGGGGCAGAGGCCATGGGAAGAAGGCAAAGACTCGCTGCAGCAGGAAGCCCCTGCACGTGAACTTCAAGGAGCTGGGCTGGGACGACTGGATAATTGCCCCCCTGGATTATGAGGCATATCACTGCGAGGGTGTCTGCGACTTCCCCCTGCGCTCCCACCTGGAGCCCACCAACCATGCCATCATCCAGACCCTCATGAACTCCATGGACCCAGAGTCCACCCCCCCCAGCTGCTGTGTGCCCTCCAAGCTCAGCCCCATCAGCATCCTCTACATAGACTCCGGGAACAATGTGGTTTACAAACAGTACGAGGACATGGTCGTGGAGACGTGCGGCTGCAGGTAGCAATTTCTGCAGCTCTCCTTCTCCCCACTCCACCTTGCCCTGCCCCACAGTCCTCCTGTCCCATTTTATATATATAAAAATATATATAAAATATATATATACATACACATTTTAGTGTGTGCCTTTCCAAAAATCAAGCTCAGAGCAGGTGTCCCCTGCTTTCCTGGGGCTACCCTGGCCGTGAGCCTGAGAAGAATAGGGGATCCACCCCACAAGACAACAAGGCTGTAGATTGCCTGCTCAAAGGAAGAATAAGCCCCTCCCACACTCTGGATTTTCCAGGGCTCAGCTTGGGGTGATATGTTGTGGAGAGAGGCCAGGCTCCCTGCTCAGAGTTCCCCTCTTTGTGCCTTGCCTGGTACCCCTCAAGAAAGGGGGGCACACAGCCTGGCAGAGCCCTTGGGGGATGCCCCTTCAGCCTCCAAGCTCTGCCTGATCCTCTTGTTTTGCCCAAGGTGAGCTAACACCTCCTTTCCCAAAGGTTTTGGAAAAAGTCTAGCTAAAATTGTCTCAGTGGTCGGGATGACCTGGGAGGGATGGAGCAGTGGCTGCAGCAGAGGAGTCAGGCCAGCTTCACTCCTTCAGCTGCATCAGTGGGGCAAAAGGGAGGTGGGAATGCTTTTTTGATTTAAGGGAGTTTTTCTGTCTCCCTTCAAATCACTGCTCTGGATTTGATGAGGGAAAAACAAGGGATCCCTAGGGGAAAGCAGAAGGGGGAGAACCTGTGGCCGTAGGAGATTGAAATCGTTTAGTCCAGGCACGTTTGCACTGCAGAGAGATTTGTGAGTCCCTTGTTGGGGACAGGAAAGATAGTGCCTGTAAACTGGAGGCTAAAGTGAGAGTCAGGTCTGAAGTAGAGTTCATGGGCTCAACAGAGATAAGAAGATGTTAGTTTCCCTGAATGGTATTAACTGTGGATGCTGTGTCTCTGTGTGGTCTGAAGCACTGGCTCTGTTGCTGATGCCCTGCAGAAGGTACTGACTGGCAGGTCCCCTCTCTTTCCTGCACAAACCCCCATTTCCAAAGCACACTGAGCACCCGGCATCAAGCCCACAAGTCACACAGCTGTCTCGAGAGAAGCAAAGGTCTTGACTTCCTGAGGGAGAAGCCATTTCACTCGGGTTCTTCTTTTTCCAAATATTTTCTATAAAAGCACCAAGCTCCACCCTACCTTCCTTTGGCACTGATTTCCCAGAGAGCTCCATCTCTCCTGGGAACACCACCCTCAGAGACTGCTATGTAAAGCAGGGCACTTTGACCCATGCTGAAAGGGCTACAGGATTTTATTAACTCAGGAGCTGAGTATAAATTATACCTTTAAATCACAGAAGCCATGCATCCATGACAAAATGTGCTGTAGATGCTGGAAGGAATTTCTCCTGCACCTTGGTGGCTTTTGGTACTGGACTTTGGGTTCATGACTGCTTTAGCTCAAAACAGGATGTATTGACAGTTTCACTTTTGATGGTTTGTTTTTTGCTGGTGGTCATGGTGTTGGCCTGTAAACACCAGTGCTCATTAGCAAAGGCAGATTGCTTTCAGGTGAGATAAATGCCTGCTGGAAAATGTGGGTTTTTTTCTATAGAAGGTCAGCTGCCCTCCATTGCATGGGTGTTCTGCTAGGGAGGGCTGAGCCAAGCCAGGGCAGGGAGTGGTCACCTCAAAGAGCTCTACTAAGATCTAAATGATTTCATGGTCAGGAAAACCTCCGTGAGGGTCCAACAGCTCCATTCTTCCAAGAATCATCATCAGGGAGTTAACTGTGCCATCAATAACGGTGCTGTATCTGCTGGGCTTAACCCCCCCTCCAGCCTTTCTCTGTCCTTATGCCACTGAGGGCTGTCCTACATTGTCAAACTATGGCTAGTTGCAACTCAGGGGAATGAGTGTGGTAGCCATGAGTCTTGTGTAACCACCTTGACACCTGTGGAGCTCCTCTGGCTTTGCATCTGCATATCTGAGAGGAAAAGTTGGCTCCCTACCTCAGCGTGAATGTAAATATCTCTTAAGCACTATGCACCTGTACCCACGGGGATGTTCATAGGTAGAAGTTAGTCGGGGAGAGAAAGAATCAGGTCCATGCCAGTGGGTTTTCTCAGTCAACATTTTAAGGGACCAAGGTGCAACTAGGTGAGGAGGAGACGGCAGGAGGCTCATGGTTTTCCTCTGACCTTGTGCTTTAGCACAGCAGGTTAGGGGAAGGTCGGCATGAGCAATGCTGGAGCAGCTTGCTCCGGAAACATCATGTCATTTATGAAATTGCCTAATTTTTCAATCACTCTTGTTTGCTCGATAGTTTTTCTCACTGAGACAATTTTAAAAATGTTTTTGTTTCTTTTACTCCCCCTACCTTTCCTCCAAATATTTGTGGTAGAGGTTTGTAGGCAGTTCAAATCCAGGCAAGACATACATAGCTTCTGACAGGCCCTGCTGACTGGTGGCTCTTGTGAGCCTCGGCCGAATGGGTGGCCTGAGACCTGCTGCTGTGGGACCATGTCACCAGTGTCCCTGGTTCCTATGGATCTTGTTCAGCCACAGGGAATGGACAGACAGGCAGACATCACACACCTCAGGTTGGGAGGTGGCTAACGGAGAGCAGGATGATGGGTTGAGTCTCAAGATGCTTTACCCTGACCCCAGTGCTGGTGTGCTGTGCAATGCCGGGGCTCTGTCCTGAACCCTGTGGTGGCTTCGCTGGGAAAAACTGTGACAAAAGCTGTGGCTCAGTCGCTGCAGTTTTGTAGCCTGGGTTGCTTTGATAAATGAGGAGGGGAAGGATTCAGGGAGAGCACAGAGGCCACTGCTGGCAGCAATGCCATCCATGGTTTTGCCCATGCTGGAACCAGTCCTGGCTCTCCTGGCTGCATGTACATCTCCCTAAACAGGCATGTTGGGTAGGAGAGCAAACTTGAGCTGCACAGGGTGAGCCCAGTGGTGGTGTTGCTTTTTGTGTTCACATGCATAGTGACACTGCCAAGTCAGGTGCTCTTTTAAGAGAGCATCTGATCCTTCCCTGGTCAAACAACCTCTGGTGCACAAGGGCAGAGGTGTCAGACGCTATTCCTTGCTTGCCCGAGAGTACAGAGGAGGGCAGCTCCCTGCCTGGAGCTACTCCAGGGAGTCAGGCAAGGCTGGAGGGGAGTAAGGCTAGGGCTTTCAGTGGGTAGCTGTGCAACTTCTCCCCAGGCAAGTGTATCAGCTGCAACACTTGGTAGTCACATTTCCCACTGCTCCCAGCGGAGTATTTCCAGAACAAAAGTCATTAGTCCTCCCTTATAAGGGTGGACTCATATCCCTACATACTGGCAGTAAGGATTTCCTCTATGTCCCTATGCAGTTGCACCCAAACTGTGGGATTAGGCTTCAGATGCAGTTGTTGGAGCCACTGCAAATAGAGGTGCTGAGTCTCCAGAGGGATGCAAAAGCCTTTCCTAGGCAGAGAGGTTCCCATGTCCAAGGTGCTGCAGTCCTGCCATACTGGGGAGTAACGTGAGGACATGTCTACAAAGGACACGAAGGAGTAAATCCTGCTTTCAGAGGCAGGTAGGCAGGACATTGGCTGCAGGATGGTGATAGTCCAGCCTAGCACCTCAGCCCTGGAGTTGGTCCTCTGCAGAGCATCACCCTCTAGTGCCATGGAAACACTCAAGGAAAAATGTATTTCTGATCACTTGCTTCTTGCCTGAGCTGATTTTTGGGCACATGTAAACATTATAAGTAGGAGTCTAGAGGTTGAACGTGGACAAATATGAATTCAGTGATTTTAGTGGATAATTATAGGTTCTCAATCTGCAGTATTTATAACAACCTTTCCAGTTAAAAACCCCATAGTTTCCATGTAGAGTATATTCTCCTGGAGGATTTGTTGATCTTCAGCATCATTTTTATCTGTGGGGTATAATTACAGTGAAGCTAGAAGTATTAAGCATGTGAAAAGGACTGTGTACCTCTGCTGGCTCCCTCCCCTCTTTCATGGGAATGCATAGCACTAGAGAAACTCACAGAGTGATCCCCTTTGACTTGGAAGTGCTAGGGCTGTGATTGAGGGAAGCAAACACAACCGGGACAGGAGTGGTGCGTGTGCCTTGCCTTGGGGCTCCTTGAACTCTATAAAAATAAAACTTGTGCTTAAGCCACTGCCTGTGCTGTGTCCTGAACTCCTGTGTCTGGGGGAGTTCCATTGCAAGGACAGTCAGGAGCAAAATGGCTTTCTGCCCAATTTAACTGCCTGATGACCAGGGGTGCTTCTGGCCTAGAAATAATTCGCAGGAAACACAGATTTTTCCCTTTTTCATTTTTTCTTTGAAGGAGTTGTTATTTTTTAGTTCTGTTAAAATAAGGGGGTTGTCTAATGTCCCATGTTTCTTTGTTTTTATGTCATACTTCAAATCCAATGGTAAAAGGGAAATGAGTATCCTCTGGCAGGGGGAAGGATGTTCATATGGAAAAGGTCTTGATTCAGGCTTGCAGCAGCTTCACCTGGCATAGCTGTGCTGATCCCAAAGGCCTTACTTCTGGTTAGCACTAGCAGATGGAGCCACGTCCTCTCTGGCTGTTCGCTGACGTTTGGTGTACGCACAAGGAAAAGGCTGGAAAGGCACTGCTTCCCACTGAAAGCAAACCCTGAGCCTTGAGCCTTCTGCTCAAGTCTGAGTGCCAGCAACTTCTGTGTCTGTTTGCACCATATGGATTTTAAGTCACATCTTGATTATCCAGCTTTTGCTACTGGAGCAAATAGGACAGGTCTGCAGTGATCTATCAGTTGCACTCCCGTTGCAAAACAAGCAGGTCTTTTCCTGCTGGGAGTTTTAAGCCCTTTTCCTGCAAACCCAAAAGTGTGTTTAGGTAGAGTCACCTATGCTAACCCCCACCTGACAGCAGATACAGGAACTGCTGTTTGCAGTGCTGCCTCTTGCAGGGAGGAAATGAGATAGGCTGGGGCATCCCTTAGGATGCCCTGGAGGTTCAGGTCCCATGGGGCTACAGCTGGGCGAATGCAGCAGAGCACCTTGGAGTGCTGATGGGATGCCTTTGGCTTTGCTCTCCAAACTAACAGAAGTTTTGCCATGAGCTTTTGCTTGACAAGCTTGTCTGTGATAGCAGCATCTAGTTATTCATGCCAAGAA
Source organism: Galbula dea (assembly GCA_013399015.1). Lineage (NCBI taxonomy): Eukaryota > Metazoa > Chordata > Aves > Piciformes > Galbulidae > Galbula > Galbula dea. The sequence continues at coordinate 247,348 of VWZX01006809.1, forward strand.
ACACATGACTTACGTTGACATGACAGATATGTCATAAATACTGATCAACCAACCAGCTCATGTTCATATTGGAGCAAACCTGGGGGGAAATGTCACGGTTTCCTGCCAGCTGTGCAGCAAGTCCTGAAATATGAGTGCCTGCTCTTTTGTCTGCACTGGGGCAGCATGACCATGTGTGAGGGGGAAAAAAAATTGCATGGGGCAATGGCAGTGGGAGTCTGGGTATTGCACAGGGATAATCACCCAAAACAGGGCTGTGCTACTGAATTTGAAAGGTAGCCATACCCCTTGATTGGGCAGTTCCACCAAATTGCTTGCTGTGTCTCCTCTCCTGGATGAAACCAGAGTTGTAATGTGAATTTTTTACTTTTCACATCATTCTCTGGGGAGGTGAGTGGTCAGGAAAACCCACGTGGGCAAAATCAAGCTCCGGTCTTTGACGGCGGCATCATGACTCTTTTAAGTCACCATGACCACCAGATGGAGAGACCATGTGTGTTCACTGGCATCAGAGTAGCTTCCCCAGCATCAGGAATCCTGTTTGGGGTCTGAATGGGGATTCTGGGTGGCTGGAGCAGAGTGTAGCAGCATGCTTACAGCTAGGAGTGTGTCCTTCATGAAAACATACAGGGGAGAGGAGCTGGGGAATAACTGTCCCATGGGTGGGGTGTTGCTGATGGTCAGGAGTCTGTGACCTTGCATGGTGAGGGGAGAGTTTTTCTTCCTTTCCTATCTTTGAATTAATGGCTGGTAAAAGAGCGAGATGTTCCATCAGGCTGGTGTATGTAATACCTTGAACTTTGTCATAGGCTGATTTATTTCATCCATGGCAAAACTACATTCAGTCTTTTAAGGCCCTTTGTTCCTAGTAACAGCATGTTGTGAGGTACATAGAGGTGTAAAGATGTCTCTGAAAATCAGCAAGCATCCAGGACCTTCAAAAAACTACTGAAATTTGGAACTCCTGCTAGTGTAACCCACTGACCAAGGACCTCACCCTACATCTCAAAGGATGTTTTACAGCCTTGCACCTCAAGACGTGTAGTCCATGTGGTTGGTTTTTCCTTTTACTGGCACCAGTATTTGAGCAGCCCCCTGAATTTACCATGTTGGAGAGGACCCTGATTTACACAGTTGTGGGAAGGAGCACAGCTGCAGGCTGGCTGATGCACCATGTTTAACTTTTGGCTGAGCAGACTAGGGCAGGAAGCATTGGGCAGCAGAGCACTCTCAGGTGGATTGGTACTGAAATATCTTAAACCAAAGCTTGATCCATTCCCAGAAATGGCTGAAAATGAAACCCAGCCATTTTTCAGTGGTTTTTCAGCAGGTTTTGCTCTTTGCAGTTCTGTCATCACCATTTATGAGTTTGTTTGGACGTTTTGTGAGCTCATTTTTGTGCTTTGATACTTGTGCTCATGCTTTGGCATTCCAGGATGAGGAGTGTGGAGACTTGCTGTGGTGTTTGGTGGGTGAGGGGAGAGCAAGGAAGGAAAGGGAGATCTCAGCAGCAGGAGGCCATGGCACAGTCTGTGCCCTTGAGCAGAGAATGGTGAGGGGACTGCTCTGGCCAGGTTGAAGGTGATGGGAGGAGAGGACCTGCTCATAGAGTCACAGAATCATTATGCTTGGAAAAGACCTCTAATATCATCAAGTCCAACCACCAACCTATCATCACCATGCCAACTAAACTATGTCAACAAATGCCACATCTACATGTTTTTTCAACACCTCCAGGGATGGTGACACCACCACTGCCCTGGGGAAACTGTTCCAATAATTAACAACTCTTTCTGTGAAGAATGTTTTCCTAATATCCAATCTAAACCTCCCCTGGTGCAACTTAAGGCCTTTTCCTCTTGTATCACTGGTAAACTGGGAAAGAGACAAACTTCCAACTCACTACAACCTCCTTTCAGGTATCTGTAGAGAGAGATAAGGTTTCCCCTGAGCCTCCTCTTCTTCAGACTAATCAAGCCCAGTCCCCTTGGCTGCTCCTCATAAGACTTATTCTCCAGACCCTTCACCAGCTTTGTTGCCCTCCTATGGACATGCTCCAGTACCTCTATGTCTTTCTTACAGTCAGAGGCCCAAAACAGAAGACAGTATTTAAGGTGCAGCCTCACCAGTGCCAAGTACAGGGGGGTGATCACTCCCCTGGTCCTGCTGGCCATGCTATTTCTGATACAAACCAGGGTACTTGTCACAATAGCTCACACACTCAAGTGTTTTCTTGATGCAAGGTGACAATGTTTGGGCGCACCACTTTGCCATGGTGTCATCCTACACCAGTGGCACCCCGTCTCCATCATTAGAGGAATAATGAGACTGAGAAGCTGGATCAAGCCTGGCCTCCCCAGGAGCTGTGGTGTTGGCTTTGGTCTCAGTCTTAGGGGAGATGGTAGTATTCCCCACAGTGTTTCATTCATTTTCTTCACTCTGTCTTGATGAAGAGAGAGAAGGGGAGCAGGAGAAGAAAAATAAGAAGCAAAGTTTAGAGCCTCCTTGCTCCACAGCTAGACATCCCAGGTTAAGTGCCTGCCAGCCAGGCACTGCGAAGTGTGAATTGTCTCCCAGGAGATAACTGTCAGCAGCAAAGGGTGAAATAACATCCACAGGCCAGGAAAAGGGATGGTCACACATGAAGGGGTTAGGCTTTAGTCCTCAAAGAGGTACCAGAGTTAAGTGGTTGTGTAGGTGGTGGTCAGCTGGAGATAGCGCACTTTGCAAAGGCAGCCTGTCCCCTCCTTGGCCAGGGAGGGGAGTGATCACGTTTGTTATATTTGCCTCACATGCTGGGTGTAATTAACCTTTGAAATAGTGCTGAAAAGGAAGGGTCTGAGGTTCTAAGCATCCAGTGTTCCCACACACTCCAGTTGATGCCACTTTTGTGCAGTGCCTTTTCAATCGAGCTCTTACAACCTGAGGAGCAGTTAGGGCCTTTGCCCACTTGGAGTCACCGGTTCTGCCTTGTGCTGCAGCTCTTTGCTGGAAAAGCTGGTGGAGATGCTGCTCACAAGAACTGAACACACGTCTATGCAGGAAAGATCTGCTCCACTTTTGGTGCTTCCTGATTTAGATGCAGGCAGGAGCAACGTCAGCCCTTCTCGTTGATCCAGTTTGCCAAGTCCCTAGGTATTCCATGACCACGTGCTCTTTTTCTGAAGTCTAGTCTACAATATCCAGAGCTCCTTTGACAGAACAAGCCTCTCTGCTGGTCAGTCATGGTTTTATTTATACGTTATTTTCTTTGACTAGAAAGGAAAATACCAGAAAATGAAAAAGGACTTGCATTTCCAGTAGCTGTATCTGTAGTAGTTATAATTTTTGAAGCAATACTCATATCCCTGTGTGTGCCTCTAAACTATCCATGTATTTGTTCAGCTTTTTCAGGCCTGAGTGTGTGAAATATCTCTAAAGAAGATAGCTCTGTAAGTGATGGTGTAAATGCATTGTTTGTATGTATTCTAAAGTTTAAATAGATTGTACATATGGGATTGTAAATGAACTGTAAACAGCAATCTATATTTTCTTGAATATATTATATAGCAGTATATATTTGTTAAATAAGTATTCTTGTATACTCCTCAATAACCTTTTTAATATTTTGTACAGATAAGTTTATTAAATATTTTATTGATAAATAGAACTCTGCAAGATTTTCTTTTCTTCTGAAGGCTTGTGCTTGTGCCTTGAAACCATGTAGCTCATTTCACAGCAACCTTCCTAAGTCACTGCTAATTCCTGGGCTATCAAAGATGTTAAAACCAAAACTGAAAAAGCTGTTCATTTCCCTCTGCCTTCCTTGGCAACCTCAGGTATTTTCCAAGAGAAGCAAGATCACCTAACAGTGAGTTTTTGTTATGGATCTATCATCAGAATGTGCATCCCTCTTTTTCCTGTGTTTCTGAATACAGTTCACCTTGACAAGGAGGTACTCAACTCCACCCAGCCAAACAGAAGTCTCTCCATTGAATTGAATAGAAAGCTTTGGAGTCTCAGAAACATTAAATTGAAGGGGCAAACACAAGAGCTGGAAGAATGTCCTCTCTTCGTATCGTGCTCTCATGACGCAGAGCCAGCTTGATGGGTTTGTCTTGAGCACAGGACTCTTCCCTTGCAGGTGCCTAGCTCCCTGCTGTCCTCATTGAGGGAGCCCAAGGCAACAACCTTCCAAAGTGCTGTGGGAGGAACCCCATTTGGTTAGGTCTGGTGAAAACATCCTCTTTGGAAATGTGAAAAAAAATTGGGAGTTTCAGTATTTGGGAATGAAAACATACCTGGAAAAATGTAGTAGGAATATTCTCCCCAAAATCAGATCTTGTAGTTTCACTCCTGTTAGGTTCCACTGGTATATATGATACATCAAGGCTATCACTACTGCAGCAAAATTTTTACCAAGGGTTGCTTTTAATTGAATATTGTTTTTTATTTAGTTCTTCTCCTCTATGTCCTTCCTTCCTTCCCCCCTTTCTCTCTCTTTTTTCTTTCTTTCTTTCCTTTCTTTTTCTTCCTTTCTCTTTCTTTTGCTACATAAAGCACCCTGGGACATGAAACGCTTTTTCCAGGGCATCCAGAAAGCAGACAAGCTTAACCATCTGCTTTCACTAGGACACTATAGTGGCAGAACCAGAAATTTCAAGGAGAGTTGCTTTGGCATGTGCTCCTGCAATGGACATCACCAAAATGCCTTGGAGAGGGTGAGTGAGGGCACAAGCTCTCTGGCTAGGCACGCACAGAGACAGGACAGCATTTGCTCCTATGCCCCCCTGCCCACTGTATGTGCAGTTTTACAGGAAAGCATTATTATCCTCACAAGTTACTTTCAACAGAACATTTAAGGGTGAGAGCAAATGGTTATTTGTAGGAGTCTCATGATGTCTGCACCGAAATCAGTAAGTGTGGTAGGTTTACTTTCAGTGGAGACAGGTCTTTAGTCCATAGTACTAACATAGCACTTCAGACTACTCATGTGACTACAACATAACTAGTTAATCCTTTTATATATTCTGAAAGCCAAGCATTGTCATGGTCAGTTATCTGTGAGAGAAATCAGAGGCACAGCACAGACAGGTGAGATGACAAATTTTACTCACTGATAGAATGGAAAAAAATGCAGAGCATTGCTAAAACAAAAAAGCAAGACAGTCTGACTTTGGCACCTAGTGAACCCTAAAGCAAATGCCTCAATCCCTTACACAGTAAAAAATGAGTTGGTATGCCTACATTTGGCTATCTAAACAGACTAAATAGGGAATTTAGACATCTGGTTTGGGAGTACTGCTTTATGAACTGGGGGCAAGTCAGGTGAGCCAGGTCTATTTTGCTTGAAGTATCAGTTTTCCTCTTGGCACCTAATCCAAAGTCCAGTGAAGTTAGTTTTAATTATATTAACTCAGTAGGTTTTGGACCAGGCTCTAGTATCTGCTTGACACACCTGAAGCCTCCCATGTATCATCCCATGCAGTTTTCTGTAATGCAGACCAATTCACAAGATGCTGGGGGAGATCACTGGGACTGGCATTTGCTGTGAAGCAAAACTGCAGTTCCAAAGTATTCTATTATGAGAATTTAATCTTATTTTCAGTAAGTGAGACTAAGCAGGCATGTTTTCATTAGCATGAAAACTTAAATCCTCATTATCATAAATACCACAGGAATCCTGCTATGTGGGACTGTCCTATTTTGATGCAAACTAGTAGGAATATAAAGCTAGAAGAAAACTCCTGTTTTGCAGGTAATAGTTCTGTACTTAAGCTCTTTGTTCATGTCATGTCACCTCTGTTGTCCAAGTCACAGTCAATCAATCAATTACAGTAAATCCTATTGATTTTATTGGGGCTGTACAGGGGCTGCAATTGGAGTTAAACACTCCAGTTCACACTGGCTGCTTAAAATTCTAAGGTTTTTGGTGGTTAAAAATACAGGTTCCTTCCTAATAAACATTGATGACTTGCAGTACCTCCTGCTGATGAGAGCAGATGACATTAACACTTCAAAACATGTATATTCTGCAAATGGTATTCCTGTTTCTAACAAGCTTGATTGGAACAGTGGGATCCCTATAAAATTTGAAGGTGCCTGTCAGGGAAAAGGAGTAGTTGAGCCCTGACAGTGGGAAAGCCTGTTTTTCCAAAGTCCAAGCCATCTCATGCTTACGCACAAAGATCTCTTATGAAGCACAGCGTGTTTTAGAGCTTGGGGCTTTAATGTGAGTTTGCTGAAGGTGTTCATAACCAGGGAGAGTGGGAGGCACCCACCACTGCCTCTTTTATTGTGACTTGCTTCAAATAGGATGGTAAAAAATCTCCTCTGAGTGTCTGACTGGCAAACACCGCAGTCAGATACAGAGTAAGTTGACATTTCAAATATTCTGCATTTTATTAGCTGCTGCAAACTACTGCCCACTACACAAGTACTTCCCTGCAAGCATGTTCCTGCAAGAGGTGGAATGGAAAAACCTAGTCCAATTACTATCAGCTTAAGGACTTGAGAACAGTCTTTAATTAAGTGTCTCCCTGCCTGTCCCATCTGAGCATGTATGTTAGCCCATTTCATAACTTCTGCATGATGCTACTGAGAGCAAAGATCACTTCTGGCAGATAGCTTGTACTGTTTCTGCTGTATTGCTGCTTGTACTCAAACTCCATCAGCTGTTCCAGAAATATATGCTGTTTTAATAGCTCCTGGTCACTCACAAATGTTCTCTGGATTCTTATTTTGTAAATGTGCCAGGAAAGAGAACATTTGCCTGCAAGTGAAGAGCCTCAGAAACTTACTGTAGTTGGGAGTCTGAGTGTGACCTGTGACACACAGTAAAACAAGTCTCTTGGGTCTAGTAAGTTTATCCAAACCCAGTAACAGTTGGAGTGACTTTATTAATGATAACATTGAACATCTTGTTTAAAGTCTTTGCTGGCAATTAGCTAGACCAAAGAAGAGGATGGGAAGTGGATGCACATATAAACCCATTTTCTGTAAAATAAATACGTAAATGACCTCAACTGCAGAGAAGAGATTATCTCTGGTGGCTCATACATGCAATCTGTCTCCTGTGAGTCAAGAAACTGGTGTTTAGCTTGGAGTCCAACTCCAAATTCTTCACCATAAACACTGGGCAAGCACTCGATCAAGCTTCCTGAAGGGACAAACCCCACTAATCTACACACTATAGCTCATTCAAACAGCAAACATGGAGCTGGAGAGAACAAGGAGAAACACTGATTGATTATTTTGGAGTGGTTCTGGACAAAAATGCTCTAGTGAGTCAGGTGCCTGCCACCCACTGATTTATCTGCCCTTAGCAGCTGTCTACATTGCATGTGAAATCTGGGGTTTGGCAAGTATTTTTGTAAATTTTGTATGCAAGAAGTAATGCAGAAGGAACTTGTGAAGTAAACAAGTTATCAAAATAAAGACTCAAGTTACATTTTACCATAAATATCTTTATTTTTGTTATTGGAGTTGTGCACTTTTTCATAAAAGGTATCAATCTAGCAAAACACTTGAACAGGAGTCAAAGTCACTGAAGCTAGTTGGATTATTCACGTGGTGAGAATTAAGCACAAATGTGAATGACAGAGATTAGGTGCTACTGCATACAGCCAATTCATTTGGGACAAGCTTCCCAAGAAGTCTCAAACAGTCTAAAATAGGCAAGACCACACTGTTTTCATGGTAGGTTGGCACATTTGGACCATAAGCATTGTTGACACTTTTTGCCTGGGGTCATGGTGCACACTATGTGCCTCAGAGGAGCTGGATTCTCATTGTATGAGATCTGCTCCTCTTAGGAAATACAGCTGTGAAAACTAGATCCATGCTTTTCTGCAGTGAATCAAGTAACAAATTTTCAGATCTTAGCCTTACAGTAACAGATTCTAGGAGGAAGGTAGGAATTGAATCAATATGGTTTTGATAATCTTAGAGAAAATTCATTTAAGAAAATTGTAAGGCATTCTCCAGCAGCAGATCTGGTCATCACTGACTAGATCTAATTGCAGTTTAGGTCTTAATGCAGCCAGTATGATTTATTATAGTGGATTAACATTTGTACAAAAGGCATACACAAATCAAGTACAAGTATTGCTAAATTAATTCCTTATACAAAGTATACGAATAATGCACTGTAAACAACTGCTTCTCATAGGTGCTTCAGTTTCCAGGCTTTAATAGTTGCTTGTCATCTTTGGTTAATGCAAGATTTTTTCCTGTCCTCAGGAGATCCACTACAACAGCTGGACTTTAACAAACTGAGTCCTTGCTTGATTACCTGATTCCATATACTTTGAAGAACAAATCTTTTTTTCAACCAGATCAATGTGTAAACCAAAACAACCAACTGAAATGTATTTTTATGTTGCTAATACACAAACATGTGCATATGTGTGTGTACATATATGTGTGTACATATATAGATCTCTATGTATGTGAACATCCCACCCCCTCACTTTGCCCCTCGCACCTAGGCCAACAAATGCATCTAGCACCTGCTCTAAGGCCATCTAATGGGAATGCATGCCAACATCTGGGGGCTGTTTAAACACACAGACACAAACACCTATGGATTCTTAAAGTAAGCATAAGAATTGATCATGACTGAATATGGCCCTGTAGGAAGAAGGAAAGTCCTTGGCTCTCCAGTAAACATAATCAGTTGCACAGGCACAGTCCCTTCACTTTAAACCTATCTGGTTCCTCCCCAGGCTGCTGCAACTGTGATTTCAACATTTCTGCCTCAAGCATCAGTATCTGTTCCATTACCTGGCAGTGTAATCTGAAAATCCACTGGCTAGCCTCAAATGCTGAACCAGCATCTGATGCAAAGAAGGTCACTTAAATTCACTATCTCTCTGCAGGTTTGAAAACTAGCCCAAAATATACAGAAACTGATTTCTATTACAAAATGCTCTAAATATTAGTGGAAGATTCAAGGGTGATTTAGAGAGAAGTTGAAGGTGTGTATATAATCATGTAAGAAAAGCAAGGAATGAATCACTTTCTGCATCCCCAAAAATGTTCTCCAGTATCAGTCTCACCAGTAGTACCACGTTAAAACTGTTAATACATCATGTAAGTTAGACACTCAATGCATGATCAAAATTCATTCTACAAGGGCAGGACTTCCCCTGCCTATATTCTGTAGTGTTTAGTTTATTTATAAATGCCTCTCTGAACTCCACAGGGAGACTATTTCGCAGGTTCATGACTAAAAAGTTTCTCCTGATTACACTTGGCTGTGTTCCCCTGACTTACATTATTTCCATTTCTAGCTGTTGCCTGTAACTTTTTCTGCTGTCACAAGTGGTAGGAGCTTTTTTTTCCCCCTAGTTTTTGCTACCTGTAAAGAAGAGGGATGAACAAATGTGAGGAACAGCGTACTTGTCAGCAATGCTCTACAGAAAGGATCTAGTTCTCAACAGTAACATTTCATCCCTTTCTATGTCATTTCATGGGCACAACCATGGCAGAGAAGTAGCCATTTTCTCACAGTGGACCTACCTAATTTGTGGCTTGGCAGAAAATTTCATACTTCAGTCCTTAGAGCAAAGAACTGAAATGTAGGCATGCATCAAAACTGGTTTAATTCTTTAAAGTTGCTGCACTGTTCTTATGGACTTCATTAGATGAGTTAGGCCACCTGTACGTAGTTAAATATGGATTCTGCAATCCATTTTAACCTTTCAATACTGGCACTTTTGACCAGAGGCCTTTACCTTCTCTTCAGTCAATCAAAAAATGAAACACTTGGCCATGTTCTGGACAAGAGCTCCACATGTATTCCCTTGCTAAGCAGCCAGAGTTACCTTATGGTATTTTTAATACCCTGTGGAGTCCTGGCAGCACCCTAAACCCTTTCTGAGACTTGGAGAAACTGCACACCTCATACATTACACTTCTCCCTTTTGCTCATTCTGAATTCATCCTGACCTCTGATTGACCACCAACCCCACCTGACTTGGAGGAGACAAAATTAGGATTGTCTCAGGGTCTTGGGTTGTTCTGGGTGCCATGCACCAGGATTACATCATGGATAAGACATGTTGAGAGGGCCAGGTCTTTCACAGCATACTAGGATCTATTGCCAGGATACATCCACAGAGGGATTTTTATCCATAGAGTAACCTGGTATTTCTTTCTGAAGAAGGCTGGCTGAGCTGCCCCAAACCCATCCCTGACAGTTCTTCAGCGGGTAAGTGAGGTGCCAGTAACTCAGGTACACTTGTAGTCAGTGAATCTAGTATCGGTAATCTCTAGAGTGCTAGCAGACAATATAATATTCCACCCTTTGCCAAGCCTTTCAGAGTCCTGAAGACACAGCATGAAGGTACATCATCTCTGAATCAATAAAACTATTCTTTGGACCAGCCAGTCTCTCTTTAACTTTCTCTAGAACATCTCAATAGAAAACAAGCCATAATCTATATAATAAACAGAAAAAAATAGGACAGACTCTTTCACAGGAAATTACACATTCACAAAATAATTACATTGCTTTCTTGTTAATCACTGAATCTGTGTTTATAATTTGGTCAGATCATCCTGTAACCAGTCTGTAATCATGGCAGCCATCTCCTTGCTGGCATCTAGCACAAAGGCGTGGCGGAGCCCTTTCTCACAGAGGCGAATGTCCCCATCTGGAAAATCCATTTTGATCTCATCGTAGTACTGCTGTGGACACCAGCTGTCTCCAGTGCCATAGTAAAAAATCAGCTAGAAATCAAAGCATATAAAATCACTAATTTGAAAAGTTACTAATGAAGCAAAAAATACCCAAAGACCACTGAATTGTTTTGAAATAAGCAATGCTTCATGACCCAAGATATACCGTTGAGGAACAGGAAACTGGTAGTTCTTGGTTGTTTCCAAGTCTGCAATTATGAAGAATCAGAATTGTTAAAGAATTTGGGTTGGAAGGGACTTTTAAAGGTCATCTAGTCCAACCCCCCTGCAGTGAGCAGGGACATCTTAGATCAGGTTGCTCAGAGCCTCATCCAACCTGGCCTTGAATTTTTCCAGGGATGGGGCTTCTACCACCTCTCTGGGCAACCTGTTCCAGTGTTTCACTACGTTTATAGTAAAAAATTTCTTCCTCAAATCTAGTCTGAATCTACCCTCTTTCAGTTTAAAACCATCACCTACTGCAACAGGCCATGCTACAAAAAAGTCTGTCCCCATCTTTCTTACTGGCTCCCTTTGAAGTACTGAAAGGCTGCAGTAAGGTTTGCCTGGAGCCTTCCCTTCTCAAGGCTGAATAACCCCAACTCTCTCTTATCTTTGCAAAGTGCTGCCCATATAGAGAACCAGGAACCTTCCAGAGATCGATCAGCAATCCTCTTTTGGTTTGTAATGCAGAACTAAAATTCCATCAAGTCCATTTTGTTTTGCTTTTGCCCTCGTACCCTTGTTCAATGACACACATGAATCAGATGCTTCTCTGTTTAGGGCCCACCTAGAAAAGTAATAAATTCCAGGCCAGTATCATGGTCAAGGAAGTATATTTTCTCTCTGTTAGAAACCCTGAATGTCATTCTTTCCCAAGTCATCTTTTCTCCCCATTTTCATCTCAGTTTTGCACGCTATAGCTATGGTTTTCAATTTTTATAAGGTATTTGAAGGGAGAGTAATTGCCTGGGAAAGAGTAAAAACCTATGGATTTAAAACTATGCAGGAACAAGATTAATGACGAGGTCTCTTAATACTAAAATGTTTGAATGCAGGTACCAGAAGGATGGTGATTGTTCAACATATCACACACAGAGCTTGGTCCAATTCCATTACTCTCATATGTTTCATATTTCATTTCTGTACTTAAGTGAATAATTGAGCAATGCTAACATAAATTAGGAGACAAGAAGTTTTCCTTTCATCACAAAAACCTTCAATTCCATAACTTTTGTAGCCATGTAGAATACAAATAAATGCATCCACTGGGGCAGAGTTGGGCTAAAAGCCCAGACTGCATCTTACAAAATGTTACAAGTTTTTGTCTAACTTGCTTTTCTCTTGTTGAAGTGTACTCAAATCTTGGACGTTACTGTCGATTGGCTGTATCCAAAATACAGTATCTCAGTTGCACAGACACCAACCTAAGTTATTCTTCTACATATATGTAAAACATAAACCACAAACCATTCCATTTTAAACATCATTTGTTTCCTTTGTCACTTATTAATTGCTGGAAACAAGGTACGCCATGTGCTTTAGCACAAAACTACTTTTGATGTTGCCTTTGATTCATATGAGCAAAAATTCTTCAAAAAAGCCAGTGTAAAATGGCCAGCTGTGTTCAGGCCTCTTGAGAGCCAAACATCTGACTGAATTGTGTTGAATCCTGGGCTCCATGACCAACAGATACAAAAATAAAGATTATGAAACTGAGAAAAAAAATGGAGCAACTCCAATGTAATGGAGTAGTCCTTGAAATGATCAGATAGTTTGATAAGCTGGTCACAGAGTCTCATCACATGATTATTCAGAAAAAGATGAAAAGTCATTTACACTTACAAAGGTGGATAAAATACTTGGCTTGGTCTGCCTGAACTGTGAAATGGGCTGTTTTCCAGGTAGGGTTGTAAACTTGAGAACTCACAGATTTGGAAATGCCTAACCAAAAGATTTATGTGCATTCTTAGCTTGTCTCTGGTATATTTGCATTACGGTTTAATCTTTCACCATATGATCTGAAGGAGCCTTGACTCATTCAATCCTCTGATAGGACGATGCTCAGCTGATGAGCTGCTATTTGGTAGTATTTTTCATTTTAGATTCTGTGTGTGGTCTGAGGATTTATTTACTACCCATTTCATGGTTTACAGACAGAATTTATTTTCTTATGTGCATTGCTCTGGCACGCTACAGGAATCACTACAGGATTTTCATGATCACATGAATTAATTTAGTTTTGTGACACCTTAGTGGCCATTTTTATCTCCATTGTGCAGGTGGAGAGCACAGAAATTAATGTCAAACTGCATACTTTAATCTGAAAACACAGAGCGCAATCTGAAACACCTAGAGCTGGTCTGTCAGTGTGCACAGCATTACACAGTATTGACTGTGCTCAGAGGACTCTTGGACTTCATTTGCAGGTGCTCTGAAACACTATCTGTTTGTAAAACAGATTCAAGGTCTTAAGTGAGGTACTCAGAAAAGTGAGGATAAACTGTGAACTTTTATGAAAAACATTAATGAATTCACCAGCAGCCTATTCTGGATGTGAGGCTTAAGTGACTTTACCATGAATCTATCCATTTTTGCTTCATATAGTCTATGTGCAAACGCCTGAAAAATTAAAACTTCATGTCCATGTTTCTTAATTAGAAACTGCCAACAGAATTCAGAAGTTTTCAAAATGCTTCCCTCTTAACAGATTATGCAATAAAATCTAAAAGCAGGACTGCAATTCAGGTGTAAATTTTTGGTGATCCAGATGGTGGTACAGGGCCTGCGAAATCTGACTGTCATCTGTGGTGCTGAAGGTGTCCCTTTGGATGACAAAATGCCTGTGCTCTTTGCCTATGCCACAAAACATACAGATATTGGAATGTTACCTGTTTTCCTAATATATTAAGACAGATTCAGTTTAGACATATTTAAAGAAAAGTTTCCAGAATCTGAGTGTTCTCACCTTCATTTGAGCATCAGGAGCTTTGCCACTGCAGCACACAAGCAGGCATAATTAATGAACTGTGTGTAAGAGGCACATGGGATCCTCATTAATGGTAGGAAACACCAGCATGAACTATATGATTTGCATGGATCTGTAAAGTATAAACTTTCCTGTGGACTGTGAATGGCTATAAAGACATCCTTAGTCAGCACAACCACTGTACCAGCAATGGAAAACTGCTGTCAACCTAAGCATGCAAAAATAGTGAGTCAAGCCCCCAAAATATAGAGATTAGCTCAAAACCAAACAGATTTACAAAACAATAAATAGAAGGTTCTTCCTATTTTTCTTCAGGGCTTCAACTTTTCAATATTTACATTTTTTAACTGTTCTGCCATGAGGGCAAGAGGATTATTTTTTACTCTTTTGCAATATTGGATGCTGAGACTTCCAAGTTTTCTGACTCAGAAGGGAAATGGCAGCTGCCATTGGACATGACAAAGGCTTTGTATGATTCCTGATGCAATCCCCTGCTTGTTACGAGTGACTAAAACATGTCCTCTTTCAGGATCTGACCATGAGGGCAGAGTAAAGAGGATGTGGGATATTTTTTTGCCAGGCATTTCAATACTGCATTTGAAGTAGCTATGCAGTTTCTAGTTTTCAAATAGTTTCAAAATAACAGCAATGTTGTTGTAAGCTGTTTTATCATTAAATTATTCAGTATTTTTAGCCTTGGCTTCTGAAAAGTAAAACACAAGTCAGAATAGGTCTCTGTCAGCCTAGTACCCTGAAATATGGTATGTGTACTCAGACACTGCACAATGATGGCAGTTGCTAAGTAAACATCAGAAGAATCTCAGATTCGTATCAACAGGATGTTTACATTTTAAAGAGTTTCTAAGAAAATAATAAAGATTTCCTGCAGTTGACTCCATTGGCACTTGTTTTACTATGTATGACAGTTCACAGAAGTATAAATTACAGAGAGATTTCTTTCATGCCTCTTCGGCAGCTGCCATAGGTCAACATTGCAAAACAAATCCAAAAAGTTAAAAAATATTAATTGAGTTTCCTCTATCTCTTTGGAATTTGGTACATGTTACAACAACTTCAGGATCTTATTACATGGGCAGGCACCACTCCAAGCTGATGGCAAAGAGCAAAGGACTGATCTCTGTGGGTATAAACTAGCAGCACACGTGCAATGGCAAGAAAGACTGTCCCAGTGTCCTTGCTGAAATCCTTGTCTCTGACACATTAACTTCTTAGCAGTATTACTCCCACATGCATTCAGTGGTTGAGACAGCAGCTTCTCTCTGGGTGACATCTCTCAACAGTAACCAGCAAATAGTTTCATTTGCTCTTGGATGAAAACTAGTTTAAAATGCATTAGCCCAGAATTAATTGTAGTTTCAGTCAAGATTTATAGAAAATGACTTAGCCTCTCTGGAATTATGGAAGTGTCTCCACCTTACCCCGCCAAAAGAACAGCATAAATGACACGGGAACAGACTGGTTTGGGACATGCTTTTTTTTGGACTTACTTCAGTTGTACTTTGGTTTTACTAATCAGTTTCTGGGAAGAATTCAAAGAGCTGGTCTTGCCCTAGGAAGCCCTAAATGCTTCAGGATCTGGTTATCTGAGATACCATCACTCTCCCCCCATGATCCTGCTGCGGTTGAGATCAGTTGGTTTGATGGCAAGTGCTTTGAAACTTGCTTCTCAGATCGCTTTATCAGAACTGGGATTTCTTGACTTTCCAAGGGCAATGTGAAGCCAAACTTTTTCTGCTGGACAGTTCAGAGAAGTGGAAGTTGAGAATTTGGGGTACTCAATGCTATTTTTAAATTCTAACCTGTAGGCATGGTAGTAAAGGGTCGCTCAAGTATTTGGTGATTTTCCTTAGCATATGGAACGTGGTCAGTTTTGTTAAGCCAACATAAATAATAAACAAAACTAGCTTCTCTGCCTGGGAAGGGAGTGAAGAAACATTTAAATTCAGAGAAATTAGGATGCAAACCCTGAGACACGGTCAGACGCAGTGCCGAAATGGGATCTGATTCAAGATGTGTTTCTCCTCTCTTTGGTGTCAGGTACAGTGTTCTACCAAATGGACAGGGGGCAGGTTCTCTGTTTGCATGCCTTTGTCATTGTTCACTGGAAATCTGGTAAACTGAGGAAGGGGAAAGGGCTTCTCTTTAACTTTGCTGCAGTCCATAAGCAATGCCACTGGCTGCTCTGCACATAGACCCAAGAGATCAAGCAAAGCCACTTTTAATTCTACTTTCTCACAGATAATGAAGGGTCAAACTCAATGCAAAGTAAAAATGTGCTTTTAAAAAGGATGCACAGGATTTATCAGCAAAGCAGGGTGATTATATACTATGTTACTTTTAAAGACTTAAAAGCATTTGAGGGTATATATTTAGATGTGTCAAGAACATGAATATTTCAGAAGTCAAGCCTGTATAAATACCACAATAAAAACAAAAAGATCTGAAACCGCTATTTAAGCAATACTATTACTGAGCCAGATTCTTCCAACCACATTTACTGCAAACAGTATTTCCCTCTGAATAACAGCCTGACACTGTGGGACTTGATCTAAGATGAAGCAGTCAGATCTCTCTTGCAATAGCAGGTTCAGCATCTGCCTGTGCTCTGTGGCAGGGAGAGGGCAGGTAAGTGATTAAGGGGTAGTAAGGGTTGGAGAGTAATATCTTAAGTATTTTTCAGAAGGCTGAGGAAATATTGCTGTCTGTGCTCACTGTGTGTAGCACACACCTTATACCCATCCCCAAAGTCCTGGAAATTCATGCCATGGCTTCTTTACTAGAATACTACACAGCATGAATGACAGTAACCGGAGCTCAGTTACAGAAGAAGTCAAATATCACAGATATTGTGGTACACTGAACTTTTTGAATGCTGACTGGGATTCTTTTCCACCAAGGAGAGAAGCTGCTGATCCCTGATTAGGCATTTTGGGTACTTCAAAGAGAAGGTTGTTCTTCTGTTTAAATGACACAGACACCAAAATCACCAAGCACATGTGCAACTTCCCTAACTTCAACTCTGCACCTCCAGGGAGCGCAAGCCAAAAAGGATGTGAAACCAGCCAAAAAGGAGGTGTTCTTGGCTCAAAAGAGAACTTTGCACCTATTCAGAAAGAGTGTTTGGAAGGTTTTTCATGAATGTAGGCAAGCCACTCACTTAGGCTGTGGGCAGGCAAAGTATTTGTAGTACTCTTTTAACCACTTATCTTCAGATCATGCTCCTCTCACTGGGAATAATAACTAAACCTCTGTGGATGGCTGCAGAGACTCAAACAAAAACACTGGGCAACATCAGAAAAACTGCCTTGGGGTCAAAATAGTTCTTGGTTGCTCAGGTTAAAAAAATTTCTCTAGCAAACACAATTTTTCAAAAGAAAAACCTAGCACTTTTCTCTGGAAAGGAAATACTTCATTTTTGCAATTTTTACTCTAAATCTTTGCATATCACTGTTTAGTTTATACTCTAGAGAACACATTTGTGTGATATAAACATGTATTACTTTAAACTCTAAATACACCATTGAAATAAGGAGGAAGTGGTAAATACATACTTAATTCACACAATTTTTTCTAAACTTGAATTTCTTCCTCACCTAACCATCTATATTTGGGTGCTTATAAGCCACTCACAACACAGACTTTCTCAATATGAGTAAAAAATGGTTCATGTGTCCATAAACTTCCAGTTTATCCTTTTTCCATTTGATTTAAAATGATTCTTCTCAGACAAGAGATTTTTTTTCATCTTTGTATCTCTACTTCACATGTTTCCAACATTTTTCTTGCACAGTCAGTGTATCTGCTACACCAGACCACTGGCAAAGCAAAACTCAAGGAACATATAAGCCTTTCTGAGCCTAACACGCTGACCAAAAAAATCGTGCTTTTCAGTTGCTGGAGGAGATGACTTATGGTCTTAAACAATTATGAACCACTACAGAAAGTTCACTGACAAACTGATTCAGGGCTTCCTGAAGTCTGTGGGAGCTCTCTTATTGATTTAGATGGGCTTTGGAGCAGATCCTACACTTAAAAATAGAACTACTGTGTATTGCACATGGAGTAATAAGCAAAATATATCTCAATAAATATAAAATCTGAAGGGTGATTTTTTAAAAACCAAATTTCCTCTGCAAGCAGCCTAGTTTTACCCTTAGTGCAATATCTTCTTGATTACAACAGGTTTATAAGCTTACTTGACAGAAGAAGAGTCAATAAGGCTAAGTCTTAAAACAAGGCAGTGAATGTGGCATGATGTAGACTTAAAAAGTTAAGTGCTGTAGAGATAGAGAAATATCCTTGTCCACCACAGGCACACTAGTCAATGCTCAACATAACCATAATCACTTTCCCTTTCCTTTTAAAATGTTTATACTATTTGTAAAAGCTCTGTGATGTTCAGTGATGATCCATCTTTTAAGACTATGGAATTACACCCATTTCCTTCTGTGCAAGAATTACAATGAACTTCCTCTAGCACAGTAGTATCTTTGCCTCCAGTTTCTGTTAGGAAAGGGAGTTGGTGTTATTACAGTGAAAGAACATAACTCAGCTGGCTTAAACACAATCAGCTCATGATAACTCATCAAAGCTGAGCAAATCTTATAACAGTATCCCCTGCCTTATCTGCTTGGATTTTGTGATTTATCACAACTGCCTGCATTCATGTACTGCTAGATCCAGGCACATAGCTTTAGAGACAATGTTTTAAATGCTCTATCATATATTACTTTGTTAGAAGTCTGGTCTCTATCCTCCTTATACAGTTCCACTGCTATTTAATGTGTACAACTTCTGTCTTTAGAAGTTTAAAAGTGAAATACCTCATTATCCAAACAATATTCCAGTTCCCATTCTTTCGACATAAATCTAAGCAACTAGCATTGTTAGACTAAAAATCTGGGGTCTGGAGATAAAATTTCTTCTGGTCCCTAAGTAGTAGTAATTACACTTAAACCTGGGCAAGGAAAGATTGGAATAATTTAGTGTCTCTTCTTCTTTCTTCTTCATATCACAGAATGCAAATAAGATCCAAAAATAACTTTTCTGTTCCACAGCAGCTGGCAAAGTCAGGTGTTAAGATTGGCTTTTAGCATATGATCACAGCAACTACTAAACAGTATAAATTTTTTGAAGTGAGAGCTTGCCAGTTCTATAGTAACTTGGACTATAGTTCCTGTTTTTATAAACTTCCAACCTTTATAAGTTAAGCCCATTTTTATTGTCAATACACTTCAAATTTAACATAATGCCAACTCAAATTTTTTTCCCTAATTCTTACATTCTCAGAAATTACTAGAAGATGAAAAAGAGAAGCATTTAGCTTCATTTTTAGACCTGCTTGTTGTCCAGTTTGCCAACTGCTTATAAGCTTGCTTCAGCTTTTTGTTTTCTTGAGCATGTTTGCCACTTTAAAAGTATGAGGACATAGAAGAATCAATAAAAGAAAGTTAGCACAGGTTTAAAAAAGCTCCTGCCTGCCAAGGCCATGCTTAGATTGACAAGAGTCAACAAAAGCGCAGATGAAGCGGACTAGGACACCTGCAAACTCTTAGTGTTGGCTATGGGCCTTCATTCAGTACAAGAAGTAAGTATTTTTGTAATGTGAAGCATCTGAGTAGACCACCTGAAGTCACTGGAACTGCAGCTGATTGTCACCACTATCATTGTCCTCATCCAAGGAAGCTTTTATGCTTAACTTCAAGCACATATGCTTGTGATTAAAATTTCCAAAAAGCACATGAAATCCTGCTTCTGCCAACTCTTTCACTTTTGTACCCTAACATGGTAGCCTGCAGTCTTACCCTCAGTTACAGGGCACTAACAGGCCTTATCAGCCTCTCTTGGGAGCCCAACCCACACTCCCTGCCTATGGGTCCAGGGTGTCCATCTCCGTCCTTCACCTTTAATCTATGCCTCTCAAGCTACACTGTAGGATTGTCTGTCTTCAGCCCTGGCCCTATGTCCTAGATTGACAGTGGACCTACACTGTACACAGCTTGTCACCTGGATGGATCCCACCTTACAGTTTGCCAACTGCCCTATTTTTGGCCATGCCTCCTGCATGGACTTTGGATCCACATTGCAGTTTTGTCTCCAGTCCTGTCTCTTGTCCTGTATCGTCTCGCTCCTGACTGGATTCTCTGGGGGGATGCTGGACCCTGTTTTTTTGCCCTGCTTTTGTGCTGGGAGACTGGACCCTGCTTGGTGAGGGCACTACCTGTGCTTGGGTCACCCCTGGCTCATGGTTCCCTTTCCCTCAGGGAACAGGCAGACCCTGAAGCTTCCTGACACTCAAGAGGTCAGTCAGTAAAGTCAGTCAGTAAATTTTACTGTTTTCCTTTGAATCACTGGGCTTTGGATTGTTTCTCTTTGTTTAAGACAATGAGAGTACCTGCAGTCTGCAAGATCAGCCCTTCAATTTCTTCACTGAGATTCCTCAAAAAGCAGAGAACTTTGAATGCTTTGCAGTAAAAATCAGGCACGCCTAGTGCACTGTAGTGTTCCTTGTTCACATGAGCTATTTCAACTCCTTAAAAAACCTAGAACCTAAATATCTGAACATGCCTTTCAAAGGGCAGAGAAGGCAAATGGGATAAGTAAAAAATAAATCCATTTTCAGCCAAAAAAACGGATGACTTATTTATGGAGTGAACTTTGTACGACAGCTCTTCGCAAGGCACAAAGTAATCATACAGAGATCTGAGACCTCTGTCCCAGAAAATTCCACCGTCCAAGGAAAATCTTTGGCAGTGCAAAGTGCTGGAATTGTTCTTCCTGCAAAAAGGCAGGGATGACGCAAAAAAAAAATGGAGGGAAGGAAGGGGATAATATGTTCTATTGATTATCTAGTCACACAGAGGCTAAAGCAAAAGTAGTTCACTAAATGCGAAATTTGTGGCTCAAGTCATCTGGAATTGTCTGACCATGGCCACACTATTAAATTCTCTCAGCCTCCAAAACAGGGGGAGCACATCAAAACTCCAATTAGGAACAGTTTCTGTCCTGTGCCAAGACCTGAATCATGCCTGGGAATTGACTAAGAGAATGCTACCAGTCCAGACCAAAACTGGACCAGATCTATTTCAACAATAAATCCATACAGACAAAAAAGTTCAATGCAGGAGAAAGGTCCCTGCAACTACTTCATTTGTGTGTATAACAGTAGCTCCAGTCTCTGAGGAATGCTGCATCATTCTCTTACATTGCAGTTGACTGGTTGAAACTTTGGAGCCATAACAATTTTGCCGACTCCTCTCTATTATGTTTTGCTGCCATGGAGAAAGAAAGCCTGCAGAATCCCATGATATTAACTGACATCACACAACACACATGGTTCATGTTCTGCTTCATCTGTCCAGATACAAAGTCAGAGGATTTGGTCAATCAGCCCACACTCATGTCCTGGCTGGCCATCTGCTGGTCTGATTAGAACCCAGGTAACTACTGGCCTCATTGGGAGCAACACCTTAGGCTTAGCCAGAACACAGACTGTTTCTCCTCCACCAGGGAGAACATATCAGATGGGATACTACATCTGACAGTGGTGAGTGCTGCACCTATAAAGCTGTGGATCAATAACATTTTAATGATCAGTGACCCCTTTAATGGATTCTCCAAAGTCAGTGGAATGACATTAACATAAAAGCAGTATCAAGCCTGCTGAACTTCTGGTTTTGCACAACTATAACTGGATGTAACACTTCCTCACACATGTGCACTTCCCTAAGGAATAAACACTTACCTTCTTTAGATTTTGCTTTATGGTTGTACTGTCTCTCTCCACAACCTTCATCATTTCTTGGCTTGCCATATACAAAATGTTGGCTGCAGAAAAAGAAGCATGCAATAATGTAAGCAGACACCAAATCTCTTAGGAAAAGACAATACAGGCCCAACCCTGCAAAAAGGTAAGGCAACTACAGCAGTCATGATCTTGAGAATCCCACTAAAAAGAATCCCACTGACAGAAAGGGCAGAATTTATCTCACCTAAATGAACCATTTGAAAGGTATATTGACTAAATTAAGTCACCCCTCACTAATTAATTCCATAATTATTGCACCTTTGGAACCAAACTCTATCCATCTCTATTACAGACTTCTGAATCAGCCCATGGTGATGACTCTCTCTTTCCTGACCAGAGAAGAAACTTTGATGAGTAGCTTTCACTACATGTTTTTAGAAGGGTGAAAGTAAGCATGATAGATCACTCATGAAGTGTTTGCAAGAGTGGGCTTTTAAAGACAAAGCATACATTAAAAGGCATTATTAATCAATAGATTATTAAATTATTAACATTTCAATAAGGAAGTTATGCAAATATTCAACATAATAATAAAATATAATAATGGAAATAATGGCAAATACAAGTACCACTGAAAACTACAGCCTTGCATAATATTGATGGTATTTACCCAAACAGATCTGGTCACCAAATGTCTAAGCCTTACCTTTCTGGAATGTAAATATTAAAAATGGCTCAGTGCAATTTACTGTGAGTTAGTCTGCAAGATACTGTTTCAGAGACATACATGATTGTGTCTAACATTTGGACACCTACTTAAAGGCAGTCTAATCTTATTAGGTGCTGAGTTTTGGCAGGTTCCATGTATATGAGCAGTGGGAACTAAGTACTTCTGAAAAGTGGGTCAGGTTGCCTGGATGCCTAAATATTCATAAATTTAAACATTTTGACACAGAAGGATTACACTGTGTCCACCTAGCCTGGCTTGTGTTACAACAGCACCTGAAGAAGCTCAGCAAGAAATTTCAGAGCACACTCCCAACATCTGGCTTTGGGCAGAGACCCACCTGTTACATTATGAGTTTTGCTGCTACAATAAACCTCATGTATTCAGCTGTACAATCAAGGGCTACAGGACCATCAACATTGCATTATGTCTGCAGGGAGTTCTCCAAAGGGTGTTCACTTATCCAGTTTTAATAGAGGCTATCTATTGCTAAGATCAGTGCTGTACTGAAGAAATATGCAGAATTAGCACTTCTTTTGCCCTTTTTTATTGACCAGTCAGCTTACCCTGCTAGTAAGATGGTCAGGCCCCTCCTGTCCTCACAATCTGAAGCCTCTATGTGTGCTGAATCACACAGACATTCATAACCTCTATGTGGGAATGAAAGGCAATATTCTTCTCCTTTCCCATCAGTTTGCAAAACAAATGGAAAAGTCTGAATGGCTAAATTACCTTAAAACATTTCAATCTCCAGGTCCTAGAATGACTGAAAGTATGCTAAAATACTAAATCCTCTCCTGAAGAACAGGAGAAAATGGAAAGACTCTGACAGTGTTTTAAATCAGAAGCAATGAAGTTATGTGCACAAATAACTAATGACAGTGTTGAATCTGACACTGCTCAGAGACATGAGTAACACATCCCCACAATGTGTGATAGGGAGGAAATGGCAATCACATAGGTCTTTGGTGATGACCAAAACCTGGGGTTGGCTGAATTCCAGCAGTGCTCTAAGAAAACACAACGCCACCGGAGGGATGAGTGATGGCTCCAGAGATCAAATGTTAAAAGACAAAGCCAGTACTCTCAAGTGAAAAAAAATATATCCTAGGAAGTAGTATTTACTTCTGAGCCAGCCAAAGAAGGTGCAATTCATTTATGCCTGTAGAGCTCTGTCTATTTCAATTAAATGTTGAACACACTCAACTGCTGAGTGCAAGTTCTTCCTTTCCTAAACAAGACAAAAGGGTTGCAGATATAACATCATATAGACAAGCCAGGAAATTTGCTGGTCTCATCCTATTTCACAGGGCAAAGGGGCCTCCATACAGCTTTGTAACTAACCCAGACATGTAATACTGTAGTGCAGTTGGCAAAAAGTCTGTCCATCTACAGCATTGTTAAGTTCCTGCCCTGACACTGATCTTCTTTTCCTCAATTCAGCACCAAACTGATCCATTATACACCTTTTCAGAAGGCTATGCATGTTAGAATGCACCTTCAAAAATCATCTAGGAAAACCTTAAATGAGAGGTATGAAAGCCAATGAGGAATTCCATAGGCACTTAATTAATTTCAGACTGATTCCTGTTTCTAATGTGACAAACACGACTTTAATGCTCAAAACTCCTACCTATAAATCATGCTGTCTGTCCAAAGCACTGCTCTGTATCAGAAGAAGCAACAGAACATGGAGAGCAGCCCTTGCTACCTTACACGCTGGTCCTTCAGGTGATGGATGTGGCTTACCATGGATTTACAAGATGTCACTAAGAGCTAAGGGCAAAAACCTGCATTTGACAGGTTATCTGTGGCAATAGCACTTGTACCTACCCATTATATGAGTATTCTAGTTATGCCAGGCCTTCTATGTTCCAGTCCAGAATCAGTTTCTTGCTAGTAGGACACAGTGAATAGCCTACCTGAAATCTGACTTTAGCAATTAACTGGCAGCATCAGCAGTGGATGGCAGGCAGGGATGAAAATACTGGTGGCCATCACTGCAGAGCCTGACACACACTGGTTCACTCAGCATTACTGGAATTCTGCAAGCATTCAACCTCCAGTTCAGTCATACAGCAAAAGTGGGAAAAGTAAGCACTTCCCTGCACTCCTTCTCCCACTGTACTGCTTCCTCTGTCCCTCTTGCTCTTGCTGGGTTCTACTCATATTTCTGAGTTGCTCATGTGTTTTTTGAAGTAAAAAAATAAGAAATGAAGTGGACTTCACACACTTAGTAAACTGAAATTAGTCATAAAGATCCTAAAACTAAAACTGAAACAGCAAAGGCAGTGATGACAGTACTGGAACTGCCTCTGAAGGTTTGTGGACTGCACAAGAAAGAGAACTAGGAAGGCAGGATTAAGCTAAACCGGATGAATGCAAGGTTCAAGAGTCTACTTCAACCAAACAGAAATCCTTCAAATTTTGGAAACATGATCCTAGGGAAGCTAATAAACAGGAACTTAAACTTCAGCAGGCGTTAAGTAAGAGGAAATTGCAGAAAGCAAAAGCAGTTTCCAAGAACAAACATGACAAGATTTAAAAATAAACAATAAAATATTTCCTAGGTATATCAGAAACTAGAAGCCTACAACAGAATTTGTCCAGGCTAAGCAAGTACCTAAATAAGATCATTACACTGTTTGAAAGCTAAATAACTTTCCTTTTTTTTGTACCCAACTTGTTCAACACGTTCAGGAAGTTTCTGCTCTCTGTATTCTTTATCTAGCAATAACAATTTCTCTTTGAGTAGTGAGGTATCAAGAAGTAGCAACAATGGTAATACAGAATATACCAGAGCTAGAAGATACATGTAAGAGGTTTAAATGTAAAGAGAATTGCTGAGTTGATAACAACCCTGCTACGTAAGACTCACCCTGTCCGAAGGCTTGGGGAATAGAAAATACTGTTTAATCACTACTGGTTTTACAAAAGAAAAAAGCATTTAATTGATCTATAATTTCTTGACTATTTCAGTAAACACAGCCAGATGACAAAAATTACTGGCCTTCTAAAAACTCTGTTACATTTCACATAATAAACTTTGGTTGAAAGTAACCAGCTGTACAATAAAAGGTTATAATGTGCTAAGAAATAGCCTGGAAGCATAGAAAAAAAGATTAGGATAAGACTAGATTAGCTGGTTTTAACCACAGAAAGATCTAGATTCATTGCAGATAATAAAAAAAGTAGTGATTATTACTAAAATCTCTAAATAATCATTGAGTAATCACTGAGTACACTTGCTGATTTGATAATTTCTGGGATGGGTTCAATCACTTCTCAAGATGACTCTTTTCAGTGACAAGGCCTTTAGACCTCAACTTGAATTACGTGCCTAAACTGAGGTGGGATAAATACTGGCCTAAGATTCCAGTCTAACTTCATATTAAAATCATGAGTAGCTTACTTCTTAATGATCTGATCAATGGATAAGTAGTTTATTGATAGCATTTGCCTGTGACACAATGCTAGTGAGTTTGTGAAAACCAGGCAGTGAGAAATGTGAGACCTAAAGAGGAGAGAGAAAAAAATCAACACACTAGCACATTAAATTAAAATTGAAGAAATGGCAAGCAGAATACATGCAAGAAAAGATGATGATACAGAATTCTTCAGTACCATTATAGAACTCACATAACATGACCACACCTGAAGAACTGAGTATGCTGACAGTCCCCACCAACATGGGACACAGCAAAACTACAAATGGTGGTGAAGGCAGCTGAAGAAGTTGTGGTGTTGCCATCATGTTAATCATTCTTTATGATACCTTGTTTCTCCCTCTCTTACAGCACAAACCAGCTCTTTTAGCCCATGTACCTCTTCATATATCTGAAAACCATGTCTCAATTTACAGCATGACACGTTAAGCCACATCAGCTTGTGACCCACAATATTCCCAGGATTTTTCCCTCCAGAACTACTGCTTAACCAGTAACTTACCCGCCTTGTATTTAATTTACGTACAGAACATCTTGGCTCTTCAAGCAATGACAGTATTCTCCTCTCCCTGCCCAACAACCACTTCTTTTAGCTTGTGAGGGTCATTTTGATCCTGTCCCTCTCCAGCATATCTGCTGCATAGTCTAGTGTGGTACAATCTGTAAACTCAGCAAACACACACTCTACTCTGTCAGTCACATCCCTAACACAACTACTTAGTAGTAAAGGAATGAAGATAGGGCTGTTACAAACCCCTACTGGCTACATCTTTCTAGTTTTACAAATTCACCTGAATCCCATTTTTCCAAACAGTCACACATCTGTCCAGTAATTGTTTCAGGTAGGTCAGATTTCCCAATCTCTGTTAAAAAAACACAGTGGGAGACACTGTAAAAATCTTTAAGGTCAAAATATCCTAAATCTACTGCTTCCCTCCAATCCACATTACACTGTAAAATGTTTAATGGCTATAGAAAGCTATTTTGAAAGAGATACAATTACAAAGCAGGAGTAGTAAACCTCTTTGTTGCTGCTGTGCAATGTCAAACAGAGCTTCTTCAGAAAAGTTATTTTTCTCAAAAGCTGAGTCACAAGTTCAGGGAGAAATCTTTCTGCTATTTCCTAATGCTAACCTTGGCATTTTTTGAATATTTAGTTCTTTCCTAAAAAAAAACCAAAAAAAACCCCAACCAAAAAAACCCACCCCGAAACACAGCAACTAGGAAAGGAAAAGCACTTCTCAAAAAAAAATATAAATGGTTGTAAATCTGTAGAAACTGGCCAACATACCTGGCAACAGCTGTAGAACCCTGAAGCATTTTATTCCATTTCAGGTTGCTAATACCCTTTGCAATTCATAACCAGGTCACCAGTTTAATAATGAAAAACCTAATGTTAATTATGTAATTATCATACACAATAAGGCCTTAGAGCTTGAAAGTGAAATCAAAGTTTTATCATGCTTTTAACACTTAAATACCTTCTTAACTATCCTAACTTTATATATGCAGATCTTTTATATATATAGATTACCCTGAAAATAGAAGCTCTGCATTTATTCCCAGGCTTACAAAATTAACTGCCAAGTTAGTTTCTCCCCACAATCCTGACAATGACCTTTCTCCTTCCCTGGTAGGATCATTCCCTCTCCATGGATTAAAGGTAATTAAGGATCAGTGTCAGTTTAGTCTCATACATTTTCTAAGCAGAGACGACAAACTGTGCCAAAACGTGTTTGATTTATTTGTGGTGGTTTTGTGATAGCAGAACCCTGATTGGGCTCAAACCAAGGATCCAGAAAAGAAAAGAGTGCTTTAACCCAAAAGTGTCACAGCAAGGACTTAATATCCTTCAGTTAAATTATTAGTTTTCACAAACAATAATGACTGAAATCAATCAAGCTTTTGAGTGCTTAGGGTTATTTAAGCACCAATTCAATGGTGCTTAAATTGTTGTAGCCAGTTGTTAGATGAATACCTGTATCTACTGAGCTTCAAACACACTGATAGATTCACAACACAGTAAAGCAAATAATATATGAAATAGAAGATTTCCTGATTTTGAAGACAAACATGTCTAGCAGTATTATTATTACTTACTAAAGATTTTAAAGCTATATCCTAAATCAGTATGTTGTCAGTTGACTTTATGGATATCAACAGAGCTATGCTGGAACTTGGAAATCTGTGCTAATCTCAGGGAAGAAACATGATTTTAACTTGCAACAGATAAATTTTCTCTTTATACTTGAATTTTGAAGTAATACATAGATTTCCTGTACTTGGACTGAAATATGTGGGTTTTTTCCCTCAAGTCTTTAAACACCTTGTTTGATTATTGATGGAAGTTGAGTAGTTGGTATCTTAATGACATAAAAACAATATTGTATTCTTTCCTGGGCTAAGGAGATGAATTTACCATGAAAAAGAATACCAAAGAATAAAGAGAAAGAATTGCCACATACTTCCTGACTACTATTTTCACATGCAACAGAGTTCATCTGTTCTTTAACATTCCATAATATGACTCTTTCAAAAGTCCTCTCAAGTCTAAAGCAAAATTGCTTAAATTGAATCAGTTCTGGACTAGGTTCCCATACTAAATCAAAACGCCCTGCAAAAAGTAGATTAAGAAGTGGTGGTCTAGTGGTTAGGATTCAGTGCTCTCACCACTGGGGCCTGGGTTTGAATCCCAGGCAGGGAGGAATCCTGCTCTGGCAGGGGGATCGGATTAGAGGATCTTTTGAGGTCCCTTCCAACCCCCCACATTCTGTGATTCTGTGAACCTTTGAAAGTAAGTTTTCCTCAGGGAATGCACTACTTACTATCTGGTCACAGCTTTTTCCTGGTAAGTTGCCCACCTTATTGTATGGTTCTTCAGAGGAGTGTAACGCTAGTTTCCTTTCCAGTTTATCCTTTGCTTTTGAGGAAGCAATCTCTGTCACTCCTCAGAGTTACAAAACAGTAGTAAGAATGAATAATACCAAACAGTAGTGTAATTTCCTATGGGGAAAACATATTTTCTACCAGTAATTATTGCCAACTGCAATCTTGGAAATATTGTATAACTTATTGTTTAAGACATCAAACAGAAGGAACTGCTTAGTATCAAGGATGACTACTGCAGGAACATGGGCTTCCACATGTGCACACACACATTAGATAAAATGTTGGTGTTTAGAGGTTTACAGGATGCAAACATTGACTTTGGGTTCTGCTTAGGTTTACACTTGAATTTAGCATGAAAACATACCAGTTCACATATAACTGTGATCAACATAAATAGGCAGAAATAGCTGCAATTGTTATGATGGACTACTCCAACCTGCTTGGTAGTGTAGGTGCAGGAAGATCAGAACTAAACATGAAAAACAGTCAGCAGTGCTTGAGAAAGCATAGTATAGAGGCTGAAGGCAAAACCAAAAAGTTATTCAACAATTCTGTCTAGGTGCTTTACAAACAATAGATGCTTTACTGGGGAGCCTGAAAAACACTCGTTTCCTTTGTGTGATGAAGCATGTGCAAGTGAAATCGGGTATTGTGACGGAAACTGAAATGTCTATGGACTTAACCCTGTTCTAAGTTAGCTTGGAACAACTCCCAACATCTTCAAATGACAGAACTATCACTTAGCTGGAAATATTAATCTCTAGTTTAAGCTCTCACACACCCTGGCAGATGGCTGTGGTGCTGGGATTTCTTCTGGGGTCCAGATTTTCAGTTGTGGAAAGTGTCTGCTCAGTCCCACTAGGAGTGGCCAGGATGGACACTGTCTTCAACAATTTAGCATTGTGTCCTTGTCTCCATGTCAATATTGTCATGTTAAAGAATTAACCAAGGGAATGGCAAGTGATGGTAGACAACTTCATGACAAGAAGCAGCAGCAAGGCAGATTGCAATCTATTTTTGCTGACTGTAGGAATTAAATCCAGAGCAGTGTCCCCCTTCAGGCACACAGAATGACAGGTATTGCAAATGTAATTTTCAAACCACACCACCCCCCCCCTTATTCCAAGACATAAATGCCTATAGTCTACCCATGGGTACAGATTTAGTGTGTGTTTAAGTGCTTTGCTGGGATTGCTTGATAACAGAGTTCAGTGAATTAAGCTAAATTGCCAGCTACTAAACACAAGTTATGACAGTCATGTGCTCTACTTCAGATATTCCTTGGAGTAGCTGAGATAGACAACTCTGAGACAAAAGGCATAAGGAAATGGGCATAAGGAAATGGGCTTTGTATTGGGCCCAGTGAAAATAAAATGCCAATTTGCAGATCACTATCCAGCACTGACTAACCCAAAGCAACTGTAGCTGCTAGCACTTAACTGGCATATACCTATTTTCAGCATCCTTTCTGCTTTGTTGATGTTACCTCTTCCTTTTTCATGCCATTTGCAACACATCATTAGACTCACTGCAAATTTGTAGCAGTAAATCACATCCCTGGGGATGAAATCCCATCAGGGGTGAATAAACAATCTCCCCTTCCTCAACCAAATCCCAACTGTGCCTTGCATTTCATGGAAATGACCAGCAGTTCCACTACCAAAACATTCATGCTTTATGAGTAATATTTATGATGGGAATTTTTTACCTTGGGTTTTCCCCCCAAGAAGAAAAAGAGGAATAATTAACAGAAATAAACCCAATGAGAAATTTCCACATTATTACTATTATTTTCACAAGGCTTCCACAGGAAAGTAAAAGCTTTTGCAAGTAATAAAAGCCCTTGTTAAACATCTTTCTTTCTTTCTTTTGGAAACAGGGTAAATTATGAAACAGATTGACTTTAAAAAATAAATAGGACTGTAACTACATAAAAGTTGTTCCTTTCTTCCAGTAATTTAATATGAGCATCCTCCCCTGAAATGAGGAAAAGTTGAGTTCACTCACAGAAAGAATAAAGCAGATGTGAGGTTTTTCCGTCAGCTTAAGTGCTTCCTTGGTAAGGTGAGTTGTCCGACTACATTAAACAAACACTTTAGTCAGACATCACACAGGAAAATAAACAGTAGCAGAGGAAACATCAAAATATTAAATACTGTTATTCTTTGGCTCCTTTTCCTGCAAAGCAGGTGATAAAATATTACTGTGTTTCCACAGGTAAGGAAACATGCTCTTAAACACTTTGCAGAAATACATATTACGATCATCACTTAAAATGTCAGAAGTGGATAGGACTCAACTGTGACAGCACACAGGAGCCTGCTGAGAAACACTGCAGCAGCAGAGGATTTAGCACACCAGCTGAGCCTGCTGGGCTACCTAAAGCAGCCTTCTGATCCTCAATGATATCTAGCAGTTGTGAATTCAGAAGCAGGCAAAAAACATGCTGTAAGAGACAGCTGTAGTTACCCAATTTCAGGAAAGAGAACCTCTCTTGAATCCTAATTAGTTAGATGTGAGTGAGAGGGAGGGAGATTATCTGCTATATCATTTTGACCTCTTTCTACCCTACTGAGTATCAAAAAATGCACACAGGAAAAAGAGATGAGACCTGCTGAGCTTCATCCTTTTTATCCTACCTTTGATATACTACACTACATTGTGCCTAGTGCTATACACTACATAGTGCCCAGCTATACATCATGTATGAAATTCTAAACTTATTTCATTACAAAAGTAGAAAAATATCCTTGAAACAATTTCTGCATCATAGTCAGAAGTCATCTAAAATTTACATTCATAAGAAAAAACAAAGTAATCACCTTTTATTACCAGGGCTTTGATTTCAGTCAGCCTGGAAAATCAACTTGAAAATGTACTGGTCTAGGTTCAAAGATCTGCACCATTGTTCAGTAGCGACGGGTCAGGAAAAGTTCTTTTTCTTCTGCCCACTGTAAAAAATGTAGTTATGAGATTGCAAGGTGCTACCTGAAATCCTTTGTTGAACCAGTTTCTCTCTCTGTTAAAAACTGCCTCCCGGTCTGTCTACCCAATGTGGTTTGTGGAAGCCACTCATGACTAAGATATCTGACTGTCTTGCAAGCATACGTTACAACAACAACAACTCAGATCACATAGTCTTCTGCAGCAAAATGAACAGCCAGTGGATACAGATTGGGATTTATCTCCTTTACTTTTAGGTATCTAGTAGAGTGAGTGTCCCTGTGCAAAGAGTGAAGAGAATCAGTCATCTGCAGGGTGTGATTCACCTGTCCTGCTTTAGATGCCCATTACTCAGACAACATGATGTCTGTAGTGGCAAGATGAGGACTACCCATAATGCTGTATTTAAAAATCTCTCTGATTAATAAGAAAGAACTGGAATAGAAACAGATCTCATGACATGACAACTCCAAGGCTGGGATAATTCAAACCCAGAATGAAATCTTCCAGTTGGCTCCCTGGAGGCAAAACTTAAGAACAACTTACTCAATGAAAAAGCTTATCCTCCATTTTCACAGCAACTGGAAGCCTACATTTCACCAGATCCTGATACAAATTTATCTCCGACATGCTATTTGACAGTTCTGCAAATTTTATCCTATGAGAAAGCTTTTTACTGTATGGCACTGCAAGGATCTAATTTCTGCCATCCTCTACAGCCAAAGGACAGAGTACTGCTGGGGGACAAGCCTCCATACTGCAGCCAGGACTCTTGCTTCCTATGCAGATAAGTGGGCATATGAGTGGAGTGCCTGAAACTGCCTTAGCCCTTTTTTCTCTGCAAAGTGAGAGGAAATGTAAACACTGCCCACGAAATCTGAATGCCTCCACACTTAGAACAAGACAAAATTTGAATCTAAACTCTGAAGTTTATCTTAATTCCTTGTCTTCTTACAACACCTCTTGGATGCTTAAAATAAACCAGGAATCTACTGGCTCCATCCTGCATTTGTGTAAAAGCCTAAATGCATCTGAAATCCTCGTTGCAGGTTTCTGAGCCTCCTCCTTCTCAACCTGCCTGAACTGCACAAAGCAGACCTCCCCCTGCCCCAGACCGCAGTACTCCCCTGCTCCCTGAATAGGTTAAACAAACAGGGAGATTCCTCCAGAGGAGTCACAGGTTCAAGATCACAAAGGACGCACCCTGTTTGGGCCAGCTGGAGGTTTTTCTTGCTATTGTGCTTATCTGTATCTTCCCTGTCATCCAGACGTTCACCTCTGACCCGGGAGCCAGCCTCTCGAAAAAGCCTTGCGGTGTTTACCCATTATGTAATGTCTGTGCTTTTGTGGAAATTTTACAGAAACAAATGGAGGAAGTTTGCCACTCCAATAGCTGGACAATAAATCCTGTCCCATGTAGATAGACTGCTTTACTGTCACTGTAAGTCTGCTACTGGCATCTGTCACTGAAAAAATGTTTACAAATTTCAGCGTGCTGGAGTGCCAAAGTATTCCAGCATTGTAGGACTGTACATGATTTGTAGAACAACCACCACTGTGCCTGATAGGGGTAGCCTTGTTTTGCTAGCCTGAATAAACAGTGACAATGTTTCAGATAACTCAAGGTCACTATGTTCAATTTTTCTGTCTATTCTTCTCCTAGGTTCAGGAATACAAGTGCCCAAATGCTAGTTTATTTATTGTAATGCTTTTTCTGTCCTAAAATATTTTTGGTAGAAATTTAATCCAGGTAGGCAAACTGCCTTCAGACCCTTTGCTTACTTCTAATGGATCCTTTATTATTTACATACTGCGTCTTCACATCCTTCCTTACAACCCCGTTTTTCTACAGTCCCTGCTGTCTCTCCCTCTTTCTGCACTATTTGCCCTTTGGGACAAGATGTTGCATTTTGCTACCTTTCAGCACAGTGTCACCACAATGCCTTCTGCTGTATCATATATCATCTATGTATGTATCATCTATCTTCTACATAACATCAACTATAAAGCTAGGACAACGGAAAGATGAATAAGGTTGGATAAGAAGCAGGAACAAACATAGTTTGAAATAGTGGGACAGATAGGTAATACAATTCTTCCTTTACTGACTCTTTCAACCAATGGCCTGATTCTGCTGCCACTGAATGGAGCTTTTCACTCTCAATGTCAACAGGAGTGGCACTAGGTCTTACAGTTCCGCTATAATTAAGTTTTCAAATCTCATTTCCTGTCAGAGGAGAGAAAACATTGTTGTGACTAAGCTTTGGATGTGGTAACAAATCCCTGGCAGGTTGGTCTGTTTTAGCGGACGTATTAGTTTTAAGGAAACTTTTACCATCTTTTCTGCCTTTAATCGCAGCTTTTATTACAATTACAGTAATGCAGCAGATGAATGTGCCAAAGGCAATATGTGTACTTTTAATGAGTTGACATGCAGCCTTCCTAGAGAGGAGAAACAACTTTATTTGCTGAATGTTTCTGAATCATATCTAGCAGTTTATTAAGGGACAAGGAATCAGTCAGGAAAACATCTACCACCAATTCAGAGGTTTCAGTAACTCACAGAAGAGCAGTCCTACAAGACAGACTTGGTTGTTCTGCTAGGGTTAACAAATTCTTGCTGAATGGTTAGATTTTCTATTGTCCACAAACAATACAAGAGAAGGTTAACAGGCAATATCCGGAAAGCCCTAAGTTTATTAATCCACACATGTCATCCTGAGTCACTGGGCTGTAAAAAAAACATCATTAGTTTCCAAAGATGAAACCAAAGGGGAATTCTGATTGAGAGAGATGATATTACAAGCCCAAAGGAACTAGTTCCATCAATAAGGTATATTTATGCAAGCTTTACAAGACGTTGGCTCACAGAGGTTTTCATTCTGCTATGAGTTCAGTCAATAGGCAGAGATCACATCCTTTGAGTACGAGAGCCTTCAGCTTGGTTTCTTGCCTCAATTTACCTTACAGTTTGGACACAGATCAGACACTGGTGCACACAGCAAGCTACAACAGGCTGACATACACACAAACCAGGCTCATTCATCTAGGGACTAAAGAGCTCAGAGAGTCTAGCTCCAACAGCAGCACGAAATCCATTCTGTTAAATCATTCCTGCCACTGCTGTGGCCTGGCCAAGCAGCCCTCACAAACAATGGCTGGCCATGCTTTTTTGGAGGTTAATGCAGGCCAAGGACCATTTCAATACAACCCTGTTTTGAGAGCTAAAAGTTTATCTGTGGGTACCAGAGAAGGACTTCTGGCTTGTAGAGATGTGACCCCACAGACCTTCACATACCTTTCTCTGAGATCAAATTATCAAAGGAAGAAGCCTGAAAGTGTATCCTATGTTGGGTTGATGCTTTCTCCTTGATCTTTGCAAAAGTTCCATAAATTAATAGGAACTCAATCAACAAACCATAGGACTCCTATCAGAAATTAACAACCCAAGAGGCCAATTTTGCTTGGCACAGGGTACTGCAGCACAGCCACTGTTGTTATGCCAGGTTTGTACAACATAAATGGGTCTATCCAGGTTTGGCAGTAAGAACCTGCACTGGCCATCTGCTTTCAGGCTCTGTACAGTCCTACAGCAAGCCTTCAACACAGACCAACAGACCCACAGATACCTGTGAAAGGCACAGGACCTCGCTGCAACCACAGAGTTACTCTGGCCCATCTGTTTAGACAATTAGTAGGTAAAATTTAACTGACAGAAGACGGAGCACTACTGGAAATGTAGGAATGTGTTTTTACTACTATTAATGCAATCAAAACTTCCTTTTTGCTATTATTACTGTGTTAGTATGTCAATTCTATTCCAAATTGCTTCAACTGCTAGCTTAGAAAAATACCTGCAACATAGCACAATCAATGTTCTGGTTTTCATTCCAAACTTCTTTTATCTGAAATAATTCCCTTTCTTAAAGCTGTTTCTCTTGCTAGAATGTGCAAAATATGCATAAAATATGCACTGGAGGAATGTTAATCTTCTTTCTTCGTGCCCCAAAAAGTGCTGAAATTCTTCTGTGCATTAAGTAACTTCTATGTGTCTTTGTGGGCTGAAATTTTACTGAATTTACCAATATTCCAATTCAGATGACAAAATCTGCATGGCTGGTTAAATTACAGCTTTAAAAAAAAACAGATGCAAAGAGCCCTTTGCGAAACTGATTTGTTATCATCATCCAATATGACTGAAATGCAAAATGTAAGCAGACAGAAGTAAAATAAACTAGATTGTAAAGCGGCATTTCAATCACATGAGATACTGTTAGTAATACAGGAGAGTTTTCTTCAGAAATATGGATTATTTTGAAAAATATTTTACTTGCTATTTTCCTCTTAAGATTTTTTTTAATTGACTTGAGATTTTCCTGTACCCATGGTCCTAATCTGCTGAAACCTTATTTATGCTTTAGTATTAGGATTTTGCCCACAAAACTACATCAGCATTTACTAAATGAAACAACAAAATAGTTGGTGTAACAAAACCAAAGGTGCTTACCAATGCAGTCCACACTGAAAAGATTTATGGAAGTTGTTATGGAAGATTCATCACAGGTCTTCATACCCCGTAGAGCAAACCGCACCAGGGAGGCTTTGACTCCCTCCGGCAGGAAGGAGAGCAAGTAGACAGGCATGTACAGAGCGTAACGAAGTTTGCACAGCAAAGGGGTCATCAGCTTTCCTTGAGGGGACTGAGCCATGCGCTCTATCGTCGGGAACAGCAGCACGGAGCGAAGAACCTGCAAGGCCATAAGAAAATGACTGTCAGCAAAGTCCTACAGCACCACATTTCATCCTAGAAGACTTCATTTTAAGTGAGCCTCTGCTTGAAATGAAGTTGGGTTTCCAGACACATTGAACCTCAGACACGAATGCAGGCTTTGCAGTGTGCCCAGGTGCATTTCTTTAAAAGATGAAGCGAAGAAGAGCATGGTTATGAAATGGTTGGTTCTGTCAGTTCTGGAAGAAGTGCGGAACCTATCAGTATAGGTTGGGGACTGACCTGTTGGAGAGCAGTGAAGGGGAAAGGGACATGGGGGTGCTGGTGGGTGGAAGAATGACCATGAGCCAGCAGTATGCTCTTGTGGCCAAGAGGGCCAATGGGATTCTAGGGTGTATTAGAAGTGGTGTGGTTAGTAGGTCAAGAGAGGTTCTTCTCACCCTCTATTCTACCCTGGTGAGGCTGCATCTGGAATATTGTTCTGGTCACCTCAGTTTAAGGATAGGGAACTGCTTGAAAGAGTCCAGCGCAGAGCCACAAAGATGAAGAAGGGGCTGGAACATCTTTCTTATGAAGAAAGGCTGAGGGAGCTGGGGCTCTTTAGCTTGGAGGAGACTAAGGGGTGACCTCATCTACGCTTATAAATATGTGAGCGGTGCGTGTTAGGGGGATGGGGTCGGGGTCTTCTCAGCGAAGCCCAGTGACAAGACAAGGGGCAATGGCTGTAAGCTGAAGCACAGGAGCTTCCATGTGAATACACGACAAAATTTTTTCCCAGTTCAGGTGCCAGAGCATTGGCACAGACTGCCCAGAGAGGCTGTGGAGTCTCCTTCTCTGGAGTTATTCAAAACCTGTCTGGACACACTTCTGTATTCTCTACTCTAGGGAATCCTACTTTGGCAGTGGGGTTGGACTAGATGATCTTCCGAGGTCCCTTCCAACCCCCAACAGTCTGTGATTCTGTGAACCTGGCCATTTGCTTCGGAAGCTTGGGACCCCAGCAGAGGGCAGCAGGCAAGACGAGCAGCTCATCCCAGACCTGGAGGGGTTTGCTTCAGCACAAGCACATAGCCTTTTATTTCATCAGGTAAGCTGTTTTCTCCAAGTAAACCAACCAAACACATCAAAAAATGTCAGTCACTGTGATGGTAACTTTAGTGTTTGACAATCCACATGGGTTTTCAATTTGCAGTTCTGTAGAGATAAACGTGGTCAGAACAGGAGTCTGAGTGCACAGGCCCTTCACTAGCATGTGTACAATGGTGCACAATATTGCTTTTTATATGTTATAAGGAAATGAGCATATTCTAAAGCTGGCAATTTTTTTATGTTATGATAATAGAATACACCGTAGCCTTAACATAAAATTAAGTAAAAAACTACCCACACTAGCCAAAAGTGAATCAATATACATACTTTTAATTATATTTCCTACTAAGATCAAACAAATATTCTAAAAGGCTTCCTGCCACTTCTTTTCTGCAAGTAAAAACATACTGCAAGAATTCAGATAGGAAAAACCCTCAAAGACACATGACCACAGTACCTAACAGAAGTATCAAGAAAGCAAAGTAAGAGAGATTCTGGGTTTGGCATTTGGAGATAACTAGATATAAACTGCTATGCACTATGGTGACTCAGAGTAAATAAAATTGATGTAGTTATACATGTCTGCCTACTGCACAAATCATTCCATGTATTATATAAATTAGATTAATATGTTTGCAAAAAATGTTCTTAAATAAATGTCTTTACTTTCAGATGAGACTCAGCTAATGTCTGCCATTGCATCTGTGTGCAACACCACTGGTCTCAGCTGCTACCCAGTGGAAGGCAGGTAGGTCATGAGATGATTACAAGATCTGGGCATTTTAACAGAGAGAACAGAAGAAATGCAGGAAATACCAGTAATTTGCCACATTGTACATTCTACAGTATTTTAAAAACCAGACTTTGAAATTGCTATTATCAGATACAGAACTATTTTAAGAAATGCTTCTACTTTCCAGCTGATACCACTTTGGTTTTAGACAAAGAAAAATACATTCCCAGGGAAATCAATCCTGGGCCTCTTTTTATTAAAGGCAACCAGCAGCTGATGTATAGGAATGCAAGACTTGTACTAAATTGTGTGGTACTTTCATGATATTTCAGCTAGAAGCCGAACTCAAACTGTTGTGATCTAAAGCAGATTTGACCTGCGTTCCCAGGCACATATTAATCCTTTGACATTACAGTTTATAGATTCAGGATTAGTTGCTTTGAGTGCTGTGCTAACCACTGGGAGAAGTTGCTAAACCTTGGAGGAAAAAGGACAAACCAAGAAAGCTGCATTCCTGCATATTTTAATGGCACACAGCTTTAAAGGGTGGTGGTAAGATGGAGGATAATTTTATTTAATATATATTTTTTTTAATCTTTTGCAGATGGTAATAGAGAAATGTAAAATTTGTATTTTTCACTTACCAACTATTTCTTCATTTACTGCTAGAGTCCTGAGCCCAGATTTTGAAATGTGCATTTGACTGCAGAATTGCTTAAAAGATGTAGTTCAACTTCTTTGCAATACAACTGCTGATACAGCCGAATGAACATACTTTATTATAATGCCACACGTTAATCAAAAAGTATGTCATATTTGTGTATTTAAATAAGTGAAGTAGGAATACACAGGCAAAATGGAGCTTCAATAAATGAGATTTAAATGCTCAACATAAGTAAATATATTATTTTACTTTTCAAATGCCAGGATCTTATCAATATGCAATTTACACTAGCTGAAATCAAGGAGATAGCCAGTTATATTCAAGTTATAACTCTCAGAATTATTGTAAGACCAGTCATTCTGAAGATGGAGGGCACCAGGTACTGGCGCATCTATGAATGCCACACTACATACCATTAAGTAACTGTAAAGGTTAATGACCCCACTAGTTATGGAAACCCTTCTTATACTTAATGATAAAAGTTTCTTGTGATAACAGTCATTCAAAATACAAAATAAAAAAGTTTACACAAAACTAGGGAGCGAAATTCAGATTCACCTGGTTTAAATTACCCCAATTCAAAGTCCAGTGATTTTTATTGGGTAAGCTCACAGGAAGGCAGAGAGCTGAGCAACTAGAGACACTAGCCAGAGACTTGGGCAGATCTGGGGACTATTGAAAGTTGTCCAGTGAATCTACTGAAGGCAAACATGCCCTGTGCTCAGAAGTCACTGAAAGTTGTGGGTCAAATGACCAACCCTTGCTGTGCTTTGCTCAGCCTGCTAAAACAGTACATATATTTGTATATTATGCTGGAATTGTCACTGTTGATTGTTGTGACAATAAACAGCATTTGTAAAACTGCCATTTAACTTATTCAACAGTTATTTATTTAACATGCTTTTAAATTGCAAGATTTCAACACTCAGGATGACGTACACATTGAAGTTCAATGTGTAAGGAATAAATGCTCTTTGGGTTAGTCACCAGGCAGCTGCTTCTATTTTTCGTCATTCATTTTTAACTCTTTAAATTACACTGGGCTCAAGACCTGAATGGTTCAAGTGACTACAATATGATGTGGTGTCTCAAGTTTTACATCTTCTTAACAAAAAAAATGCATTATCTGCAAGCACTTCACATAAGTGACCACCAACAAAAAGAACATAAAGCTCAGATCCTGTGCTGGTTACACAACTCCCAAGCTTAAGAGAAACTCCAGAGATCACACCAGCAGGCAGAAGCAAGGAAGCAATCTACTGCACCACTGCACCGACTGATGCTTAGTAAGGAAGCACCAAAGCACAGCTCTGCAGCTTGCCCGTAGACCCTGCAGCCACACTCCCCTGATCTGCAGTAACAGCATCACTATGTGCACAACTTCAAACCACAGTGCTGGAAAGAAAACAATTGAGGATGTTTTATTTCAAATTCTTTCAAAAAGCAAAAGCTATTCCACTGTCAAAAGTAACACTTCTTTTGATGTATATTAGTTCATCCCAGATATTAGTTTGTTATTCCTCTGTTGTGTGGCAGAGAGAAAGCTATTATCTGTCAGGTGAAACCTAGTAAATTTTTCTAAGATAACATAATGATGCACTTAATGGTAATCTACAGCCTACCCTTGACACGGAATGCCACATAAATCACAATTTCTTTTACTCAGTATGTATAAACCTGCAGGCAAAACAAAGAGGGTCAGGGAAATATTCCCTGCTTTATTATCACAGCTGTGCCGAGCAGACTTCCAAGAAAATGCAAAGGACACACCAGGCAGCTGGAGGGCTTTCCTCTTACCAGAGTGGGACCTTCTCGCCTTGCCTGTTAACTTTGCTTGGTCAGAAATTATATCTAATACAATGTAGTATAGTTACAGTATAATATTGTACAGTGAAATATAATACAAAATAATATATGCTATAAATTTCTATTTTAAAATATTGAGTAATTTCTTCTTCAGCTGTTCAAGAAGGCATTTGATTTGTTGTCAGCAAGCTGTCTGCCACAGTTCAATATCAAGAAATCTATATGATTTCATAACAGCAAAAGAACTAAAGAATGAAGACAAGTGACAAAAAATTATTTCACTTCTGGTATGAAATAAAATGCTGTGTGCACTTTCTTCTATTTTACCTTATGGATCTCTTGTGATCCTAAACAAATGTCTGGGCATATTAAATGGGCACCAGAACTAGTATCTCAAACACAGTTATTAGAAAATCTTACAACTGAAAATTTCCATAAAAATTTTACTGGAAAAAAGTGATTTGCAAGAATTAAGTCTGACAGAGAGGTCTTGCCATGCTTATTTTACGGATCAAGAAATGTAAAGTTGGGAAGTTACACAAGTTTACATGAAAATACAGAAAGTAGATTTAAAAGAACTGTATGGTAATTCACAGTCCTCTGCTCTAACCAAAGCTAAATTTTCTGGGTGACTAAATTGTTTCTGTAAAACAAAGTGGTAAAAAAAAAGTAAATAACAAACATTTGGTAGAAAAGTTTGCATTTTTTTACCACCACGTCATAGTGGCTTAGTTCTTCAGTGGCTGTTTAGTTCAAGAGAGTCTTCTGTTACTATCTTCCAAAGCACCCTCCCAACACTGCTGTGAAGCAGGGCCACATGTACTTAATTTCATACTTTCAACTTAAATTTTCTGCATTTCCTATTTATTAATGCCCAAATTTTCACTCTGGAGCTAGATTAATTTTTTTTCTTCCTTTCATTCTGGACTTCTCATTATATTACATATAATCTATGACAATAAATGACAGAAAGAAGGATTTTTTTAATTTTTTTTTTTACATTTTCAGTAAAACCCTTTGTATATGAGGAGCACAACGTCTTCTCAGCCTTTACACTCCTGTTCCTTGGGCAGACTGTCAGTCAAAGGTCAAACTAGAGCACAGTCAGCAAGAGCTGAGGCAGGGGAGAAGTGGTAGCCAAGCTCCAATCAATGTCTCCTCTAGAGATCTGCATAGCAAAGTAACTGAAAATTCATAACATACTTTTAACGAAACAGTACTGCCTTAATATCGTGTTGCATCACATCCTAAGCTCAGGTTGGCTGTGTGACAAGGGCTGTTTCCTGTTTGAGTGTTGTTTTCCATTTATCTTTGTCTCATGTTAGTGATGTCTCTGCCTCTTGGTACCTGACATATTCACCTTTATTCACACTTAAATTCACGGTTTAAATAACATAGTCTAATAGATTGAGGTATTCAGTTCAATTCAATTTCTATTCTGGATTTGAACAAAACAGGTAAAATGAGAAATCTCCAAGTGCCTGAGAGAGAGTTTCTCTGTGACCACAGCTATAATTCATGCAGACCCCTTCACACCTCTATAAAATTTAATTGCTATTACTGACCATAAGGAACCTGGTCAACTTAGATATGTCTACATCATCTTGAATTACAAAAGAGAGAACTTTGGCAACTACAACAGGCTGCATTCAGCGTAACATAAATTCAAACAAACATGTCTGATGTTTTCATCTATTTTTATTTGAACATAAAGTATCAGCTATATCAGTTCTTCAGGAAACAGTGTACATATATATATACTTCCTCATACATTTCACAGGTTTCTCTAAGAAACAACATACATATAAATCTTCCTGAATATCTCAGAAATGCATTTTTTCCAAATATTTCAATAGCATTAACTTCCTTCAAGAAATAGGGCAGTGAAAGATAGAGGACACACTGATACTCCTGAAGCTGTGTGAAATCTTCACAACTTCACAATATCCTACTGTGGTAATAACTGTTGCAAAACATAAGGTCATACTAAGATTCATTATTTTTAAAGGGAACATTAAACAGCTGTATAGATATTGCTGTCCTCAGTGATATTAAACAAAGCCACTACTTGCAAACAGCACATAAATATATGTGAGCCAAGCAACAGTTAATTAATTTAAGGGGAAACTTCCTTTTTGTGTATGCTGGTTTATAGTTTCCTAAGGATCAGTTTTCTTGTACCTTCCTTTTGAAGTAGCCAAATGTAATACAATGGAGCATAAACAAACAGAGTTTTTATCTTTCCTTACTCTACAGGCTCATTCACCATGCCAAATCTTTTCCTTATTTTTCATGACTTAATCAGAGAAATATTATTTAAAAAACCCTTAAGGAACACGTTCTGCTTTCATACTCTGCCCCTGCTATGTTCTTCTTCTGAGGTACATTGCCACTTCTGGGACAAGTTGAAGGCATTCTTTTAGCTGTAGCACATACACTAGCTACAAAAAGCCATGCTATTCCTTACCAATGAAATGCAAAAGCAAAATAAGTATACTGAAGCACCTTGTAGGCAGCTAACCTGTCCTGTACTTTTACAGACTACCCTGGAAAAAGAAGACAGGAATAGTTTAAGATATAATAAATGTTAGCTTTTAGCTGATGTTATTGAATGAGAGGAAAATAGAAAAGCTCAACTTCAGAGGAGTCCCTTGTGTAACCCAACAGAACTATGAGCAAGTTCTGTCAACAGGAGAGTCTCCTTATCTCAGCTGTGGCTCTAGCCCAGCTTTGCTTCCACTCTATGTGGCAAAACCAAGAATCTAGCAGAAAATGCAATTCGTAGGATGCCTTGAAAATAAAAGGTAGTATAACTGTTTCATAGCATTTTAAAACCAGTACTTTCTCCCAGTCTGTCCACCTGTCACTGGAAATTTACAATTTCTGCCATTCAATATATCCAAATTTCTCATACAAATTGTGTCTCCTTCAACATCTGAATTTGACCCACGACGTGCAAATACATATAAACCACACATTTTTTAAATGAATGAAAACTTAATTTTATTCTTTTACTATTTTCTTTCAGCTCCTACCTGACGACATAAATAGCAGGCAATTAAACAGATTCTCACTTGTTTAAAATGCTCTACAGTGATCACAAGGTTTTTTCCATGTCATGGAACTGTCTTTGTTTAACATACATTATGCAATTTTCTTCGGAAGTACATCTTTAATGCCCCATGCCTCCAGTGCTTGCTGGCAGTTCCACTTGAATGGAAACAAAATTCAAGGACCAGCATTTTTAAAAATGTTTTTGTATTTCAAACTGTAGCCTTCAGTGAAACGACAAATACAGTGCTGAGTACATTGATTACATCCTTAAGTATGTAGGCCTGAGGGTCATTTGCACCAAGGTGAGGTGTGACTATATTTATGTCTATTTTAAAGACACTTTCCACTGACTTAGCATAAATTTAATTCTGAGCCTCTTAGGTTGGAATTCTGCATTCAGACTCATTGGACCAATCATATGAAGAGTCCTTTTCAAACATGAATCACAATCAGACTTCTACAGTATTAATTTTGTGTAATATTATTAAGAGTATGCTAAAACTTGCTCTGCAGAGTTTAATCACAGAAGAATTAAAAAGGGATGAAAATAACTCAGGATATATCTTTCAGTAGCATGCATGGAAAACTTGGTAGTGTCTAACTTCAGCTGCTAAGAGTAAGAAATAGCCCTTGCCAATAGTGGTTACAAGCAGAGTAAACAAAAAGGTAGAGCCCTAATGAGACTGCAGTGTGTCTGATACCCTATCAAATGCCTCTGGTCTTCTGCAATTCCACTCACTGTATGGCTGGGTCTGTGATCTTGATCATGTTGAAACTAGAGGCAAAGCTTCCATCAGTGTAATGGCCTTAATTCTGCCTCATGAATAAATTCTGATTAATGGATTTGTTTTTCAGTCAGTAACTAGGACAGTCTATAGTCAATATAGATCCCACCAAATATTCCCAGCTCTAGAGACCAATATTCTCTTATCTCTTCTTGGATAGACAGATGAAGACCATGGCTGCTATAAAACACTTACCATTGCAGTTACAGATTAACCTCTTGGACTGAGAAGTAAATTGAGACCTTTGACAATTCCCTTTGCAATCAATAAGCTTTCAATCACACTTTTCAGAAGGTTGTCAGCATCTTCCGTAACACCTGACTTCCAATGCTGA
This sequence comes from Galbula dea, assembly GCA_013399015.1. Lineage (NCBI taxonomy): Eukaryota > Metazoa > Chordata > Aves > Piciformes > Galbulidae > Galbula > Galbula dea. The sequence goes on from VWZX01006809.1 coordinate 291,966, forward strand.
AACCTCTTTAATGGCAACAGAATAGGGACCAACCGTACTTCACCTTACAAGTGGGTCATGACACAGGAAAAAATTATCTGTTGTTGCAGATTACTTGAAATATTTTCCAGTAAGAAGTACTTGTAGATTTTTTTTCAGATGAAGCCCAGAATTCTGCTAAACATACAACAGACTAGAACTCAGAAGGGTTCTCTACAGACACCACAAACTATTTCTCAACAGGTCAGCTCTACAGACTGAACTATTTGTGAATTATTAAAATATAAAAAAATAACAGACACATAGACTGTTCATTACATTTACAAGTCTCACAGGGCAGAAATGCAAATTACTCTCTACTACAAATATTTGGGTAACTGAACACTTGCCCAAAATGTTTGGGAAAAAAAAAGCCTTTTTATGGGTTAAGGTAATAACGAGAAAACTGTTCTCCCAAAAATCTGTATCTTATTGTTGGACTGAAAATAGTTTAATTGAGAAAATATTCATTGACAGAGCAGTATTTTACATAGAGAATTAAGCCCCATCAAAGTGGGCAATATCATTCCATCTACAAGGGAAGTGCCAAAGGAGACAGCCAAAATTTGCAACGGTGTGACAATACCAACAGTGATGGATTTGTTGCTATTATGATTAAAGCATATAAACAGAAGAAGATTAGGAGGGGTGAGAGTGAAAAGAGAGGAAGAATAGTTTATTGGTTGGAAGAAGGGCAGGGAGAAGCTTATGTTGGAATGCAGTGTCACAGTTACACACCATAAAGCTTTCAGTTGCTCCCATTACATGAAAGTTAGAACACAGCTGCCACTTTCCAGGAGAAATTCTTTCCTTTTTTTGTTTTGGAAGTACAGGGTGGGATTTTCATTTTTCAGTGTAGCACCCCCCTGAGATCACTGCACTGCTTCTGCAGGTAGCCTTACAGTACACAGACTAGTAAATGTGATCCCTGTAGACATGCTCTGGGACACTAACCACATACGACGAACCAATAATATGCCCTTAAGAGTGGAGAGATGGCTCAACAAAAAGAACGTATTAGGAATCAGATTTTCTGTTGTCTTGAATCATCTGCTTTCACAGTCATCAGTGTACAGCCATACTTACCAATAAATCTCAATAACAACCCATTTGTTTAAGGAAAAGTGGCTGAACAAGATGAATGAGAAACCAGTCTTACCATTATAATCTCATTTTACTGATGAAGAGGGAAGGCTATGATTTTCCATCAGTGCCTTGAGATCCTAGGATGTCTATTTTTAACTCTCCACTTCAGGCATTTGGAAGGGGTATATTTCAGCACTCACTGAAGTCAGCCCTCAAAAAAGTATCCAGTTAACCCAAATCCATAGCCCCACTTGGCTAGGAGGGTTAGCAGGCAGATAAAGAAAGCTGAGCTGACATTTGATGTTAGAAGGAGTTCAGTCCATTACAATTTTAACCATTTAAAGTGGCTTATTTAATGATGTATTGTGGAGGAAGAACAAGTTCTTACTTGTGTTATCAATGAAGAACAGAAGATGAGTCAGGTCTACACACTAAGAAGAAATAGAACACAAAGCTGAACTTTGTACTGTTGTCAAGGGAAGAAAAGAAACAAGGAATATTTAAGGTTCAAGATAGAACTTCTCAAAGACTTGTTAGGGTAGCAGAAGAAGGGAGAGGAGGGAGTGAGGAATTCTCTCTGTCAGCTCATACTTCCATCCTTGTATTAGCTTTCACAGAACTGTAACAAGTAGTAAGAGATAAATACAAAAACCCTTCCTTCACAATCCTACAGACTGCTCCTAGCCTTAATTATTATGACAAATGGAATATAGGCAGGAATCTGCTAAAAGAGCAAAATCATCATACCTGATTTATCATGTAAATAAAACTGCTCATCAAGTTTTAGTGCAGCTGAGAAGAGTTTGAAGAATACCTTTCAACTGCCAATGCCAGATAAAAAAGTCTGAACTCTGCCAGCTGCCATTAAAGGACACAATTGAAATTATATTTATTGAGACATGGTTTTGTACCTTTCATTTTAGTAAAACACACTTACAGTAGTTATACTTGTGCTTTAAAATAGAGGAGTTGAAACTTAATGTTTTCAAGAACAATTAGAATCCACTGAATTCTACACCTTATAGGCTCTGTTCTGGAATTTGAAATGGAGTGGAATGTTCTTACAATTTTCCAGAGACTAGAATTGTTGTAACAAAGTTATTAGATGTATATTTTCATTAACATTAATTGAACCTTCTTACAGGACTCCAAAGGTAACAAGTTTATTTAATATACTTGTGGTTCCTGGACTTAAGTCCACTTAAATCTATACTTAACACTGAATTCCACATGAAAGTGCAAACCAGTGATTTTTTTCTTCCAAAATGTTACAGTTAAGTAGACTTGTATTCAAACAACACCAGTCAAGCATTTCAAATATTTATACATTGAAATAAACGGAAATGTTACTTCTACTGCATTTAATTCAGAAGATAACCTCAGTCAGAAGAGCACAGAGGGTGATTTTTAAGAAGAAATCTAAGGTTGATTTAGTTCTGCAAACACAGGTTTACAGTCACTTAACACATCCTTAGGTATCTGAAAAGATAATATGGTTATGCTACTGTATAAATTTGTGGAGTCATTGAATGTTTTGTTACACTTGTTGGAATGCTCAAAAGAAAAGACAAGAGATTTCTGTTTGGAAAAGAGCACAGTGAAGGAAAGGTGAGGCAGAGGCATACAGATGTTTGCACAGAAATGATGTGATAAGAGTGTCTAAGGTATGAATTTGCTGTCTGCACAATTATCCCAATTTATGTTTTATTAGATCTCATTTATGGAATCAATCAGTTCTAGTCATATTCAATATTCTTTTGCATCACTGAGACATAATAGTAATACGTGGGTTTACATATATGGAAAATATGCAGAATTTTCCATGTATGTAAAATATATATTTATAGATATAGTATATCCATATATATGGATATATATACATGGAATTACATATTGCAGAAATTCTGTTTACTTCAACTGATACACACTCTGATGTTTTAAACTCTTTCTCCTCAATGAGTTTTACAGGAAGATGAATGCTTACATTGTACAACACTTTCACTCATGAATAATTGTTAATTTATTACCACAACGGTGCTGGCATTTCATAAGCATCATTGCAAATGAAAGACTAGTGCTGTGACAGACTGAATTTAATTAGCAAGGAAATATGTCAATCTTTTGATTAAATTAATGATCAAACTGAGCGTTTTAGGAAACACTCAGTAGTGTTGCCAGCAAAGCACAAGGAAATCCTCCAAGCAAGGATTTGTATTTTAGAAGAGAATGCCTAAAGGACAGAGAGTATTTATGAGTGAGGTGCAAGCTCCAGCAACTGAAAAAATCATTTTGTCACTCAGCTTCACTTTTCAGTTCTGCTGGCTGAATGAAGAGTAAAGAAGACCAAGTATCAAGAAAGCTGCATTTTTCCACCTCCTCAGAGTAAAGCTGATAAACAGTTTTTCTTCCCAGTTTCAAAATTTTTGAGCAGCCTGACAAATTCTGGATGCTCCATTTCACACACAGAGGCAAATCTTGTTCAGACTTGATGCCCCACCATGACAACTGAGAAGCATTTGCAGTTTTACACGTGTACCAGTAAACAGACTGGCCAGGCACTATTTCCTGGTCCTAGCGCTGAACAGGATGGTGTAGGATGCTCTGCGTCCACATGGCTGAATTTCCCCTGCCTCAAAACAGCATGTATGCATGCAAACTAACCACTGAGAATGGGCCTGGGCGTCTGCAAAGCCCAGAATCATGCCAGGGTGTTGTCTGCTTTGGGCCAAAAACATTAATCCAAAAATGTCTTTTCACAGCAGGCCTAGCATTCAAATCCATGCATTAGCCCCACTTAGTTACAAATATGGATGTAACCTATGTGGCCCCTCTCTACTACTCCAACTTAAACGAAGGAATCAACCAAAGACCAAATTTGTGCTAAGGGGTCTACTGAGCAAACCATTAAGAGAAGCCTCCTTGAGAGTCAATAGGAAAATACAGATGGGATATAGGAAATACAGATGGGGTCCAAAATGGAATTTGTTCTGGGGTAACCTGGCAACTCCTGTTTCCTTTCTCTTTCAATTGAATAAGAAAGCATTATTTCACAGAAATTTAAGAAAAAAACCCCACATTACCCCATTAACCTGCAGAGCACAAGGGCCCAAGTAATTAGCAGCATTCAAAACCAACAGCTGAAGAGCAACCTAGAAGGAGAGGGATAGTACTTCCTCCATTCCATGCATGCTAGCTCAAGTTCATTAGGTTTCCCCATCATCATACAAGAGAGGGATGAACTTATCTGTCTTTAGTTAGATTATGAACAGGCTTTAAATTGGTAACAAAAATCAAATCTCCCAAACATACACTCCAAATATAAATTTTTACTGAATTAGTTGAACAATAAATACAACACATTAACCTCTAGCTCAGAATAATAAACTGTAAGCAAAGGCTCTTAAAGCACAGAGTTTAAGACTAAAACCAAAACTCATGTAATAAAAGAATATCACATAAGAACTACATAAAAATAAAATCAAATGATCTAGCTACTAAAATACACATATGTGCTCAAAATCTTGTGGGAATCAAATATGCCAGTAAAAATAAAGGGAGAGGTGGAAACACAAGTTTCTTATTATCACACTTCATATGTTATAAAACCTAACAGTTAACTTATTTTTGGCAGAGGGACAAAGGTTGCACAACACTCTGGCTTACACAAATATTTTCTATTGTTAAATGCATCTTAAATGGAGCTTGTCATATATTAACTTCATGCACGCAGTGCACCATGCAGTCTAAGAGTGTCCCAGAGATACCTACATTTCAAAACTGATGAATAGCAAGCTGCCAGCATCCAGTGAGCCAGGTGTAAAAAAATTACTCAAGAATTCATACTTTTAATTGAAACCAGATAAAATAATTTGTGTAATAAAGACTGTGCAGATCTTGACCAGTTGGTATTTTTGGACAAACTAATCTATATGATATTTTCTAGAACATCCCCTCTTGAAAAGATAAAACAGTAATAAAAGTTCTCTTAAATGCCCTTGTTCATAAGCACAAAGTGAAATATTCCTGTGGAAATATATCATGTTAACCTCATGTTTCACATTTTTAGTTGCTATTTCCCTTAAAGGAAAAAAAAAGTTAGATGTGCAGTGGAAATGGTTATGAAGAAGTGGAAGAATCTACTCATGCATATATTAAACACAGACTTTATACTAACACTGCACTTTCACTGAAGATTTTATAATGTGAAAGAATAGCCAATCATTTAGCTAGAGTGAACATTTAAGAAGCCAAATTCAGTATCCTTCATTCACCATCTGCTAGTAAGAGTGAATTAGTGATGAGCACTAATAGTTTGCCATTTCCAAGGACACAGTTCTGTTTAAGCCTTCTTATTGTTTCACAGGGACAAAGAAAAATGTTCAGATACACAAGAGCATGTAGTAACATCTCTCACTCCCATCAAGTCACCCAAACCAAGACTGAGTTGCAGAAGCAGGGACATATGTATTAAATTTTAAAAGCAATGTCCTTCATAGTAGTACAGATCACAATTTGTATTACTATTCTTTTCCATACATTCCCCAGCAACCTGTTTGCTTTGAGATAAGAAGCTTCTATTAAAACCATAATCAGTCTCAATTTTTGGTGTAGTAATATAATGGCTAAATATCCAGTGATCTGTCCATAAATTATGTGAAGATCAGAGGACAACAATATCCTAAATAGATTTATCACCATTATTAACCATTTACAGCCCAAATAGTGAGCAAGAACTTTATTTTACATTAAACTATTTTATTATGTTATTAGGATTAGTCAGTAATGTTTTTATTGCATTTTAATGAGAACTAGGATTGAAGGTTTTTGTATAGCAGAATAAAGCTTCCCCAGGACATTACTCATAGGCTAAGTATGTGCACTGCTCTGCTAATAATGCAATTCCTATTCTAGAAGGTTAACGTACCTGAAGTTCTGATGCTCGCTTCATCATCTCCAGTGTGATGTAGCAGCCAATAGAATGTGCAATCAGTACCAGCTTTATATCTTTTGATACATTCTTTTTGAGGAAGTTCAGCTTATGCTCTACTTGTCCATTAAGTCCAAAAACATCCTCCAGTTCCTTAATATCTGTGTCTGAAACATAGGAAAAAAAAAAGTCCTCTGTTTTAATGATTGGAACTTCAAGTATTTCCCTTTTTCCCACTTCTTTGGAAAACTCTAAAATAAACAAGCTTATTAATTAAAAAAAGCCCCAAACAAACAAACAAATAAACCCCCAAAACAAACAACAAGCAAACTTAAAAAAATTAATTTTAAGTTACCACCACTGGTAAATATAAACTGATGAATCACATGTACAGGATGGGAAGCCTTATCTGTAGCTGGGAAACCAGAGAAGGATACAGAAAAACATGGAGCTTCATGCCACATCATCTAGCATTATGTTCTTCTTTATTCAGAACAAGACCAAACTCAAAGCACTGGATCATCTTAAACGAATTCAACTTTACATTGAGAGATCAGGACCTAAAATAGCAATACTGCTCAAGAACAAGAGCCCCTTCACTCAAGACAAACTATCATATATGCTATCATGCACTAAGAATCTTCAGATATCCAAAGTTTCCTGTCTCAAAATAAAGATGCAAGAAAAAGTCCCATGGAATGAGGAAATACATGAAATGCTTATGTGTCAACATGAAGCACTAGTATGTACATAAACCACCCCTATTTATGCAGGGTTTTATCATCAATCAAGCTACAAAGAGGACGAACAAGTTAGAGCTTCATGGTTCTGGGTTATTATGCAATTTCATTCCCATTTTCCCAGGGACCTCCTAGAGGACCTTGTGCAATGACTTATGATGAAGACTTCACTACTTGCTTCCTTGGTAGTTAACAAAATAATCTGATGATCTGGTCTCTGTAATAATTTACAGCAATCTGGGTATCTTTAACTTTTGCTCACGAGGTGGGTGACATGGCTCTAGAGCTCCTCAGTATAAGGGGGTTTACAGCTCATTCATCTGCTACAAAAGTGCTCTACACACTAAACTAAAAGCTATATTAAAGGCTACATCACTCCAATTTAAGATGGACTACTTGATGGAAAAGACTGTAGGAAGAAATACTGAAAAAAAAAGAATAAAAGAAGGATGCAGAAAGTACAGAGGAATGTATGCCTATAGCTCATCCGAAAGATGTACTAATATCACTTAATCTCTTAAATCCATGCTGTTATCTCAGGGCTCAATTTCATACTCCAGTTTAAAGCCCTGATCTCTGACACTCCTTACATGATGACTTGCACTGCAGCTTTAGTCTGGAATAAGCCAAATCTCCTTGCAGCAAGGTTCAGACATATGATAGGGACTAGCTCGCTACTGAGCCATGGTACTAGAAAAAGCATACAGGTTCCTGGCAAAAGCCACCCACCTCTAACAATTCAGGAGAAGCTAACAGAGGTAGTTAACACACAACCCTAAACAGCCCACCAAGTAGGTGTTTAGCTTTCCACTTGGTTTCTTTTCATGTTCTCTGCATCAGTTCCCTGTATAAAAAACAGATATGGAAGAAAGCATCCATCGGGTAGAGACACTGTAAAGATACATACACATTAAAGAGACTGAAAAACTCCTGCAACAGAAAGCTACCAGCACAGATCTATTTCAGATGTAATTCATTTTCTGCCTGCTTGGATGAAGTGCTAGCAGAAGCCTTTCTGCCTGTCGGTGAACGTAGTTTATCAAATTATAAAGATTGACTTTTTAAATAGGCATCTGCTAATTTGAAGGCAATTGGTCAACAACATTGAATGCTAAAAATTACTAATGTTACTGCAACACAGAATGACAGGGTTGGAAGGGACCTTGAAAGATCATCTAGTCCAACCCCTCTGCCAGAGCGGGATTCCCTAGATTAGGTCACAACAAAGCTTCCGTGACCAGGAATGGAACCTGGGCTGTGGTGCTGAGAGTGTCAAATCCTAACCACTAGACCACCACTGACCTGAACTGAAGTTACTGGGGGCTATCAATTAGTAGCTTAGGTGGGGTGGCACTGTATTGCCTTTTTGATTATCTGTACAAAACATCACCTCCTGAAGACGACAAATTGCTAAAGCATGTGTTCTCATGCCTTTTTTTCTGAGCTTAAACTATTACCACAGAGGTCACAACAAGGAAGTTCTTCAGTTAAACTAATACTTCTGCTGACACTACGAATGATCATACACCAGCATAATTTATAGTAGTTTAATCTAAAGGAGAAATACGTTTAGTAAAGAAATTTTACACTCAAGGTTTACACTCAATCAATACAAAATTAGACAAGGAGTAATATTTTGCCTATTAGGTTTTCTACAAGTAAGGGAAAATAAAGAGCTTGTTCTGTTTTCCAAAGCCCTAAATAAGAGCCTAAGGCCAAAACGCTGTTTTTAAACCTAAGTTTCTACTTTTAGCAAAAGCTGTCTTTCCTACTTTTCATTTATTTACAGAGCAGCTAAACCTCATGCAGGAGTGGGCTGTCTACAATGCAAATCTTAATTAGGGTACACATAACAAACCCAAAACAATGAAAACTAGAAGTGCAATTGCCCACTGGATACTGCAAGAAGTGAAAGAGTATGTTATGTTGAATATATGTATTCATATATTATTCACAATATTATCCATTATTATTAATAATATTGTTCATTATTATTCATAATATATGAGCGAGGGAAAAGCAGGTGAAGAAGGTGTATAAGTCTTTTAGAGAACTTCTCATGGTTCACAAGACCCCAGAACCAAGCATTAAATACATCAAATTTTTATTTGTATTGTTCAGTCTCATGAGGTTAATGGCTGCTTTTCACTACACAAATTCAGTATCTGCTTCAATCATGTTGAACTTTGCTGCAATGCAATTAATAAACGATACAGCAAAGCTAGCCTAGCCTAGCCTCAACATCTTCCAAGTTAATGTAGGCAATTATGTTAAACAACTACAATTATTTTTTTTAATTATTAAGACATTAGATATCTAATCTAATACTTAGTCAATAAGTAGCAGCACAGAGATGCAGGGAAACATTTTCATAGCTATATTACTGATTTCAGCAGAGATGTGCCTATTCAGAACCAGTATTGCTGCCAAAGCAAGAATCCTGAGGAAGGATGAAGAGCATGGTAAAGATAAAAGCTTTTTTCTCCTCACATTTGCCCAGACTTCCGTTTTGGACTTGAGCATACTCAAGTCAAGCCTGTGCAGTAGTGTTTCCTTAGGTGAGCAGGGGAGAGCGGAGCTTGCAGAAGCAATTTTTAATTGTATGGGTTTGTTACAATTGATGATGACCACAGAGATCTGTTCTAGTGGTCTGCACCAAAGCATCTCCAGCGCAGCCCTGCTCAGCACCACTCAGAGCGAGGATGCTCAGATTGCCACATCTGCTATCCTATATTACACACACTGTGTATTATTATATTACACACACGTAGACTGAAAGCGAGTCCTGATAGCCAATGCAGACCCCAGAGAACTTTTTCAGATGTTTGAGACAGATTTTCTTCTGAAATACTGGTTTGTTGCCAAACCAAGTCACACTGGCTCTACTGCTAGAGAAGCCATGCTGGAGGATGTGAGCACAGTGTGGAGTCTGGTGATCCATCTACAAAACTCTCCGCATCGCTAATTGACCCTGCACTCTTGTCAGGTTAAACTCCAAAATCACATAACCCTATACTGAAATACTTATCACATTTTACTTCTGGACAAATATAAGATTGCCCGCACCTCCTGTCAGTTCATATTTCCCCAACACGAATGCTACACTTCTAATAGCCCAAAATATGTGAGAGCTGGGCTGCGTCACAGCTTTGGAAGATTTATTTATTTATTTTACAGAATAAAATCACCCAGGGATTATCCAAAATCAACATGAATTTCTTGGGTGGAGAAGCTTAAATAGATTCTTTGTATAAGCAAACAGACTTGCACAAACACACTGGCAGTCAGCTCTCCAATGGCTCTACATCAGAAAAGGGAACAGAATTACTTCAGCTCAGGTGTGGAATAAAGAGCATGGCTGAAGGAGAACTCATTTAAGCGGTTTTGAGATAGCAGACATTATATGACTTTGTAGCTCATGCTGAAAATGCCCCAGCTGGGCCAAGATGTGATTTTATGACATGTGATTTTAAGACTTTATTTAGCTGAAGTGTATTAAAAGAAATACTGTATATTTCTTCACTTTCTTTGGCAAAGCACTAATCTCCTGATGTGCTTTTGGAAAAACAAGTGTGCCATCACTTTAATGAATCTCTTCTTCTGACCTTGATGAAACCCACAGCCAGAAAACAGCAACAGATTAAAGAAAAGTGTTTGCTCTACAATTAGTCAACAAATTAATCTTGCTAAGAAAGAGGACTTTGGTTTTCAGGGGAATAACAGAGAATTACTTTTGTCTTTCTGCTGGGTATGCAAGGGAAATTCTTAGGCAGAAAAAAACCTCAGAAACATATCAGTTGTATGAGCAGATTTTAGACTTCAGGTTCATAAAACTTAGCTTCTGATTAACAAGTTTCCAAAACTCATAGACTCTTTTTACTGGATGACTCAAAAAGATGTCAGGGGCCTGATTTTCCAACACTACCCTGCAAGCCTTTGTACTTCCCTAATTCCACAAGGGAATGCTTGTGCATTCAAGCTCCCAACTACGCTGGTCACAACAGGTGACTGAATATACAGACATTCATCCACTTGTCATGGAGTGGCATTAAAGTCTGTCCCAGAATCCACTCATACACAAGGCCTCCGAATTACTCACAAACAAGGAACTGTGTGGAAAAGTGTCTTGTAATTATATGACATGAAGGAAAGGGAGATAAAAACCACTGCCTTACCTACACTGTATCTTCTTCCCTGGGTCATTTACTCTAGGAGGTAGTACCAGGATATCTAAGGAAAAACTCTAATAAACCACCCATATAAATTCTTGTAGCCAAGAACTGTCAGAACTGGACCTTTTACAGGCTAAGGACAAGTAAGTATCTGGAGACTGAACCAGAGAACTGAAAAATTTGCCTCTTCAGAGGAAGAGGCTGCTTATTTCCGGTGTGTGACACCTCACCTTACTGCTTAATGTTAACAGTGAGGAGAAATAACAACTTTAAACACATGCAAATGCAGAAAATTCACAAGAAAGTATCAAGAGGAAGAAAAGCAAAGTGGGAGAAGATACTGAAAGGTCAGTGATGATATTAAAGCCTATGAAAAGTGAAGGTACAAAGCATCAAATGCAGCCAAATAGTTCTGAAGAGCTAGCTCAAGGTCAAGTCCACTGCTTCTCCATCCAATACCCTAAGTGCAACCATCATACAGGACCAAGAGTTTTAGACTTGATGCCCTGCCCTCTTTTCTCCACTATAAATACATATAAACACTGGTGAGAAGAGCAGCAATTATGACTGAGTAACTACGGTGTAGATGGAGCAACCCTTGGAAAGTTTTATCTTTGCTTTCATGTACTGACAGGCAGAAAGCAACTCCACAGGCAAATTACTTAGAAGGATTACCTATTAAACTAGCATACAGAGTCAGAAGTCCATTTCTGGAAATTAAATAAATCATTTGATTGCTTTTATTCTTATAGCACAACACAGTAATTCCTTACAATTGACTGATGACATCTGAAAATGTTTAAATACAACTGTAAGCCTAAAAGCTGAAGTTTCAGGTTTGTGGATCTAGTAAGGGCAAATGTGTTAGAAAATGCATCCCCCAAAAATATAGAGCTTACAGGCTGAATGCTTCACCCAATCTTCCATTTGATTATTGAACTCTGGATAATTTGGATCAGGAAGTGATAAAATGCCAAAGAAATGGGATGGAAACCATGAAAGAATGTACAATAAATACTGAAGAACTCCTTCTGACATCGGGAACCAGGTCTTAAAGCATTGTGTTTTAGATTAACCCTTAGACCTTAATCTGGCCTCAGTACCCTCAGGAACTGTTCATGCAACTTTTAAGATAAACACACTACTCATTAGTGTCTATTGGAGCAATTACTTTTTGTAAAGGTATCCTCCACAAATAAATTACCATTTACTCAAGACACCACAGTGGTCATGTGCATTATTTTCTTTATTAGAAAAATAACAAGACCTTAATTTACAAATTGAACTACTGATTTCCTTTGCTATCTACATACCTATTGCTGGAACACTTGTTTTACACCTAATCTGTTTTTCAAAGGAAGCTGTAGTATAATTAAATTAGCACAAGCACAGTCTGACAGAATGAACTAATAAACATGACAAATACTAAAAGCTTAATTTTTATTAGAAGCATACAGGAGCACACTGAACTTATTAAATTATCTGTGAGAGACTTCTTTTTATTTTGCATTCCCAGTCTTGCATCCCTCTGATTAGAATAACTACTACCAAGGTGTGATTAACAGTAGAAACTCTGAAGTAGAATTTTGTTTGTTCTTCCCAATTTTGGCACGGCAAACACAGTGTTTTATTATGCAGCTCTACACCAATCTGTACCTTTAGAATCACTTTGACACATGCGAAGCAAATCTGGTACAGGTGCCTTACATAACATAGATGGAAAAGTTTTCTGTATTTAAATGACTGCATTTTACAGCCAGTAACCTGAGGAACTACAGAAAAGTGCAATTTATAAGACTTTTCAATATTATTTACCAAAAAAACCCAACAAACCCACGCCCAAAATAAAAAATCTTGGCAATGCAGAGGTTAGAGAACCATCACTGCATAGAAGCAGATCTGAATTTCCATTATAAAATGACCTCAAAGAGAAAAAGCAAAGAGATCTGAGCTATGGGAAGCTGATTGTTCATGTTATGCTGCTTCTTTTCTGGACATACTGAACCCAAGTGAAAGGCTCTGTGATCTCCCTTCTTCACTTACCACACAAACAAAACTGGAAAGGACTTTCTTGCTGAGGATGACTGCTATGTAAAATGTATCTTGATGCAGAAATAAGTACAAATCTCACTGTGCCTTTTTAGTCTTAGGTTTTTTTAATTCTAGGCTGCACCTTTTATTACAGCACATGACTATTAAGGACTGCTTCTCAGCAAACCTAATTATATTGAAGAAGAAGACTGTAATGCCATGCTCAATGTAGCTGAGTTGGTTGCAATACTCAAGTAAGGTCACCCCAACACAGCACCCAGTACATTATTTTACTTTGTAGAACAGTCTCCGAGACAGGTAACTACAGAGCAATATGCCCTTACTTTTCCAGCAGTTAGGCATTTATCTAGGCTATACCCATTTTTTCCCCCAGTTTCAAATCAATTTCATGCCAAGATGTCCATGTCTATACTTGCAAAATAACAAATTCAGTACTGGCAGCCCTTCAAAATCTTCAAGCAAATCTCCTCTCTTCCAGTAATCTCAAAGTGAAACAGCACAGTTATACTCTACAACTATCTGAAAGGAGGTTGTACTGAGGTGGCTGTTGGTCTCTCCTCACAAGTAACAAGTATTTGAATTATACTGCACCATCAGCTCTAGGAATGCAGCGAGTGAGTCTCTCTTGGAGCAACACACAGAGTTAACTGTTCCTTAAGGTAATTCTTTACTGAAAAGTGTATCAGGATCAAGACCTTTCCACATTTGGCCAGATGGTGTAGGGTAAATGAGGTGCTGTGCTGCAGCAGGCAAGTCCAACAGTCACACCTATTGAAAACAGTACTTCAGAATTTTGAGAAGTTTAAACAGATACAAATAGAGAAAGAGGAACTAAGAGCAAACAAGGGAGAGTCAAGCTTTGGAGCAAAGAAAGCTGGCCAAGGAAGACAATCCATGTTATTCCACAGACAGGGAATAAAAAGAGGTATTTTAAAAGTAGAAGAAAATGACAAGGAGTATGCCACAATGACAAGATGCGGGTGGAAGGCGAAAAAGCAAGCAGCTGAGAGTACACTTGGTAAGGGCAATTACACAGTAGCACAAGCAACAATACAGAAGTGCACTTCTCAGTGACTGGGCAAATCAATGAATGACATTTCTTGAAGTGCTCAATGCTTCTACTGAATCCAAGCTAAAATTTTTAATTTGTTATGCCAATCCCAATTTCTTCTGAAATTCCCCCCACAAATTTTCTTTAGAGCTGTGATATACACCAATACTGAAATGTACAAGTATGTGTGACTCTTCAGATTAATACTAAAATGTCATCTATCTTCAGAGTAACACAAATAATACTAATATATTTCCTACTTCACTAGCTACTATAAAGGCATTCAGTATAACTTAGTCTTTTTTTTCTTCACTCTTGTATATATTCATTTTGGATGATACTACTGAAATAGAAATATAAAGGAAAGTGTAGGTTCCTGTCTTCATTTGTCAATGGAAATGTTAAATTTAATACCTACAGCAAAGAGATGCTAATTATTTAACAATACTATCTAGCATTTTTTTTATTTCAAGGAGTGAATGATCTTGCATTGTAAAATATTTTGCATACATTTTGTACTACAGCCCACAGCACTGGTAGCATAGAGACACATTCTCTTCTCGTATAAACTGACATAGCTCTTTGCAGTCATCAGTGTGGCACCAGTTTACAGCACCAGGGAATCTAAGAATAATGCTGAAAACTTCTTATAATCCATTTGGGATACAGAAGAAAGATGGAACACTTATGCTTGCCTAACTTATGCTTGCCTTCACTGCCTCCTTAAAATATTCTGCAATGCAGTGTGACCTCACAGCACTCAATCAATGCTTCTAATCACTGCTTGTCTTGAAAAGCCTTCTAAGTCTCTCCTTGAGCTCCTCTTTGCAGAAGGAGTGCAAGCTGACAGCAAAGGGAACTAGCTGTGGCTCAGTGCCTCCTGGCATTGATCCCCACTGGGTGGCTGCTGCTGCTGGCTGGCATGCATGAATCCAGCATCCAGGAGAATCTAGTTCTCTGGTCTGGCACTGTCCATTGAGTTGCACTTTCTGCCATCATCAGAAAAGGCCATAATTTTGACCAAAGAGCACTGCATGCTTTGTACCTCATTACTTTGTGCAGCATAAGGCAAAAGAGCAGTCTACATAAAAGCCTGAATGTATTAAAATCAGTGGCAAAATTGAGGAAAGGAAATAGAATTCCACCTGATATTTTCTTTAAATATGGCAGGTTTCTTTATCAACCGCTGATGGTTTAAATAACCATCTGCATGTGCTGTACAGTGCAAATTTTTTATCTCTGGGGATGAAACACATTGTTTTTCAAACTGACCACTTTAAATTCTGATTTATATCTTCTCCAGTGTTCTGTTACACTACTGAAAAAATAACTGGCAGATTTATTCTCTATTACCAAGATAGCAGTTTCCTTTTTAATCTTCCTGAAGAAAATGATGAAAGTTTCATTAAGTCACCTAGCTGAACTGCCTAGCATAAGTATGGCAACATGCCCAAGGTACTGTGATGGCTTTATTTTTCTTGGAGTTTTACCCTATAGCTGAAGTAGAGACTAAAGTGCCACCACTACAAAACTGATTTGTCATTATAGATGAATAAAAGATTTTTTTGTCTTTTGTTTTGCACAGATGAGATGTGCCACACAGAAAGCAAACCAATTCATCTGTGACCCACAAGCAGCACTAGGGTCACAGACAGGAAAATGCTGAATTTTCTCATTAAGTGCATTAGCAGATATCAAAGCTATAGCTCATTAAAAACTCTTTGAAACTGCCTGCAGCTTTACAGTATAATCTATATAAAAAAAGAGCAACTGAATTTGATCTGTACTCTACACATAAACAGATCTAAATATGATCATGTAGAGTTTAATATATACTAAAGTGCATTCAGAAACAATGAAATTGGTCTCATTGTCATTAATTGCAGGATAAAACACCTTCATTCAGCAAGCAGCAGCAAGAACCCCTCATTCAACCTGAGTCCACAGTATTGTATCATTTTGTCCTTTAAGATTTCCCAAAGCACACAGTCCCTACTTTGATCTTGCTGAGAGATTTAAGTAGATACACTGGAGGTAAGAGCTGTGAAGTTGATTATCTAAGAATGGGACCGTTTGCAGTTACTTCTTCCTGAATAGGCAGTCTGCCTTACAGCTCTCTGCATCTCCCTCAAACACCTACACCGCTCCTTAAAAGAGAAACTTCTAAAACCAAAGCAAACAGAAGGACTCCACGTTCCAAACCTAAGTATTTTTAGAAACTGCAATTATGTTGTGCATTGCTGATGGCTCCTCTGTCTTGCAACTGCAGAGCACTTAATTAAAAATAAAGCTTCCATTAGACACTGGATTGATCCCATCAAGATCTGCACCATTTGTTGCAAGCTTTGTGGGTAAATTAAATCAAAGGTCTAGATCATAAAGTAAAAGTTCTTTTTAATAAAGAAAAGTATTGATCAGCTTTCTTCTTACAGCTAACCCATGTAGTGAATAAAAACTCTTTCACTCTACTATCAAAACAAATGCAGACCTGTTATACCTTCAGATAGAAGGGATTATTCTCTGCTAAGCAGCTAGTTCATTTTCATACTGTTAGCAGATGTAAATATATCTCTCAAACTGTCTTGGGTTAAGATTCCTAAGCATTCTCCCTGGGGAAAATAATCTGAATCATCTCAATAATTTATTAAACTATTTCACTGTTTTACTTTCCCTACGATAATATGGTAAACATTTAAATGAGTTACTCTGAAACATCACAGCTCTGCTCATCTCAGTGAACTCATACACCTTCTAAACTCAAGACACCAAAAGATATACATGTTACCTTTCCATAGGGTTCACATTCTTGAACACTCTTTTTCCCCCACTAACAGCCATCTGCAGCTAATTAGAATTGATGGTATCAGCTGGAGAACATACCTATGTCACGGGGTGAAAGGAGGAAAATGATCCATAAACAATCTCAAACCCTACATCCAAAGTTTCCTGGAATGCACTAAAGACATTATACTTGCCAATGGATTAATGGGGGTTTTTCTCCCCTTTTTTTCTTCTAAACATCTTGTTCTCTGGCTAAGGATCCAAAAGACTGTATCAGGTTTCAAAACTTGTTACTTTAAAATAAATCTTCAAAAACAGAATTAGGAGTACCCTTATTTATAGATATGGATGAAAAATTCTGGTTCTTTTAACAGAGGAATTAGTTGAGTAAGTACTAGAATGCTAATTTAGAAAACTTTTAGAAAGCTATTTACAGGCTTTTTTTTTTAATCATATGCCTACAGATGTCATATTGACTGACTTCGTGGAAAACCTTGAAAGAAATAAAGAATACAGAGAATCCATTTTCATACATCTATAAGAAATGAAAAGGCAAAGTCCTCTTCTCAGTAACATCAACAAAACCTGGCCACTACTCCATCAAAGTCAATGGAGTACAGAGCTATGCATTGAGTGGTACTAGAAACATCTTAATAGTGTTGAAGTTATCATTACAAATAAATACATTGCTGTGAAGGTATTATACTATGAGCAGTTAAAATTGTTATAATTTTGGTTGGCCAGAAAAGAAAACAACAGAGGAACTTTAAAATACTTCACATATGTCAAAATTTTGTTTTCTAGTCCAACTGATCCATGGGGTTGGTCTTTCCCAGGTGAAAAATTCAACAGGCCTTGTTGAATTTCAGTATATTTCAGAATATTCCGTATATTTCTGCCCATCTCTCCAGCCTCTCTAAGTCACGCTGAATGGCAGCACAACCCTCCTGTGTGTCAGCCACTCCACCCACTTTAGTGCCATCAGCAAACTTGCTGACAGTGCACTCTGTTCCCTCATCCAGGTCATTAATGAATAGATTGAAAAGTACTGGTCCCAGTACTGACCCCTGAGGGACTCCACTAGACACAGGCCTCCAACTAGACTCCATCCCATTGACCACAACTCTCCAACTTCTGTCCTTCAACCAGTTCACAATCCTAACTATCCTACTAACCTCAACCTTCTCAGTCTGTCTTCATAGGAGAGGTTATGTATGTGTGTTACAGCCAGGCAGACCTTAACTTCTCAAGACATGAAACATCCCTCCCCAACAAAGGCTCTTTTCACTCACTGCACACTTACAGACATGATCCCAGGGCAGGTTATGAGATACAAATGTTCTCTGTGATAAACTCAGCTCCACTCAGTTGACAGACTTCTACCTGTACCCCATGGTTAGCACTGTACCAGGAGTTATAACCCTATTCTTTAAATTATAAACTTTTCTCACCTATCAAGAGAAAGTGCTAGCATTTGGTAGTTTCACATTGGGCCACAATGCCTGGCAGCAGTTTTACCAAAGAAATACAGGTTTCATGTTTCAGTTTCAAACTTGAGATTAAATAAACCAATAAAAAGACATGAGGGAAAGTTAATTTACACAGCTAAAACAGTTTCTTGTTCAAAATTTTCAGGTTGCTTTACATTGCTGAACCTTTTGATCCTAAAGAATCATATTGATTTATTGCTACATCACTGCAGCTTGACCAAGAGCAGAGGTCTTCTGACACTGAGCAGCTTTCAGGACAGGATTTGCTATTGGCTGCCCCCCTCTTAACGCTGCTGTACATTATCAAGATCCACTTTGAGTGAGCTACCATGTCTTGCTGGCAACTTGCATGTCAAAAGACTTTTCACAGATAAACAAGCAATCTCTCCCCTGTAAAACCCTCAATACCCTAGTCTCAGAAAGATTTACTTGCTTTCTGGAAATTCATTAATTCAGGACAACTATTTTTTAATTCAGAGATAATTAAGTCCCTCCTATAGTACTCATTTCCTTAATTGGACTATTCTAATCTACTCTTCTCAACTTAAACACATTCTAGACCTAGCTTGTCTCTAAAGACTGCCATCAGTAAACTCTCTTATTAGCATTTAATTGAATGGCAAATCTAATTTACCTAAAAAAATACTCTTTTCTTCAGAAACTTCTCAGAAAACTGATTTTGTCGGAATATAATGGAGACATTTAAAAACCATATCATACTGGTTTTAACAGGCACAAGTTCTACTTGTGAAATCAGGGGGTAGGAGGGGACAAATATTTGCATGTCCAAGTTACAGTTTTGTACCTTCTATCATTTCCATACCACGAGGAGGCTTACAATGTCCAGCATGGCTCACAACCCAAACAGGATACTGCTGATTTAGTCCACAATATAAGGCCTGTATAAAGGTCCTGTAATAACCTGCCAGCCCAGGGTTACCTGTCAAAACAAAAAACAACATACAAGCACAGTCAGTATTAACCTTCCAACAGCAAGCAATCTGCTTCAAAGCAAACTAAACAGCATTAAACAGCAATTTGTTAATTTATTTTCTCTAACAGATTTCCAATTTTTATCTTTCCAGTTTCAGGGGCTATGCTACTGAACTGGTTTAATTCTATTGATCAATGGCACTCATAAGCAGCATTCTACAGAATTACTTCGAAACTGCAGAACCTAAAACTGAATCCCAACACAAGAGTAAAATCTCCCTTTTCAATCAGAGGTCAATCAGCTTGCTTATCTATCCCATCAAGTTACAGACACATGAAAACTGGGCACCTCCCACCCCCCATTTTATAAAAATATCAGAAAGACTACAGAGTATATCACTTGATCCAGATGTCTGACCTCCAAATAGCTCAGTGACAACACTTCAAAATAGGTATGCGGTATCTTGACAATAAAAGGTCTCTACTGACCCTAAAAGAGAGGAGGATTTTATTTTAAACTCATTGGACTAAATTAACATTTTCTGCTTGCAACACCATATTCTTTCTGTCCTCTTCTATGCCATGTGAGAAGCTTTCCTTTTCAACCCTCATCTTTAGAATCATGGGAGAATCTGTCCTCCCTCCTGCATCCCATCAGCTTTAGAGAGAACCTCTCAAAAGAGGCTGGTGTCTGAACAAACCTGGCTTGCCCTGACCTATGCTCTATGTCCATTGCTTAACAGTGACAATATCAACAGTCAAGCACCACTGCTGAAGAGGAAACTGAGGTACTGTCCCAAAGATAATGTATCTCTGGTAGGGTTTTCAGGATTTGTAAACAAAATTCTAATCTCTAGTCCCTTTTTTTTTTTCTTCTTTGTCTTTTGTATTTCAATAGTGACAATTGGGAGAGTAAATCTGTATGAAAACAAAGCAGATTTTGTTTCTTATTTCCCACAGGACGCAGAAAAATACCACACAAACATAAGACTATATAATTTCTCTCTACTTATTTATTAATTTTCCAGAGTAGTCCCACTGATTTCTTATTATCATTTAGACACCAAGAAAGTCCACCATCATGGTTAGGATTGCTCAGTTACATGGCTTTCATGCACACAGTAGGCAATTCTTAGTTTGGGTATCATGGCATGAGAGGCATTGTGTAAAAAGCCATTCACTTTTAAGACAAAGATTACAAAATAACAAATGTTATTTGGTATGAGAGGGAAAAAAACCCCACTAAAATTGTGTAAGCTTTATATCAGTCTGACTCTGAGGTTGTTGGTAGTGACACAGAAGAAGAATTAGAGTTGTACTCCAATTAGAACTTCTGGAAATGGTGTATGGAGGTCAAAACTAGGTTTATTCTAATTCTTCCTTTCTTTAGCAAGCATTTTCATTTTGTCTTCTTTTACTTCAATCCTTTTGCTTTTCAGGTAACACACAGTAAGTTCATTGCTCTCCCAAGAGGCATTCCCTCAGGCAATTGCTTCCAGAACACAGCTTACTCATCTCAGTGCAGCACTGCACCAGGCACCCAAAGCCACCTCCAGCACAGATGTGTGTGTAGTATCTGATGCTGTGGCTCACAGCAGTGATGACACATGGGCAGAGTAGGGAAGCCTTCCACTGTAGGTAATGTATCATAAATGCTTCATCCCTCACCTACATGTGAAAAGTGTCTCTGATGGATTTTAAGCCTTACTAAAATTACTGAACTTAACATTATTTTTATCAGAGTACACAGGTTTGGAAAAAATGAAACCATCAAAGCCTCAAACCTACAGTATCAGTTATAACATGCTTCTAAGCATCAATTTGGAAGTTTGACATTAAAGGAGAATTTCTTTGTAAAAAATGTTCTTGTATATATAAAATCCAGAATACACAATTGAATTTTAGCAAACTGATTTCCAGGAAAACAATTTAAAATTCACATGGGTCACATATCTATACAACTGCATCACATTTTCATACATCAAAAATGTGTAATACAGAGGGCCCTAGAGACAAAATCAAATAGAGACATATCTGTCATGCTCCTTGGATTGATGTTACAGTAGAGGAAATGTGTCTTTCAGCAAGGCTGAAGATGAAAGCAGCAGCAATCCAAAATAAAGCATGTCTTTTGTAGTACAAATGATCATGATGTTTTGGTACTACACTGAGTCCTGGAATACAATGCAATTAGGCATTTTGAGATCAAGGAATCACAAAATTAATCTCAAAATCAGCCTTTTTTTCTTCACATTTTTCTCTCTTTCAACAATGCAAAACACAGAAAGGGGGAGAAATGGTAACAGCTGTCTTAAACATTTCAGTGCTGTTTCCCATCACCAGCAGGTGAACCCAACATGTCAATATTCTTAGGATTCAGTCATCAACTGAAGAGCAGTGAAGTAAGAACTGCTTATGAACAGCGAGGCTTTGCATCAATTTCTATACAAAGCTCAAGGCACTCCAATATTTTCTTGAAAGAGAATTTTTATCCTGTGATAAATGTGATGTTTATTTTAGGCAGGTAAAAGACGAAAATCCACAAATGCAAAAGAAACCCTCCTTTCCCCACTCTTCATAAGCATCTGCTCATGGTAAAAAACATTCTGAGAGGTCAGCTGTTAAAACCGCTACTGCTATTTTAAAATGCCTTGAAGGGGTATGAATGAGAACCACTGGCACCAATGGAAAGGAAAACCCGGCAAAGATTTTAACAGCAAAGACTTCCATAGAGAAACTGCCACATGTAAAGCTGCTATACATTTATTCTTTATTGAACTTTCAATTTCAAGGAAGTTATTTCTGATTTGCACTGACCCTGCTCTCGAAAGCTTTCAACTACAGTATTTCCAAGTGGAGAATGTTTATCTCCTAATATAGCTCAAACTCACAACACTACAGTCATTTGACATATTTTTACTTGAGTTTCTATCTACCAAAATACTTTTAAGGGAGCAAACAAAAAACTTAAACAAAACCATTTTTTTCATACAACAGAGTTACAGTAACAGCTACTGGAAATAACTGGGGCTTAACAGGCACAATAACCTGTGATCAACAAAATTTTGTGCTCATCTACTGCAGTTGAAATGTGTTTAAATTAAACTATTTTGTATGACAGAAAAACAACTACAAAGTTTATCAGAAAGGCACCTAGGCAGTGCAGTGCTCATTTGTGCAATTTAAGGATTTCCCAGTACATCAAACCAAAACTGCCTATGTCCTTTCACTCAGCAGCTATGTGTCAAAAAATGGAAACCGTAAGTAAATGCAGTGTTAACCTCCATGATTTGAAGGTTACTTCAGTTACTTGAATACCACATCAATCCTCAGACACCTCAGGGCACCTGAATCATTCATGCGTGCCAGCAAATCTCAAGTTGCAGTCATCTGAACCAAGAAGCACATCTTAAGCAGTTACTCTCAACTGTGCTTAATTTTCAACGGTGTTTATGTTGTTTCAGAAGTCTTTTGAACAAGAGTTGTAACTGGTGACCACAGCAGAAAAAGACACAAAATTACAATACACATAGCATATTAGCTTAATTTGCAATAGATTTCTAAGCATTTCGTGGGAAGACTATATCAAATGGACAAATTGCACAGTGAATTAGAACACAGCAGGGCCACTTTATCTGGTGTACTTATAAGAGTCAATAATCAAAGGACTCCTTGTCACCTTCTCTGTTCAGCTCCATAAAACACGTGATACGTAACATTTCATACAGCTATTCTACATTAAGCTCAAAATCCTTCAGAAAATGTTTAATTTGAAGATGGGAAGGAACCCACTTTTCCTCTTCCTATCTGTTCCACCAGAGCTAAAGCAAAATAGTACAGAATGCTGAATGTGCAGTGGTGTAACTTTGAGCTGTATTAGGAGGTAAATATTCTTCACTTCTACATTCTGCAGATACAGGCTTTCAAGAACTGGAACTACTACTCTTTAATCATCCACATGAAAACATGAAAATTACTTATGAACATGCATTTGCCTGCCTTTCACTTTCAAACACTCTCAACAAAGCTTTTTCCATCATATCAAGATTTTAAATTCGACACACTTCCTCCTTCTAAAGACAGCTAGTAGTGGAGAGAGACCAATTTGTACAAAGTAAGTATCTCCCCAGGGTATCACTGCTAAAGAGTAACTTTTATCCTGATTTCACGTGATTTTCTATACAGCATGCCATAAAGTCAAACTTAATCTGTCTTAAATACACACTAATAATATTTGAGATGCTCCCCTTCCCAAAAAGTTATTCAGACTCGGGAAGTTTAAACTTCCGTACATTGTATCATCAGTGCAAGCCAATCAGATCAATTCTCAATACAAAACAACAAACATGTAAGGTTCACTTAGAAGTCACAGACCACAGTACTACCTGTAAGCAATGACAGTTTGTGGCTTATAAATTAAGCATTTTGAAATCTTTTGCAACAGAAAACATTAATGGCAAATGTAAACTATATTTACATTATTTATGTAAATATAATTTACATTATTTACGTAAATGTAAACTATAATTAAGAGAACACTAGCATTAGATAACCCTGTGCACAAATAATTCGCAGGCTTACTGAGGAATGTAAAATGTAAACCATAACAGTAAAAGGTTTCAAGTTAGAAACAAAGTTATACACCAAAATGTAAAGAAAAGGCTACTGTCCAGCAAGGGGTAGGTCAAAAACACATACAGCTTACTCAAATGAAATGGAGACTAAAACATAAATGAAAATAATTCTTAGCAGTTGTGGAAGGGATATCTAAATTGAAAAGGATTTATTTAAGCAGCCTACAGTAAACGTCAAGAGTGGTGGGGACTGACAGAGAAGAAATTTACGTGTAGCTAAATCATCCCCAACAGTGATAAGGTTTCTTGCACCTTGTTTTGAAACAAGCTTTTGGGTTCAGTGAACTGTCTTGTGAGATGTTCTTCAGTGTTATTCAGTTGTCTCCAAAAGTCTGATCATCTGCAGGAGCATTCGGCTGTGGTGCTTCACACACTTCTCCAGCAGTTGCGTTCTGTCTGCTCTGAGATCTCAGCAGGACCATAAAGAATAAAGACAGCTACACAAATAGAAGAAGGGAAATACATAGGCAATAGTGGGTTTACAGAGAACTTTTGAGAAAATAGAAAATATGCCAGCAATTACCATGAGTTTAATTTTGGAAATAATCCTCAAGATTCAGAATTAATCATGTACCTGCAATATTTACATGATAATCTCCTGCAACAAAATGAAATGCAGATCTCTTTTTTTATTAAAAAAAAAAAAAAGAAAAACAGTCATAAATCAAATTTGAAATCCAAGGGTGCACAGCAGGATCACATAAAAATAATTTTTTGTGGCAATGATTCTCACTGCCTCTTCACAGAGCTGCCAAAACGCCCAGCTCCAGCTTGAAGAGCCTAAATGACAAGTTCCTCGCTCAAGGAAACTTAATCTCCCTTTGGCAGACCAGTCACCATGGAAGAAGAAGCAACTCCCCTATGTTAATGAATGGAAAGCAACCCACGCAGCTGTCAGAAGGATGTAAATGGAGCATGTAAAAAACACAATGATATTCTCACACTTGGGAGAAAAGTGCAGAAACTGACACCATGGTGGATGCTCAGGCCTAAAAGGAAACACACAGGTTTCTCTGATATGCAAGGTCAATGGATTTCAGATAAAACGTGTCAAAAACCACCTGAATGCTCATCATAAACTCATGACAATTAAGCTTTCACCTCTTTGCACATCTAGGACACTGGCATTCTTCATCTGTATTCCGTTTACAGTCCATACAGTAGGGGAGCAGCACCAGCCAAGAGCAAACTATTACAAGGACAGCTATACAGAAACACATGTGAAAACTCTGATCCCTTCTAGCTCTGGAATCACAGCTTTGGCTGGAAAGTACCTTAATGTATTTGCTTGCGTTGTGAAAATAGGGAATCTCAGAAGGATTCTGCCAGGTGCCAGTAACACAGCTTATTAGAGAGATTTTTCAAGAACTTTTCACATTTTTTCCCTACATATACACACACAGTTCTTAGTTTGATGCAGCTGTAGAACTCATATGTAGGATTTTATAATACACAGTCTTTATATGCATTTTGAAAAAGCAAATAAGCTTGTCTGCCATTCTCTAACACTGTTCCACCTTTAGGACAAATATGGGTTCATTTACCTCTAAAGAAACCCCATGGACAGTCTGATAAAAGCTGGCTTTGCCCAAGTGACAATTGTGCCTAAAGCCTGTGAATAAAAATATGGTCATTGCGTCTAAAAGCACTACTTAATTAAAACCCCAAAATTCAAGGTTCAATGAATGATTCCTTTAATAAAGATGTGAAGTACATAAATGTGTTTAGTTCTTTTCCTTAATGTCCTTTGGGTATTTACTGCTGTACATCAGAAGATGATATACATCCTGGCACAAGAATTTCACACAACCAGTAAGCTGCCCATGGTGTGGGTCAATGATTTAAACACTCTGAGAGAGGAAGTATTTGTTGTCTCTCACTAGGCAGCTATGCTTTGATTGTTAATTTATTTACTCAGTGTTAGCTGACTGTAACTGAATGTTGGCTGAGAGTCTTGGGTGCTAGATTATATAAATTTTGCAAATGTGAATCAAGAAGGTTTGGTACACAATTTATGAGGACTACTGGCCATCTACTGAAAAGCAACCCAGTGGAAAGGCTGGGAACAGAAACCCTAGCATTTCAAACCTTATATTCTCTGCTCTAACTGGACTTCCTTTATTTCACTCATCTTAATGCAACTAAAATGCATTTTTATGACCCTCAACAATCAACATAACTGATTAATCAGTCACATGAATAGTCCTATGAAACTACTAATTTCTGTAATACCCATTCAGATGAGAGACTGAAGCCTGATGGCACATGGTATAGCTGCCTATTACAGCAATAAGCTTTCCAAAAAAATGTATTTTTTTCTAATCTTTAAAACAGCTCCCTCTTCTGGCATACTCTTTCCATCTGTTTAAGTACCATACTTCATCCCTTACCATTTTTTAACTTTATCTGTTTCCTGTCAATAAACCCAATTTCTGTGTTAAGGCATTTGCTGTGCAATATGTCTCTGAAGGCAAAGAGAGGGCACCTGAAATTACAGCTCTTGAAAGAGTGGCTAATTCTAAACAAGTATTTATCTAACATATTATCCATATACTTATCTTTACGACCTTTTGAAGATACCCCAAAATAAATACAGAACAGAATGCATATCTGGACAAGGAACCTAGATGACTAGTTCCTTGGTCACACTTGCAGAAGCATCTTAATTGGGTGTCTAATAGTAGACTAGATGAAATTAGGCATCAGAGTCCCTTTCTGAACTAGGTGACATGTACCCAGCTTGACCCTGCAAAAGAGACCAAACAAAATAAACCCCAAACCTAACAAAACCAAACCAAACCAAAACATATGAGAACTCTCATAACCAGGCTGATAGTGGCAAAATTACAGTGGTAAAAGATGAGCTGAGGCTGGGCAGACATTGTTTTTCCTTCCGCTGATGCCTTGGCACTATTCAGTCAAAATGACCCAAACCACAAAACCAGGAAGAATAAAAAAGTAGCTTTTACCACCTAACAGATGCAGATAGGTTCTCAGCTTTGTTCATAGAACTGTGCTGGAGCTCATTCAGTGACTGTGAGAACAGAGTGAAGAACAGAACATGATCTAGAAGTTTCCTTGCCCAGGAAGTGAAAAGGCATCTTTACTTTTAACCTGGCTGTCCACTGCCACCGGCATTCCGTTTTTCTCCAGCTGTATTTCAAAGGCAAATGGTGAACACTGCTGTGCCCTGTGGGAGGAGACACTGGCTCCTGACTTAAGTAGTGTCTGAGAGGTTGGAAGTACCTTCCTTAAATAACTCGGTGGTCGCTACTCCAAAATCAGATTTTGCTTCAAATAAACAGTTCTGATCTACCTTGTTTTTATTGATTTAATCAAACATTAAGTAGCAGGATTGACAAAAAGTATTCTGGATTAAATTCTGGCCAAGGTTGCCAGAAGCAACCTAATTTGCCCACACTATATTCCTAAATAGATCCAATGCAGTTCTTAGAGATAAATGGTTCTAACATACAGATTACATACTAACACGCACATTTAATCACATAAATTTTGTATAAAACAAAGCACATCCTAAAGCCAAACTGAAGATAATTGGGGTAAACATGATTTACACAATTTGCAGAATGAGAAAATAGATTATTTTACTATTAAGCAAACTCTGTGGTCTTGATGGTGATAAACTTCTGAAGAACCATTTATTCCAGTAACTGCTGAGCAGAGTGAATGATTAACAACTTTAAAGCTATTCCAGTGGGAGCCAAAAAACCAAAATACAAAGGAACTAAGCTTCAATCAGTTTTAGTGCAGAGTATATTACAAATCACTATATAATAACTTTTCTTATGCAAATGCTGAGGGTGGTGATTGTTAAATATCAAAACAGCAAGCGAAGACAAAACCAGATGATGTACTGAAAGCTTTGAGTCCCTACGCTACAGTCAAAAATAGAACTTCAAAGACTTCAGAGCTAACGGGAAGTCTCACTTCAAGGGAGATCACATTAAAGACTTGTCATAATCCAGGCAAATTGTTTGCACAATTTTCCTTGCTGAAAAATGGTTTAAGTCATCTTCCAGTGACAACACTCTTATTGATGTAAGTGCATGTAATCACTCCTAGGAGAAGATCAGAATCCAAGCCCTCATCTTCTGTTGTGCAGAAACCTATAAGCAACCCTTGACTCAGAAGATTAGATCAGGAGATCAAATCTTTATACTTCAAGTGTCTGCTTAAGGACTTATAGGCCTTAAACATACCAAGTCACTGCATGAGTTGGTAAAACAGTAAGATGATCCAATAACCCACCAGGAATCCAACTGCAAGCAGGCATATTCAAGAGACTTGGCATGCACAGGGAGTACTCTGCATTGCACGCCCAAGAACAGAATTCTGAAATGATTTCTGTATATTAATAAATGAAACTTGTGTAGCATGCTTTACTGCAAAATAAATGTTATTTACACTATACATTATGCACTGTGGACCGAGCTTCCTGAGTACGAGACTGCAGATAACAAAAGTGCCTAGTTTACAGCAACAGTAACAAAAATTACAAAGCCTGGAATGAAAGTATTGCAATGCACTCCCTGCAGTGAAATGCAAGATAAGCTTGATGAACATAAAATCTTCATAAGCTAAACAGCATGGTGGTTTTAAAATTTGTACTGTATTTATTTACAAAATTAAACATTTCATAAACACATAGACACAAATAGACAGATATTCCTAAAAGAGTAAAACATTACACTTGGCAGATCCTGGTTTTCAATGAACCCAAGTAATGTTAAATATTTTGCTGTACTAGATTTTATACTTTACTTCTAATTTTACACTAAACAAACACTGCAAAAGGGAAAACTGATTACATCCCATCATCTCTTCATTATTCCTCTGCCTCAGCAGTGCCCTCAGGAGGATCTGCTCCATGACCTTACTAGGCACAGAGGTGAGACTGACTGGCAAACTATCATCTTTATCTTCTATACCCACCCCCTGAGCCCATTTTATTCGATTACATATAAACAATATCATATGCATAAAATTAATTAAGACTGGAAAAGTCCATACTGGAGCAGTTCAACATGCAGAACAATGTATCACATGCACTAGGACTAACCACATTTGGTTCAGATCACTGAATACTTGGCTGTGCATATTCTCCCTTTTAAGTGGGAGTTGCCCTGGTCTGGACATTTATTTCCTTGACCTGTACCAAGTTACCCTTTTGCCCCTCTTTATTTGATTCCATAAAGAATCTTACTTATGTCATAATACAACCCTTGCAAGTGTGAAAATTGCTGGACTCCAGAAGGCCTCCACATTTCATACTTGGGAAATTACAAAGCATGAAGGGAATGCTATCTAATCCTAATTGTTTAGGTACACAAACATGTTGCCAATTGACCCAAATGTCTGGATCTCTCCTAAGACTGTGATTTTTTGTGTTGGCAGAATTTCCCTTGAGTGCTAAAAAGGAGGCATAAACCAGTAGGAGAAAAACATACGATCTTTGAGAAAAAACTGCATTATGTTATGCCAAGTCCTAGTCAGATCCCTGCCAACTACAGAAACAAGCTTGGGTAACTTGATTCACTACTGAATTTGGGTATCTAGAATGAAGATAGCATTGCTGTGGTTGCTGAGCTTAGCTATTTTCTCAGTGACAGGGCTTCTAGTTTGTTACAAATATAATTCTGAAGTAAGAGCAAAATGATATATCACGTTCTTTTCAAAGTTTGCAGACCATGACAGAAGTACTCTGGATATTTCACTGATTTCTACTTCTGGACACCTATCTGTTTAATGCAAGATGTTATTAAGGAGTCTTCACAAAACTGTTCTGCAGGGAACAAGCTCTATGTAGCCCTGACACTGTATTTTCTTGCATGAAAGGTTTCCTGTGATGAATACAGAGCCCATAAAGTCTGTGTGACCCTGTATGTTTTGAGCAGTTTAACTTACTTGCCTTGCTGTAGATGCTAATGGTTTGCTTTTGTGTTCTTCCCCTACAAATCATTCTACAGATACAAATTACCTTTGCAGATTTACCCTAGTTAACAGGCTCTACTACTAACCCAAATACAAGGGTATTACAACATGAAAACAAGAGAAAGCTCCAGAACTTAGGGGAAAAAGAAACACTTAGCTGTTCATTTAAGCCTTCCAGAAATGCCTTAACTTGAAGAAAGCAGCAATTCAAAAGCACCTCCAGAAAACTGTTTGACTATTTGGATCCATACAGATAGCATTTCACTAAAGACTTACCCTGTGCAGTATCTGGCTTAAAAAGTTGTTCCCACAAAACAGTAGCAAGACAATCATTGCAAGCTTATTTCTTCTTTTCAGTTAAGGAAAAAATTTAAACTTCACTGGCACACTGGGTTAAAAGTTACACTATTATTCAACTCCAGTAGGCAAGGGCATAAAACCATTGTACCCAGAGAAACTAACATAAAATATTCTATGAGGCTTCCAAAACCTTTCAAAAATGCTAAAAAATGGAACTTGTGCTCTCTTTCACCAGTAAGGATGGACCAGCTCTCACACTGGCCCATACACAGCAACAGAGTATACTCTTTAACAGAAACAGTAAGCCAAAGACATGGGTAATCAGCAGAGTCATTATTTGCACCACTAATTCTTGGGGAAGTAACAACAGTACCCAACAATTTCAAATAAACCACAAGAACCATTAGAAATCCGAAAACTCTAGGGTAGTGACAGAGTCAAAATATCTGTGCTTGAGCAGGTTCAAGCTCTGCTTTTGCTAATGGCAAAACTCCTACAGTTAACTGTAAATTCAATGAATTTAGGATGTCTCCATTGAATTTAACATATGCTAAATGAAAGTTTAGAGTTTTCATTTTAAGATGACCAGGTTTAAATAGAACTCAGAACTATACGACACTCACTGAGTTCAAGAGGCTTATCATAAAAATTCATGTGCAAAAATCTATGTTAAAAATCATTTACTAAAAAAGAAAAAACAACCCCAAAACAATCCCCTCAACTTTAAAAAAACAACTAAAAAAATTCAGAATTTTCCCCTCAAATATTGTAACTTTCATCTTCCAGCTGGCACACAGCTGACATTGCAGTACAACTTCAATATCCAGCCAGGAGAGCAATGGGAAAAAAAAAACCCAACAAACAAAATAGCAATGCTGTCAGCAAACCACTACCACAGAGTAAATTAGTGAGACATCCTAATTTCTCAGTTTACATTATGGCACCATTACTACTGTTATTTGTATTCATAATCAAATACAAAGAAATTTCACCATTGTAATACTGTTGATTTTTCGGGAGTTATGCATGGGCCAAATTCTACTACTTACCTAGTGAAATTGAACATACCCTTTCCAATCATCACACCTCTAGACTTAAACAAGAAAGGACCCTTACCAGGAATTATCATGAATAAGAGCCTAGGGAGGTTTTTACTTTCATCTTTTGAGAGGTCTTTCCAGGGCCCACACTTCAAGACATGGGTAGCTGCTCCACAACAGTAGATAAACTCTTCATGTAATGGGACCGGTTCTTCTGAAGCCGACTTCATGTTTGCTGTTAGACAGAACAAGATACTGTTATAACACATCAGCAGAGATTTACACCTTCCCATAGAATAATGGCAAAAAACCCCAAACTACCCTTCCTGCTGAAACAGGTATGTTTGTCATGGTGGATGCCAAACTGAAAGACAACAATCCACTCTCAACACATTAAGGCAAACTACATATCAGACTGAACTTTGAGAAGCATGGTCTGCAGTTTGAGGAAAGTTATTCTTCCCTTCTATTCAACGTTAATGAGGACACACCTGCAATACTGAGCCCAGTTTTGCTGAACCCACCAGGTCAAGAAGGACATAGGGAAACTTGGGAAGGTCAAGCAGATGACCACCCAGAGGGTGAACAGCTTAGAGCACAGGAACTCTAAGGAAAAGCTTTATGAACCGTGCTTTTTCAGACTGCCAAGAAGAGGATGAACTGTAAACAAAAAGCAACCTAAAGCTATTTGAAAGACACCTGCAAAGATGGCCTAGCCAAATTCTGCTTTGCACTGGCAGATGGTAAAACAAGAGGCAACAGCTACAAATTGTGTCTTGACGTTTTCAGACATTACAAAACAAATTCTTTGCTAGGAAGGCACTGGAAAATTGCTAGGAAGGCAGTGAAACCTCTTTTGTTGAAGGTTTTTAAGACTCAGCTGGACAAAACAGTAATTTTGGTCTGAACAGAAGGATGGACTAAATTTTCACCAGGGTTTTCCGTAAATCAACAGTTTACAATTCTTGTGGCCCTAAAACACTAGATAAAGAAAGGGTGAGGTGAAACAAGGGTCTCAGCCAATTTTTCTAGTATCTTGGCAAATGCAGAGGGCTTCATGAATACAGTGCATTACAATAACTAAGTATATAGGTCAGAATCTAAACTAGATCACCCCAAATCATAGGAAACCAAAGTAGATGTATTCCATGTATTAGCTGTACCAGCTTAAATAAAAAAGAAACTGCCATAATTAGTGAGCTTATGTGACTGAGTTCAATATCATACTGCAAAAGAATAACTGGAAAAATAGAAAGCAATATTCCTTCAGCTGTCTGCTATGCTAAGGCTCTAACAATTTATGCAACATTATCCCCAGAAGAGAATCATCCAGACTTGACGTAAGCTCCTTGATTTGCAGACTGGAATTAACATGCTGACAGCTAGGAACTAGAATCAGAAGGGACAGACTGACCGACCTGATAGAGAACCTGTATAGATGAACAAAGGCAGGGGAGGGTGGAACACAGGATGCCTAGATCTCATCAAGGATTTCTTTGGACAAACTACAGACAAATGGCTGATGGCAGATTTTCTACAGAAAACAGCAAATGTAGGCCAAAGACTTTGCAAGCTGTTGTGTCATCAGCCACAAATCTTGGTCAATTCTGCACAAGAAAAGCAGCAGCAGCCAGTAGCACATAAAACTTAAACACTTCATCACTGTACTTTACAAGTGTTAGTCAAAGTCATATGATGGCAAGGATACTCCCTTTCACACTAGTTCTGAATTAGTAAATAAAAACTTTTAGGTGTTATTTGTAAAAATGAGCAAACCTAAAAAGTTAATTCTATGGACACATCAAACAAAGCAATGTAGTTATATGAAAAAAACACAGTAAACCCCTGTATCTCTATATATTTATCTATACCTAAGGCAGTTCAGAGCAGCAGGCTGCTCTTTTCTAAAACAGGTGAAGTAACTAGGCAGCCTTGTTTTCAGGGATCACTCAACGACCTAGCAATTCCATGTCTTCAATTCATTTTGTTTCTGTGTCATTGCCCCTTACTCATGCTTAGAGCTGTAATAATAAAAAGCTAAAGAGCAGAATAAAAACTGGAATCAGTTTTCATTTTTGAACCTTTCACAGAGACACCATACAGGGCACTGTGCAAAGACTTAAGTAGGAAACAGCCTAGTTTTTAAGAACTGGACCTACAGCATTACCACGAAATTTGGAATTCATTACCACTAATAATCTTGTAACAATCACCAAGAACACATGTACTGTCCTGGAAGAAGGGAATCAGGGAAAGTAACTTCTGGGTATCAATTTTGTACTGGACAGGTTGCCACTGCAACTTTAACACTGGAGTCATATCAAGCACAAGCAAATCCTGAGGAGTTGCACAGGTGTGGCTGAGGGTCCCCTTAGGCTTTACTCAAAACCAGCAACCATAAGTGTATTCAAAAAAAAAGACAGACATAACATTCTAAAAGCAGAGTATGTTTTATCAAAGATATTTCAGCTAACAACATAAAAATGACCTTAGAAGAGTGTGCTTTTGTTTCATTTTCTTCTTAACACAACTCCATAACCATAATTAAGGTGGGGAATCCTACAGATTCCAAGAAAGTGGTAGCTATATTCCTAGCAACAACACTATCTCCCAGTTAATATGCAAGCCTGGTGATAAAGCTAATAATTTTGATAACCTAAAAAGAAATGAGCAAGACATTAATTGCTTAAAGAAACAAGCATATTCAAGGAAGTAATGATAGTTTCATTTTCCTGAAAACAAATAGGATAGTTTCTTTTGGTGTAATATGGAGTACTTCCCAGAACAGAAAATGGGATCTGTGGAAACATTTTAGTACCAAAGAAAAAAGTTGTTCATTTGCACATAATATTGAGATCTATTGGACAAAGGAAATAACTTTCAAAGACAGCTTTCCTCCCAAACACTGCATTAAAGTATTGGATCCAGTGGAAAATCTTGGCCAGTTCAAAACCGAAATCTTACACAGGAATAAACAGAAGGTAATGGGCATGAATAACAGGTAGGTATAATAAACAAACTTTAAATATGTATTCTGATATTAGGCTGTCAAGGAAAGATAGAATATCCACATGGGAGAATTTAAAAAGCTGCTGCTGAATTACAATGTCTTCACAGTAAAGAAGGTTTCCAGGTAGAAAACTATGTCAGGTCTCTTCTGACCAGCAAATTTCAAAGAAACAGCAGATTCCTATCAAGAGAATCCTATAAATAAATTTCCCCAGCTGCCTGCAGGAAACCCAAGCAAAAAGCAAAAAAATTACATTAGAAAATGAAAAGGAAGTAAAGGACAGTTTGGAATGGATAGCGTGAGAAAATTGCCACAAATACAGCAGTCCCTGAAGTATGCACTTTGTTTATTTGCATATGCATGATGTTGAACATCAGTATGAAACAAACTGAAATGTAACACCACGATTACAGACTGGGTTACAATATTGTTGGAGTTAAAGGTGAGAATGTTATGCTCCATGAACAAGAACCTACCACTTACGTTTGGATACAGAGAAAAGCAACATCAGTGGCCTTCAAAGTTTAGCACATATCACCATCCAAAACACAGCATGGTCAAAACTGAGCAAGTATGTGAATTATCTGGGGTAAGAGTTGACACAGGCTTTCACTGGGTATTGTTTCAATAGAAAAGAGAGAGAAACAGCAGAATATATGGGAAAAAACAGAGAGAACATAAGAAAGGACACATGCACAAGACACTGAAAATGGTATTGAGAGAAAACATGCACATGCAAATCAGCGTGCTTGTGGTCTAAGCATTTGGAAAAAAATGTTTGCTAACTTGTTCATCAACAAAGACGATGCTTCTTTGCCATTTGATTCCTACTATCTCTAGGGAAAGCAAGAACTTTGTACCTCTTCAAAATAAAAAAGTCAAAGAACTATTTGGCTCAGCAACCACAGATTCTATACCTTTAAATTTTCTCCTATATCAAAAAAATTGTAAGCCCCACATTTCTGTTGGGCAGCTATTTAAGTCACAGATGTAATCTGGACAACATTCAAAAACCAAAACCATAAGAATTTAAAGTAGTGGTAATCTATACATTTAAACCACAGCACCCAAGAGTTAAGCATCTGAAGAAACTTTCATCTTTCAGGAGCAGTAATAACAGGTAAAAGCACTAAAAAGCAACTGCTATTTCATGTTAAATAGCTCCTTTTCCACCTCCTATCTAAGAGTCACTACTCAATGGACAGCACTTTTCCTTCTTTGCTCACACTAAGTAAGGTAAAGCTCAAAGAGCATAATGAATGCTAGCAAGAAGCAGATCTCACAGCAAAAAATCCATACACCAATCCAATCAGCATCACACTGTCCTTGATTCAGTTTCCCTCATCCTTCCTTGTGCTGATCAGCACGAATCTCCCTATGGAGGAATCCTTATTTCTATATGCTTCTTCAGTATTTCCACATTATTTGCTCTCCCTTAGCCAAACATATGCTCTGAATTCAAAACATGGGTTTTTTTCTTCCTGTTTTATTACTTCAAGTTGAATGTGTTCTTACATTAACTGTTTATCTCACCTTCAACTTAGCCATCTAGCTAGTGATCTAGCTTGCTTTCTAAGTGGGACCGAAGAGAATTAGCCAAAATTCTTCTTAAGTAGTAGCAATGTCTATCCACAGTGGATCAACTTACTAGTCACAATAGCATTCTCCAGGAATCTCCCAACTTGTATTTGCTGCTTACCACCTCCTCCTGATGTTTACTGCAGCAGCTGTATATTCTGATAGTCATTTCCTAACCTAAACAGGCTAGGAAGGCATTGCCAAGATAGACATGGGAACAGGCTGTGTGCAGTTCTGTGCAAAGGACAAGGAAGGTATAATACAAGGAGGTATTTAAAATAAGACTGGATGTGGCACTTAGTGCCATGATCTAGTCATCATGATAGTGTAGAATATTAAAGGTTGGACTTGATGATCTTGGAGGTCTCTTCCAACCCAGATAATTCTGTGATTCTGTGAAATCAAACAGGAGAATCAACAAACAAGGCACCAACAAGAGACTATAAAGAATAATACCAGAGAGCATTAGGTCCCTTTCTGAGTCACTACAGTAATATAAATGTCTATACTATTAAAATGAGGCTCAGAGTCCAAGTCCTTTCCAGTGATGTTCGTCATTCTATTAATCAAGTAGATGGGACAGAAATTTGAACAGTCAGGCTTGAGAAAATGGTGCAGCAGCCAAATATTTTCTCCTAGAACCAGTGCTGCAGGAAGGCCTGCACACACTAGCTCTATGACATACAGATCTACAGCTGTAGTGACAAGAGGATTCAAGTCGATTCACCATGCTGGCAACATCGCTAGCTTGTTCCTCATAAACAAGAGTAACCCTTGAAGTATCACCATTTTGCACAGGGATCCAGCTCCTCCTATCAAAATTATCCTGACAAACCCTGACAACACATGCCTACATACAAATACACACATAAACAAAGCCTGTGCTCATCCTATAGGCAAATAATAATCCAGTTATCAGCTAATACTGATTTTATTTCCAGTTAGTGCTACAATTTCTTTTAAGAGGTAAAATCTGGGGGGTCAGACTTACAGAAAAAGTTTGCACCAGCTGCCTTTTTAAATGATAAATTCGAGTAAAGGACCTGTCTAAAGAAAGGACAATGGGAACAGGATCTAAACAGAAGTTGGAGATAAGACAAAAAATGGAGAAAACCGGAACAGTGTGGTTACAGGCAGCAGCAGGAAGAAGCAAGGATTCTGATGAAAGAAATCCTGCCACACTTGGGAGTTCTAGCATCTCTGGTTAGACGTTGATCTGGCACATCAGAATTACCTAACTATGATAATAAGGCACTTACCACACAATGTACAGCTGCATTAGGTGGTTGTGCAATCCTAGCTAGCTAAACAAACAGTTCTCTCATTCATTTTACTAGTCAACTATGTACTTAGGCTAGTATTTTGGTGGGACATTCAAGATTTGTTTTAAGCTTAAGGTAGTGTTAAGTTCTGACCTTTCATACTATACATTTGTTGTCTACTATAAATATTCTTTTATAGAATGACTTCCTCCAGTGTAACCTGTTTACAAACCTTACTGAATATCTAAATATTATCATTCAAAGTGTAACATTGAGTCAAACTTAGTCAACTACTCTACTGAAAATTCACCGTATCACACAGTGGGCTGTCTACAGCAGTTAAAGCAGTTACAGCACTATTAAAAGCATGAGTTTGTTAAATAAGAACAATCTGTCCTTCATAACCTGCATGCATCTACAAATGCATGCACAACACCACCAAAGCTTGAACACTGAAATTCTGCTTCTAATACTTGGTAAATATAACCTAGACATTATTCAAAAAGGAGACCACACCTTTTTCCAGACAAGGTGCCCATATGACAAAAGAATTACAATAATAGAGAGAAGCAATTTAAAGGAACTCAAAGCTATCAATATAAAAAGGAAGCTTTAGAATAAATACTCTCAAATTTACTGGTAAATTCTTTAGTTTGGCAGTTATGTTGGAAATTTTGGTTTGGTATTACCCATGCACAATTTATTGTAATTGTGTCTGTGAGTCACATGAAGTTGATGAACAGGTTGTAATCCATCAGTGTCTTTTCTATTAAAAAAAAAAGTAGGAAATACCAAATAGAAGTAGCAGAAACTGTTCAAAAACAACAGAGGTTCCTCCTGAGCTAGTGGGTATTTGACCCACAAAAGTACTTCAGGCTGGATGTTGGGAACACTAGAGCTTCACATCAGTGAAAGGCAAGAAATGAGCTGATGGAGAAGAATTCCACTGTAGAACTTCAAGTGTTCAGTACAGCTATTCCAGAAAGTTCCTAGGCTGCACTTTGTTGCAGGTTGAGTGGATACCTGCAGAGTGGGACTATGTAAAGAAGAATCATATATGTTTGCCTTTCACAAGCACCTGCATAGGGCACTGTCAAAGATTCTTGAAAAATCACTGACTTCGATTGCTTTTATATAACCCTTGTAGTAATTCCATGATAGAGAATATTAGTTTTAGCGCTGCCAGTCACCTAGTTTTGTAAGCATGTGACCACTTCCCTCCCTGACATCATAAGCAAGTGCCACAGTAAAATAAGTTACACAATAATCCTAATTAATATTAAAGGTGTCTAGTCTCCAAGGCATATAGAATACAAACTCATACCCAGATTGTGCAACAGGTCCATGCAGATGGACTGTTAGACCTTAACTGGGTAATACAAGTCCCAGAAGGCCAGAAGTGTACCACACCTTAAAAAATAAGGGCTTATATCATCCAAGAGGTTCAACTCTTCTGATAAGGCTTTACTATTTTACTTAAGTGTAAGAAAAAATAAGCTGTTTCATCATTTTTGCAAACACAACAAAAAAGTTACGAGTAAGAAAGCCCTCCACAACTGTCGTGCCTTAACAGTGCTTCATCATTACCTTAATTTCTTTAACTATACATTTCCATAGCAGCACTTACACTACTTCCTGAACCTGCTGCTCACCTCTTGTCTTGGTGCAGGCATTTCTTCTCTTTTGCAGCAGCTACCTTTGAGCCTGCATTTACTAACAATGACGATGCTCTGGGACCAGTACTAAGGACAAACCTGAGAGATAGAAGGTTCCTGAAGGAGGGTGTGTACACCTGCCAGACTCTCAGCTTTTCCAAACCAATTAGTTTCTCTATTAAAAGACACTTCTTTCCATTTATAAATGTTGTATCACTTTTAACTTCTAAGAATTTATAATCTTATTTTCCTCATTTATGGGCCCTCCAGGCCACAGACTTTTCCTTCCTACCTGTTTTATAACTTTCCAATTAGACAACAAGCATCAATCCTCTCCAAGAGATGCTTCGCAGCACAAGTACTGTGAGAAAAACACTACAAGTAGTGTCACCGCAGTTATTTCATGGAAAAAGAGACACTGCTTAGGACTTGTTTCTTATGTCTCCTCCCAATCCAAGGAAAAACAAGCCAAGGCAGCACGTACAAAACATTGCGTACTGGATGAGATGTGTCACCCCATCCCTAACCTCATGCCTAGAAGTCACTAACATTATTTAGCGGAACACGATGCTATGAAACTGACTTCTGCACCGGCGTTACATAAGGGCTGGGGAACACTCCACTGCTCAGCGAAACACTGTGTCAGCCCCGTCGCCGGGTCACCGGCTGCAGGAGGCGGCCGGCAGCCGGCTCGGGGAGGCCCAAGGCGCTCAGCCGCTCGCCGCACGGCTCTCAGACCCGACACCGCCCGTCAGGCAGGGAAAGGGAGGGCAGAGGAAGGGAAGGGTGGCGCGAGGGGCCCGCCCGGCCCCGCCACCCCGGCCCACCGCCCGCCCTCGGCGGCGGCGCAGCCCTTCCGCACTACCCCCGCCCCACGCGGAGCTGTAGGGCGGCAGGGAACAGAGACACCACCGCGCCGCAGAGGCACGTACCTTCCCCCTTTGCAGGCTCCCCGACACCCAACATACTGCCAACGACAGCAAGGAAACGGCCCCCGGCGGCGATGCCTGCTGAAACCGGGCGGAAGCAGCCGGCGAGGCCGCGCAGGGCGGTGGCGGCAGGAGCAGGGGGCGGAGGCGGGGGCGGGGGCAGCAGGACCGCTCCTTCCGCCGGGGCCGCTCGGGCTGCGCTGAGGGTAGACCTGCCCCTCCCCGGCCTCGCCACCCGCCTCTGCCCCGTGAGGGCGGTGACCGTGTGAGACCCGCCGAGGGAAGTGGGATCGTCCTTTCGAGGCTGCAGGCCAGGGAAGTGGTTGATACTGTTTGGCCGTTGAAGGGGTAGGAGCGCTGTTGCTGCTGAAGCGCTGTCCGGGATCTGGCGGGGCAGCACTAGCCCTAGGCAAGGGCCGTTGCCTGTTGACAGTCGCCAGCCAGGGAAAGGTGGGAGCAACAGTTAAGTACCGCCCGAGGCGCAAATCTTGGGGGTTTCCTTCGGGTTCTGCCATTCACACTTTCCCAAGTCTCACAGTTCCTTAAGGAATTCTGGCAAAGCAAAAAGGAAAGGTAGTTTTGTAGGAGCAAAATAATCTGAAGTGTAAAGAAAAGGGTAGCAGAAGCACAGGCTCATCCTTAAGCATGTTTGAGGCTCCGTCTAAATGAGGAAACTGGGCCTGGGTGTGTGGAGCATTACACCACGGTAAAGCAGGCTCTCCAGGTAAAGATTTTGAATATCAACCTGCAAAAGACATAAAAAGTAGCAGTAAGTCCTTTCTCAGCCCACCAAGATCCTTCCACGAAATCTGCATGTTCGCTAAATAGGGTGTGAAAGGAGCTCACGTTTGTCAAAGAGGACCTTAGAGGTGCTGAGGTGCTGCTTTTTTGGAGAAAAGTGTTGGATGAGTGAGCTGCTTCCAGTTGAGGTTTTGGTAGAAGGTAAAAAGAAAATAAATTGAGTAATAGGAAATTGGCATGATCAGATGGTGTTTATTCAGGAGTTGCAGAGGGATTCAGGCATGAAGCAGTTGGACTGCTAAGAGTACCATGTAACTGCTACAGATGGTGTTGGAGGATTGCAGTGCTGCCTGTAGCCAAAACCTTAAAGGCTCCAAGAAGAGCCCCTAAAGCAAATGATCATGTTGATTAAATAAATGGGAAGAATAACAAAGACAAGAGTGAGTGGAACAGGTATAAGTATGATGCATCTGAGAACCATCAACATAATTTTGTATGATGGGACATTGTGCCTTTGAAATCTGTGGGAGTCTTTGGAGAAGCCAAGTGACCACACCTGGCCAAGACAAGCCATCCAGGATGAACTTGGATTTCCAGAATGCATTTGGGCAAGACCTTCCATCAAATGTTCTTAAGAAGACTCAGAAGTTGTGACATAAAGGCTTCAACCTTCGGGTGGATGGATAGCCAGTGAAAAGATAGGAAAGAAAAGGTAGGAATCAATTACCATCTTTTTCAGTGGATTGCTGTAACAGGTACAGTGTAACAGTGAAGGTCAGTAGTGCTCAACACACTTGTAAAAAGCCTGGAAAAGGAAACAGCAGAGTAATAAAATCTGTTGTTCATGCTGAGTTATTCAGGTTAGTTAAAGCAATTGTTAAGTTGCAGAAGGACCTTTGAATTCCCACTGAGAGTGGTACAATGGTAGACAGTGTTGACATGCGAGATAAAACTGAACTATTTAGATGGAATAAAAAGCTCTTAACAAATGATTGCTATTCATGAGCAAGACCTTGGAGTCATAACATATGCTCTATGAAATGTCAGTGATTTGTGCTTCCGGTGGTCAAAATCAGGTAAGATTTATTAACTGTTTGGAAATGGATGCTGTAATTCTTACTCTGTGTGATGGTGTTGTGCTCACTGCTTGGATGGGGTCTGCAGGTTTAGCAGTTCCCACCTCTCAGAAAGGGTACAGTAAAGCTACAAAACATACAGAAAGAGATGACCAAAGTTTTTTCAGAAGTCTGAAATTCTTCCACATAGAGAGAACTGGCCATCCTGAATAGATTTTCAACAGAACTGTTCACTCTTTCAGAATTAAATATATCAAGCCTCTCTATAACCAAGATCTTAAGATTTTTAAAATGTATGTGGTTCCACATCTCCATGGAACAAAGTGGACTTGACATAGTGTTGATTGGCTCATTGTGTCCTTATGTGTAGGTACATGTGGACTTTGTGGCATGCGTTTGAGTACGTTGATGTCAGAAATGGCAGCAGTAATATTTTAGTATGTATTCCTGTATTATGCCTGAAAAGGCTAACTGCAGCCATTTGGAAATTGAAGTTAACTGGAGGTTGTATATTTTTATATATCACATATATAAGATTGCTCCCATGTGATTCTTTTTCCAAGTATATAAAGTTGGAGTACAGAAAACACAAAACTTTGAGCATGTGAATGGTCTCACATAAAGCAGTGGTCCCAGAGCTTCTAAGCATGCACAGACTTTGCTTGTGCAAACAGCTGCCTTGAAAACAGTGAGCTTAAAGCAGCTCATATACATAAAAGTTTTGCTAGATCAGGGTGGAATAGAATAAGTACATTTAAGGGCCAGCTTCAGTCAGGGGTAGGAGGAGAAAAAAGAAGAATTTATGTCATGAAAGCTTGGGGTAGTGCTTTATAGGGTCATATCTTACTGAGTGTTTTCCATTACTTCTCTGGTTGTTTTTACTGCTACATAAAACAGGACCAGTGAGTGCCCTTCAGTGCTAGACCACTGATTGTCCAGACTGGTTAAGTGTTAGCCTTTTTGGGCCTGTAACTACTCCTGAGAACAATCCTGGGTACAGCTGAGGCTGCAGGCTTGCAACAGAAGCCATGTTCCATGGGCAGGACGGACAAGACTGTGCCAAATGTGGTGTTCTCCATGTTGCGCAGTCTTCCAAGGCTGTTGTAGCAGGCTTTGTGCTCTCAACCATCACATACTGTCATGATGCATACAACTTATTTTTCATGAAGAAGAGAAGTCACAGTGGAAGGCTGCAATATAGCCTTTGTATTTTTCAGGCACTTATTAAAAAAAAAACCTTACATATATAACAGTTATTCCTAGTTGCCTCAATGGTACCACCCAAGGTCCAAGAGGATACTTGGGCCAAGTAATAAGTAGTGCAGATCTGGCCAGACTGTGGTCCCTTGTCTAGTTAAGGATCCCTGGTGCTACTTCATTTAACTGCAGGAGCATGGCCTCTGGCAAGACCCAAATATGAACATTTTATAGCCAGGTACCAGGAAGGCCTTTAGAAATATTAGTGTTGAAACAAACAAGCCTGGAATATTTTTCCTGGCAACAAACAAGATGCATAATGGCATTCAAACTGGTTTGAGAAGTTCATTGGTAGTATCTCTAAATACCAAATAAATCTGCAGGAGATAGTTTCTTCTGGCTTGGGCCCTGGAGGCCATCTGCTCTGTACTTGTTTAGTAATGTAAATAACACAATAATTGCTATGACCTATATATTTAAGGCTATTTTCATAGTTCAGTTTAAAATACTTAATCCAAAGAAAGCACAATTAATGTCCAATCAAAATATAAAATACCCTTTACATGTCAACAGTTATATGATAGCAAATCCTGTCAAGGAACAGATGGTAATGTCTTTGTTAATCTTGCCCCACAGATGAGTGGAAATTAGTTTTCAGGCAGCAGAGCCAGAAAGAAAGTGCATATATGTGGAAAGTAACATACTGAATTAGCTGGAACTGCATAAATAGATGAAAAAAAGTTGCTGGTAAAACTTCCTGAAGAGACGTTTGGTTCTTTATAGTACCCACTAGTGTAAAATGTATTTGTAGTTAGCTGTTAATGCAGCTGTGTGTACTGGAACAACTCACACAGCAACTGCCTCATATTTAATAGCTGCAAACTGTAACATGAAATAAAACACTGGATTTCATGAAAGTAAATTCCACTTATAAGTACATTTGAGAACTACTCAAATAATTGGTTGGTTGGTTGGTTTGGGGTTTTTTTTCCCCCCTTGCCTTCCCCTGTTGCTATCTGAAACTGATCACGAGAACTGTTAAGTAGTGAATCATACCAGGGTTTGGCCAGGAGTTTTCTTCAGGGATTTTTGGTGTTTCAGAGGGTGCAGGTTTCAGCTCAGGTGTAGAATTTAGACTGTTGCAAAAAGTCAGTTCTAGCCCTAGCCATTGCCTAAACCTGTTGAATCATTTTTCTGCTTAGTCTTTTCAGAATAGTGAACTCTATTCTGAACTTTTATGATTGCCTGTACATGGTCTCCCATCATAGACCAGTATGCAGAGTTAGAGGGAGATGGTGAAATTTAAACCACTAGAAAGTGGTGAACTTTCCAAACAACTTTCTACACTTTTTCATTTTTGTTATTGATGTGACCTACTGCTTTTCCCTTGAGGTCAATAAGCAGCAAAGACCTGCTGTGATAATGTTTTGGTTTTAGTCCCTCAGCAGATAGTAAAATAAAATTCTTTCTGCTTCAGCCATTTTAAATGTATGGAATTGTTCTATTTTACAACAGCTTTTGCACAGGTTTAGCTACATAATACAGAGGTTAAATGCATTGGTTCCAGTATCTTTTGACACCAGCAGTTCATCCAGCTTTCAGTCC
This sequence comes from Galbula dea, assembly GCA_013399015.1. Classification (NCBI taxonomy): domain Eukaryota; kingdom Metazoa; phylum Chordata; class Aves; order Piciformes; family Galbulidae; genus Galbula; species Galbula dea. The sequence goes on from VWZX01006809.1 coordinate 336,195, forward strand.
TCTTCACTGCCTGTTTATCTATCTGTTCTATATATACATATATATATATACGCAGTGATCTGCCTATATATCTCTTCACTGCATGTCTTCAATTTATCTATGAGGATTTTATGGGAAACAGTGCCAAAAGCTTTACAGAAGTCTGCTCAACAAGGGAGCATGTGGCAGATTCCTGTTATGATGTCTCCTATATTGATATGCTCCCCTCTGATCTCTGTCTGTGATCTGCCACCTGACACTGTCCTTTCTAAAGCAAAGTTCCTTGCATTTCAGCCTCTCTTTTGCAGAGGTCATGAAGTTCTCCTTAACTTCCCAGACTGTTCTTTAGATAGAAGCTTATCCACTGGCTAGTTCTGGCTCTTGGTTGGTGTGGTGGGTTGATCCGGGCTGGATGCCAGCTGCCCACCAAAGCTGCTCCATCACTCCCCCTTCTTGTCAGGACAGGGGAGATGAAATATAACAAAAGGCTCCTGGACTGAGGTAAGGACAGCGAGATCACTCACCAACTAGTGTCACAGGCAAACCAAGCTTGACTCGGGGACATTAGTTTAGTTTATTTCCAGCTGAAGCAGGGTAGGATAATGAGAAATAAAATCAAGTTTTAGAACACCTTTCCTCCATACCTCTCCCTTCTTCCTTGGCTCAACTTTAGTCCCAGTTTTCTCTACCTCTTCCCTCTGAGCTGTGCAGAGGGATGGAAAATGGTGGTTGCAGGGGAGTTGGACTAGATGACCTTTAACAGTCCTTTCAAAACCCAAAATTGATAATACCCATTAATGAGGTGTTTTAGTGGGCATGGTGGTGTTAGGTTGATGGTTGGGCTTGATGATCCTAGAGTCTTTCCAACCATTACGATTCTATGATTCATCACACAGTTATCTCTGCCACTTCATCCTCCTCAGAGAGAGGACTTCTCACACTCTTCCCTGGTCCAGTGCAGGGTCCCTGCCATGGGAGACAGCTCTCCATGAACTTCTCCAACTTGAGTCCTTCCTATGGGCTGCAGTTCATAAACTGCTCCAGTGCATGTGCCTTCCACAGGGTATACTTCTTCAGGAACAGACTGCTCCAGTGTAGGTCTCCTATGAGGTTACGAGTCCTGCCGGCAGACCTGCTCCAGCATGGGCTCCTTTCTCCATGGGTCCACAGGTCCTACTAGGAGCCTGTTCCCATGTTGGCTTCCCACAGGTCCACAACCTCCATGAAGACACCTGCTCCAGCATGGTGTCTTCCATAGGCTGCAGGTCAGTATTGGGGGGGGGGAGGTGTACATTGCAAGTAGTTGCTATTTTCAAGACAATGATTTTTTTAATTGCTTGCCTTACTGGGTAGACTGACTCTTCAGCGCAGAGGTGGTGTTAGATTGTTACCACAGCTACTGAGCTCTCAGCTTTTTGCTGTTATGGCAGTTATACTGTTCATTCTAGTTGCAAAGTCATTGAAAACTGGATTCAGCTGCCTAAAACTAGACATCTAGTACTACTTGAAATGTTCTTGTGCATCTAAGACATTTGCAGGGGTCTGGCACAGATGAGACAGAACCTGTCAGACACTTTGTGGTCTGGTGTCCGAACATCTTAGGACACCGTGACACACAGGACGCTAGGACATCTTGGCTAGCACTTTCACATGTGTTTATGCAACTGAATCCTATCCTGGCAGTCAGCCATCATGGAGTGAATTCCAGTAAGCAGCACCATGTTATCAATTGGATTAAAAAAACCTTTAGAGTTAATAACATTTCCAAATTGTCCAGAAAGTTCACCAAGTTACTGTGTCTGAAAGAAGACACATATATGCATACTGACATACCTGCTCACTGACACCTGTACATGCAGAATGTGATTGCATTTACATGGGCTTGGGATTTTGGGGAAGACTACAGAAAAGGCTTTAATTTATGCAAGACATGGGACAGAAAGAAAAAAACCCTACCTGTTTAATTAAGAAAACAGTTCAATTTAGAAGCTGAGAAGGACATCCACTAGACTGTACTTTAGACACAAAGCAGCATTTTCTTACATTTGATGTATTTTTAGAAGGTATTAATAGCCTATATTACATGGAGATTCTTGAACTGACTTTGAAAGTGTTAAGTAGCCTCAGTATAAACGTATGTTCGAGCTGCCCTTGTTACGCCTGAAGTGGAGCTGGGAGCATTCTGCTAATGTAAGTGCCGAACTTGCTCTGCTAATTCCTGGGCAGGAGCCCTGTAATCCTCTGGGAAGATGTTCTGACAGTCCGTTTCTCTGCTGAAAGCTGTGCTGAAAGGAATTTCCTGCCTTAGGTTTCAGAGGTCTATTGGAATTGCTTGCCTTACTGGGTAGACTGACTCTTCAGCAGGCGGGAGGGAGGTGACTATGGCAGGGCAAGGCTTACTCCATGAAACTTGGCCTCGCTGCAGCTTCCAAGAAAAAGAATGGAAATCGGTCACTTCTTTCTTCAGACTCAGATGTCAGCAGCTTGAGATCCCATAGACTCACTCTGCATTTTTCCACCTTTTCCCCTTCCCTTGTATTTCTCTTGTGCCATCTGTGGAACAAGCGTGTTCAATTTGCTATCAGCTTTTTCTAGGTCGTATTTCCAAAGACTCACAAATATCAAACTGGAATTTGCCAAAAAATTAAGAAAAAGTGAAATTCCAGTATATGGCTGGAAGTAGTCCAAGTGAATGCAATGTATAAATAATCAGACTTTCAGCTTCTGCCCTTTACTAAAGGTGTTTCTTTGTTACAACCAGCTCTTTATTATTTGAATATCTAATGCCATTCTTATGGTCACCAACTTCTTTACTTCCCCTAACTTCTTCTTTTCTCAAATGAAATAGAAAAAAAATGTATGTTTTGATAAAAAACATGGAGTTTAATATCAGAATCTTTTTATAGGGCTTCATATTAATTAAGTTTGGAGTATCTCTTGTTTATTTAAAATCTTACATTGCTGAAAAATGGCAAAGAAAATTAGAAGTGATAAAAGTTAACACTTTTTTGGATGGCTGAAATTCAAACTGAACTAAATATAAAGATTTAGGATTTTTTTTCCTTGAAACTCAGATCATGAGCAGCCAACCAAATCTTTCACGACTTCAGCTGACTAAATCTAGCTAGAGATTTATTTTAAGCACATAACCCTATTCTGATGAATCTTTTATATGTTTACCTTCACAATATCCCTGTGAATATAGGAATTGCTGTTGTCTCTCCTCAGAAAACAAGTATATGATTGCATTAGGTATTGAAACAACTTTAAAATCTAGCCTGACTGGGAAGCCCAGATTTTATATATAGCAAACTTTCATGAGTTTTCAATGTTATTTGACTTATTTGTGAAAATCAGAATTCTGTAGTATTCCTAGAACAAAGTCTGAATTCACATTGTCATGAGTTAGTTAATTCTTCCATTGAAGCAGTACAATGCTGTGAAACAATACTTTTATTCTAGCACTGAAGCAGTACAATATTAGGAAACAATATTTTAATTCTAGCACTGGAAAGAATTTCTCAGAATAGTTTTCCCTGGTTTGGGAGACTTGTAATTGCGAATCTGAGAAGGAAAGCCTCTCTTCCCAGGCTACCATGTTCCCTGGGTATGCAAGCCAAGTCTTGCTTGCCTACAACTGATCTCTAATTTCTTTTCCTATATGTGCTTGTTTGGCAGATGATAAGCCCTAGCAAATTAGCCAGCTGCAATCTTATTTGTTCAGTTAACCCCTGTGCTGCCAGGTATCAAATACAGGAGCAATGAGTATGATTTATATGGTTTTGTTATACCTTTCAGATACCCAGCAGATTTTTAATAAACACTGCAATCTTTTTCTTCCTTATGCTAAAATCCTCACTTTGGATGCTGGGAACACAATGAGCAAAATAAGAGGTTTCAGATGGTTTCAGAGAGTCTTGTGTTTCAGAGGTTTCCATTCAGGTTAAAAAAAATTAAGTTTTAATATTCTGGATAATTTTTTTAAGTGTAGTCTCTGTTTATATTATTTGTCTAATAGTATTTGTATGAAGTGGCCACCACCTGCATTTAATTTATCTTGTGACATGTCTTTCCTGCCTTGATCTAAAATTCTTCAGAACACAGAAGAAATTACTATTTTCTTCTTGGACTTTCCTGCTAGCTCCAGTTTGATTGCTGTGGGCCTCTTAGAGCCTAAACAGATAGCGTAAGCTCAGCACACAGGTTTTTAACTAATTACTAATGTTCCTAGAGCACTTTGAAGAGAAAAAGTGCAGCACATGTGTTAATTATTATTAAGAACCTAGCTTTGAACATCATGTTCTACTATGAAAAATGTTTAGTGAGTCCTCACCAAATCATAGCATTATAAATGTATTTCATTAAGAGATCATTAAGACATTAAAAGACATCATTATTAATCTATACGTGATCTAAGCTTGGCAAACCTCTGTAATCCAGACTCATTATATTAGCATGAGCGCTTTTCTGGCCAAAAAAGTGCTGAGATTTTGCATGGTAGCCTTTCCATTTATCAACAATATTATAGATGAAATAAAAACTCTGATTTTTGGAAAATCTCCCTTTCTAGTCCCATTACTTTTTCCTGGGCTTGATATAGTGCAGTTGTTGTTTCTGGCATTAATACCTTTTAGGTTCAACATTGCACACATTATTTGAATTGAGTACTCTTATACATGAAGTGCAAAAGATCTTCAGCAGGCTCTATCCAGGGATTTCTTGGATGTGCATCAGTGGATTTTGTGGGAGAAAAAAAATCTTTCTGGTAAATAAAAGTTATACATGTTCTTTGATAATGTGTTCTAGAGAAACTGTTAATTTCTCTAAATTACTAATTGTGATGTGTAGCACAATAAATAAGCTGCTGAAAAATCAGGGTGATTTTGTTGAAAGTGTCTATGATGGAAAAAACATTAAGTGATGAACTTCAAAATGAAAAATTCTTGAGAAAATCGGCTAAGAAAAATAAAAAAAACCCTGGTAAGATGCCTTTTCAGCTTTCCTGCTAGTTTTTATGTGTCATTTTTAAGTGAACAGTTGTTTCTTAATTAGAGCTTTTCTTCTTCGAAAACTAAAAGTGTGGCCAGGTACTGACATGTGAAGAAGAATCCCAATTTTACTCCTATGGCAATTAATTACTCTGAAACACTGTAAGTAAAATGAAATATTTTCTTTAAATGTGTTTCACCAAAATCTTTTGCTCCTGCCAGCGTATTTACTTTACTGTAAAATTCATTTTATTCAGGTGAATGCAGATGATTCTTTGTGGTTCTATGCTTGCAAACTCTCGTATATTAGGTCATTTGATGTCATCTCTTAACGAGATAATGAAGGACCAAAGAGCATAGATATGCAGCATTGGATGTTGCTGAGCTTCCAAGTGTCTAGTGCTTGGTAGGTAGTAAAATTGTAGGGATTTTACCACTTACTTACTTTAAGGTTTTTGCTTAAAGTTCTGTTTCATATGCTGGTTTGGGAAAGACTTTCTTTCTAGTTATGGAAATTTATGCTTAATATAGATGCAAAGTCAAAACTTGTTCAGATTTGGATTCAGAGGCAGGCATCTAAATGGAGATGTCTACAGTATAGGTATCTATGTATGACCTAGGAAAGTAAACAAAATATATGGGCTTGATTCAGTTGTCTGCACTTAAGTGTATGCTGCCACTTGACATGCCTTTGGGCATTTGAGACAGTTGCTTCTAACTGGCAGATATGATGCAGGATCTCCTTGGCTTTCTTGGGAGGTGTTAGGAGCCAGGTGGAATAAATACCCTGGGCATCATAAATAGAGCCTGTACATAAGCGGCTGACTGAGGTGTCTGCTCTAGGCTGCAGTGACTGAATTTGGTAGGTCTCCACTGGCTATAATAGGAGTTTAGACATCTAGCTCACTTTTAGTTACTCAATACAGTAGACATCTAAGTTCAGATGTCTGAATCTGAATCCCGTTGCCTGGGCTTCGTTCAGTTGTCTACATATGTATACATAGCTATTTGATGTGCTTTAAAATATCTGAGACATCTACATTAAGCTGATTGGTGAGACATAGTGTATGGGAAAAAAAGTGTCTTACTCAAGTGGTATCTACATGCTAGAGAGCAAATCCTGCTTCATCTAAAATGGAATTAACAGCTTATGTGTGTGCAGCTGAATCCAGCTTCTTTTATTAATAATAAAGATAATTTTTTTCCCCATCAAAGAACTTTCAAAGTGCTTTGGACAAAGACATGGAGTCTTCCCTCAAAACCTGAGCATAGTGTGAGAGGTTACTTCTAAGTATGTGCTGAAGAGTCTTTCATACAGAGAAAAATATTTGAGACCCTCAGGAGAGGATGTCAAAGTGATACTATTCAGACAGAGGCAGTTATGTTGGAAGCTGTGAAATTTCACTGTTTCTCCTGTAGAATAACAGGGCTATCAACTATAGAATTAGATATCTGCAATACAGTTTTGCAATGTAAAAAAGAATCCACTAGAGGCTCTAGTGGTACCAGCCAAGTGAGTTTACTCCTATTTTCAAAGGTGACATAGCACTTTTAGGTTAAGATTTTTGTCATTATTATACAGTGCCCTACTAGAGGTTCTTGAGTTGTTTCCAGATAAGCTGGCAGACCTGTGCAGCACAGCCCTTTTGACAGATACTGTTGGTCTTGTTTAGCCTGACATGTTTTGACAAGTATTCTTGAGTATGGAAAAATAGAACTGAAAAAGAGAAATATTTTATGTAAAAGAGTTGTTGGGAAATTGATTATTCTTTTTATTTTGCTTTCCTATTTGTAAGGTATGTTAAGCATACAAAACAAATACAATTATTTTTGAGAACTATCATATGATGCAATGTCAACATTTTCTACCAGAAGTGTGGAGCACATATCAAGTCTTATATCAGCTGGGAGCCCAGAGGCTTTGATCGTGAAACAGAGTAAGAATGTAGAGGTAACAGTTTTGCTGCAAGAAATTATAGTCATTGAAGATTAAAGCTGGCAAGATTTTTCATATTAATAGATTTGAGTTAACTGAGGTGCTGAGCTCTGAGAAAATATTCATTCTGAGGTTTTTCATGTTGAAAGATAATTATGGTCTCCCATTTAATTATATATAATTTAAAAAGCAAAATGGAAAAATCCCTTTTAAAACTGAAATAAATCTATTACAATGCATCAAATATAAAGCCTGACTTTTTTTATATGACATGACACTTTATTCTCTCCTGATGTCATATGAAAGCATAATAGTCATGTTCTGTCTCCTATTATCTAGATCATTTATGAAAGTATACAATGCGGTGTGCTACTAGTGCTTAAAATTGGTCAGGCACATAACTGTTTGCAAGACATTCATTTGTGGTGCATCAGTCTCAGTGGTTTTGGCAATTTTGTACATTTTAAAGCAACTCAAGCTGTTGTGGGTTTTTTGTTTGTTTTTGTTTGTTGTTGTTTTTTTAATAAAGTCATAAATTGCAAAACAGGCTTTTTAAACATTTCTGATATTCTCTTGTTCCAACCCATTTGAACAACTATATAAACCTTATCTGCAAAGTTTGGTATTTCCCATTAATAATTATGAAGAAAGAGAAAAGAATAATAAATGTTCAAGAAGAGCCTGCAATTTTTCACTGGGAGTTATCAAATAAAGAACTGAATAAAGATATAAACATCAAACAAATGAAATTTTTATTGTCATTTATGAGGAGAAAACATCTGTAATGGATGTACCGAATGGTCTTGAATCTTAATATTCAGACTTTAATGAATAAAGAGATATTTCACCATCTTGTAAAACAATAGTATTATGAGCTCAATCTGGTTAGAACTACTTTGGTACTTAAAGACATGCTTAAGTGTTTTTCTGGATCAGGCCAGAATGGTCAGCACCCTGCCAGGTTAATTCTTGGAAGAGTTTACAAAGAAATATTGAGAAAACTTCTTGTGCATAGCAGGAAATCCAAAACAGTGGATTAATCCAAACTTAATCTGCAATGGCAACAGGGAAAGCCAAGTTCTTCAAGAGAATGATCTGAGGTACAGAATGCAAAAGAAAAGATAATTTTTTTCTTTATTTATTTTTAATGGCAAAAATGTTTGTCCTCTGTGACGCTTGCCTGGATTCCAGGCCAAAGGAGGGTTCCAGAACTTTTTTGCATAAAACACTAGGCTTGAAAATTCACTTCCATTTGCACAGGTGGGCCGGGGAGACCACTTGTGGTTGGGCCTGTGGGAAATGCTAATGTAAAGAATACCACAATTTCTCTTGTAAAACAGTGTGAAAAGCAGGGAGTGTGCCTAGATCTATGGAAACTGCTTATGTAACTTTGAAATAATTTGCCTGACTTGCTGGCTTGATAATTCCTCTTTATCAGAAGGAATAATTTGCATGTGCTATCCATACTGATATCAAGAAAATGTTTACTAGACTTCTTCTGTTTAGCCTTCTTGCATTACATCTCCCTTCTTTTCTCCCCCAGGTGTGGGTGTAATTGCTAGTTCTGTATTATTGAATGATGATGCTGAGATCCTTCATCTTTATGAAACACTGTACTTTCTCCTCCCCTCACTTCTTGTGGGGCCACTGAAGCTCTTGAAGCATGTGGTTTGTTGGATAATGGGATCCAAAATTAAGTCACTTTGCTGGTAGATGTTGACGTTTCTAGACCTTTCTTTCATTGTATGATTCTTCTATGAATCATTTTGTGATTCTTCCTTCCATCATCCAGTTATACTTGAATTAGACTTTATTATGTGTTTACTATCCATCCACTCAGACATATTCTAACTTCTCTTTGGTTTGGCTGTGCTGGATCTGCTTGGGAAGGAGTTAATTTTGACCACATTGACGAAATCCATTTCATCACGTGGATTTGTGGCTGAAATAGAGTTGATAACACACGACTGTTTTAGCTCTTGCTGAACAGTGCTTCCTACCCCCTGTGAGTAGGCTGAGGAGGGCAAGAGGTTGCAGGTGGACACAGCAGGGACAGCTGATCCTCACTGACCAGAGAAATATCCCATACCATATGACACTGTGCTCAGCACACTCTTCCCAGGAAGAGGCTGGACAACTCCTGGCCAATGGGAAGTAGTGGATTAATTCCTTATTTTGCTTTTCTTGCATGTGCAATTTTTGTTTTGCCTGTTAAACTGTAATTATCTCAGTCCATGAGGTTTTCTCACCCTCCTTCTACTTCGTCCCCGTCCCATGGGAGAGGAGAGGAGAGCAAGCAAGTGGGGGGGTAAGTGTTTGGCAACTGGCCAGGGTCAATCCACCACATTGGGTAATTAAGTACTTGAATTAAGTAGGAACCCTTTCATTGTATAATCTTGGAAATTTATCAGTTGGATTGGTACCAAAAATATAATTCACCATAAAGTGCATAATCCTAAATTTTTTTTGTTCTTTTTATCCTAGCTTTGTTCTGTAGTGTTTAAATTTCTTGCGTGTTTCCAAGTCTGTAGGAGAACGTTATGTTGGCAAAACTGCAGCTATTTTACAGGCTCCAGCCGCAGTCACGTATTTCATGTTTTCAGAGTTCTTTCACTACCTACAGTACATCTGAAGACCTTGTCAGTTTGTATCCAATTTTACACATGTTCTTGCGCTCTCTGGGTAGACTTTGGCCTATTTTACAAGAAGAGTTAGATGATCTTGCCTTTGAAGTCTGGAAGCACTGCTACAGAGAGCAGCTATTAAAGGAAAGGCAGCGCAGTGCCTGACATAACGGGGTTTCAGTCCTCATTGATCTCTTTGACATTACCAGAAAGCAAACAATCCTGATAACATGACTGATCAGTTCAGGGTAGTCTTTAAAGCTGATCCAGACAAAGCAGAGAGGTAAACTCAGTCCTGTATTGCCCTGAATTTACTCAGCTATGAATGTTACGGTGATTACTTGTGAGGTTAATGAATACTGAGGCACTTAAATAGGTAAGCATCTATCACTTGATTAGTACACCTTAAGTGAACTTAAATTAATGTCTATTGAGAAGCTAAAAATAATAAAAATATCTATAATTCTTTGACTTCACAGAATTCAGTGGTTGCCAGAAAAGCCAAATATTAGTAGTCTGTTGCACAGTATAAGGCACTGGAATTGTTAACTTGTTTAAATGCAGAAGCAACTACACTACCTGTGACAGTTTACTTATTGCAGGCAACCATCAGTAATCAAGGAAACACTGAAAATAAATCCTCATGAACAAAGACATAATTCTGACCATAGCTGAGTCAATGATTTATGAATTTAAATAATTTAAGCAATTTAAATAATTTAAACGATTATGGTGAAGCTTTAGCTTAAGAGCATAACATAATCAAATCTTCCTGTAGGCTACTAGCTCTGGATCAAACACAGCAACTGTTACTATTAATTCTTTGAACAAGCATTGTATGATGCAGCTAAACATAACAGAGTACCTTGCCATATTATGATCTGCCAACCTTCTCATCATTTTTTGACAAACATATGGAGCTTGTTAGATGAATGATCTGAAAATACTGAAAGTTTTATTGTACTGTTTCTAAACTGTTTTATTTGCAGTATGTCCCACTGAAACTTACACGAGAATTCACTTTCATTATTCTGTAGTAAAAATAATGTACCTTTTTATAATAGTTGACATTTTAGGTCTCTATAACCAAAGAGTTAGTGGAGGCTACTAGCTATAAAGGGGCTACAGACTCTGATGATCAGCTGCACTTACTTGAAAAATACATGCACAGCTTGACCAAAACTACTGACAATAACCTAGGGAACAAATGTAAGAATGCAACCTTTGATATAATTCTGTCTGCTGGTTTGACTACTTTAACACATATGAATGCCAGAGGATGTTAACTATTCCTTCCTATTATGGCCTGATTTTTATTTAATTTTGAAATTCAACATTTAATTATGCATTGGCATTTTATAATAACTTCTCCCATTCTTGTTAACATTCATACAGTCCTTTCAGGATCTGATTTCTTCAGCAAAGATATCTCGCTCTGTTACAGCAGCAAGTGGGTGGGTTGACTTAGATTACCTGTTGAATGCTGACCCAATCTATTTCCTGTTACTCTTTATGTGTTTGTTAGTCACCATAAGAGACATAAATATAGTAGGTCTATATTCTCAGGAACTTACAGTAAACACAGCTAAGGTTATAGAAACAAGATTGTGTGGTTGCTCAGTTTAGTAGAGCTCTAGATATTTCATCTAAACAAATTTAACAAGATGTTGCACTGGAAATTATGACATACTGTTTATTGTACTTTACTGATTTTTTTAGAAAAGAAAAACCATTTTTTTCAGAACAAAAAGACTTTTAAAATTTCATTGTAAAGTTACAATAGAGCTACATTCTCTGACTCCATGAATCTTGATAGTGTCTCCTAGCTTCTGCTCATCACATGATCTAGTAGTATCCATAAGCACCTTAAAGCCCAAGATCCATTAAAGTGTGCATCTTTGCAGAGGAACATAAACTTGTAGTATAAGTAAATAATTAGTATCCTAAGTTGTGGGGTTTTTTTTCATTTCCACACCTATGAGAAGAGATTAGAAACTCAGGCATAGAAATAGAGGAGCTCTGTGCTGTTTCTAGCATCTCTAGAAGCAGCCAAGTGCAGAAACAAGCTTCTTTGAGTAGGAGCAAGTAGCAATGACTTTTTTACTACAGAAGTGGCTTTTTACTTTGTAGATATGTATAAAATATTGCTTTTTACATGTTAAACCACATTTTGTAAAGATTCTGCTCTGAATCATTGACATTGACTTTTCCTAATATATTTAATATCCTTCTGATATTCTGCAGCTTTCTTGAAGGAGACAAAATTCTTACCTGATTTAGAAAAAAGGTTATAAAGCAGATACTCATGGCTACTATAGGTTTGTTGAAATATACATGCTTGACATAAATGTTACAGAGTTGTCTGAAATAGCAAAATAAAAGAAAAATATTTTAAGAAGCCATAGATCCTTCCAGCCAAATGCTAGGGCACCCTGACCGCAGATGGGGATCTACAAGAAACAAGTCATAAACCTCTGAACTCTGAATTAAGAAATCTGGCACAAAAAGACAAAACCTATCTGTTCATGCATAGTTAATAGTTGCTTCTTTTTCACAATTGTATATGCAGAAGCAAAACACTTTTTGTTGAGTAAACAGTTCTTACCTCAAGCAAAAACAAATGATGCTGTTGGGAAAGTGTGAAGGACATTGAGGAATAAAATGATTGTCAAGCTGGAGTGAAATGCAGAAAAGAAATGCATGAGACAATCAGATCCCTAGTGCTTTGACCAGTAGGCTTCATTTCATTTGATGCCTTATTCCTTGCTCTTGAATACTAATGTGTATATACAATGGAGAGAGAGGTACAATGGAGAGACTCCAAAAAAAAAAAAAGGACAGAAAATAACATGGAAAATAAAAGAAACTAGAAAAAAGCAAACATGAATTAAAAGAAAGAATATATAGTGGTAATATGAAAGGAAGAAAAGTAGAAATCAGAAGGGAGAAAAGGCAGATCACATAGAAGTGTGCATAAGTTTAAGGACAGTGGTGGTAAGTAGAGAGAATCTGCAAAAGGAAGTAAAACTAGATCATGAGAAAGTGGGCAGATTTTAATTTTCTAAGGGAGAAGAAAAAACATGTAAAGCAAAAAGTAGATACAATAGCATTAAAAAGTAAATGGAATATCAAAATGCAAAAGAATAAAGAATAATTGAGCAAATAAGTACAAAAGCACTAGAACTAGAACCTGCTTGAAGACACTTAAGTAGATGAAAATTGAATACACAAGCATATTAAATTTCCAAAATGTCTGAAGGGGGGCACACTTGGTAAGTATCAGCCCTTTCTGACGATGCAGTTAGCTTTGCTCCTGTACATGTGTAACTTGTGAAATGGAGTTTCAGATGTACAACCTTGTAATTCTTCCTCCTCATTACCAGAGGCTTTATCCAAATTATTTGCCTCTGTAAGATAGTCAGTTTTCAGTAAGCTTGCCAAGTGCTCTTCTTTCTTGAATTCTCTGTGCCTAATGCAGAGATGCTGAATTAGAGAAGACTAATAAAATGGGGAAAAAGGATGCCAGTGCTAAATTCACTGCATATACTTCTCACCTCACCTCCTAAGAGGTTGGTTTAGATCTGAAATGTGATGTTGGGGCCTTGTTGGTGTTTTATGCAAAAAAAAAAAGTAGTAATAGTAGTAATTAATATCAGGCTGCAATAGGCAAGTGGTAAAACAGATCAGTAGGTAGAAAGAGCAAAAATGAGTTCTAGTGTGGAAAGCAATTCCTCTAAACAGGAAATCCTGTGGAGAGAAGTACTGTTGTTCATAAATTGTTTTTCTTTCTTGCCTAATTGAAAACCAGGTTTTGTAGTGTGGTTAGGCCTTAGCTGGCTGGGATACAAAATCCAGTCATGTGAAGCTTAATGAATTAAAGTCACAGTTTTTCTTGTCTGTTTGGCTTGCAAAACTTTCTCCATGTTTCTCTTATTAACAAAAAATAAAAATAAAAAAAAGGTTGCTTTTTATACTATATTGTTTTACGTTAATAAGATTGAAATGTTTTGGTGAGTCTCTTTGCTGTCTTTTATCACTGATTCCAGCCAATAAACTGTGTATGACTTCAACAGATGTTTCTTCTGCTGCGGACAATAAGATGTTTTGAAGTCCTCAAATTAAAGTAAGAAGGAGAAGTTTAGAGAGTTGTATGGAAATGAGAGACATTTTTCCATGCAGATTTTTAAAAAATAAACTTTGATGTCCTCTTTAAGCCTAATAATAAAAACCAGAAAGATATTCAGGTAAAGACACAACCGTGCGTAGGAAGGAAACATCTACAATCATCACAATTAGTCACAGTTAATGTTGTATCTGCAGTTTAGTTGCACCATGCCAGATTTTCCTTTGGTGTAACTGTAGCTTCTTTGACTTTGATAAAGCTGGACTGACTGTTTTATATCAGGTAAGGATCTGCCCCTCTGAGTCATGTTGTGAGCAAGAAAAAAAGGGACAAAACTTGAAGAAGGATTAAAAGATGTCTGGTTTTTATCTCATTTAAATTCATGTTGCTTTTCCAAAGCATCACGAAGGCCTTTGTATTTTGTAATGTCTCATGCTGTATGCAGTATTAGTAAGAATACCTGTACTGTAATACTCCTAAAAGTAGAAATTATTCCAATTTAGATGTACAAGAAATATGTCATGGTATTTCCTTTTATTTTCTTAGCTGGGCTTAGCTCAAAAGTTTACTGTCTACCCATTTCTGTAACCTTTTAGACTTATAGAAGATGTGGCTTTTTGATAGATTCTGTTTAATTGCTGTGAGGCCAATGCAAAAATTTCAGATATCTAAAATGACATTCTGATGCATGTATCCTACCATGAGACCTTGATTCGCAGAATCACAGAATCACAGAACTGTTTTGGTTGGAAGAGACCTTTAAGATCATCAAGTCCAACCATCATTAACCAGCAGTGCCTTGTCACCACTAAACCATGTCCCTCAGCACCACATCTCCAGGGCTTTTAAACCCCTCCAGGGATCGTGACTCCACCACTGCCCTGGGCAACCCGGGCCAGGCCTTGACAACCCCTTCCAGGAAGAAAACTGTTCCTCATGTCCAACCCGAACTTCCTCTGGTGCAACTTGAGGCTATTTCCTCTTGTCCTATTGCTTGTTCCTTGGGAAAAGAGACCAATCCCCACCTTGCTCCAACCTCCTTTCAGGAAGCTGCAGAGTGCATCCTAGCTGCTGCTGCAGAAGACCTGAAGAGGGCTGCAGAATGTCCATCACATGTGATCATCTCAGACACAACAGGGAATCTAAAATGACACTAGACACCTATATGTAGGCAAATTAATGGAATCCAAGGTCTCACTATCTGATTCAGCTCAATTAATGTCTCTTTATTTTCAATGAAGAAAAATGGTTACTTCCTCTGTCCTATTTTACACATATATCCTAGGATGAGATGAATAGATACTGCACTCTGAGGACCTTTGTGCTTCCCAACGGCAGCAGATGCTTATGTTTAACTAACTAAATCCTACTGTAAGTGTTCTGAGTGAGTTGAATGAGTGTTTCAGTGCCACTGACTGTACTGCTTAAAGTGGAAATTCAGCTTATAACAGGAATGTTGTTTCCTAACTGACCTCCAGCTGTTGCTCCAGAAGAGTGTCAGTGGCACATCAGAGCTGCCAGCTCTGTGGGTGCACTGGGTCCCCCCTTTACTCTAGATGTTCAGCATCTTCACCTAAGTATGTGAGACCTAAATTTAAGTGACTGAATCAACTAACATTCATTAGTATTAGAATTTGATGAGATAAATCACACCTTAAATAAGTATTGAAATATAATTTTATAAAAAAAGTTATTTATATCATGGAAGTTTTGGTATTTACATGGGCCCTTCTAATGTACTTACTTCATGAATAATACTTCTATGAGATATTATTTATGGTCCTCAATAACTGAAGTCACTACTGTTTTTTGGTTACTAAGTTAACAGCTACATTAATATATAATAACTAAATATAAAACTGGTCACAGAGCTTATTTATTGATTGCCATCTCTAATCACGTTACAGGTATAAGTAGGGAGGTATGGAATAGTTTTTAAATACTTAACAAAACAAACAAGCTGATGACTTTATCAAAGATATTTCCAGAAGAAAAAGAATTCATGTGTAGTCAGAATTGAGCTATAATTGTTTGAAATTAAAATTCATAAGGAGGTCTTTTGCACAATATTATTTTGGAATTATTTTGGTTGACACTGGAATAATATCACTGAATGTTTTTAGTAGTAAAACTTCCCAGAAAATGGTATAAAAACCTGATCTTCAGTCACCAGATATATGATATAAAAATTATTCACTAAGTAATCAAGCTTCTGTGTGACCTGGTCTAGGGAATCATGCTGTGGCAGGGGAGTTGGACTAGGTGGTCTTTTGAGGTCCCTTCCAACTCCTGATATTCTGTGATTCTGTGAAGCTGAGGTTGGTGGCACTGCAGTTGAACATAGTGGAACTTTTTCTTCTTTTTTTCTTTTTTCTTTTTTTTTTTTTATTTCTCCCCCCAAAAAGCTTTTTCGTTATACAAATCTAGAATTTAAGTGACTGAAACTTCTTAAAAGTGTATTTTTGGTGAATAGTAATTTAAATAACTTTAAAGCAAAAAAAGTTATCATGCTTTATTGTGTCTTCCAAATAAAGTATTATTACTATTATGATTATAATTATGACTAAGATTATTATTATTTATTATTATTATTATTATCATTGCTTAATTATTTTTGTGTAGCATTAAAAGCAGCAATCGAAACTGTGAAGGGAAATGAAGCCTGACTCTTTAGGCTTATTGAGTCATTTTTCTTCAACCAGAGGAAATTTCAGCATTTTGAATACAGTGAAATGTTCTGAAGAAATATATATATAGAATTAATCTCAATTTTTTGTTTTCTCCACTGAATTAAATTGATCATGTACCCTCTGAGCACCAGCACAGATCTCTGTTTCTAAATGACACTTTATGAGAATCAGTCTGAGTTTTGTTTTAGAAATGCCTTTTAGTCTGTTGATGGATAAATGAATCTGACTTAGTTTATAAGCAGATAGCTTATAATTTTTCAGAATTTTTTACTAATTCAAATCAAATAGAATTAGTTAATGCTAGTTAGTTAATGTTGCTAAACCAGTATGCAGGTGTATTGTCTGGAAAGAAGCCAGAAAAAACACTTGAGAAGTTGCACAATGAAATCATAAGAATTTGCAAATGGTGATGGGTTGTGCTTTTAATTATACAAAGAGGTATGCACATAAGCAGGAAAAAGGGTTTTTAATCATGGCTGAGTGAGTCTGAGGAAATGCCATCTTGTTTTAAATGTTTTATAGGTCACAAATCTAAATCTTTTGCCTTTTTTTTAAATAACTCAGATTGTTACTGACATCCTTTTAACAAATAACACTTGTTAAGGTAAAGCTTGTCCTGAAGTAGGAAAAGTACTGTCTGAGGACGAAACAGGTATAGGACCGTGAAGAAGTCTGAATGTTTAGTGAATTTGTTTGAATAACTTTGTCCCATAAATTTGGGTCATATAGAAAGACATATGGGTTTAATCCTCCACTTCAGTACAACAGTTTTACACTGGTGTAACTTCGTTAGAGTTGCACTGGTGTACAGTTGGAATAACAGAGTGGCGAATCAGAGCCACATGTGTTTCATATCCCCTGAGAGCTGTATATTACGTGCTTCTCAGATCTCGTGCATATGGAGTGGCATGTAATATCTGTGGGACAGATACTATATCATGTTACTATGAGAGCCAGTATATTATCACATATATTGTACTGGATAAAATATGTACTCTGAAGGTACAACCTCTAAAAGGGGAGGAAAAATACTATAAAGCTGTGCAAAATCCTCTATTGGAATAAGTGGTAAGTGCTTGCACCTCTGCATATGTTCAGATATTTGAGGTAAGGAGTAAAGGCATGGTCCAGTGGTTAGGGAAGGATGATTCAGCTCTACAAGCACAGCAGTGACTTAACCCAGTGCTGATTTTCATTGAGTACAGAGAAGTGAACAAATTTGCTTGTGGAAGGCCATCACCACTTACAAAAAACATCTGAATGGGTTTTTGAAGATTCTTTTGTTTTGTTTTGTTAAAATCTCAACCAAGCTATGACCCAGCCTGTTTATATTATGAGATCTGATGGGTCTGCAGCACAAGGCAACAAGACTTAACTGATGCTGCAGCATCCTGTTCTGTGTACAAGATTCACAGCATATGTTAAATAGTTATTGTGTACAATGGAATGAATTTAATTGTATTTAGCCATGCTGTAATTTGTGAACCAATTGTTAAAACATGCTGCAGGATGTCAAACTCATATTTTTAATAAGCTGGGCAAACTATCAAGTGGTCAATGTTCTTGTTCTTCAGCCTTTTTTGATTAGTTGCCTTGCAGGCAGATTTGGACAGTTATATGGAAACAATACAGGGATGAACAAAGAAGGAACTGGAGTGATAATTTGAGAGAGTAACTGGGAAATTGGACAAAGGAGAAAAAAGCGTGATGTAGATGGTTCACGGCATGTTGCTTTTTATCCTGTTCACTTAAAAACAAAGTGCTGTAATTTATGAGTAGACAGACCTAGTTAATCCTTGCTTGGTTTATGTAGATGCTTGGGTGTCCAAAAGCCCTAAATCAGTTTTATAGTATGCATTACATGTACTGTTGACTGGCTGACCTGAATAAAATGAAGTTTACAAACTGGTTTTGATTAACCATGTCTGAATGTAGACATTTAGCCTATTATTAAATTTAGAAGCCATTGGTTTATATTCTGTTTTATTGCTAATCGTCTTTTTTACATTACTGTCAGAGTTTCCATAATGTCCAATTAAAAAACAAACATTGTGCACCGATAAATAAAAGCTCTCCAGGCTTGTGAGAATAGTGTAGACTGTGTTTGGAAAGCACCCATTCAACTGCATTGTATTACTATGGCAGAATTACTGCCAGGGGCAAAAGATATCTCAGTCTCTTTTCTCCACAGAGAAGTGGATGGATGATCTGTTAGTTTGACCAGTACAGCTCCGCTGGGTTTACTTACGACAACAAAAACTACTGGAAGCACAGCTGCCCTGGCCATTCATCCTGATAAATGAGCATTGTCTTAGACATTGCTTATGTGGTTGTTGCAGTAGTTCTGTTTAGAAGCTTAGGGAGAAAGCACTGAAAAGCAGCACTGAAGGTATCCCAGACTGGGCTGCCAGGGCTACCAAACACTTTGACATTAAATATTAGATCTAGATACATTGGCTCCATCTCTACTAATAAAATGATCAGTGTTGGCATGGGTCCAGGCATTGCCACTTGATTGTCTCCATTGTTTATCAGCACACAGTCTTGGGTGTGCTTTTCATTTGTGCCAAGAAGCTGTCTTCCAGGTGATGCTTGAATGGAGTTTGAAGGGTGGAATATACCAGAAGTAGCATATACCAGAAAACACTTCAGAGATGCCACCTGGTTTGGGGAGTAAAATGATTCAGTTGTATGGATGAAAGCTCTACCATGTCAATTGGGCAGAGAAGTCGTTGTTCATTTTTGTTGCTGCAGTAAATGGGGCCATTAAGATGCTTTCCACAGCAAAGCACAACTGAGGTTCCTGAGGCATGTACTGCCAGGGAGGAGGCCCTAATCGATCCATTTGCATGTGTGCCTCTGGGAAAGGGAAATCACACAGTTGGAATAGCTATTGTGCTTTGGGATGCTTACAGAGGGCTTAGCTTCCATCTGAAATCTATTTTTTCCCTGATTCTGTACTTCGAATATGGCAAATCATTAACATATCAAGTATCTTAATGTGTGTTACCAGGAAAAAGACAAACCGTAGATTAAAATCTGTTTCATGTTGAACCTGTGGGACTGAAGTATTCAGCGTTTACTTTGGGTATGTGAAAGTGCTGGGAGGGATGATCTGCTGACAGAGACACACCTCACCATATTTCAAGTTGATTTCCACCTTCCATTTCAGGAGAATTAACTGAATATTTTCCCAATAAAAGCAGTCAAAAGAGAAATAAAACAAAAAGTGATGTACTAACAATTAAGGGAACATCCAGCTAGAATTAAGAGGTGAAGATAATGGCATATCACATACGTCTTTCACACAGCACGGGTTAACTAAGTCTTTTGCATCTACCTTCAAAGCCACTGGACTGGCTCGGTTTCAAGTCTGTAGTTGTGGAACAGGACATACTGACATCTGGAGGAAGGTGGTAAAACATCATTCATTGTCTGTGTCCTGGATCCTCTGCTCACTGAAATTTATCAGACCTTTGTGAGTATTGTTTTCAGTTCCCTTGAGACATACATAAGAATGCAGCCCTTATTGCCTCCAGCCTTCACTCCTCCTCAGCTGAGATTCAACTTGCATATCTTAGAGCAAGGCTTTGTTAACAAACAGCTTCTTGACATCCATAAAGTAAATGGTGCATCCCACAAAAGAAACCAAAGCTCCTACGAGGAGCTATTGCAATGAGTCTCTTGCCTCACTGCAGGCTGAGGTCTACAGAGCTTAAAATGTGATGAGAGTTGGGAAAACAATTCTTCACTAACAGGTCAGGAGGCAATTGCTATTTCTGTATCACCAGACCTGTTGAGTGCAAACAGGACTTATTCCTGCTAACAGAAGAAACGTGAATGATACAAGAGTAAAAGAAGTCATGTTTTCTGTCTGACCATCCAGTACAGTAGACCTACCTTTACTGTCCATCTACGCTCTATCAACTCACTACTTCACCTGAGGCCACGGGGAAAGCTAAGGTCTCCCATTCCTTCTTCTCTGATGAACAGCTGAGTAAGCAGAAAAATGTGCTGTGTGTAAAATAGGCAGATAGATAAATCTTACTGGGGAAAAAAATCTATATTAAATGGATTTTAGAACATTTAGAAAAAAGTGAGCAAGTTTTATTT
The DNA here is from genome assembly GCA_013399015.1 of Galbula dea. Taxonomy (NCBI): domain Eukaryota; kingdom Metazoa; phylum Chordata; class Aves; order Piciformes; family Galbulidae; genus Galbula; species Galbula dea. The sequence continues at coordinate 356,648 of VWZX01006809.1, forward strand.
TTAAGGAAAGGTCAAAATATGGAACTGATTCATTTTTTTGCTATCATAGAAGCAAATTTTCTCCTGAGAATGCTTCATGCACCTCTGCCTAGCTGAATTTATTTTTTTTTACCTTAACATCTTGGCAGAATATCATTGAACTGTGTCAAGAAATTCAACTTTTTTTGTGTAGAAACTTTTTTCCCCAGAAGTTTGAAGATTAAGTTTTATTGGGGTTTCCTTTCTAAAACATATTTTACTGTATCAGAATGACATGTGAATTTCAAAATAAATGAATTGTTATTATCATAGGCTGCAGTAAGTACAACCTATAAAGTTCATGGGGTTCATGGCCAGAATAATGTTATATCATTCAATATAATTATATTATGCAGTATATAGTACAGTAAATTGCAAGCAATTACTCCTTCTTGCCTTTGATACTTTGTGGTTGGCTAACCTGTAGTTTCAGGAAGAGTCTTGATCTGAAAACAATAAGAGGAAAAAAAGGTATCATACAGCTGTGTAATTTGTTCCAGTGAGTACTTCTGAAAATGAGTACTTTTTCCTAATTTGCATTTTCTGCTATAAGCTTACATGTAGGTAGGTACATTGTCAAACAGGAGCTTGCCTATTAAAAATTTCAAGTGTTTCTTTTTGACTTTGGGACTTGGCAATTATTGAAATATTAAATTTTGAGATATTAACAGTGATATCTAATAAAATAAAAGTTAGAAAACTCATAATCAGATAATGCTAATGAGTTCAGCTGTATCTCAGTTACAGAAACTTATCATCTGCTCAAATTGAGAGTCACTTACTTTGGAAATCTCAAACCAAGTAACTCTCTTTTCCGTTTATGAGAATACAGACAGCAGTGGGAAAGAGAGCATTGTCTGACAGACTTGATTATCCTACAGTAGGCCTTGAAAGTCATAACTCTGTATTTCAGAGACCTGCATTTGATGGGGTGATGTCAAAACACCTGGGTGAAACTCTGTCAGCTCCTCGTCTTCTGGTTGTGTGATTCCTGTGTGGCTGTCAGGGACTGTATAGCGTGTCGGTTTGAATCAAAGCAATGAGTGAAGGGAATGAAGCAACTGCAGAACCATTCAGTTGAAAATGAGGCCTTCACAAATGATTGGATAATTAAAAATATGAATGGAGCTAATCCATGTTGACATTTTTATAGCCTTTACATGAAACGACCTTTAAGAGTATGGTGGAGTAGAGAGATAAGATTCTATGGGAGGACCACTGGCAGTTGATCACAGAAAAAGAAGGTATCATTTTAAGAAAATGCTAGTTTAAAATGGAGCATAAGAAAATAAACTGGATGCCTAAAAATAAACATCAATGAGAATCTCCTACATGAAAAATCACTGCTTAAGTAGTTCTGTACATAATGATGAATCCATAACAACAAGCAGTAAGCTATCCCAGGGACGACTGAAGTGCAGAGTTGCACACCCTTAGGTGACATGGAGACTAGCAAATAGTGGGAAGAAGTGAGGACAGTATTCTTTCTATCATTTGTGTAACTTCTGCACTTAAAACACCCACTTCTAGCATGCTTTGTCCATTCTGTGTGTCCATATTTTATGAAACTAAAAGATTTAAGAAGAAGCAAAAAAATGGTTCACATTTTAGAAACTAAAGCTTAAAGGAGTTCAGTAATACATATATAAACCAAGTTACCAGACATCTTAAAGCACTTCTATGTGTGCAGAGAACAAAATATTTAATATTCCAGCATTCTTCAGCGTAACAAACAAAAGGGATTAATACAATAGCACAGAATTTGAAGACTGGGAAAAAACACGGAAGTATGCTGCTTGATTTTCACAGTTATGCAATTCACAGTGAGTGTTGTGCCATGAGGGCTGCAATGGGTCTGATATCACGTCAAATAAATAAATTGCGGAAGTCCTTCTAACAGATAAACTCCAGCTGTCAGTTAATAAACGATAGTGCTTGATAAACAAGCTCCAGTGCTCCGTAGTGCCTGGTAAAAGGTTTTTGACTTGTGCTATCCAACAGATCAAATCTTAATACCACACTTTGGAACACAATCATAGAATAATAGAATCATTTGGGTTGGAAGGGACCTCCAGAGGTCATCTAGTCCAACCCCCCCTATAGTGAGTAGGGACATCCCCAACTAGATCAGGTTGCTCAGAACCTTGTCTAGCCTCACCTTGAATGCCTCCAGGGACCGGGCCTCAACCACCTCCCTGGGCAACCTGTTCCAGTGTTCCACTACCCCCATGGTAAGGAATTTTTTCCTACTATCTAATCTAAATCTACTGTAATTTAAAACCATTACCCCTTGTCCTTTCACTACAGGCCTTTATAAACAGGCCTTCTCCAGCCTTTTTGTAAGTTCCTTTCCGATACTGGAAGGTCACTATTAGGTCCCCCTGAAGCATTCTCTTCGTAGGGAGGTGTTCCAGTCCCCTGATCATTTTCGTGGCCCTCCTCTGGACCTGCTCTATCAGGTCCATGTCCTTTTTGTGTTGAGGGCTCCAGAGCTGAACACAGTGCTCCAGATGAGGTCTCACCAGAGGAGAGTAAGGTGGCACAATCAGCTCTCTCGATCTGGTCACGCTTCTTTTGATGATGGATTCTTTGTCTTTTGTTATTGTTCAGGCTTGCAGGATATTAAGACATTTGAAATCTATCAGACAGAAAGTCCAAAAGAGGATCTACACACGGGTTGTTCCTAACCAGTGTTGCACCATATGAGCTAAACAATTGGGAATCACTGGGTTAGAATAGCAGAAAACCTTTAGTGGTATCACCAAGAACCCTATGAAAATATAAGTAACAGGGGAAGGACTCTCAAATTCAGAAAGGTTTCTTTTTTTCTTTGCTTGACCCTAACCATAGGTTAAACTAGTTCTTGAGAATAGTTTAATAACTTAAGAGATCTGCTCTGTTGCCCATGACCTGCTCTCTTAGTTCATGTACCTGGAGTGCATGTTGCTGTGTTTCCATCCTCTCCCTTTTACCTCTTCCTTCAAATTGGGCCAGGCCCCCCTTTTGGCCAGGGAGTTTATTGTCACTACAAAATTAAAAGCAAAAGAGACCATAGTGCCTCTTGGTTAAATTGGGTCATATGATGCCTAACAGTAGTCACTGAGAATTTGGCATGAGTCACCTATGCAGACTCATAATAATGAAAGGAGGGAAAACTGACCAGAAGTTGTTATTCTTTTAAAAGAGGCAATTCTGAATTCTTTTAAAAGAGGCAATTCTGAAATATACTGCCCCAAGATGATATGGAGGCAGTGTCAGCAGGTCAAAACAGGATTAGTCAAATTAATGCACAGCACTTGGCTAACAAACATTAGAAGGACCAGACAGGGATGCATTCTGTGGCATCCCCCACACATTGGCTATGGGAGTTTTTGAAGGGCATATACTATAAAAAGTAGCCGTGATTATGGTCATGTGCTGTCACGTGTGCCTTCTCTCACCACTGCTGGGGACAGCAGGTTTACATGGTCCGAGGACAGCTACTTTGCTCCAGGAATGCAAGACCAAAATAGTGAGGGAACATTCAGACAAATTTCTTCTTTCAGCATTAATTCAGAGGAGGACGACTGTGAACATGAGTGAATGTGAGTTAATGTTTCATTTGCATGTAATGGCAGAATATAAACCAGCACATTGAAATTTCAAAGCATGTATTAAAAATGTGACAAAATATCCCTATGTGGAAAAACCTTTGAAGAAACCTTGATTGTATTCCCTTAGAAGGAGTGACTTCTATATGCACAATATTCTCCTTATTTTTTCATTATAAGAAGAAGAAAGAAAAGGGTATTTCTCATCTGCAACTTGACAGAGGTCACTTGAATTCGCTGTAAATATTCTGCTGTGGACAAGCTGAGCAGCTAACTTAAAATTTATAAGTCCACAACTCTAGATATCACCTCTCAAAGGTATTAATCAAATACTGAGCTAACCCTGAAATCATGGAAACTTTGAAAGAGGGTGGATCCCAAGAAATTTAAGTGAATTAGTCTCATTTCATGTGGAAAATTGGAGAGAAATATGCATACATTAAGGAAATATGTAAGCTAATATTCTAGATGTTTATTGTTTCCATGTGTTTATTTCTAAACAGAGTAATTGAAGAAACTCATTTTAGGCATATGGCAAAAATACATTAAAAAAACCCTGACAAATATAGGGAAGCAAACCTAAAATTAGGAGGTTTTTGAGCTTTTTCTTCAGTTCTTTCCATTTACAGGAGTGTTTTTTAGTAGCAAGTTCCTGAGGCCACTGATGTTACTGGCTGATAATGCTGCTTGATCATCTCGCTCTGCTTTATGTATTTCCCTTCCCTTCCTGGAGCACACTGCCTGTCCTTTGACCAATTGCCTCAATATCCTGAAAACCCCTTTGGATCGCCCCTAGGTTTCTCTTTGCTACCTCTTTGCTATGAAAATGAAGAAGCAGGTAATAATCCAAGGGCTGTACCAGACTAGAGAGTTTTCTAGTAATATCCCTTACCTTGACCCCAAGGAGGCAGCCAACTTCCCTATGGGTTGAGTCTGTTTGGCATATTAGACCCTCAGAGGTGAGTCATCTATGACAACTACCCTTTTTTTCTTAACATGCGTGGTTGTGATGCTGGGGGTGTGTTGTCTAGGTGACCTCTCTATCCCATAAGAACCCTTGTCCACAGATAGACAGTCTGTCCATCCAGTTCCAGGGCCTCATGCCTGTTGTGTAATAGCATCTGGGAAAGCAAAGGAGGCTTGCAAGGGGATTTGCCTGCCACCCCGAGCAGTAACCTGCTTTCATTCCCCTGTCTCCTAGCTCTCCTTCTTCTGCCTGGTGGCGAGTGGGTAGGGTGTCCTTTGTCTCTTGAGGTCTGGCTGAGTGGCGTTATCTGTTCTTGTGGCTGGAGAGGCTGCAAGGGACACTGATGTCAAGATTTTCTTGATTAAGAAAATAAATAAAATTAAGTCAAAACATAACTAGGGAGGAGGGGGATGTCATAGCCCATGTCTTTCCTGATAATATTGCCCATTGAGCTCAGCTTTGTACAGCAGTCAAGGAACTTGGCTGGAAAAAACTGTACTGCTGGACTTACCACACAGTCAACCCAAGCCTAGTAATACAAACTGTGTGAACAATGTTGAAAGGAAGTGGAAAAGATGAACTGTAAAGGTAATCGCTTTCTTTCCATATCTTTACTGATTTGTGAGGAAAACAGACTGGACTATACACCAAAGATTCCTTTGTTGGTTGCAGTCTTACTGAAATGGTTGACATCCTTTGGATCCCCTTGTGCTAAATGCTGTAAAAACAAAGAGTGAGCTATCTGGAGGAATTTACAATCTGTCTATAAGACAGAAGACACTGATAGTTGTAGGGGAATAGGGAGCACAGGGAAGCTATAAAACAATTTTGGTCATCATGACAAACACTGATCTCATCACTCCAGCATTCTTACTAGTGTCAAGAATTTTTCAGACATCATGGAAAATATTGGGTGGAAACAAAACTCCTGTTTGTTGTTATAAACAAAGCATTCAGAAATCTTTTGTGGTCTGTTACAGTTGTAGAGCAATCCATTTAAAATTGACTGATACCAAGTTTCCTCACCGCATAGCAATGGGATGAGTAACTTAATACAGATAGGTAGAGCACTCGGATTGTAAGCTTTGTCTTGCAAACAAAATTCCAAGCGATATACAGAAGAATAAGGATTACCAAGCAAAATGTAGCTTTGATGATACATAAGTCTTGGGCCAGGACAAGGACTGCAGTTAGGACCTTGCCATGTCATAGACATGTTGTTATAATAAATGCATTTTACAATATGAAGTAGTAACTAGATAATTTTGTAGAAAGTAAACAGCATGTGTTCTTTGAAATGCTCAAGACCAGAGACTTTGGCTGCAGGTTCCAGGTCTGTGCAGAAGGGAAAGGAACATGGTTGATGGGGGTGTTGGAACTAGATGATCCTTAAGGTCCCTTCCAATGCAAACTATTCTGTGATTTTGTGAGACAGAAGCCTGGAAGAAAACTTGTTTCTTCTGCCACTATCACAGCAGTAGTGGAGGGGCCAGGGTGACAACTTGCCAGATCAACAAGACATGTTATTACCAGTTTCTGTTCAGCATACCCTATTCCCCCTGCTAACATGGGTCTTGTGCTTCCCATGAGGTGAGTCTTCCAGTGATAAAACTCCATGACTAAGATCCTAGTGCAACTGAATAGCAATTTTCTGACAACACACCATTTCACCATTTATTTGGAAATGAAACCATTTGCAGGTTCTCTGTTTCACTTCTGCATTAAAATCCCCTTCAGTTTTAACATAAAATTGCTTTTCAAGCTACGTGTAGTACTTAGAAAAATATTCAATGTGATCAAAAGAGAAGCGAAATCTTTCAACATACCCAATTTTTCCATCAGTATTTAAATTCCTGAACAGGAACACATACATCCTAAATGGCACAGTAATGAAAGTACTGGACTCAGTTCAGACATCTCTCTTCTCAACTCAATCTAAAAGCACTGGGGCACTGCAGGAGTTAACAGCAGGAGCTAAAGGTCTGTTAAGTTATGGCTGTCTAAGATGAGATCCAGAATAACATGAAGTTGCCTGGAACACAACTGATGTGAAACATCTAAATCCAAGAATAATAACTGGGATTGTTACAGGGTCCTAAACATTCTGGTAAAAGCTTGAAATGCCTACAGTTCTGCTGCACCATGTGTTTTAAGGCATTTTTTGCTACAGCTAAGTATTTTGAAACCACGTCCTCAGAAGGCCATATAGCTTTTACACAAGAAAACAATGCATGATGCCCAAGCTGCCTGATGCACAGGCAATGTTAAATCCAATATGGGGCAAAACACCCACAGCTACACTTAAAATACAAAGTTGTGGGAGAAGATGAGGAATTCAGATCAGCAGCTTCTGCTTCCTGGGACTGTGGGTCACCCAGCAGATTTCACAATTGGATTTGGTTAAGTGTCTGCCTGGCCCTGTGAATCTTGATTTCTTGGCTGTAGCACAGAGCAGATTTCAACACCTTCTCCCTTTCCTCTCTCAGTGTACATGCTCACATGCTTGCACAAAGCATGGTGCATAACCTGCTATTCAGCACACTGGGAGGTGGGAGATGAGGATTCAGGCTCTCTAAAGCTGAAGGGGAAACTGAACTCAGTTATATTCCTTCTGTTTCTGCACTCTCCTTACCAGGCTATGATGTTGGAACAATGAACTCTTCTCAAAGGTTTCAATACGAGTGAGGTGGTCATGCTTCTGTTCATGGTATCAGGACATCAGGAACAGGTGAGTCTGTATGTGAAAGGAGAATTAGAGTGACACCACAGCTGAATTAGTAGTTTCAAAATAAGTTGTCTAGACAAGAAAGCTAATGTCAAATAGTCTGTGTCATGTGAATCTTGCTACACATATCTGAGTAGTGGAGTGCAACATATGAATACAGTTATCAACTGACAGAGTTATGATTAGTGCAGCTGACATCAACCTATGGCTGAACTGGTTCTTCAAACATTGTCAAAGTAGTCAAACCCTGGTCTGGGTTGTCAAGTGCCTCTCCAAGATCCAATAAAAGCAGGAACAAAGCACCAATAATTGTTACCATGTTTATTTGATGTTTATTAGTTTCACAAAATAATTATGTTCCAGTGAAAAAATACATGCTTGAAATATGTGAATTCAGGATTAAGATGGGAGTGTTGTCAAGGCAGCTCTCCCAGGGTAAGACAGATACACAATCCAAGTGCAAATCCTAGGCAGATGGCAACTGTTTTTTCTGTTTGGTCCCTGCTTATCTTTCTGCCCTCAAGTCCTCATTCTTCTCCCTTCTTGTTTCTCTGGTTAGGAGCCTGGATCATCTTGGATATGGATTTTAAAATGGCAGGAAAGGGCCAAATGCTGGACCAAATAAGATGGCTAATTTATTCTAATCAAATTCAAAACACTTAATTAATGCAAAGTTCAGATTACAGAAGTCAGCCAACTCTCTGTTTCTGTTGGAACTTTAGCACAGAGATTTCTTTACTGTTTATATTTTTTAACTGTACAAGCCCATCAGAAAAATATTCTTCCTCTCTATTTCTTTTTTTCCCCTCAGATAAAAAGATTAGGGCTTTGGGGGTAGGGAAGAAGTTTGGGGCTTGCGAAAATGAGGGGAAAAGTTTAACTATGAAAGTTCATTGCCGTTCTGCTAAGATTTGAATAGCTATTGCTGGCTGCTAGTGTCACCTCCCGTGGAGGAGCCTGTTGTGACATCTGTAGACCCACACTCTAGAAAAGTTCTTACAGTACACAGAGGCACTGTAAATTCAAGCTGCCTATGTTTACATTTTATTTACTACTGCTAATAGCGATTCATCAATACCTAATACCACCTCTGCTGTCTGGTGTCAGTTACTAAGATTGAGATTCCAGCATCAATTTGTGCAAAGCTGTTCCCGAAGAAATACAGTCCGACAGGCATGATGGGGCCGAGCAGTGCAGCTTGGCAGGGCTGAGCTGCTGAGCAAGGCTCTCCTGGGATGGCCAGGAGGGCATGGCCTGGGACTTTGTGGTGAGGAAAGCCCATAAAGCAGCCTGAACATGGCAAAAAGTATGATATCAGCCTGAGGCTTCATGTTTTGTTACTGAACCTTTCCTATCTACCATTGGCAAAAACTGGGTTGTGACTGTTCCACCCTGGACATGGTGTTAGGATTACATTCCCTCTCCTTCTTGCAATGGCAGAGGAGAAAAGGAGGGAGAAGGAATAGCGTGAAGCAGAACATTGCCTGATACAGCACAGCATGATCCTTCCCTTTTGTTTGTTCTCTGCAGTATAAGGGAGAGGAAACAGCCCAGAGAAATGGGAATGTGGCTCAGCTATTGCATATGCTTTACTGCAAAATCTGTTTCATCTGCACAACTGCGAAAATGACTCAAAAGATGCCAACATAAAATAACTCAGCTTTTATTTGAGTTCTGTCTATCCAAAGTCCTTAGGCTTTTTGAAAATCCCAGCCTTATTTTCAGGAGAGCTCCAATGTAACACCAAGAGCTGAACCAAAAGGCTAACATGGGTGAGCCTCCTTTACTTAAGAGGGATACTTTCTTTCCTAATAATAATAATATGAAAAAAAAAACCCAAAACCAAAAGCAGAAAAGGAAGAAGAGCAATAACAGAGCACCTCCCTGCTGTACACTACAGACTCTGAGCGATCTCTCCTTTGAGAAACTCTTTCAGGCTGTTCCCGTCCACCACTCCTGGCTAACTGCTGGAGCTGACTCTCTCTTGATGGTTTCCAAGGATCACTAGGCAATCAGCCTTTGTCTCTTGAGCTAATATCAACACAACCCACCTGGATCTTTTTGACAGACATACATGCTATTGGGGCAAAGATGACTGCAACCGCACTGGCAAATGCCCACGAGATTTTCTCAAAGGAAAGATCAGTCAGAGAAGGAATAAAAAATAAAAGGCAAAGCAATCCTTTGCCTTCTTGTGTGGTACATTTGCTCACCCTTTCATGCCATGTAAAGCATTTCAGAGAACGCTGCACTGCAGAGGACAAGGTAGACTCTTGCCTGAACACAATGAAACGTAACAAGAAGTACAAACTGTTAATTTTTGTTCATAATAAAAAGAGAGTAACCCATGTTATGCTTGAATATTCAAGTCCTTTTGTTTCATGCAGCACATCAAATATTTAAAATCTTAAATCAGCTTTGATACACTGTGGAAAAACAGCAGTGAGCTCTGAGGTTTGTGGAAGACTGCAGTGATTCAGTTAGGTAGCATCAGTTTTAGTTAAGGCATTTTCAGAAGCCCAGAACACAAAAGAACGTCTAGGAGAGGCTTAATAAGCGGAGGAACAAAACTGTATTCTGTGATAAATTGTATATATAATGAGTAATGACAGCACTTTTTGCTTTTTCTTTTCATTTGGAGTCACAAATAAGCAAAATAATTAACCAAGTCTTCCCAAAAGGGATTTTGGTTTTTTTTTCCCAGTGAACATCAGTGAGGACTGTATTTTTTCAGCTGCGCTGATTCAGAGTATTTTGTATCACCTTTTACAAAGCCAAACAAAGCTTAATGGTATTTCCATTAAATTTCAATTGAAATACTTCCAAAACAGTTCTTCCATAAAGATAGGCTATTTGTCCTGATACAGCTCTCTGATAAGACCTTGTCTGGAATAGTGTGTACTGTTCTGGTAAGCATTTTCAAGAAAGCAGAAAAGTCCAGCACAGTAAGGGGAATTAAGTTCTTATCAGATGAGATGGAAGTATCAAGCTTATTGAGTGCAGGAAACAGAGGCAAGGGGTACAAACTTGCTGTTGAGTAGTGTATCAGAAAGGGATGAATACACTTCAGGAATGACCGTGCTGGCCCAAAACCAAGTTGAGATGAAATGGTCATGAAGTCTGCCACAAAGAATTGAAGAGCATTATGATCTTGGATGACATTCGAGTGGATGTAAAGAGCTTTATTTAGTTTTAGGGCAGAACTAGCTCACTTCCCAAAAGAAATTGTATAATATATTTCCCTCTGATGAAAATGCATGTTCCTCACAGTCGCATGTCCCCAGTGGTAGCAAGTCCTAATGAATGTGCTCTTTGCCATCTCCAGTCTTTTTAAACCAGAAAGAAGGACTTTTAAAGTGAAGTCATCCAAACTGGGCAGGGCAAATATTGACTCTCTCTGAAGAGAACACATTATTAAAAACACAAGCAAATCTGTCTCTCTCACCATGCAAGCATTCCATGGTAAACCAAAAAGCATCAGGTTGCATTAAGAAAAAAGAGGAAATGCTGATTTAATAGCTCTGTTTCTTTTCCTGTCAATGTTAATAAGTAATGACTGTGAAAAAAATAAAATTATGTCAATGAGACTAGAATAAAATCCATCCTTTGTATGAGAACTAAATAGGGAAAAAAATCTCTTTTATGTGTGATGCATTTAACTAACTAGTTACTGAAAATGGTGAAATATTTTTGTCAATTGGGTGTAAAATTATAGCAGAAAATGCTGTTTACAGTATGAAATACAGAACAATCTTGCAGTTTGGTTTTTTTGGTGTGACATAAAAGGTTACTAAGTTTGATGATGCCTTGCTGAAAGTTTGTCTTTCCAAGGCAGGCATTTAAATGAGAAGAGTTCCATTAATTTTCAGCTAATGCAATTAACATGCAGGACTTCAAAGTTACATACCTGTTGCTGGAGCAATTTTATAAAAACTTGCACAAACTGTCAGCTCCTGGAGGTAGAGTTTTACAAAAAGATAACCCTCCTTAACTCCATTTCTGAAACCAATGGTCCCCATAAGTGCTTTCCAGAGCTTTTCCAGTTTCACATAGGCTTTTTTTCCAATGTATTATATATGAAAATATTGTTTTCTACTTTAAATTATAAGTTAGATTATTTCTCAGATGTTGCTGGCTGTTAGTATAACTGGAGTAGGTTCCTTATATGGGAAAGACAGATTTTAGGGGCCATTTGTTACAAGGAAAATTGTAACAAGGAGAACAAATCTAGCAAAACAGTATTTGCTTTTAGAAAGACAAGGAATGTTATTCTGTCATACACTGACAGTTCTCTGAATCAACAGGGGGTTTTATGCTGGCTTTGCCAAACTAATGGCTTTCATGAGCTGTGCACTGATATTCACCTCAAAGGGTTTTAATGTAGTATTTGAACAACAAATAAGAAATTTGCAGAGTGTATTGAAGAAGCATCATGAGCTAAAATACAGTATGAATACCTATCATCTTATAATAGTAATGTATGGCTAATATAAACCATTGATATCATACCTTCACCACCCTTTCTGATGACTACCAAGGCAAGTATCCCTTCTAGTGAATCCACAATTTCCTTTATTCCTCCAAGTTTGCCTCATATCTTTTTACTTTTCTCTGCTTCCTGCCTGCGATGACTCTTCAGCCTGCCCAGGGCATGGAGAAGTGTGTCACTTTTCACAACAAGTTTAAGATCATTTCATGATCCAAGATGTGGGTCAGGAAAGGGCTGCACAAGTGAATAAGTGCCTTCCATGTGTAAAACTGTGGACAGCTTTATTTGGGATCTCCTATCATGTTATTTAGCTGACTTAAACCCCTTAAAGACTAACCAGAGAGTCTACCTGGATCAGATGTCCAAAATCTGCTCTAAGGAAATGCCTGAAAAGGGTTGTCCAAGACAGTGGGATCAGAGTTAATGCAGCACTGCTTTCACATGAAGTGACAAGGATCTCTAACGTGCTTTCACTTTAGAAAATGTTCCTTTAGGTCCTAAATCAGGAAGGTGATTTCAAAGTTGTCATCCATTACTTGGAAAGATAATAAATTTTCTAAACCATGCTTTTCCTTTAAACGTTGTACCACAAGAGTGATGGGTCTCTACAGCCTTTATAAAAGCAAAACTGAATTTCATTAAAGGAACAGACCTTAGGTCTCCTTATTCCACCTCTGTTCTTTATCCATAAGAATCTTCTCCTGCCCCCTGCCCATGGCAGAGAAATTGAAAGGTCAGTGCAGAGTGCATTTTAGTAACTTTTATAGTATTATACAGCAACCAAAAGTTTAAATATGGAAAGTATTACAGTCCTATGCTGTGTTACATGATTAGAAGCACATTTTACTGGAGATATGATCTGTGTAACCAACAAAATAAGTATGTATAAGATCTGGTTTAACTTAGGTATCCTTTTGTCCTTTTTTTCTGCTTATTGTTATGTAACAGTTGTGATGGTGAAATGCATAATGACTACTCCGGACAGTATGATAGAACATCATATGGCATTTATATTGGAAGGTAAAGCTTATAAACATATGAAAGTCATTTAAAGATACAATTAAAGTTCTAAACAGAGGACTTCATAAATATTTCATTTGAAAACCCAGCATCAACCAACTACCTGAGGGCTAAGGGGACTTTTTTTTAATACAACATAATAAAGATTTAATAAGAATGCTGTTGTTAGAGGTGCAAGTGTGTTAACTCTCTTTGACAGAGGGCTATTAAAATGTATCCTTCAGTCTGTTCCTTCCAGCATTTTATTTAAACCTGCAAGATCCTGTGAGTTTACTGCATCAGATTTTAGTAAACAATAGAAGCAATATTTAGAAGATGTATTGAGTGTATCCATACAGCCCTTTCCTTTAGATGACTCTTTACATCCTGGGGAATTGCTGCTAGCTGATATGAATTCTAAACTATCTGCCTAGCCTGTGATCAGTTTTATTGAAGTCAATCATTTGATGCTCTCAGTACCACAGAATAGACTTTTCAATGTAGGGCTAGTGCTGGATCATCAAGTTTTCATGACTAAATCCACCATTCCAAAGATGTGGTATATTTGCCATTGCATGAAGTTTTGAATCCAGAGTCATTATGGTTCTGAATCATTTTCTACAGCAAATAAAAAAGTTATGTGAGTAATGCTGAAATTACTATGGGACAGATGAGGCACTCATAAAACCCACTTGTCTTTAAAAAGTAGGAGCTATTGAATTAATTTAACTATCTTAAGCACTCCAAACTGATATTCCTTGAATATCACTACTGCATGTCATTCCTGTGCAGTGTTTTGCAATATGTAATGTTGAAAAATCAGTTAGACATTTGAAAGTTTTGAAGTTCCAGCAGACTGGAATCTGGGGCAATCAGATATTCTTCAATATTTTGGGTATTGACAGAATGGGAAAATCAGAGGGAGTGGTGAAAGAAGAGGCTTTATCAGACTCCAATGCACAGTGAAAATGAAAATACATTATCTGAAGATTCATTATGCTACATTAAAGCATCTAGAAGAATGTCAGAGTTTAGGCCCTAGACTAGCTGTACTTTAATACAAGGAAGCAAGGAAGCTCAAGAACTCTAACTTAATATTTACTTTGCTTTTTTTCCTGGCAGATTAAAGTTATGTTTTGTGTTCTTTTGTTTTTGGACTGAGGTGAAGAAAGCTCAAGACACTTGCTGTGTTAAGGTGGAGAAATATATGCGCCTTTATTTTTCAGGGTCAGGATGTGATATTACATAGTTTTGCACGTTTGTTTTTTCTCCTTTTCATTTTACTAGGACACTTTTTAATAGGACTTTTCTTGATATTTGTTTGCACACATAATATTTTGTTATATTTAAAGGTTTTATAGGTGATAGAACTGCCTATTATTAAAATTACCTAATGCTTCCTATTATGAAACCTTGATTTTGTCTACTTATAACAGTGCCAAACTGTAACTGTTTTGGCTGAAGTTTTCTATGCCAAGTAGCTGTCCCAGGCTGTACTTTTCTGGAAAGGTCCAGCCAAAATAGTTCTGCCATTTCTAGGAATAATGCAAGGAAAAAAAATGTGTTTTTGCTCATGTCGCCGAAGTTCTTGAAATTTGTGATTTGAAATGTGCCAGTGCTCCTAAACCTAGGAAAAGAAAAATCAAAATTTACAAGGGATTGGAGGAGCTAGACAAGGTACAGGATATGCTTTCAGAGTTTTTTTGCCTGCTACTTCAGTGAAGATGCAGATAAAAACCCTTAAGTTTTATGGATTGAAAACTCCAAAGAATGCTCAGATCTCTCAATGTCCCTATATCTTTCTCTGCTTGGTAGGTACCATCCGTCATCAAGAAACAGGCCATGCCCTAGCTCACAGTGGTAGAGACAAAAGCAGACTTTCTGGATTATATGGACACTAAAACAAGACCAGGGAGCTGGTTTTACACTATACTCTTTGTAACAATTACCTGCTTTCAGCTGTAACCCTTTTTCTGTCACAGAAAGTTAAAGAAGGAACCACATGTTCAGATGCAACAGAAATGAATGCTGAATTTGAGAAAGAAATGGTCTAGATAATGTATCTAGAAAACAATATATCTAGGAACAGTATATCTAGGGAAACAAAGACTTGGGTGTAGGGGAGAGGTAAAGGAAAACAAAGAGGAAACTAGAGAAAGGAAACAGATTCCCAAGGCTAAGGTCAAAATAGGGAAGACTGGAAATGAGACATTATGGGGATTGAAATTCAAGGCATCAAAGAGCAGGAAATTCTACTTCAAGGTTTGCCTGTGTATCATGGCTGACTTTTACTTAGAAAACAATATGGTTTTACAGATCTCTGTCCTGATAAGAGGGTGGAGATTATCTCTCTGGTGTCTGTATAATGGATAAGATTTTCTTCATCACCCATTTGTTGCAGAAGTGGGAAGAAGCAAGAGATTTCAGTGAGACATCTAGACAACTGAATTCTCTTCCCATCTCAGCTCTAGATATGTGATACTGTGAAAGTAAATTAAAACAAACTATGCATAGATTAATAATAACAGAATGTGCTTCATTTTCTTGGTACCCAGCTTCAGTTTTTGGAAACAACTCTGAGTAAGTGCTAAAGATTCCCAGCTGCAACTTAGGTCAATGGGAGCTGTAAATTAAACCCAAGGTATTTCAAACTGGATACTCAAAAGCCATAGATATTAATTATAATCTCCCTGTTTCAGTTCTGCATTTGTAGGATCTGTATAAACCCCATCATCTCATACGGACATAGTAGATATAATTGATATTTCTAAAGCTTTCAAAACTATACTGCTGAATATTATGAGAGAAAACTCATGGGGAAGTTAATAAATGTCTTTAGAGAAGGGTTTGAATAGCGTGCAACAAAGATGGCATGAGGCCACGCATTGAACAATGGGACCGTGTACTGAACAATGAAGTAAATATTGAGCAGCTGTTCATTAACTAAGCACCATCCCATCTGAGCACTGAAATGGCTGGGGTGCTATGAAAAAAAGTTTGTGATCATGTAATTAAAGCCTGTATCAAAATTCAAAATGCATGTGCCCAAGATAAATCAGTTGAGGCTGCATAGACAAGCTTATTTCTGGCAGCTTTCACTTGTGCGTGACTTTAAAGTAGTTTTTAAATGTTGTTTTGTATAGATGCTTATTCAATAAAAATACATGCTCACCTGTTAATGAATAAAATAAGCAGTATAGATAAAAAGATGGGGAAGACAGAAGAAATGTGGAGGTTATGCTGACAAAGAGTGTCTACGAGTGGAGAAGAATGAGGTGGATGCAGAGGAGGGAAGAATATGGAAGGATGTTCTCACCAGCACCTGGAAGGTCTATAGGACAACATGGGAAGACTTTCATTCTCCATCATATAAGTGATTCATATTTCCAGTTGAAAAGTGCACTTAAAGTAATGGTTTTCAGATCCACTTCTGAAAATGATACATGGAATTCCCATTGATTTAATCAACTGTTGAACCTTTTGGGCAATGATCAAAAAATCCCAGCCTTAGAATTTTCTACATCCATTAGAGACCAGTTCGCACTTCACTGGTGTCCATCTGACTTCCTAAACAATATTGCTTTTCCCAGGAGCTTAGCAAAACAGTGACAGTAGGTTCACAGTCACTTATTTATTTACATGCTTCCATCTCATTCAGCATCCTCCATCATGTCTGAATGACAATTTTCTGTTACAAGTGTCTTGGATTTTATAGCTTGTATTGCAAATATTTCTCCCCTGCCTTTTACTGTGAAACAAGTGAAGATAAAATAATAGCTAAGAAAAAAGTCTGCAAATACATTGCACAAGAGTTGATGTTGGAATGCAGTAAAATCATGTAGAATATATTACAGTGAGCTGTCAATGAGTTGCCCTATGTAGTTAGAGAACAGTGTTCATTTGTCTTCTCTCCAAATACACATGGGTATCCCTTTTTTTGGTCACATAAGCCAATTGCAGATCAGTTGTGAATGGTCACTGAGCAATTGCTGTCCATAATCTTCCTCTTCTTCATGTTAGTTTATGTTCTCTGCTTTTTGGGCCCATGAACAGATACCCTTTTGTACAGTTATTTTGTTTTTTTGCAAGATTTTATAATATTCCGTTGACAAGCTGGAACTTCTACCTCTTCTAGTAACTGTATATAAATGTTAATGCATGTATATAAATGTTAATATAATTTAATATAATGCATGTATATAAATGTTAATATAATTTTTAGACTAATACTAAACTAAATATTGCCCCAAATTGTTGTTAAGAGTAAAGAACTCTTAAGCATAAGCATAAGGAAGAGTGAAATAAAGAAAGAGATAGACTGAGTGTAGTTGCTATTTGAATAGATATTCTGTACACATGTCCCCATGATATTGCTGTGTTTTGATCTTTCAGGTGTGCATTCTAAGTAAAAGTTATGCTAAAGATATTAAAATATGTTTCTTGACCTATTTAATTTTAACAGAGGTAGGGATGATCATAATGGTTTTGAGGGTCTCTAGGTCAGAACTAGAGGTTCTTTAATATAAGCTTTTTACTTCACACAGCTTGACCTTTATACTGGGGTTTTATTATTTCTCTAACATATCCTTTCCTTATAATTACTTGTGCTTCTATAAAATGCTAGCCTTGACATTTTGGAATGATGAATTGTAACAATGATTTTTTTACGGTACTGTTAGAAAAGTAGGAAGAGAAAACTTTTTAAAAGGCCAGTATTGCCTTCTGCAACACAGGGCATTGTATCAAATACATGGCATTTCACTTAAGCACACATGATACAACTTCATTGTTAAACTCTGTTTGCAGTTTTCTTTACTTAACTCACATTATCTCAGTGGGCAATCATTCCCTGGAACATTTTGAAACAAATAGTAATTTCAATTCTAACCAGCACACTTTCAGAAAACACTCTTCACCAGTCATCATGCCATATTCTGGCCTATAATTATAATAAATTTACAAAGCTACAGAAACCCACAAATCATAGGAACACAGTATATTCTGATGAAGTGAATGAGCGTTAGCAATATTATTTTCATAATATATAACCCACAAAAAGACAAAATACACAATCAAATAAAAGAAGATTAATGAACATGTACGTGAATGTGGCAGCAGGTGAATCCCCTCCCACCTTCCCTTGCCTTTCCAGGTGCCTATACGCAGTAGGTATGAGGCTCTAGATCATGAGGGCCAGAAAAATGACTGTGTAGGTGAAGGTCCATCCAGGCAGTTGCCTAGGGTGAGGCAGTCAACTACAGGCCTGTCAGATTGACCTCAGAACTGGGGAAAGTTATGGAGGAGGTCATCCTGAGTGCAGTCACATGGCATGTGCAGAACAAGGGGATAGGCCCTAGCTAGCATGGGTTCATGAAGGCAGGTCCTGCTTGACCAGCATGATCTCCTTCTATGACTAGGTGACCCACCCAATGGTGAGGGAAAGGCTATGGATGTTGTCTACCTGGACTTCAGTAAAGCCTTTGACACTGTCTCCCACAGCATTCTCCTGGAGAAACTGGCTGCTCATGGCTTGGACAGGTGTACGCTTTGGGTAAGAAACTGGCTGGATGGCCAAGCCCAGAGAGTTGTGGTGAATGGAGTTAAATCTAGTTGACGACTGATTACGAGTGGTGTTCCCCAGTCTGCAGTTTTGGGGCTAGTCCTGTTTAATATCTTTATTGATTATCTAGACAAGGGGATCAAACACTCCCTCAGTGAGTTTGCAGACGACACCAAGCCGGACAGGAGTGTTGATTTGCTTGAGGGTAGGAAACAGTTGGACTTGATGATATTTGAGGTGTTCTCAAACCTTAATTATTCTATGATTCTATAGTTCTATGAATAAAATCACCATGTTTGTAAAAGGTGCATAGGTAGAATTATTGTTGTGTGGTTATAGTACAATATACCTCAATTTCCCCAGGTAAACAAAAACTTATTTTGACTTTGTGATAAAAAATTCTTCTAAATGCTGCTTTTTAAATTTTGGGTTGCTTTGATTTGGCTCAGTAGTAGGTATAACTGCAAGCAATTTACCCACTTCTTAGGTTGGTATAATTCTACCTTTATTTGACAAGATTTTAAAACAACAAGGAATACATCTAACTGTAGGTAGGTAGCTTTGCAACATTTTCTGTAAGACACGCACTGTGCAGTGTAGTCCTGTGTCTGGGCAAATATAGTTGTGTGAGTTCCCAGAAGAGAGGTGGAATTAGAAATGCATTCTGAAGCAGTGATTAATCAGTGGATAAATTGCATCATGGGCTGTGATGATGGAATAGGATTCTGGAAGTATCAGTAATATTCATACTCAGTGGTGGGGAAAGAGCAGTTGGTGACCAATTAGAAATGAAGACCTGGGAAGAACAGTCAACAAGACATAGTTTCCCATGAATATTTGAAGGTAAAAGCATTCCAGAAGATGTTTAGGGCACTATATGAAAAGACATAGGTGCTTACTTTCCTAGCTGTAGTAAAAGGAGGGATACATAGGACTAGACACTGCAAATCCATGCTTCCACAAGTCTTTCACTACACTACACTGAAGAATTCAGGCACAAACCTCACTTAGATGCTTTTAATCATTCTTCTCTTTCCTTCTGTTAATACTGTAAGAAATCTGTAAGTTAGCTCATAGAAATATTGGCCATTGAAACTTTTCATATCTATAATTGCATTTTTGGGATAATGGTAGTCCTGGGTTCAAAATATTGATGGATTACATTATTATAATTTAAAAAAAAATTTTCTTGTTTTGGCATCCCCCTCTGTAAGTGTGTTGTGGAGCTTCCACTAGATCATTTTTTTCAGAGTAGTCTCAATTTCTTAATATTCCCATGGGCCTTCTGAGGTTTGTTTTTTTGTTGTGGTTGGGTTTTTTTTGTTGTTAGTTGGTTGGTTGGGGCTTTTTTGTCAGTAACTTTTATTTCATTAAAAAAAATCCATTTTGAAGTTCTGTGGAATTAAGGGAGAGTCCTTAAATGCTTTTTTGGTTGTATTTAATTGTTTTCCTCGTAAATCACATACTCTGTTTTGATGCAAAACACAGTGACAGAAGAGAATCTGACATTTTATGTAACTGACATGTCATTTATAAGATCTCCATTAGAAAAAAGGATTTGTTTAGATACTCTGTTTTTCATTTATTTTCATGTCAACACCAAAACCAACTGCAAAAATGAACAGAGATGAATAATAAGACAAACTGTTTTAGTATCAATGTACTCTGCCTAAGGCAATATGCTGTGCAACTGGTGAAGAATGCTTATTTCCTTCCCAAAACCTCTGCTGAGAACCAGCTCTTATAAACAATCTAGTACTCCTTTGTCTTAAGGGACTATTTTTAACTATCTCCAAGACAGAATTTCAGTTGATATTTCTCTTAAAATATTTTTGTGGTAAATTGGTAAATAATACCTATTAATTACAGTGATCTTCTCTCCTGTTGCATTATCCTTGCTGTGTCAGCTTTTTGCCAATTGCTTTTCTCAGCGTAGTAAATAAAAAAAGACAGAATACAGGAAATGGTCTCATTTGCAGACAGATTTGACAAGATGTGGCTTCTGAGAGATACATGTAAAACTGGTAGATATGATAAACAAAAATTGTTCTATCAGTTAATTTTGCCCAAAATCTCACCTTCCCCCGCCATCCTATTCCTTCACGTAAACAATGAATGCCATCCCAAGTGATATATATACACATGCCCATATTTTATTATGTATAGTACAGAAAAGTCAGTAAAGAATGTAGACTTTACCAACTGTAGGGATTTTTCTACTCTTTTTTAAAGTAGATTCTAGATTTCCAGATGCTTCTGGGAGATCAGGTGCTGTCTATGTTCTACTGTCAGATGTGCTTTTTTGTGTTTTATTTTTTTTTCTTAGAACATTGGTGCATAAATGTTCTCAATAGAATCTAGGATTAGGAGTACAATTCTACAATTCTGCTTAAAAATAAGGTGAAAAATTATTCAGTACCTGTAAGTAATAATTGTAATAACTCAGATTAGGATGTGACAGCTTCTTGCATCATTGTAAGACTTTAAATCAAAAAAGCTTTCTAAGGATGGTAAGTTCAAGGAAAACAGTAGTTAAGAATATAATATACTAGCTATTTGTCAAGCCCTTTGGCCTGCATATTTTGAGAGCTCAGACCTGTGGCTTTCCTTCACGTTCTAGATCTACACAAACTGTTGGTATGGGACATAGGACAAAGATGGTAGGGTTTTCAGCAAGAGATGACTTCGAGGACTATGTATGATATGGAGTAATTAGATAGTGGTGATAATGCAGTGGCAATAATGAGATCTCTTATAAGAAAATTAGTTTTGTAAACACAGTCTTTAACCTATAAGTGGTAAGTTTTCTCATTCCTAGTGCCAAGTTTAGGCATAATTGGCTATGAGACAGAGTTATTGCTGCCTTTCACTCCCAAAAGAACTTCTATTTACAGACTTTCTTCTATATCATTTTCCTCTCAGCTGTAATTTTGGCATGATGGTAACTTATGCTGTGGTTGCACCTATAAGAAGTGATGGCTTTGGTGAAGGGTTTTCCCCATTTGCCAATAAAATACCAAATTGTTTCCTAACTTTCCTGATTTGTTTAAAAAAAAATGGATTAATGTGTGGTTACATTTACTTTCCAGAAAATGACTTCTTTTTCATAGTGTGCTGCCTCTGCAGCTGCTATGTTCTTCCATGGTTTGAACCTACTCCCACTGAAATTTGTGGAGAAGTTCCCATTTCTCCATTGGCAGTAGTGTTGTAGTCTTGCTTACTAACATAGTGAGTTTTATCTATCTATTACAGTCCCTATGCCAAACCTCTGTACTGAACTTGTAGCTCCACTGGAGTCACCAGAGGCATGTGGATTCAATACCAGCTGAGAAGCTTTGTGCCTTGCAGTCATATCTTGTTTTTCTTCACTGCTGTCTCCCAGATAATTGTTTTCTTGGAGAATATGGTTTCCAGTGCTAAGCTGTGTCTTCAACTGGCTATTCAGTCTGTACAAATAGAAGGAAGGAATTTTTTTGATGACTGTACTTAGTGTTTGATATGGTGTCAAATTGATATTGGGAAGAACTCTACAGTTCAGCTCACCTGCTGTCCCAGCTGGGCTGGCTTGCTGTCTGCCTGCCAGGCTTTTTCCCTCTTTTTTGTTTTTATTTTATTTTACTTTTAATTATTATTATTAATGAAAGGAAACCAAGAAGTGGAAATAAAAATCACAGTTATCAGGACAATAAGAAACAAAAATTCAATGCATGCATGTATTAAATCCCGTTGTATCTAAAAGTTAAGTTTCCTCAGGCAAAAAATCAAAGTGGTAAAAGACAGAATTTGACCAAACAGATTGTATGCACCTTATCTGGCAATAGTAACATGCACTTGAAAGTTGTTAGTGCCCCAAACATTTCAATACCAAATGTGCCTTAAATGTTATTTGATACTAGATGTTACATAAATCTGTATTTTCATTACTAAGCAACTTTAGGATATGCAGTGTGTGTTTGAAAAAAGGCATGGTAATAACTCAGTAATAATGGGTGCCATGTGGGGGGAAAAAGGCAATATTACCTACCTAAGAAATATAAAACATGGTTTATATTTTCAACAGTTTGAGAATGAAATGAAAACAGAATATTTGGTGCACCTGTAAAAACATATTTGATCATAATGGCAAGTACTGCATTCTTAGTGTGGGATTCATATTTCATAACTCATGTTCAAACAAGAAAAATGATTATAATGTTAAGTATTTCCTGAGTTTATTTTGATGGATGGCAGAATAAGTATCTTTTACTCATTAAAATACAGATTGGTATAATTTAATAAATGAATTTAATACACAGATGTTCAAGACTGTTTGAGTAGAGTGCATATTAATCAACTTCTCTATTACTGATCCTCTTTTATAGTTTTAAAAAGAAATTTGCAGGAGCCAAAAGTTTATTAGATCTGTATGATCTTGGTCTGGTATCAGATATCAAGTATGTTGTTTGAATCATGTCAGGTGATCAAAGTGTTTCTTTTTGATTGATGAACCTGTAAACACCAAACTATTTGAGTGGTCGTTGCTTTTGCATCTGTTTGAGACACTGACACATCCTTTGAAAAAATGGCCAGGATTTCTAAGAGTGAATTGCGATACTGGGAACTTTTGGGTGCCCTACAGAAGACTTATCTTTAGACAGTATTGAACACTCTCATTTGAAAAGCTGTTTCAAGTTAGACACTTACAAAATAGGGCCCCAGAATAATTTGTCACATCTGAGAATTGTAATTAAGAAACTTAGAGCTCGATTTTTCCTGTCCTTTATGTACGGTTTTGCTTCACCTGTTTCAGTGGAGTTGTGCTGGATTTACATGCACATAAGTGAGAAAAGAAATAGGACTATCATTTTTTAAAGCATGAATTATGGAAATATGTGGAGCTGCAAAGCATCCAAGTGAGCTTTTAGGAAGAATTTGCAGAAAAGACTGGATATCAGATAAGCCTTGGCCTAAGATTCACAGGAGAGTGTTTCTGTCCTGCTACCCTTAATACACCTGAAGACACCTGGCCTCTTGAATGGGCTCCATAGCCTTGAGAAGGTACCCGAACACCCTGCAGAGGTGCTCAGGAGTGAGCACCCCTTATATGTAGCACTTCGAGCTGCCATTGCTTGCTAAATGCTGAATCTTTGCATGTTTCTGGAATTAGTAACATAAGTCCCTTCCTTCAGGATCTTTAGTTGGGTTGTCTTTGTTGAAATGGAGCTCTGTCTTTTTTTTTACTGGTAGGTTAGAAGGGCTTTTTGCTCTTGAAGCAGAATGTGTATAGATTCCTTCTCCTTGCAGCAGATCAGAACACTGCAGTGTGGGAGATATACGAAGGTTCAAATCTCTTCTCCTATCCTCAGAAGTTACTTAAAAAGACCAGGTGCTGAGCAGTTCTACAATGGAGACAGGAGTTAGAGCTTCTGCCACTAAGCACTTGAGTAAAACCAAAGGAGTTCTTCCTCTTTGCCTCTTTCAAGAAAGATTTTAGTCTGCAGCATTTTTCTGGGTTCATGTCTTGTAGCTGAGCTCTCAGCTTGTAAATGTAACAGTTCAGGGGCTGGCACAGTCTGGCTGTGGGCTGTGTCCTCCTAATGAACAAAATGGTCAGATGCAAACAGTCTGTTGGGAATATTTCTTGGCTTTTGCTAACTTCCTGACTGTGCTCAGAAATTTAGGAGAGTGCTGGTTAGCCTGGGCTATAGTTATTGACAGAGAGTACTTCAATACACAGAGCAGCTTATTGAATGTCATTATGAGAACTGCAAGGGTTAAAGATCAGCAGAGAAGGCTTCCTTGTTCAGAGCAAGTGTTGTAGGCTTGTAGGTAGTTTGGTAATGATTGATCACAAAGGATGAATTAAGCTTTTACTCCAGGTCTTACCTTTAAGGGGAATACCAGAATAGAATGGAAGTGAAAACAAAGAGGCATGTAGTTTTCAAATTGATAAAGTTCACTGTCCTGCCTAGTGACAGCATGCTTCTAGATGCCTTCTCTTTGGTTAGGTAAAGCACCTGGGAAGAGGATACTAAGCAAAAGTTTTAGGTGATCAAACAAGTTTCCTTTCAAGTGTGGTTAAGCCTCTTGGTACTCACCCTTATAGCAGCAGTTCCAGTTACCCTGACATCCAAATTGGTACCCAGGTGGGCCAATGAGAGTCAACTGATGTCTGCGTTTGTTCCTGACTCTGCTCCTACCTATTTACCAGAACATCTGGAGGGATATAGTGCTGCACTGACTCTGACAGAGTTCATCTGGGGGCTGCCAGTGAGCAGAAAGGCTTGACTGATTTGTATACAAATTCCTGAATCTTTTTGAACTGTATGCCCTTGCTCCTTCACTGCCCAACACCTTGCAACCATTTGCACCTGTACAGAGTTAGTGTAAAAAACTGCCAGTCCAGATGGCAGTGCTTGTCACCTACTTTGCCCAGGTTTTAAAGCCTACACAAGCTTCAAGGCAACAGGAAATCATTCTGAGGGACTTTTTCCATTTCTGCTGTGATTCATTCCAAGGTACATAGTCCCACTTCCCCAAAAGGGGAGAGAAACAGAGGGAGTAAGTGGAAGGATTCTTTGTAGCAACCTTTTCATCTCAAATAATCAACAGGAAAAGTACAGCTTTACTTTGTTTTTCAGATAACTTAGCTATGATATCATAATGATAAGAAGTTTGCCTTAATGTCCACTTCTGTAACCTATCAGCCAGTTAATCAGTTTCTGCTCCAAGAATTTTAACAAGAGTTTTGTGGTCTACAATCAGAACAGCTTCTTCCAATGTAAAGACTCATGGAATGTCCTCATACCAAAATACAATAGTCAGAGGGTGAGTCTGGTTTCATGTGTTCCATGAAAGTGGAAGCAATTAGCCTCTTTGTTCCATTATTATTTTAGGTGAGAAGCATCTATACCTACAGATGAAGCATCTTTCCCATGAAAGGGAAGAAAGGGAAATGTAAGGGTTTTTTTCATATCTTAACTGCTTGATTTCATTAAATAACTTCTTAATTTTTTCAGTCCCAAACTGTCCAAGTAACATCTTTTTCTTTGGATTTTTTAATGTACAGAATGCTGAGAGAAACTTGCTATATTAATTAACTGTATGTAAAAGAGGATCTGTAGCAATGTGGGTTTTGGCACAGTGCTTGTTTTGTCATAAGCTTACTTTCTCTGGAAGTAGTTTAAAGCCTTGCACATCACTTTCATAACGTAGTCAGTTGCTTGTGAATGGAAAAAGCCATATTTATCCTTCTTACCTTTTCCAAATTGCATTAGACATTAGAGCACAGATTCCAGGCTTCTTGAATGTGTTTTCTCACTTGCATTTGAATAAAAATCTCTGTCTGCTTATATCTTGCAGAGTTGTCCTATTATAAATTTAGATATCACAAGTACACCAGTAATCTGCTGCTCTTCCAAAAAAGAACCTTATTCATGTTTATAATGGCATATATTAAGACCCTGATTCCAACTCCATCTGCTGGTAAGTCTGAGAGAAACCTACCTTTGTAAACTTCTGTTCCCCATTTACCAATAGAAACAATTTTTGGCAACTTTTCTGTAAGACCTGAGAATAATAGTTACATATGCTGTAAGTCACATTACTCTGAGATTTTACTTGACTACGGAAAATGGCCTTCTGTGCTTTAGAAGGAGACATTATTTGGGGTAAACTTAAGACATCCAACCTCTGCTTTTAAGTACAGGGATTTTTACAGCAATGACCTTTTACCCTTTTCTCCAAATTTGGTGTTCTAATTGTATCTATATTAACTAAAGGATACATACCAGTTACAACACTGTGAGTCATATATAAAATAATTCACTAATGTACATTGATTCAAAAACACAGCACACAGATTCAAAGAGAAATGTTCTGAATAGTCTGAATTGATTATTGCTAAGTCTTAAGCTATACAGTTAATATTTCCATGCTAAAGATGAACCACTAGCTAACCTGTTCCTGAACATCACACTGCCTTCCCTTTCCTTCTTCTTTTAATGTCACTTACAGAAGCTAAATACACACTTGACAGAATTCACCTGCCTATAATATGTTTATGTAAGTGCCTGTCCACTTCTGATGTTCAAAGCGACACAGGCTTTAATGGAGGTTTTTGAATAAGAATCTTTTCAAAGTCCTGGTAGCATCAATGAGTTATGAACCAATGCCATGGTGTTGTCTTCCTTTGGAGAGCAGTGTTGTGCTCTTGCAAACACATTAGTATCAAGTTTTGGAGACATTCTGTAGTTTTGATTCTTATAAAATGGGACTCAGAAATCTGGGCACTCTTGGCAACTTGGCAATCTCAACTAATAAGAAACCCACTGAAAAATCTCTTTGTGTGTACTGTTTGTTTGGTGAAGTAGCTTGAAGGGTTTTTCTCAAGGGTAATAAAACCCAAGGCAAGTTGAATGGTGAGCCCTGAGGATTAGAGGTTTGGGTTTTTTTATAACTTCCCCATCTTCTGTGCCTTTGGCACTCCATCTTTTGCAACAACAGCTATCACGTACCTCACTTAAGAACTGCTTGTTAAAGCAATAATCCCTGATCTTCACACTGGGAACAGCAGTACTGATCCAAAGTCACAGGTGCCAACTCCACCATATTTGGCAGAAAAACTTTATACATCATCTACTGTCCTGCTGCTTTTTTGGCCCTTGCTCTAGGAATTCCAGGCAATTGGCAGGCTTATTGAAGCTCAATAGCTCCAGTGAAGCTGCCCTGTGCTCAGATATCCTGAGCAAATGGCCACTGCAGATGTGCAAATTGACTTCACATTTGTCTAATGGATTAGATGTGTGCAATCAGTTGCATCAGTGCTGCAAGGATGTAACAAGCTGAAT
Organism: Galbula dea; assembly: GCA_013399015.1. NCBI lineage: Eukaryota > Metazoa > Chordata > Aves > Piciformes > Galbulidae > Galbula > Galbula dea. The sequence goes on from VWZX01006809.1 coordinate 383,824, forward strand.
TCCATGGCTATGCCCATGCTAGTAAATCATGCAGTGTCAAGGGATGTTTCTGAGGGCCAGACACTGGTTGTGAAACAGCAAAGTTTCTGAAGGCCTCTGCCATTGTTTTGCCTTAAGCTGACTAGAAGCAGCTTTGTCATAACACGCTGGTGCTACAGCTGAGCTAAAATATAGAATCATAAAATTGTCAGGGTTGGAAGGGACCTTAAAGATCATCTAGTTCCAACGCCCCTGCCACAGCAGGGTTCCCTAGACCAGGTCACACAGAAGCGTGTCCAGATGGGTTTTGAGTACATCCAGAGAAGGAGACTCCACAGCCTCTCTGGGCAGTCTGTGCCAGTGTTCTGGCACCTGAACTGGGAAAAAAAATTTTCTTGTATTCACATGGAACCTCCTGTGCTTCAGCTTACAGCCATTGCCCCTTGTCTTGTCACTGGGCTTCACTGAGAAGAGCCTGACCCCATCCTCCTGACACCCACCCTTCACATATTTAAAAGCAAAGATAATGTATTAAAAATTACCTTTTATTTTTTATCTGCTTTGATTATTACAAACTTTATTACAGCTATAGAGGTATTATTAAAGTGACGACTGAGTTATGACCTCATTACAAGAGAGAGGGAACAGGGCTAAGTATGGTTCCACAGGTGTCTGGAAATCTGCCCTTTGTTTGTGCTACAGAAAAAAAACTTTGTTGCAAAAGTTGAGACCAGAATGTTATTAAAATACATAGATGTATATCTGTTGCTTTTTACCATACAAAGATTTCATTTACATTCTGATCAAATCATAGAAAGTTCATGGGTACTCTCTTTTTTAACATTACTATCAATAATTCTATCAAGGCCAAGAAAAATCTCTTTTCCAGGTTATACTTCCCAAAATGAATATACATTATCTATAACACATTATTGGTTAACCTCTACCTCCTCTTTTTGTCTTTGTACAAACTGAATTTGAATTTCCACCTGCTTTTCCTGACTGACATCCAACAAAAAGCTAGGTAGATTTATGCATATTTTAGTGCATTGCAGTGAAAATAATAAATTTTGGTTTAGCTTGGCAGTTCAGAAAACATGGAAGGGAAATAATTGTCAGTGAAGGCAGTTTAAATTATTTTTATTTTATACAGACATAAAAAATTAAAAATATTTTCAGTCAAAAAATGCTCTGTTTCCCTTGAAATGAATGATTTTAATTCCTAAGGCATTTAACTTTTTGACATTTGAAAAAATACATTTGAAATACATTTCAAAGCTAAAAGTCACTTCAAATGAGAAACTATAAAACCAGAAATCTTTCAGCTTCTAGGGTGTTTTCCAGTTCTTTTCTGTTAATGAACAATTTGTTGGAATTGATTAGAAGCCATAAAATGTACAGTCTCTCTGGACCCACACTTTCCACAGTAAAAAAGAAATGCCATGAGCTATTGGTTTATCTACCCAGAGGAAAAATAAGAGAAAATAAAGAAAACCAAAACCGAAAACAAATTTGAGGCCACGTAAGCCTCGTGAAAGTCCTTGTGGACTTTTTTGCCCTTAGTTTCACATTTTTCTTTCCCTGCTGACAGACCTCTCTCACCCACTAATTGTATAGAGTGGGAAGGAAGTGGTATATGTTCCTTTCCAAATTGGCTGTCAACTAGTTGGTCACATATTTCCTCCTTGTTTAGATTTTGCAGAGAACCGGTAATGTTGTGGGTTGGGGTTTTTTTGTGTGTGTATGTGGTTTTTGGGTTTTGTGGGGTTTTTTGGTTTTTTGGTTGTTTTTTTTTTTCCCAAATGTGTGTTTCAGCTTCTGAATTTCTGACATGTGTTTTGATCTGCCATATTTTGTTACATCTTTTCAGACATGGCAGTATGATATAACTCAGCGTGACTGCTGGTAGCCAGTCATAACTTGAGAATTTGTAGAGCTGTGTGGAAGAGACTTCCACATTTCCTTTGGAAGATTGTTTCATAATAAAAAGCAAAATTAGTGTGACTCAAAAGCACAAATCCAATACTCTTATTACACAATGACTTTGAACAAAGTGATATTGCTGAGTATTTTTCTTAAAAATATACAGTACATACTATATCAAGGCAGAATGAAAGATCTGTTCACCTCTATGTTTAGCTACAGTAACAAATTTGACAGTTTAGTTCACCTCAGCACAATCCAACCCAGAATCAGCTTTGTGTTTATGAAGTAGTGAGTTTCAGAATTGCAGACATGATCCAGACAGCTACCATCATTTTCATTGAAATATTTAACTAAACTCTGACATCCTTCAATGCAGAAATATGGCAATTTAATAATGTGTTTCCTAAATTGTATCCTACCCCTCATATTTTTCATATTGTTAAAAGAGGTTAGATTTCTGAGCTTAAAAAATGTTTTTTTAAGAGATGGTTGCTAATGATTTACAAATCTAGGTGGTTTGCTTTTGTTTTTGTTTGGTTGGTTGTTTTTATTTCCTTCCAAGGTTGGGGAAAATCTGAATGAAGTAAAAGGCCATGTCATATGCAACTGGGGCCCAGCTGTCCTGGCTTCTTGTACTCCAACAGCATGGGTACCTTGCTAGCTGCTGTTAAAATAAGGTTGAGCCCCTCTCTGGAGGCCAACCACACCTTCTGACTGCCACACCTACGTAAGCATCTGGACTTACCTCCTTGCTGGCATGATGATGGAAACATAACCTAGTCATCCTTGTGTCACATTGGGCTGCCTTTGTCTGGAATAGACACAAGTGGATTTGACTCAGAGATACCTGATTTACACTTCCAAAGCAAGAGTGTTCAGAAGTCTAACTTCTAGTCAGCAGGCAGTTGCTTATCTGGCATATTGTCTTTGTGAAAGCTGCACCATGTTATGTTTTTCCTCTACTGCAGTACTGATGTTATGCATGTTTTTAAGACCAAACTCTCAAGTTGCACATTTCAATACTTACTGGTTAACAATGCAATACTTCATAGTTAGGCATTTCATAGCATAATACAATGTAGTTACAGAGCACTCACACTTACACGTGAATTATATCTGCACAAATCTCTCTTTGTGAGTAGCTAAACCCATACATGATAAATAGATCACTCTGCATATAAAGGCATATGAATTTCCTGAGTCAAGACCATGTTTCTTATGCATCTACACAGATTTCATAGAATAAAGCTCTGCTGGAATTTGGCTGAAAATAACAGGGGGCAAATTAAATTTTCAAGTGGAATTCAGAACAATGGTAATATTTCCTGAAAGGCTACCCATTCTAGTGAAGCTATTTCAAAGGCCACATTCCTTGCAGGTCGCTATGGAAGGCTAGCTCATGTTATAAAATGATAACACCCTTTTGTGGCCTGTGCTTTCTGTTACACCTGCTGTGTCCACTTTTTTCCCCCCCTTATTTTCAGTTCTGCTTGGTCTAGCATGGACTGGTGCTGAATGAATAGAAAGCAACAATATAAAGAAATCTGCCCCATATCTCTTTTTTTGTTTGGTTTTTTTTTGTTTCTTTTTGACTGTGTCTAAGATGCAATTAACTTCTCATAAGACATAAAATAACAACATTCAAAGCCAAAATTACTAGCTGGTATTTTTCCGTGTGCTGAATTACCAGAACACTGAAGCTAAAGATGGGAAACACCCTATAAAATAACTCATTATGAACAATTCTGGTTTTCTCTTCTTGTTATTTTGGATTTGCACATCCCTTTGATAAATTTAGTTGAGGGACAATGCACCCACTCTACTGCTGAAGGCTACGAGAAAAAAGGCTGTTCCAATCATAAAATATTTTCAGATGAACCAGTAGGGAGTAGGCTGTAGAGCAATTTATTTATTTGAGTTTCTCTGAAGATGCCAATATATGTCAATCACACTTTTAAACAAGCTTGTTCAGAGTGTGTCCTGTGGCTGTGTGAAGCTCAGCCTGCTTTTGCAAAATCTGTCCATAACCTGCCAATACTCAGAGCACAAATCGAAGCTAATCTCCTTCTGTACCTAAACTGGTGCCAGAAGAGTTTTAGTCACAGCAATATACCTGCTCATTTTTAATAGCTTTCTCCAGTATTTTTTCTACAGAAGCTTCCTCTTTCTTGACAAATCCAAAGCTTGTTGCTTTTTTTCCTTCAGTGAACCTTGTCTGGTATCTCAAGTCCTACTTCACCTGCCTGAAAGACTGCCATACCCCTGACTGATGAATCTTCATGCCTCATAATCCATGGTAAGTATATTCCTACAGCTACAGAGGGGAAGAAGGAAAATAATTGAGAGGGAATGCAGTTTAGACATGAGAGCCTTCTCGTATCAGAAGAAATCAAAGGAACAATAAAAGCAGAAACTAGTGTTTTCAAGGCACCTGAGAGATAGTTTTGAGTAGCAATGACATAAAATCAAGCAAAAAGACATGGTGAAAAATAAAACATAAAATGCCTGAGGCAGATATGGATGCCTGTGAAGAAGCAGTGCTGAAAAATCCAGAAAATTAGATCTGGGCTGAAAAATGAGGAAAGTGGCATATCTGCTTTGTACAGGCCTGTGCTTTCTTCTCTGTGCTGCTCAGTTCTGAAAACAGCATTGTCAGGAAATGCTGTCAACCTACAGAAAAAGAGTGCAAGTGATTCTGGGAAGAACTGATAGAGAATTCAAGTTTACTGCAGATGAGTTGTTTGCCTCTTCTTCTCATAACCGATCCATGGTAATTATCTCAGATTTTTCCTTCATTTTGTCTGTTATCACCTCCTCCTTCAGTGTCTTTGGAGCTCCTCCAGTTTCCTACCTCATGTCTGCCAGACTCTTTCCCAAGCTAGCAAAAAACCATCATGCCTGTTCTCATGCTCAAGACTTTCCCACAGTGGGCAGAGTAGCTACATCTCTCTCCTCTACTCAACCCCTAGTTTCTCCAAAACTCCCAAACAGTGCAGAGTAAACTTGGTTAATAATGAATTTGGTCAATGGGTTCCAATGTTTTTAAGGGAAGACTGAGAGATAAACAGTCAAGTTTTGCAGTCATGTAACTTTCATTTGTGTAGGAAACCAGGCTAGAAAACAGTTAGAAGCCTCAAAGGACTGATTTATGAGGAAAACCGATCACTGTGGTATTTGTTATTATGATGTAGGTCTTTCTCCCTCTCCCTCTGTGGTATTGACCAAAAATTCCATTCTGGACCCTAGAAAATTTTCCCAACAAAAGTTTGTTAAAACTTGCATGTTCCCATGAAACAGGTCAGTTTGTAAGACTGGTCATTTTTCTGATGAAAAAATATTTTCTTGAAACACTTAACCAGCTCTAGTGACCACATGAGCTATAATAATTTGTATTTACAGACTGGGCAGACTGGAAGAGCAGAAAATGTTAAGCCAAATGGCATCCACCCAAGCTAGAATAACTAAGAGGGATTCTCAATCCTTATGTCACAGTTTTCTATCATCTGGGCATAGGAAAGCTTTCATCTACTAAGAGACTTCAGGGTTTCAGGCTCCTATCTGATAAATGAACTTATTCTGTGTTACTTCAGGATAGAGAGACTTGAAAAGTCCACATTTACTTTGAAGAAAATTCTGACAGTCATGGGATTTTTCCACCACTTTTCTTGGATGAAAACTCTTTAAACTGTGAGATAACTTGTTTTCTTCTTTGGTAGCACCTCCTTGTCCATAAGAACTGTGTTCTTCAGTGTAAGCAATGGCACCAGAATCTGTCCCTGAATGGGAAGTTCAGTCACTCTTATCGGTGACTTCCCTGCCAGGAATGTTCACTAGGGGAGAGAGGTCAGCTTTGCTTGTACAAGGTGATAGGCTGCAATTTAAGTCTTTTAACAATCTTTTTACAATCCTCTCCATTTGTGTTTGTTTGTTCTAGATAAAATTGTTAGAGTTTAGCTAAAACCCTGTGCCTAGCTTGTCCAGATTGTTTGCTTTACTAAAAGGTTGCAGTCCAACCCCTGCAAAGCAATAATTGGAGAGCTTTGCTTTTTACTGTTGCATTTAAATGCTGCTGGAGCAGTGGCTGCTCTGTTGGAGAGGAGGGAGGAGATGATAATATGTTTTGCTTCTATTTAATCTGTCATCCAGCATCACTACTATTCCAACAGGGGACCTTCTCACTTGGTTCATTGTTTTTAAATTAACTGAAAAAATATTACCTTTGAAAGGTGAAAGCATGAAGAATTAGAAGCAGCCCAATCAGCTTTTCTACATCCTTTAATGTCCTACTGCTGGCTAGTAGTCCTAAGTCATTAGGCGGGAGAGACTAGCCATTTTGGAGTACTTGTGCATTGTGCACTACCTATACTAAGAGAACCTGCAGGGTTTTCTTTCCTTCATCTCTCTCCGTTTGGCTCCTTTGCAATTGGAGCCTCTGCTGACATCCACTGGTAGCCACAGGGCAGCTGCAGTCCTGCGAACTGCTTGTAACCCACCAGTGCTAATGCTGTCTCCTGTGCCAAGTCATTGATTTAGTACTGTGCTAGATGTCAGCTCAAATGTAAGGTCAAAATAATGTAATCCTTCCAGTTTTTTCCTTCTTCCCAGAGGAAAGGCCCCTTTCCCCTTCCATGGTGGTAGATAAATTCAAAAGATGAAAACCTGCTAGGAATTTCTTTGGCTATACTCACCAATTAGCAATACAAAAAGTCAAACCAGTTTCCTAGGTGCAGTGGGAATTTATAGGGAAGGAGAGCTACCATGAACATGAGCTTGTGTGTTACTCGTTGTTGTTTAAACTGCAATAAATTAAGACTTAATGATCAAGGGGGCAGGAATGAGGATTAGAGACCAGATGGGAAGAGCTGTGGGCTCTTTGCTGTACATGGTGTGCCACTGACTCTAGTCATTAACCCAAGAGCCTGTCCTGTCCAGAAGTACTACAAGTACTGCAGTACAAGATGAATGTGAAGATAATTAGGAATACGCATATCAGCATTAACTTCTTTTGGCTCTGTGTGGCTTTCAGATTGTATGGGTAATATAATAAACTCCCTGGAGGTGTGGGACTTTTGAGTTGGGTGCCTGTGAATTTGCATGGCTTTGCAGAAAGGAAATGGAGAAGAAACTGTGTTGTAGATATTGTGAGACTTAGTGAGTAAATTAGGAGCCAGAACCGGTTGCTTATCAAAGTTTGGCCAAGTATGTTATTTTATGGATACTTTTAGCCAGTTCTTTGCACACAGACTTAGTTGTCTCTTAGTTAACTTGTTTGGTAGTTATATTCAGTGCTGGAATATTGATTCTTTATGTTACTGGTAATGTCCATTTATTGTGAGTATCTTGGAGATTTTATTAACTATTTTCTATTTTATAGTCACCTTAGTCACATGCTATTGTTTCTCATTCCTGATTTGATAAATGCAATTAGTATGGAGAGCTGGTGAAGAACAGGAGGCCACACATCAAGCCATTCTCTTTTTACTTTTGAAGGAGGAGCAAAAGCCATGTTAAGAATTAAAAAAAGATGACACTAATCATTAAGGTCTTTCCTTTTTTTGGATCATGATGTGCATGCCAACCTGTGTCACTGTAACTGGAGCAGAGAACTGAGTACGCCTGTGGAGGCTCAGCAAAACATTTTTCTGATCCCAAATTTAGAAGCCTGCCTTATTGTTCAACCAAGCCCAAGGACTCCCAACACCAAAGACTCAGCATGCTTGTCCTTTGCACTGCATTCAAATTTCTAAAATGGGATTGACTTAGTACTTTCTGGAGAAAAACACCAGCTTCCTGGTCTCTAATGGTGTTGCTTCTAAGCCACAGCGTTTCCAGAACCACACAAAACTCTCACCAGTGGTAGCTGAGAAACAGCTGAATTGCTGAAAGCAGCAACAGATTTGATGAGCACATGTAGATCTGAGGTCCTGTGTAACTTCACATAATAACGTTGCAATCATGCTGTCTGTTTTGATGTGTGCTGTGCTTGTTGTCTGCTTTTGCTTATGAGGTGCCTCACAAGGTACCTAGGAGAGGCAGACCTGCCACTGCTGTGGTGACATTCGGCACCTACCTATGTATGGCTACTGATGGAGAGATGTTGATGAGAAAGTATTCATTATGAACACCATTCCCAAGCTCCCTGATCTTTGCCCCACAGCCCAGCTGGCCCCCAGCCTGCTTATACAAGGGTCACTCCAGCCCTTCGTCCTCAGGTGCCACAAAGTCAGGATTGTGCTTATTTTGCCAAGGAACCTCAAATGAGTCCTGCAGCAAATGGATAGTAGTTTTTGTCCACTGAGGTGTGGAATAGCCTTCTTTCCTCAATTTCAGTAGATATTTAAGATTTATATATTTTTTAAAACCACAAATGACTGATCTGCAAGAAAGTGAAGCTGAACAGATGAGTGGTGGGGTTCCCAGGGGCATGAAAGGAGTTGTCCAAGCAAGCTGTCAGTGGAACCTAACTTTATTTGGCTGGGTCTTTGAGCTCCTCTGTTCCCTCAAGCTATTTGATGCTATTTTCCACTGTGCATGTGCATCTGTTCATGTCATTTAGAAATTAATAGTTTTAAAACACTCCAGAAAATTACTTAGTATGTTTCAGCTACTTTTAAAATAAAACCTATAAATTCTCTATGAATGAAACTTGGGGGAAAACAGAGCATACCTACTTCATTACCCAGGCTTTGCTGTGCTGGCTGGGCCATGCACATGACCTTTATTAAGGCATCGACGGCCTATCATAAGGATAAGTGTTAGCATTTTCTCCTGGACCGCAAGCAGTATTTAAATTGGAAGTTGGAATGTCAAAGGCGAGAGATCTGAGTGTGCCTTTTCCTTATGGAAAGTTCAATGCTTGGGAGTTCTTAATCAAGATTGTCAGACGTTTCCTGCTCATTTTCAGCCACCAACGGCAGGCATAGGTGACTCCCTCCTTGCTGTCGAGGGGCGGACAGAGCAGTACTGTGTGATCTGTTGCCCACTGAGCCACCTGCAAGTCGTTTCGCTCCAGCTGTGGTAGACCTCATGCAGAAACACAGCCTCGAAAGAGCTGGCTCATGGCCAACAACACTGTTGGGGTTTTTAGCTTAATTCTTTCACTGACCTCCTCCTGAGGAGCATAATTCATTAAGTACAGTATCATAAAGGCCGTGGCGATTAGAAACAGAAAACACTGCCACCAGTGTAGCCCATAAAGAAGGGATCGACAGTACAATGTGTGTGTGTATATATATATACCTCAGAACTTCATGTTAGTTTATTGTGATATTAGTTGCTGAGAAGGAAGTGTCTCCAGCTTGCTTGCCTGAGATCTCTAGGTATAATTTTAAATGGATAATATTTAGTCTGTGCTACTGTAAATCCCAGTGTGGAGCACAGCAGGCTGTCCAATGTGATCATGCTCCTAAGCAAGGATGTGTGTCAAGGATAAGGGTCACAAGTCAGAGCACTCCATGGAGTCCTCTGCTGTGAATGGAAATGTAAGATCTCACATCACTTCACAGCATCACTACTTAAAAGGGAAAATAAAAGAATAGACGGCAGGATATGCAGGGTTAAGCATGCTTAAAGTCCATTTTGTATGTTTTCACACATTAATTCAAAAAAAGGAGTTATGTTTAAGCACAAATACCATTTTCTATCTTGCAAATGATGTTTTAGGTAACTCAGAGTTATGACTGCCAGGCAAAGAGTGTTGTTGACAGAAATAGTTTTGAGACATTCTAAAAGTATAAGACACTGGATAATGTGCTTTGCTCAACCAATCTCATTGTATGTAGGGCTATCATTATGCTATCATTAGGCTAGTTGTATTTGGTTTTGGACTGCAGTCAAAAGAAGTAGTTATTTTCATCATCAGAGTCTGATGACTCATGTAATGATTATTAGCAGTAGCAGACTTAGAGGACTTGCCATGTAAAAACTGAAGGAATTTGAAGTATTAGTTATATGCTTATTGTTGCTCTTCCTTGTGTGATACTTAAAAAAAAGAAGGGCAGTATTATTGATGAGAGTCATAGCCATTGTATGACCATGATATGTTTAATCACAACCCTACTGCTTCCTCTTCTTCAGTCTTTAGTTTCTCTGTTCAGTTTTGGTTTGGCTTGGTTTAGTTTTTTTGTAAGGAACCCATCACTTCTTCTCAGAACTCCCCATTTTTCTTTGACCTGCTTGTGAGTGTAATTCAGATTTCATGTCTGACACAAGGCACAGACAGTCATAAATACTGATGATAAGGTACAGATGTTTTTAATTATACAAAATACTGAATTGCTTTATTTGCTCAAAATTCACACCTTCAGATATAAGTAGTGGAAGACTATGAGAAATGGGATTAATTAAAGAGTTATCAGGAATTCTTCAATAAAACCTATAATGTGCAATTATTCCAACCTAAGACATCTTGTTTCAGTTCCTTTGACTATTTTGGTGGATTTTATTCTGAGTTGGGGTTTAATAGATCTTTTCAAATTTTTGGGAGATATAATTCCTGGGGGAGAATACGAAACTTAGGTTTGTTGTAACAAATACTGCAGTAAACACTGCAGCATCAATTTACCTGTCTTCAGTTTCAGTGGACTGTTATTCATATAAATGATACAGGTTACCTCTATTTAGAACCTAGTGAGTACTTGAAGATCAGACCATTTTTTAATCTGGAATGACAATATTTTTCTTAATGTACAACATAATACATATCCAAACTTTCTGGAGATGGTTTCCTGACTAAGTAGCCATATACACATTCATCTGAAAACCGTTTCACACACAGGACTTGCTTGCTTTATTGTCAGCAGTATAAAATTACACAGGTATCAATCACCTATAGGACTTGAAACATGCATTCTCTCTTCGTTATTGAAACACAGCACAGTACAGCACCCTGAGGGATACATCACGCCTTGTATGGTGTTAAGAACAAAGTGCTGAGGGATAACACTGTAACTACAAACTCCCAGGGCTTTCCCAGTCAGTGCACCCTGTGTTCCTGTCATCCTTGAAAAAAAGGCAATTTGCAACTTTTCCTTTCCTGAGTAGTTCCCTTTCGAGGTTTAGGTGATTGTAGGAATATGGACCTGCTTTCTACCTGATCAATTCAGTTAGCTCCTATTTGTGGGAAAGGAAGGTCATGAGAAAGAAGTCTCATGGGCTTCTGGTCAAGCCATGCCATTTGTTAAAAAATTGTCCTTACTTAATTTCTTGTTGCTGTGGACTAGGACCAGATCTAGAAAGGAAAGGGGTCCTTATAGTGCCCACTGTTTCAATTTTCCAAAGTTATACATAGGAGTGGTATTCAAAATATTGGAATGTGTGCTCAAGTTCCTGAAACATGTAAAGATGAATGGTAGGCAGCTCACAGTAAGTGACATAATTTAGGCTTATGGGTACAATATGTTTTTGGATCAATCTGACATTTTGCTCAGTTACTTGTCTGAATGGTTAAGTAAGCAAGAGCAGCTTCCTTACTCATGGCTTGGGGAATAGCAGCCCTTTGCGGAAGCCTATTATTTTCATCCCAGGAGAACAGGAAGGGTTAACCCTTCAATGTCCACTAGGACCACTTTAGAAGTCATTTCCTATGGTAACAATGCAAAGCATATGCTGCTTCTTAATACAGTTGGGCAGTGAACTAGTAAGGCATTTTTAAAATCTTTGAGTGCTGTATGGTGCAGGGAGAATGTGCACCCTTGAGCCAATCTGAAGTATGTTTGCCCACAATGTCATTACTGTATGTGTCTGAGTTAGTGACTTTATTAAAATGATAAGTTTCTTTAAAAGCTGCAAATGACAAGTGACCTTATAATGTAACATGGCCTCACTTATTCTGCAGGAAAGTATTAAATGTCAGGACTTATAATTGTAAGGATTTGATATTTATGAAGGTCAGCTTGAGAGTGAGTAATATAACATAATATTACATTTAAACTAAGATCCATGTTCATAGAAACCTTTTAAAAACACTCAGCTGCCACTGCTGAAGTAGTGCAATGATAGATGATGATTTTTTTAGACTTAACACATATTGTGAATTTGCAGCTCATGTAGGGTTTGCATTAAAAGCTGACATGATACCTTAATTTAAACAAAGGTTAGATTATAAAAGTTGGTGAAGAGCCAGAAGTATATCATTGTTTAAAAATGTCCATTTACTTGGCTTTTGCTGTCCTTTGTTTTTATTGGTAAAATACATTAAAATATCACCTGAATTGCTACTCATAGTTCATATACTTTATTAAAAAATTGGCACATTTTGCCTTTACTTGAGGTTTGACATTATAAACCAGAGTATAATGCAACTTTTTCAATGATAAAGGGAAAATAAAACCTGTTCTGCAGATTGTATATCTCCTTAACATTAAATTTATTCAGGTCAATTCAGTATTCAAAATGACGGAAGTAAAAGACTTGAAGTACTATTTCTGTTGTGTGTTTCTTGGAAAGACAATTTCTTGGGAAGATTTGGTTCCCCTGAATCTGATGGCTATGTACTCACAAGTTACTCAGATAAAGCACATTTCATTTGAGGTTAGACTTGATGGATGCAGAATGTCCATGGTTATCATTAGCCATAAGCAGAACTGCATGGGCAACATGTTACTAGCATAAGTGCACACAGAAGGAAGTGTAGTCAGATAGGGTGACTGCATGGATGACAATTAGAAGCATGTCCTTTCTTCATAGGAGGGACATAGTTTGAACTAACCTTCAGAGTGCAAACAAAAAAAATAGCTTTGGTTGTAAAAACTCAAGGAACTGTGTGTGTTTCAGAGATGGGACACCCGGACACATCTCTAGCGTTGGAATTGTATTTTGACAGTTGCAAACCTTTGGATAAAGTAAAGTTTGTGCAGATATTTGGTGTGTGAGAGACTGTGTTGGAATGGATAAAGTGTGGTAGCATGGTGGGTCACAAAGTGCATCTGTGCTGTCATGTGTGGTTCTGAATAGGTGGTGGAGGGTGTTTTGAATGCTGTTATCTCTTTGAAAAGTAATTTCACTGAGTTTCAGTGATTAGAATGGTAGGAAAGATATTTTGGCAATTTTATAGTCTGAACTAGGCTGCATATATGAGTGCCTGTGCAATGGCAGTTTAGATTGAGCTAACTCTTTATTCTAGCAGAGCAGGGTTGTGAGCATAGTTGCTTTTTAGATGTTTACATTTGGCTTTCTGTAGGACTAAAATGGGTTATGAAAACACTGGTCAACTCAGGCCTCCAGCTACAGCACCGTTCGCTTTGACTGCAGATGAACGTAATGATGAGGTGAAGGACTAGCTCTAGTGTATGGAAAAGAAATGAAGAATTTCCTTCTGCAAGGACCATGTGTTGTCTTTCACAGAAAAGTGTACATGCTTTTTCCCTTTTGATCTTTATACAGTGTTTTCTCTGTACCCTTGAACTACACCAAATGTCTCTCTGAGAGTCAGGCAAACAAATGTCAACCTTTTGCCAACCGGTGTGAAAGTAAAAAAAAAGGATTTTTAAAAATCTATTTGAACTGCTTTTCTGTCAGACAATGATTGTATAATTGAAAGACATCCAGTTGATAAAAAAGAACATATTTTTTTATTGGCAGAACAGTAACATGAGTTCAAAGACTGTATTTGCCAAGAGTGCATAACTCTGTAATGGCCGGCATACTTTTACAAGTGTTCAGTGGTATTACTGACAGAAAGATCACTTTGGTCCAAGACAGATGTAAAATACTTCATTTAACAAATATTTACTCCACAATTATCTGAAAATGTAGAAAGTACAACCTGACATGTTTGAATATCTAAAGGACCTGTTTATGGGGTATTCTATTATTGTTCCTACATAATAATCCAAAAAATATATTTGCAGGGGAGGCTGGATGATTTAGGATATTGGTAATAGGATACAAAGCCTTTCACTTCTTGGTCAGCAGTTCAAATCTGGCTTAGGTTGGTAGTAACTCAGAATGATTGCTGCACTATGTGACTAGGGTTAATCATAAGTCGGTGCCTTCTACTTTCAGAGTCCCAGCATAATGACTAAATTGGCATGATGACCACAAGACTTTATCACTTTTGCAGGAATTAGTGTCACCAAGGAGAAGACCATGGATGTGGCTACAAAGATATAGGACCCCAGCACCTCTTGCATAGAGCTGTACAGCTGCCTGTCTTTTGCAGTCTCTAGAAATGCATCAGGAGTTTTCCCCTAACTCAGCTGGGATAGAAACAGGAAAAAGTTCTCCAGACTGAACATCACCCAATGTCAGCATGGAAGTGTTAAGACATATGCATGTCATTATGAAATGTCATAACTATACACACACTAATGGAGAACTGTGTGGCATAATTATTAACAAATAATCAGAAGACTAGCCAAAGTGTGAGAGTTTATCTCAGTTTTTGTTTGGTGTTTTGAGTCTGGGAAGCAAGAAAACACTGAGTTATTGTTCAGAGGTGTAGTAGACTAGAAAAGTGAATATGGTTCCTTATTTCAGATGTAAAGAGGGTTGCATCTCTTCAAGCCCTATGCCTGTCACTGATCCTTTGTGGCCATGCCTTTAACTGCGAAAACAAACATGCCTGGCACCCATTTCATATCACCAAGACCAGCTGGCTTGGCCGAGTTTGCATCCACACTCTTCAACTTTTTCACTGTCTAGAACATAATAATAAAACTATTTACTCATGCTAATGCCCAAAGTGTGTTTGGGATCAGTTTTGAAGGAGAATTATCTGGCCCAGCCTGAAACTGTACCAGGGTCCACCTGACAGGGTGATGGTGCAAATAATCACGTTCTGTTGCCATGCACATGCCCAGGTTGAGTAAGGAAAGTCATATGACCTTAGCTAAGTTTTGTCATCCCTGACTTAATCTACATGTTTATTGTATATACATACTGTTAATCCTGTACTTCATTTTGTTGAGAATATACACATAGACAGTTCTGGTAAAGTAGGATGTCTTAGATCATACAATAAATCCGACCTCAAGAGTCTAAGACTAATACTAATTGGTTGTTTGCATGGGCATTTTGATGATGACTACAGAGTTTTCTCAGAGAGGAAAGATTCCAGCACTGCTACTTTTTGTTTGTTTGTTTTGTAGAAAAAGGTTGTCCTTGATTTCAACTTCAGATCAAATTCAAGTTTCACCTTAGCAACAGAAGGTCGTATCCTGATAGCATTGCTTATTGGAATTGCCCAAAATCATCTAGTGTACTTCTACCATTTCAGTCCTTATTTTCCTCCAGGTAAAGTGGATAGAATTATTTGTTTTAAATTATATTCTTTCTTTGTCAAATGTGTTGCTCTCTAGCAATGAATGGTGACTTTGTGCTTTAAGAAGGTGTTTTAAAAACATGCACACCATTATAGGTGGTTACCTAAGTTATATGAGTTTAAAGAAAGATATTTAAACAGTGAGGCGTGAATTCAGATAACCAAATTAAGGTGCCTCAGTTAGGATCAAAGCTACAGTTTGTTCTCTTTCTAATTACTGAAAACATAATCACCACCAGGAGTAATTCAGTCTCCTTCAGAATCTGAATTGCTTTGTAGATCTGAACTGCTTTCTGCAGATACTTGTCTGCATTGGCTGATGAGTGAAGGCAAAACCAATGCCATTCATGATGGTTCATGACATGAACCCAGGCCACTGAGACCAAGAGTTCTAGACAGCTAGTTATATTTTGAGTGCTCATTTTTGATGTCTTAGAGGTGGTGACTTCCTTGGCTTTCAACTGCTTTTAAAATATCTCCACTTGGGCTTTGTGTAAAACTTGGCTTATGCTTTTACCTAAAACTCCTTCTGATTCCTGAGTCCATTCAAGCAGGCAGTCAACAGTTGTAGACAGCTGCATGGTAGAAGGCAGAGTAATCCTGTCCTCCATCATGATGGCAGGGAAGAAGTCAGGTCACTAGCCAGACCCTCACCCTGGATATTTCTATTCGTTTTGTTGCTTAGCTTCACCACATGACAGCAGTCAATGCTACTTCTTACTGTGCAGGAAAGGAAAGTGAAGTACCACAGCAGGCACAGAGCACTGCACCCGGAAGGTCTGTCGAGGGACAGGCAGGCCTATTAGTTCTCTAGTTCATGCTGGTTGCTTCCTGTGCCATTGTTTACTACTTGTAGTATCCTCAAAGGGGTTTTTGTTTGTTTTATTACTGTTTTCCATCCTAACACCCTTGCATCCACTCCTGCAGCCATATGGGACTCTGCACCCTTTATCCTGCATTGGGTGAGACCAATACAGGACATCAGCCCATCTCTGTGCCATGATAGGGAGGATCAGGGTCTGTTTTCCCTCTGTACACACTCTTACTTCATTTGCAATGTGCAGACCTGTGCTAGTCTGCAGGCAAAATCCTCCCTGCCTTACACTGGTACAGCCATGTCAATTGGACTGTGATTGCTCATTGCAACCAATAATGAAATTAGTTCCAAGGTACTGCATAGATGTAACTGAAAATGGTATTTTGCTATTGTGCACATACTGGTAAATGAAAGAGAAAAAATAGATTATATCCTTTAAAAATTAAAAACAGACTTGAAAAAGTTGGTCTATAGATTTTCTTAAAGTGTAGTCCTACTGACAAAGCTTATAAAAACATTCCAAAGTAATGTAGTGTGATGACCCTTGCTCATAATCACAGAAAACCCTTCCAAGTTTTTGATTTTTTTAATAAGCCCATCATTAATCTTCAATGAAAATAATATAGATTTTATGAAGAAAGCACACCAAATTTCTTGGAAAACTTACAAGACATTTAACAGCTGAACAGTGTATCTCACAAATGGACTATAAAGGTGCTCTTTCAAACTGAAGCCTTTATTTGATCTGGTTTTATAGTTAGCAATTGCTTTGGTCTAAACCCTCACCCATCCTTCCAACTAATAACCAAAACAATCCTGAAATACAGCACTTGTTGGAGGTACAGCATGACAGCTGCTCAACCAATTAGTATTACTCTTAGACTCTTGAGGTTGAATTTATTATTTGTTCCAAGACATCCTACTTTACCAGAACTGTATATGTGTATATTCTAAACAAAATAAACTGCAGGATTAGCAGTATGTATATATAATAAACATGTAGATGAAGTTATAGATTTTTTTTCTTTTTTTAACATTGAGCATTACTCAAATGTTCTTTCCAATAACTTTAATCTGGATTTCCTTCCTGATAAAACTCTGGTTGTTTGCAGATCCACCCGTCAGTTTTATGAGGATATCTTTGAGACATCACAATTATAAAACAAACTGGAAGGAAGAGCAGCTGTACTTACAAACAAACATCACAGGCACAATTAATCTGCTTAAAGGGTTTATGAGGGGAAGCATAAAATATCAAATAAAGGGTAATGGGAAATATTTAAAAAATGCTGAAGCTGGTAACAATCCACAGAGCAGAGCAGGCAGTGCACGTTCAGGAAACAATGTAGCTAGGAACTCATTTGGTTGGAAGCCACCAGCTCTCTACCTCCCAACCTGAACTGTAGAGCTGTTTCATGTTTCTAAAACAGATACACTTCTAGATATACAAAATCCATTTGCTTTGTAGATTGCAATTTAAAGGATATTCCTTTTTTAAAAGTGAAGATGGTAATAAAATCTTAAGAGGCCAGTTTTGGTTTCTGTTGTTCAACTTAAACCTAGTATGATCCCATTCTTGTGGTTGAAATTTATGTCCTTGCTTAGGTAAGGGAAAATCATCGTTTGTGATTTCCTTATGTTAACCTTAACTGAAAGATTCAGCACATACCAAACTGAAATAGTTTGGTATATAAAATATCCTGAGGTTTAATGTATGAGACTACATCTCTTCATGTCACATGCAAAGCATCTTTATCTCTTTCTCTCTCAATGTTCATAGGGTCAAGTAAGTACCAAAGAGACTCTGGTGGTCTGATCTACTGGTTGTTGTATTTCTTCCATATCTGCCATAAGCAGAATGTGCAGTAGTGGATAGATGTGGGTGTTCATATGATATAAATTCCCATTTGCCCTGTGTATGATGTAAATTCCCATTTGCCCAAGAGAAGACATTTTGTTAAAGATACACCAGAAAGAGTTCTTTAGAAAAAATGACCTCTTGCCTTTTCTGATGGGACACAGGGCAAGAAGGTTCCTTTTTTTATCATGAAGTTCATTTGTCTTTTGCTCTATGTAAGCTTTTTATTAACAGGTTGTCAACGTGGGATGCTTCCTACAGGTTGGTGGAGTGTCACACACTGTCTTAAAGGAAGCTCTGCATTAGATCTCTCTTGTTTGAGCTCTATATTATCAAGGAGGGTTTTGTCACAGGGACAGATCCAATTTAAAGTTTGTTTTCAAAGGGTGTTTTAATTAGTGGTTTTGAAAGAACCAGTCTGTGGTTGATTCTGATCTCACTTTAATTGATGCAGTTGTGTAAATGCAGCATGAGATCCTGCCCTCTTGTAAAATGCTTCCTTGCTGCTTTTTTGAGAAAAAATAAAATTAATTTAAAAAAAAAAATAGCAGATAAATCAAATTAAAGAAAAACCATCCCTGCAAAACAGCAACAGTCCAATGATTTTTTTCAGGAAGGTGAAGGCATAGTGCCTTTGGATTTCTGCCTGTTTGTGCACATGAGGAATGTTGGTATCTTGGGATAAGCACACTCCTTGTCATGTATTATGCTTTATATGGACTCAGAACTGTCATTGCAACGCACATAAACATTTTTTATTTTCTTCACCTGCTCATGTGGTGCACACCTGGGGCTTGCTGGCAGCCTGCTTGGCTTTGGGAAGCGGAGGAGAGACACTGCCAGGTTGGAAAGCTAGCCCTGTTCCCTGCATGTAGGTTAAGCTGAGTTGTTCCCTCACTATTTTTATGGTGTGGTTAAGGACAGGGCTGAAAAACTTTAGCTTCCACTGAAAATTCAAAAATGTGGTGGAAATTAAACTTCTAGAGACTCAAACAGAACCATCAGTGCTTTGGTTAGACCTGTGGAGCAAAAGTCCCTCTCTTTTGCCTGTTGGCTCTGAAGTTTATCCCTGATGACTCATGAGTTTTCTGTCTTTGCAACATAAGCAGCATCAGTGAGAACTGTCTTGCCAGGTGTGGCAAAGAGTGGGCCTTTAGAAGTCAGCTAGATGGCACAGTGCTCTTTTGTTGCTCTATTAACTTAATAGTTTGGACTGAAACCTTAGTTGCTATGTAGTGCTTCCTGGAGTAAAGGAAGTGTCAGCTGTATGTTGCTCAGAGCTGGCTGAAACTTTTATAGAGGAATTGAAATTTTCATTGATTTGAGTTCATGGGCATTACAGAAAAACACAAGGCTTAGTAAACATTTTGTTGAAATGCTTTCAGGTGTCTGGTTGTCAGTATTCTTGGCCTGACTGTTGTAGGAGAATGGAAACAGTGAGAGGGGAAGATGTTGGGAGGTGCCTTTTGATGGGCAAAGAATTGAAACCTCAATGCTAAGGCATGACCATGAACAAATGCCATCCTTACTGCTGTACACACCAACACACAGAGATATGTGTATAAGTGGCAATTAGGGGACTGAAAGCTTACTCCTGCTCAGAAGGAAGAGGTGTTACCTCTTTCTGTGTGAAAAAATGGACTCTTGCATGCCCTCATTGACCCTGTGGCCAACCTGTTTGGGCCATATGGGATAAGGGGAGTCAGATACCTGTCCCTGCCCACACCTGCTTTCTGCTCACTCATTCTTGTGAACATATCTTCCCTCCTTTTGCCATAGTGGGACTGCTTTCTCAAGGAAAAGATGGCTTTATTAGGCCCTTTTATTGCTGCAGGTTCAAGACATTGTGATCATAACTGAGACTGAAATAGGAACGTGGTCTTGGTTTATTCTGAGAAGACAATTTGTGCTCAGAGTTAAGACTGATACTCATTACTGACAGGGGTGAACAAATTGAGTATGCTTGGATTTGATTTAGGGGTATGATCTTTTAAAGTGAAACTTTGTGCTGGTGGTTATAATGTAAATAACATCACCAGATAACACCAATTTGGAACAATCTGTGTACCTCTAGCTTTCTGCTTCCACAACATAACCCATTTATCCAGAGGATGGATGCCTACATGTATTTTAATCCAACTAGTCCACAACTATACAAGTGATCAGAGTATTTTCAGGTGTAGTTCTTTAGGAGCAGCATTCATATTTCAGTAATCCCTGCAAGGCTGACTTGGACAAGAGTCTTCCCACACACAGTGTGTGGCATTCTGCTGAAAAAAGCTGAGAGTGTTTCCAGTTAAAATTTGGCCTTTACATCAAGTTCATCCTTTGGCAGAAGAGTTTATATTATGTCATGATGAAGTCCAATAATCCTATAAATGCACATCCTTGAGGTATGGAGCTTTTTTAAAAATAGGAATATTTACCATGTTATCAACATTTATCCAGCTGGTCAGAAAATGAAGAGAGTGAGAAGGTATGCAAGTATGTCTTTAATAGATTATTGAAAGAAGCAGCAGAACGATTCAGCTCTCTTGGGCCAACTCCACAATGTTTTAAAAGCAATGTTTATTACAAAGCATGGAGATTAGGCTGTGGACTTCATCTCTTTGCTTCCTGCCTCTTTCCACTCAAACCCACTGGCACACACCAAATTCAGGGTCTTCAAACAGAGTTTGTAATGGTGGGAGAGGATTGACCAAACCTGTTTTAGGGATAGAAACTCTTCAAATAATTTAGGACTGGTCTGAATTTGGATTTCAAAGTTCATGGCTGCTCAGATCCCTGCTTTTGTTTTTCACCCATTCCTCTTTATTAACATTTTTGCTACTGGCCACTGTCAGAGAAAAGATTTTGGACTAAACAGAGCTTTGATCTGACCCAGTACATCTGTTCTTACGGCAAGTGGTACATAGCACAGGAATTAAGTGATGCAACTTACTGCTGGTTAGGTCCAGACTGGAGTTGAAGATGCTCTCTTTTTCCTTCTGTAAAGCTAAAGATGTTTTGCACTTTGGCTGCCACATAAATGTCTGTCTTCAGGGACACTCCAGCTAGCTGTTCTCTGATGGAAGATAAGGACTGTTACTAATACACTCTTTGCCTCACTGAAACACATTTTTCTGCTTTGGCTAATAAAATACTGATTTGGAACATTCTGTCTGGTTTATTTACTGATTTGTTTATTTACTCTTCCTGGCAGAAAGCAAGAAGTTGCTTATTTGTGGGACATAGATTTGGATTTTTACATTGAGGTCTTCATGACTTAGATTAATTAAACACTGTTACTATAAGTGTTTCTGGATTTAAACACCTGGAGGAATGTAGGGAGAAGGATTCTTGAGATGCTCCACAGGATTCTTTGCCTACATTAGCACACCAAACAGATCCAGAACCTTGGCTCAAGCACCAAAGCACTGGCATGCAGTCACCATATTGTTAAGTTGTTCACACAGTTCTGGGCTTGATAACATTCCCCCAGAGAGTAGCTGATACAGTTTGGGGTTTCTGTGGGCCAGAAGCCTTTCATAAATGGAAGTCTGATGAGAAGCCACCAAAAGGGATGGGGTTTGAATATTTAACTGCCAGTTTACATGCTGAATTGTAATATGCTGGTTCATCTCAGGACTGAGAATTACACCAGCTGTATCTAAATTTGTGTAATTCCTCTCCTTTTATGCAAAATAATGATGCTTCATATGAAAAGACAGTTCCAGTGAGTCATTATTTTGAGTTTGTGTGCTCTATTCCTCTCTGTAGAGAAAAGTGAAGTACTAGTTCTGTGGTATATGATGCTCATTTCTAAAATATTTTAGACATGACTAGTAATTTTTGATGTCTCAGATTAATTTAAATTAATTTAATCTAATTAATGTAAACATTTTATTTTACTTTTAAAAATAGAGCTTGTTGTAGAAGTCTCTGTCAGCTGTAACTCAATTGCATTTAACAAAAGCAGCAAATACTTCAGCATGTCCACAAAACAGAAAATGAGGTTTTCAAATTGGATATGCAAAACTAGACCCTTTTGAAATCTGAGATTATTTCTGAAAATCTGATGGGCACAAGTAAGTGAAATACAGAGATTGAAATGAGTGCAGAAGACTAATCAACTTGTAATAATTTAAAATTAATGCTAATAAAATTGGTGTCAGTTTAGACTATTAGATGAACAGAGTCCTTCCTATTGAGATATTCAGTGTTGAGGAGATAGATAGTCAAATTACAAGATAAACCATAGAAATACTGTGGTAAAAAATTGTGAAGGATGTGATTTTTAATGTTAACCTCCATATCTGTCTGGTGTGAACTTGATGTTCCCTGAAACTTGAGCACAATCATTCTTATTTGACTATTTATGGAGCCACTAAAATGAAGGAACTGTGTCTTCTCTCCAGCCAGCTGATCTCATGAGTGTGTGTTATGTCTTAGAAAGGGGAGTGATGAGCAGTGTTTTGCAGCAGTATGAGGAGAAATTAAGAATTTCATTTGGTTTTTAGAGTTGAAAAATTTCACTAAGGGAGATCTCCTTTTTGCATTGTAGCTCTGAGGGTTTTTTCCCTCTTTCCTTACCCTCTTTGCATTCATCCACAAGTAAATATAACAGAGGAAAGAAAAGAATTAACTGAAATTCATGTCTTTTAAATTCGAATATTCATAGATATTGCATGACAGATAATTCTACATGTTCTCTAACAAGTGTATGCAACATGTGTTTGCCCAGCTCTGGCTCTGTGTGTGTGCTTGTACATGCACTTGCATTGTGGTGAGTATCAGGGAGGCCTCCAAGGAAAACACAGGAAAAGTCCAACAAAATCGGAAGAACAGCACTTACTCTGAACCGGCTGGGTCTGATGTTATGAAAATACTTGAATGTAAATACAAACTATTTTCATGCCAACATCTTGGCCCTTGTGAAAAGTGGTGTTTGTTTCCCAGACCTCTCTCTGGAGTAATCTGCAGTAATTTATAGCCACTGTGAACAGCCACATCCCCTTTGTGTGGGACACATTTGTTTGAAATCAGTTAATCAGTTTCATGAAAGGAATTGCATTTTTTGAACGTTTCCCACTGATAGATGACAGAATATAGTCATTATTCTTTTCTGTGGTTTTCCTAAAGGGCTGTTTTCCCCACATTTTTACATCAGGAGGATGGAAAGCTTTTTCAACACCTGCTACAGTAGCTCTAAAATGAGAAGTCAGAAAACCATGTGCTTGCTGGACCTTCCTCTTGTTACCATGTTTACATCAACTTGTGTTAAAAGCCACCCACTGTTTCCATAGCAGAAATACACTTTGCTTCTGGAGAAGGAGTTAACTGGGAGTTATGATTTTGTTTGATGAAGCCATATGTTTTAATGGAATTATATATGTCAAACCTTGGTAAGTCAATGTGGTTGTATATTAATTACATAGAGGACATTAGTTGTTTTGAAAGCTGCAGATGTGAACCACTGGGATATTTACTTTTCACTTCAACAGTTACCACAGATCAAGTACACTGAAACATTAATGATGACTGGTTTTTTTCCTAGCACTGAACTGTATATTGAAAGACTATCAAAGTCCAGTATGTTCTGACCAGTTTCTTTTAGATATTCTACATGTGCAGTGTTTAATGTTTAATATCAGTTTTACTTGTCTGAAGATTTATGCCGTGACATGATTTCTGCTAAATCAAAGTCATACAGCAATGTACTTAAATGCATACACTAAACAAAGAAAGATCAAAATAATTCCATGGAATGATCCCAGAGAGTGTTAATGTTTGTTAGTCTTCTTCTAAGAACTGGAAGACATGAAAGTCTCTATAGTGGCTACTGTTATTAAGCTTCATTGAAAATAATTTGCATATTGTTACATGTGATTAACTGCTATGTAAATGAAATGGAATCATTTAAGGAATATTTTGAGGATATTAATCAGAGCTCTTATATGTATACTGAAGGCTGGATTAATTTATTCTAATTTTAGCCACTTCTATCAAGTCAACAATATTAATGTGTCAAGGACATTTTAGAATATCTGTTTACCAGTGCTTAGAAAGGCACCTGTCAATGCATGCATTCACATCAATGGGAGTGTCACTTCATAAAAATGAGGTTAGGAATATGTGTTTCCAACTATAAGCCTAGAATTGTGTATAAGATAACCTCTAGAGCTTTGGGGGACAAATGTGTAAGAAAAAAGGGTTTTTTTTTCCCAATGCTAGCCAGATTCTGGTAAAGCATTAGAACATACACCACAATGATTTGCATTCTTGACATGCAATGAATGGCCAGCTACCCTCTGTAAATGTCTGGTGCTTTATCACTATCAGTATTCTATTATGTAAAAACCTCAGAAAGAGGATCCTCAAATGAAGAAGGGACCCAATTTCAAAGCAAACAATCCTTTGGGATTTGAAATATTGTGCAGTAGAGTATCCATTGGGACATAGGAGTGCTTAAGTGCTAGCAGTTAAAGCTTATTGGAATTATGCTTCTTCTAAGAGAATAAAACAGTTTATCTTGACAGGCTACAAGTTACAGAGGATTTTATGATTAAATCAGAATTATTCATACCAATTTCACAAGTTCAAAAATCCAGAAAAATAAGAAAAGACTTCATGTGATGGACAACCTAAGTGGGTTATGTGAGAGCTCTAGAGACAGGTTATGAAAACTTTTCCCAGAGCACTGGCACAGACTGCCCAGGGAGGGTGTGGAGTACCCCTTCTGTGGAGAGATTCAAAACCCATCTGGGCTCGTTCCTCTGTGACCTCATCTAGGTGATCCTGCTCTGACAGGGAGGTTGGACTAGATGATCTTTCAAGGTCCCTTCCAACCCCTAACATTCTGTGATACTATGATTCTTGCACTAGCTGACATATAGTCTCATTCCAATGGATGTAGAAAAGATTTAGTAAAAAATATGTGTATTATTGTGGTCTCAGAGGTCACAATCCTGAGTGCTGGGATAATTCATTTTAAACAGCCAATGTTAAGAGAAGTGCTTGTCACTTAGAGCAACACTGACAACTGCTGTAAAAAGCACCCCCCAAGACAGCTTGTGATGCACATAGGCTGGACAAAAGTTCTCTTGTCTTACATTTTTCCAAAATTCAAATGATCTGTTTTCTTGGCCATTTCTCTGCTTTAAAGTTGTTCTTTAAAAAATCCAAATTCCTTTCCTTGCCTGAAGTGTCTCTGAAAGGCTTCCCTCTTTTGACACCCTCATGGTGTATTCTGGAACTGCTGATCACTTAGCACATATGGACCCCAGAATATTAGCTTTGGCAAGATCCCCAGGCTTTTTGCAAAATAAGAATTCCCACTTCCCAAGCCAACTGTAAGTGGAAGGTTCCCACAAAACTGGTGAATCCAGAAAGATTCTTGTAGGCCATTCACATCCAGAGAACTGAAGAGCTTAAAGCTGTTGACTGGCAATGCCACTTATGGTCCATTCTTCTGGTAAGAAGCAAGTTATTAAATTTTCCTTTTGAAGGCACATTGCTTGAAAATGCCAGAAAATTAGGATTTTTCTTAGCCAGTGCTAATAACACACAGTTTAAGCTAGAGAATTTTAATCAATTGCATTTTATTTTGCATGGATGAAAACCTGCTCCTTAGCAACAACTTAAGTAAGGTAAAAACAAAGATTCTGTGGAATTTTTTTTGTCTGCTACTTCCTGACCCGCTTATCCAGTAAAAACATGTATTCCTCAGTCCATCTCAGTCCCTGGAGCTGGAATCAATGGGAAGAATATCACAAGTAGGGGAAAATCATACTCCCATATTAACTTTAAGTTGGCTTTAGCAAACTAGCCTTTTTCAGCTATATTGGTATCTTGCCTACCAACCCTTGATTCAGAGGCAAGTATTAGAAATAGTTCTGTCAATTGGCTTTACAACTTAGCAAAAATCTGGTGCATGATTAAGATACTCCAATGATTAATTCATGCTCATGCAAGGAGGCAAAACTGCACTGCAGTCCAGCGACCTGAGAGTTACAGCTGCAGAAGTATTGAGGAGTTTCTCCCTGGGGTTTTGCAGACACGTGGTGCACCCTTGAACACCATTCTTCTGCAGGAGGTTGATTTTAACTCCAAGATGTTCATAATGGGGTTTGTTCAGGGCAAACAAAAGTTGCTCTGTAGTTTCTCCTTTAGTGGCAGTAAAAAGACTTCTGGGTGGGTGTTAATAGGATGCTGGGATTTATGTATACATTCCATCTCACAGATTCTTTTTATATGCATAATACAGGTACATATCCATACAGCTGTCTTTGCATGTTCAGAAACTCCTTCTCCTGATGCTGACACCAAGCCACAGTACAGCCTGGTACAGTATCAGGCAGGAATCTGGGGCTTGATTTACTTCTGTACAGAAATAGACTGAATCCTCATCGGTTTCCTAAAATATATTCTTCCTTTTCATAGGGAATTGCATGCTGGTTATAAACAGAGTATCACAGAAAAACTGGGAAACTGTGGAAGAAGTTTAACAGTAAATTTTATTTTTTCCTCAACTCATTTTCCACAGGCCAGGCAGTAAGAAGTAATTTAAAAATGCTGCCTTTTGTGTGGCTTTGAAACTAAAGCAAGTATAGGAACAGGAGAGGTAAATTTTTCCTCCTCCAATAGAAAAATTCTTGCAGGACTTATTTTTAGTAAAAATGTGTCCAGGTACATACCTGGATTTTTATAATTCCATCTGTAGTTCAACTACAGCTCATCTTCTGTTAAAATGACATTTTACAATGAAACAGTGACAGTGCAGATTTTTCCAGCTTCTTTTATTTTGTTTTCTATTATCAAATATTGATAATAGTCTACAGAAGGCAATAAACACTTGAGTGTGGGCTATGTGGCTAAACTTCTTTTTATTATTCCCTTAATTAGCTGGGAGCTTTTAGTATAAAATATAGATGTGTTTTTCCTTAATCAAATCACATGCATAATGAGATAGAGGACTACTGTTAGGATTGGAAAACATTAAACCATTATTAGTGGCTATATATTTACATACATAAATGGGAAAGAGATTAAAAGAATAATATATTCTACAGTATTTTTCTGATTTCTGTACAAACAGCACTGCTAAAAGATTCTTTCCTTTCCTACTTGTGAACGTGTTTGTTATCTCTTAGCAAACAGTTTGCAAATATATGAAGTGATAGAACTAGCAGAGTCCCTATAGAGAAACAAGAGCTTATCTGAAAATGGTGTCTGCTGGAAAAACCCAGCAAGTATGGGTCATCTTATAACCTAAGGCCATTACTATCTCCTAGCCCTTCAATTGCTTGTGTGAAATACATTGCCTCAGTCCAATTCCTAGCAGACAGGTGTCCACATCACTGGAGTGACCAGGTGGAGATGACTGCATTTTTTCCCATTAAAAAGGTGATTATAGCTAACACAGTGTAAAACATTAATATAAAGTACTTATAGTTCCCACAGCAGATGTTACAGAAACTTGGAATCCTGCTCACTGGAGAAAATTGTGCCCAGATGCTTGTACTTAAACTTTATGGTCTGAACTCTGCCCTCAGACATACACATAACTCCCAGAGATTTCAGGGGATGTAATGTTCATGTATGTCAAGGCTGTGTCCAACTCCTTCTGCAGAGTCCATATTGATATTCAGGCATATTGTGGGATGTGTGGTGGAAAGTCAGCATGCATGTCTGAGGATGATGAGGATGATAACACTACAGTAGCTCATAAGACCCCCATCAAACACCAGGTTCAAAAAGTATCAAGTGTTGCTCAAACACGAATCAAAAGCCACTGACATGTATATAAGCAGACAAAAAGAGGAAAGGAGAGAGAAAGAAGCAATCTAGAAAGTTAGAAAGCAAGAATGCAAGCAAGAAATAAAAGGTTGGAAACAGACCCAGAGTGAAATAAGTTGCACAAAATCACAGAGCAGTTCAGTGGCAGAACCTTGATGGATACTGCCCTGTGATTTAGATGACTGAGGATATCCATTTTTGTATCTATTCAAATATCCTCCAAGATCAGGAGGGAGCACATTTTGAGCAGTCATTTATTCCACCATTTCCTAATATGGTGCTCCCTTTCCAGAAAACAAGCAGAAACAAGAGTTTAATCAAAATCATTGTGTTTTGTTGTCTTTTCCAACTTCTGATACAACTTTCAAGGGGAAAGCCACTCTAACACACAGCTATCCTCACTCTATCAATGTATGGAGAGAAGCACTTTGGAGAGAAAGGTAATAGCAAACATGGATCAAGAAATAAGGCCTAAGGTACCTCTGGGAGATGAAACAGAGGAAGGCAGAGGATTACAGGTGCAGATCTAGGCACATAGCCAGTCATTCTGCAGCTAGCTCCTATCTTCTCATCATGTACAGTGCTAACCTGACCTTCTGAGAAGATGAGGAGCAAGCTAGTATTTAATGAGGAGCATAGTGTTCTTAATGGTGGAAATGTAGGTCCTAATTCTGCTCATGTAAAAGAAATGTTGTAAGAGGGAGGCTGCTGAGGGTGTCCCATGGGATCTCAGGTGTAATTTGGCACTGCCTGAATTTCACAACTTATCTATGCTACTGTTGGTGCTGCCAGAACTTGCTTGCTCAAACTTTATTCCACATGTTAGCATTTTGCTTTGATAGGAGGGCAGCCCATTTACTTTCCCCAGGTTGTTGCAGTGTGTGGTCAGGTGAAACTTTCCCAAGGGAGAGCAAAGTTAGGCTCCCCTCGAGGTCCTTTGGGATGCTTTCCAGGGAGATGTTCTGCTCAACAAGATGGGGTAATATCACATTAACAGGTAGACTTCAACCTTTATGGTTAGGCCACAGTGGTGACTACAAGGAGTAGCAGGGAACAAATACACAGCAAATTTAAGAAAGATGGAGCCTTTCCCAATGAAGAGGACACAGTCTATTCAAACCACAAAAATAGTGAACAGTTAGAAAGCAAGATAGGAGAAAATAAATTGCTATGTTAGGATACAATAAGGTTAGGGTAAGATTTATTTTGAGCTTTTTTATTATTTAACATCTTTTCCCAGTTTCATGTTTTGTGTTCTGATAAAGCTCAGCTTCAGCAACTGAGAGCCTTCAGATAGTTTTGCTATCAGGAGAGGTATGGTAGTTCCCAAGGGAGATATTAGCTGACTGAGTGTCCCCTCTCTTTTACTACTGGTGGTAACAAGTTCTGCTTGTGTACCAGCAGCTCACAGAAGCTCTAGTTATTGTTCAAGACATCAATGTATGCACTGACCCAACCAACACAGGTCCATTTGAGATTATATACTGTGCCTGTCATCACTGTTTTTGCATGCTTATGTATAATAGCTTGATCTTTGACACAGTTAATGAGAACATTAATTTTAACTGCTATGCAAGCTGCTACACAGTCATCATAGTAAATACATCCTGAGTTTTTTTCTGTTTTTTAAGTATTAGGGCATCAGAAATGCCCCAATGAACACTGTGTTCAAATAGAAGGTTAAGGCATTTTAGCTGTTCTTTTCTTCATATTTGCAGCGTTGGAGATGGGATATGGTGTGTCATAAATTTAGCTAACATGCTGCTTGATTAATCTGTCAGCATAATCTGTTGCTAATGTCCTAAGGGCTGTTGTAAATCATGCTCCTAGAAAAAGCAGTGGCTAGATATAATTTGTTTTAATGGACATTAATAATGGTACGTAGAAAAAGGGATTTCTTACTTTAATGTGGGATTTTGAAAAGTTCATTCAGCTCTCTAAATGCTGATTGTCTGACATGTACACCTACATGCTCCCTGTAGGAAAATAGACATATCAGAAAGTTGTTTAATTCCTTCCCAAAATGAGTGGAATGAAACCTCCCTGGAGATTCCTTCCTCTTTTTTGATGACTATTGAGTGATCCCAAGGCAACACATTTGAATGACTCTATTAATTTTTACCTGGCACCTCTCCAAGATTATGCTACCAATGTATATTTAACATGGCTGCATTTGCCTCTGAGTAGACTAACACCTAGGAAAACATGGTCTTTTAAGCAGCATCTATAAAGATAGGGTCCTTTAAATAAAAATTATATTTCAAAATCACAGTGGGATAAGGGCACATCTGATATTTATGTAGTTCCTTGGATGAGCAACTGAGGTCCATAATTTCCCTTCTTGGCTCTGCAAAATGAAAAGTATTGTGTTTTGGGAGAACCACTACTAGTTATACTGCACAGACTAATCATGTGTTGAAAAGGATTTAGACAATTAGGCATTAAAGCGGTTTTGATAGATTTTGGAGAATTTATTACTTATTATCATTACTCATCATGACTCATTAGTATTTATTATTCAGGAAAGAAAAAATGATGATCAGGCAACCAAATGAAATAATATATAGAAGAAATCAACTTTATCATATTGAAAGCATCAGGACCAAGCAGTGTTCACCATAGCTCCAGGAAAAGGGCTCATGAGCACAAGCAGGAAGAGCATCTGGAAGAGACATTGCTGAAGGTACTCCCTGGTTGTCAGGTCTTGGTGTAGGCACTGTGGAAATTATCTCACTGTTGTGTGGAGAATTGAATATCTTGTCTTGTCCAACCCACTTCAATCTTTGCAAGGCTCTTGCATTTTAATGAAGCATTTGATTACTTTTGGTGGAGAAAGAAGGAGGTACATCAGATACACATCACTGCAGGAGAACTTTTGAAGTTCTTGGGAACTTCACAGTGAACCCAGTGAGGAAGCACTATGCTGACAGAAGAAGGGAAGGCAGGAAGGCTAGAAATTATGACACCCCTGACCCCAGGCCTGAACTGGGACTGATGCAAATTTTTTCATTAGAAACACTAAGATTACAGTTTTACTTAACATCTGAAACACAAGAACTGGTAAGAAACTGAGGATCACTACAATACAGATAAGATATGAATTCATACATGGCACTAGTATGAAGTATATAAAATACTTTACTGTATCAATAACAAAGGAAAGTGAGCACAACTAAAAAAAGAGATTAAATATTTAAAGGTGAAACTTACATTTCAGCTTTAAAATTCTCAGCAGATGGCCAGCCTGTTAAGAAGGAAATCCTGCCCACCCAACCTGAAGTTAGAGGCTACGAGTGGGATTCTGTTGCCTAAGGGTGGGCATCCAGGGGCATTTGAAGTGCCTCAGAGTATCCAAGATACCTGAGTGAAGCTGGAACATAGATCCCATGACCTCAGGAAATTGTGCTTCCTTCTGCAGAGTCAGGTGGAAACCAGGTAGGACATAACTCAGTGCCTAAAATGACACTGAATCCTTCTGTTTAGGCAATGCAATCTCTCCCTTGGTTTCAAAACAAGGATAACTTGGGTAACTGCTGATAACTCATGTATAGCTGTAGAAACAATGCTACATATATATATATGTATGTATGTATATATATACTGTTGGTCACTACAACCAAATCAAATAAGCAACACTGATCTTCAATGCCTGGGGAAGGATGAAGGATTTTTTTTGGTAGACTTCAGGAGGTTGGGAAATGCTGGCTGGTGACTGCATGCTGCCAGGACTGAATGTCCTGAGAATTTCAAAATACTGTTAATGTTGATTGTCTAAGTCAGAAAGCGTTGCATACAGCACAGGACAACTATGCATTAGACATCAAGTTAGTAGAATAATTTCCCAGTACTTGTGGTTCAGCTCAAGTGTTTGTGACTTGATTATAGTTTCTTTGTATAAACATCATAAAATCCTAACCATCTGTGCAGGGCTGTACAACAGCCACACAGCCACACACCCGCACGCACTCCCGGCTGCTCAGGCACACACACACACACACACACACACACATGTATTAATTCCTGCAGCATGTGTGCTTGTGCATGTGCCTGTGTGCACACCCCTGGTGCTTTAAAAAGAGCAGTTTCACAAAGCTGAAAACAATCACAAATCAAGTCATCTGGGAGGAAAAATTTAATCAGAAAAACGTGAATGATAATTAAGAACTGTTTACTTCAAACCCTAAAAGGCGTAATCCCACAACTGAAAATATTGTTCAAAAGAAACAAAATGCTTACCAATGAAAGCAGCAGCAACAATACCTCTATCTAGAACAGGTGTAGCAAGAAAACAATTTATAATGTGGATTTGTTTGGGCTTTTTATGTTGGAAGCTGCAGAAAAGTGATGAAGAGGAAATCTGGCTGTCAGTGTTAAGGGTAATATGAAGAAAACACTTTTTGGGGAAGAAAAGGAAAATTAATAGGGTTATTGATCCATTTTTGGAACAGTAAATAACAATGCATAAAAAGACATCTGTGTTTAACAAATATTTTTGTTCTGAATTGAAAGAAAAAGGTAGATAATACATTTACATTATGTAAAAATATTATCTAGTAATAATCAAAGTTCTTAAATAACTATCAGCACTAGATCCAGATTTCTTACATTTGCAAGTTTTAAAATAGCTGCTCAAGGAAGATTTCAGAATCAATAGCATTCACTTTCAGTAAGACTTTGGAAATACGAAATATCTGGAAGAAAGATAGTGCCGAGCCCAAATGTAAGAAGGAATTAGTATGGTGATGCTGGCAATTACAGGATTGTCAGGAGGATGCTGATTTCAGACAAAAACATAGAATATGTATTAATCAACTAAGTAAATTTGAATCAATTAAAAAATACCCAGCACTTGCTTATGAAAATGGATATCAAAATTCTTCTACATAGCAATAACATTACAGCATATATTTTACTGATGATAAGTGAAAAAGGTCAGCATTATATGTCTTAATTTTTGTTGATGTTCTTTCACTGGGGTGGAAAAGGCATGGAGTCAACATAACATATTAAATTGATATAATATTCCTAAGCAATAGAACCCATTCTTTCAAATGTATGACAGATATGTGGTTTTAAACTTTAGGGATTGGAGTACTCTGGATGTGTAATGTGTTGATATTTATAATAATACTTAGGATTAAATCTAGATTACAACATAATTTTTTTGCATACTTTTCTGATCTTAAATGTAAATCACATAAAAAGACATTGCAGCA
The DNA here is from genome assembly GCA_013399015.1 of Galbula dea. Lineage (NCBI taxonomy): Eukaryota > Metazoa > Chordata > Aves > Piciformes > Galbulidae > Galbula > Galbula dea. The sequence continues at coordinate 416,658 of VWZX01006809.1, forward strand.
AAGCAAAAATAATGGAAAGAGCTTTCATCTAGCAGTATATATTATCTACCATCTCACTTCACAGCTTGATTTCAGCAACTAGTGAGTTTGTCACAATTCAATACTTCATTTGGGAAACAAACTTTTACCTCTCAGGAAACCATAGGTATTCCAGAAGGACTGGAAAACATGCCAAAAGGCACCGTGTACATTTTTTGAATAAGAAATGCTGCACAGAGGCATTCGGCAAAACATGCAACCTTCAGAAATCTTTTGATGTGAAATGGTCTAGTACTCTGTCTTCAAATCCTCATTTTTGGTCTTCTGAAACTTATAAAATATATATCAATTTCTATCTTGACTGTAGAAATGAGAATTATCTCACATAAAGAGAGCTTGACAGATTATAGAATCCTACTGTGCATTATTTCTTCTGTGCTTCATGGTGATTTTAGTTCTACACCAAGAGTTTTGTGAACTTAAGAGGAAAAAAAAAGTCCAACTTTATTAAGATGATTTTTTAAAACACCTGAACTGTGTATCTGAGAACACTTGAGACAAATACAAGGTACACAAAGGAAAATGAGATTTCTCCTTCATTTCCCTTCAAACAAAGTGTTGTTTCTTATTTACTCCAAACAGACAGACTTGTTGGGGGACAAAATATGTGTGTGTTGCTGAAATAATAATACCAGTCAACTGGGTGTGATAATTCAACCAGAAAAGTTGTTTCCCAGAAAATCTGGGACATTTCTTCAAGGTCTTGTATTCAGAAAAAGTATTTCCCCATAAGTGAGAAACAATATAAGCACACAGCTCCCTCAGAAGCCCTGACCAAACAACCAGTAAACAAAAACAAAACACAAAGTGTTCCCCTGAAGACCAGACCTGAATAAGCCTTGTTTTTGTGGGGAATCTTTCTGAATGGCTTCTCTGGTGTCTAGTAATGTCACCCTGCAGATGCAGCAGCTTTTCTGACAGTAACCTGTGGTCTTTTCTTAATCCAGTAGTCTGTTTCCCAAATAGTTTAGGAGCTTAATATTTACAAATTGTTCTGCTGACAAACGTGGTTGAATTTGGTGAATAAGGAAAAATGTCTTGGCAAGTTGGGATATATGACAAAATAACAAGACTGTGGGCCAAATAAAAGCCTTCACTGTGCTCACATCCCCTATTCCAAGCAGGATTTTTCATCTATTAAAGTGGGAAATGCCAGAAATTCCTTGAAATTTATGATAATGCTGCTGTTTTTAAGTCTGAGTCAGATGCAGCTCTGGTACTGATGGTGGCAGTTCCACCAACAGACATCTTGTCTTCTCAAATTCCAGAACCTGGACCTGGCTCCAGAATTGTGGGGAGAACTTCTTCCTTCAACTTCCCTTTACCTCACTGCCCCCACATCTTAAGCCCAACAGGGTATATGTAACCTGGGCTGCTGCTGCCAGGCTGCAGTCAGAAGACCACAGTTTCTCCAAGTTCTCTTTGGTATGTTGATATGATGCTGAGATTGTTTTTAGCTGCAGCATGGAAATGGCCTGTGAGTACCATCAACAAGCTGGGAGGTTGCAGCTGACAAAATTCTGCCTTCAGGTCTCTTAGTCTGCATTATCAGTATTGGGTTCTCACCATCTCTTGGCTCACTTGGTAGTCAGTGAGGACCAATAGGGACAGCCTGTCCTCCCAAGCCCCTCCCAGCTACAGCTAGGTTCTGCAGCCCCTCACCAGCTCTCTGTTTGCAGGTTCTAGCTCAAAGTCACCTGCAGATCAACAAGTTGAGCACAACCTGTATGCATGTTTACATGTTGCTTTATCCTTATATTACTGCATTTTGGCCCACTGGGATTTCTGGTGGATTATCATGACTAAGGAAAACTCACAAATAATTTACTTAAGTTTTCACGAATCATTTTTACAATAACCTACATATTCCACCAAAATGGTCTCAATACTTTTTAATGTGCCAACTTTAAACAATGCTGGCTTTTTAAGAACATATTAGGAGCTGTTTGTTGTAAGGATTTAAAAATTGAAACAACTTTGGAATTTTGAGTCTTTCTGCAAAAAAGTTTTCATTTTTATCACTGTCACTAATGTTCCTATCCTGAATAGATCTCTTGATAACTAGAACAAACTGAAATAGTTGAAAATCTTAAAAATGGAAAGAGACCATAATTATATTTATTGGTATGCTGAATTCTAGTTGTTGATGGAAATTACACAGAATCACAGAATCACAGAATCATTACGGTTGGAAAGGACCCTCAAGATCATCTAGTCCAACCGATAGCCCTACACTACTCTTATCCCTAAATCATCCCCTGAAGAAACACATCCATCCTCTTCTTAAAAACCTCCAGGGATGGTGACTCCACCACCTCCCTGGGCAGCCTATTCCAATATCTTACCACTCTTTCAGTAAAGAAATTCTTCCTAATATCTAATCTAAACCTACCCTGGCACAGCTTAAGCCCATTCCCTCTAGTTCTGTCACTAGTCACAAGGGAGAAGAGGCCAACATTTTCCTCAAGTAGTATGACAATAGCATAAAAATAGACTCCTCCATTTGTTACAAAATATCTTACAAGAATTGATATTGTAGTTATAAGCCTTGCATAACCTTATGTGCCAGTTACCTTACTGAGCTAAGCACATTTAACAGATGAAGTTGAAGAAGTCTAGCAATCACTTTGTAAAACAAGTCAGAGATCTCAGCTGAGCCATGGCAATGGTTAAAGTCCTGTCCTTTGGGAGAGTGGGAGCTAGTTACAAGCACTCAGAGGGGATGTTTTTGAGTAATTTCCTTTTTGACTTCCATAAATCACTTAGTACTTTAATTGCAAATGCGTTAGCAGCAGACCATGGCCTAAGCAGGTTTATGGATTTTCATTTGTTCACAAGATTACCCCATATTTTTCTTGGTTACTTAAAATCCTTTTAAATGTTTTTCTCTTATCTGCAAACTATAATAGTGATTGTGCTTCAGGCTGCTTAATTATTAGTCTTTATTTAACAAAAGAAGTAATTAGATATTGTTTGATACAAAGCATACTTCTGTTGAACACAGTTCATTTTCTTGGCTAAATGAAATGTGAAGTGGGAGAGGAAAGGACAAACATTAGACTTTTCTCATTGAAGACTCACTTTTTCCAAGTTCACAAAGAAGTTACTAAAATAGATTTATTTTGCAAACTTCTGATTTTTTACAAGGATATTTCCATCCACAATACAATTTGTCTGCAAGTTCTAGAATTTTCTTTTTTTCACCTAGCTTGAAATAGGATGATTGGTTCAGATTGGTAAAATAAGTCATATGGTATTAATTCTGTTAATTAGGACATTCTAGATCTGCTGAGTCCAGCCCATGTAGTAAGGGGGCTTCAAAAACTGTGTTTGGTTTTTAGACAACTTTAAAATACAGGGAAGCAGAATAATCTGCTCTTCACAACCATGATGCACAGAAGAGGAATAACCAGTTTAACTTGTAATAAGGTACAATTTTGCTATATATTAGGAAAAAAAGCCACAGTCAAGGAATGGAGTAAATTGTCTGGAGAGACTGTAGAGTCCTGGTCACTGGAGAATTCAAAGCCAGATATGCATATGTCTGTCACAGTGAATATATGGACCCTGTGTGGGCACATAGATATATTAAATGTTATATTTATATGATTTGTGAGCCTTTTTTATGTTATTCTCTGATGTTATGTCCTTTTCCTGAGTCACTCTCAGATAAACAGAAGGATACTTAGTGGTGTGGTATGGAAAGCAGTATGTACTGCTTCTGAAGCAGCATGAAGAAGAAGAATAATGAATGAGAATGAGCAGGAGCTCACAATATGTGTAACAGATATTGCTTGTTTCACATAACATATCACTGGTAAATGTTTAAAATTTAGTGACAGAAAGGGTATAAAAAAAAAAAAGACTAGAAAATTCATCCAGAGCAGCACAGTAACAGAGACATTCTTGACTGTTCCTTCAAAGGCACTGGAAAAGAACAAACCATCTGCAACAGCTGGTTCAGAGAAAGGTAGGCAGTAGGCCCTTTTCCAGCATAAGACTCACCAAATGGTGATGAGGAAATGAAATTTTCTGTTTCAAGGCAGAATATGTGATAATACAGTTGGATGGAATTGTCCTCAATAGGGGTGGTCTGCATGGAACAGGGAACAGGATTTGATATAGTCCTTTGCAGACTCCAGCAGCCATCCATCATGAGATAATATTTAGGATTTAGAGATGATTAAGCTAGCTGAAAACTTGCCTTTGCTCAGCTTGTTTTGCTGTTGTTTATATTTGCTGTGCTTGTATATTTTATGACTTGGATAAGTAAACAATAAAATCTGCCTTAACTCTATTTTATAACTTTTAGTCATAAATGATATTTTGGACATATTTTGTGATCCTGCTAGGTTACAAATTAGCCTGCCTGCTGCTCTTCTGTATCAGCATTAATGCCATCTACTTTCCACTGAGCAGTGCCAGAGGTACTTGGAGGTCATCCACTCCAATGCTAACTGGTTTTGGTTCCTGTCTTGTGTTGAAAACTGATGAGGATGTTGTATTTCAAGACAGGAGTATGCCTTGGAGAAGATATTGCTGGCAACATCATCTACAGGCTAATCAGAAAAGATCAAGTGTCTGCTGCTAAATTTGCAGGGTCTGCATGATTTTTTTTCCTTCTAAATATCCTGGCCCAAAGTTTTAATGTAACTGCTTATTAGTCAAAACAATGAGAGGAGCTTCAAGGGACTGGATGCAATGCACTAAGGGCCCTGTGAGAACAGTGATAGTTAAGTAAAGCCATGTGAAATATGAACATTTAAAAGACTGTACACAGTTACAGGACTCACAAGACCATAACAAAATTGTCATGGAGATGGGTGTCTACATATACATATACATGTTTATCAAATGACACTGTAGAAGCTGTACTTAATCTAAGAATTATGTTTGGGTGATGGAAAGTTTACCTTGAAGAGCAATGAGGATGGAGGGAAAGGATTTCTTCTTCAGTGAGGGATTTTTCTGAAAAGAGTGGACTAGAAAACAAAGGTAAAACAATACAGCAATTGAGCCCAGATCATGTACAAACAGGAGAGAACACCATCAGCACGGAAATTATACTTGTAAAAAAAACCAACCCACCATGAGTGATATAGCATGGAAAAAAAAAAAAAGAAGTAGGCTTTGGGATCACTGAAATTAGGGTTAAAAATCCTGATGGCAAATCATATGTTTTATCCAGGTTTTTTGTACAAATATATTATCACCTGATTTTGTATTCAGTCTGGCCTGAAAATGCCAGCTTTTCTGATAAATGCATGTGGTCAGAGAACATCTTTTACCAAAAGAAAGTTTTCTTTCCTTTTTTTTCCCCCTTTTCATTTTCATAAACCAATGAAGAAACTGTCTGACATAAAAGACCACCAGGAAATTGAGCATGCTCCACAAAAATGTAGGCTGGCTGGATAAGATACATGCCACAGAAAAAGAACTTCTGTATCTTAATCTGAGGGAGTGCCAACTGAAAGCTACATCCACAAGAAGTAGTTAACTAGCCAAGTCTTCCTGGAGAAAATGTTCAGCTCCAGAAAGTAAATAAATTTAATGTGTGATTTTTGATATGCAGTACATAGTTATTGAAATAGCTGGTTATAGAGCTGTACTTGTCTACTGGTAGGATCACAGAGGAGCTGAAGCAGTCCTACTAGAGGTAGGTGCCAGCTCCCAGAAGATAGTTTATTGCTCTGTAAACCAGCAGAAGGTGCATCTCCTTCCACAGGCCAGAGCTTTTGGTGTTTCTTCACAGGGGGTCTAAGAATCATAGAATCATCCTTGTATTCATAAGCAACATAGTTTTGAACAGAAATTTTGAACTATAAAAAACCTTATAAAGCTTATAAAGCTTCAAAGCATTCAGTCACCAGAAAAAACTCAGGTAATAAGTGCATATGAAACATCCAGGACAGGAAAAACTGTTAAGGACTGTTTGAGAACTCTCATGCTGGCATTTTGTGCTTATGGTCTCTGCTAAGCAAAGTCACATGGCATCCAGAGGCAGGATTTCAGGAAGACATGAAAATCCACTACTTTAATCCATGTATCCATCCACTTCTCTTCTGGTGAAGTATTCATACAAAACAGTTTATGAGTTTCTATATTTTTCTCTCTTCCACTAGGCTTGTCTCAATACCACACATCCTAAAGGCTGAAATGACCAAGAAGCATGATGCAGTCTTTTCCTTGCTACATACTGAATGCTCTTTGCAGGTATTGACTCTGCAAAGTTCAGAAATGTGTTTAGTCCAGGTTCATCGATTTGGAGCAACTGTTTAGGAGGCCATTGCCCCTGAAGATACCTCAAGGCCCAGTGACTCACCCAGTGGACATTGTCAGACTCCAGCATTCTCTCCTGTTCAACTTGCTGAGTGAAAATGAGCAAATGGAGGTAGTGGAATCCAGGTCAGTGCCTCACATGTCATTTGGTGGTCTTTCGGTTGTTGATTGCTTTCTCCCTCGTAAGGTCTTTGATTTTAATCAGATCATTGTGTGCACATATGGATATTCCTGGTGGCCTAACCAGTGAACATAATTAAAAGAAATGATTGCCTTTCACTTTAAGCAAACATCTGGTTTTACTTGAAACAAGATGACTTAGCTGTTTCAGAAACATTCTTGTAACCCTGGATTCACATTTTCATCTTAAAATATATATTTTTTCTGTTCAAGCAGCATGTTAATGTAAACACTATATATAACTGACAACCAAAATTTTCAGAAGTATTTGGTGCTCTGAGCATTAGTGAAACCACAAGAATTATTACATTTTTGATTTGATCTCTGTAAATCTGTTTCAACAGTCACTCTGATTTAAACAATTATTCTGATTTATACTCTAAGAACTATAATTTGCAGAAAATGTAACCATGTGAAAACATGTTTTTGTATAGTATATCTTGGCAACCTTGTTTTGTTGTGATGTCATTGCCTTAGATTTCATGGAAATACTGAGGGAATAAAAGGAAAACAAGACCCTCCCTTTGAAGTAGATTCACATATCCCCTCTCTCCACCCCTAAGAAGATTTTAATGTATTTTTTCCATAATGACACTGAGTTTTCTGTTATTGCTTGACTGACATTATAGTTAGAAGTGTTCAAAAGACTCTCATGAAAGGAATTTGAGAGCAGAGGATTTGTCACCTTTCACTTCTTCCTATCAGGTAGGAACCATCATTTGCATAATGAGCTATTTTGAGATCCTGGTTTGTTTTGTTTTTTTTCCTTTCTTTCCTGTTGTTACAGTGCCAGATTGTAAACAGTTAAACACAAACATGTACGCAAGATACACAGAGCAGAGAAAATGAAATTTCAGACCATTTATCAACAGCAGAAGTAGCATTGCAGCTTTCTCCATTAGAGCTCTCTCTAATCTGGTTTATTGTAACATCTGAGGGAAGATGACTGTGCTTTATTAAACCAATAGCTCTCATTCACTTTTTCACATCTGCTCTTTCTAAAATAAAATAAAATAAAATAAATAGAAGGTTATTAAGACTAGCCCTTCATTATAAAAAGCATACGTTATAGATATGTACAAGAGAATGAAAAATGGCAGAAGAAAATGTCTTCATATGGAAGCAATCCATCTGGATACACCTAGATATGGTACATGGGGATTTCCAGTACTATTAAAAAGGTTATCCCTAGTACAAGATATTAAAAATATGCCTTGTATGATTTAGGGATTTTAAACATCTCCAGTGCTTTTACTGAAAGAAAGGAAAGAGAAAGAAAGGAGAAAAAAGGAGAACATCACATTTGGAAACATTGCTAACTGGCTTCACATTTTTCTCCTTCCCAGCACCAACAAGAAAACACATCAGAGGCAAGCTCATGCCTGTCAGATGTGATCATATGCTAAAACAAATGACACCACTTGCTAATTTCATTTCCCCAGCACGTGCATGTGTGCGTGTGTCTGGCTGTTGTGTGTCTGGGATGTTTGAAAACAACAGCTCTTTCTTATCTGCTTAGTTGCACAATAAACTACAAAAAATTTTCTTGTTGTGGCTGACTCTGCACTCAGTTGCACTTCTGTTAATCATTGAAATCAATGAAATTGATCTAGAGAATAGCTGGAGAACTGAGCTATCGTTACTGACCCTGTAAATATCATTAACCACAGTGCTTAACTACTGTGAGTATTCCCCTTCAGCACTCTGTACCAGGCATGGGACCAGTCAACCAATGTATCCATTGACTACTACTGAGTCTTTATAGGATCAGATGATTAATAATTTTTTAAAAAATATTTTTCAAGGATAAAAACCCCCACAAATAGTTTGTGTTGTTTCTAAGTTTATGTGTTTGCTATTAAGTAACACTTTCCATCTAGGCTATCTTCAGAAATCTACTTTTCAATGTATTATTACCAAAAAGCCCCTTTCATTTTGTGAATTGGAAACTATTTCAGCTCCACCTGCAAAAGTAAATGAGCAAAATGAACATTGGACATGACCTCAGCACTAGTCATATATCATGCTCTAAGTATTGAAAGCAATGTTTTATAAATCTCTACAGCTATATCCATAGATTTGAGTAATTTACCATATTTCCTTCCAAATGCCAATCATGGACTATGTCTCTAGTAAATTTGGTTCTTGGTACAATAAATAAAATTAATGTTCATGTATTAAGAAGAGTTACTGTAAATGATTGCTCCCTCTTTCGGGACTGTTGCTTTAGCAGTTGGTGTAGGAAATGAAGTCGTTCTGGGGGGTAGGAAACACCAAGAGTTGTAGAGTACATTTGAAACTCAGATTTAAGCTGAACTCAACCTGCCTCCATGTTAGTCATTTCAAGGTCTACTGCAGGTGGTCTTCAGACAGAAGCTCAAAGGAGGCCATTTGTGCCGAAACATGGAGCTGGGAGGGTAAGTGATGGAGCGTTCACTGGGAACAATAAAGCTTTCATGCCATGGAAAGAGTGAAGAACCAAGCTCAACAACTTGGAAGAGTGTTAGTGAGTAGAAGGTAAAAATAAGCAAATAGGTTTAAAAAAGCATACAAGAAAAGGAAGGACAGACTTTGTTTTTGGACAAGCATGGAGACAGTTTTCAGAAGAGACACTGCTAAATTGCTTTTGTTCTGATAAAGCATTCTTCATAAAACAAGTAGAATTCAATCCTAGCTGAAACAGCACTGTCAGTGACAGTTTTTCCCAGTCCTACTTCAGTTGAAATTCATTATTCATTTTAATTGTTATTGCACTTTCCTTTTTCCCAGTCCATCACTTTCTCCACAGTTGGCTTTCTACCCTACAGGAATTAAAACTCAGGGTAAAATCTTGGCGCTGATGAAGTTAATATAAGTTTGGCCTCTGCAAGAGGGTCTGGATTTTACATAGATGTTTAAGAAGTTCTGTGGGAGAATTCATGCCTTCACTTAGGCATTTGGCAGTTAGGTATTAAAGTCTCTTTCTTTCCACTGGCCTCGCTTATTGATTTTGATTAGGCATTTAAGTTGAATTGCAAAGGGTCATTGTTATTATTTTATTCTGAATTTCAATAGTCAAGTACCTAAAGAGGAGCTAGGAACTGAATATGGTTGTGTCCTCCAAGCTTTGTGTAAACCTAAGCAGAGAATGTAATAATCCCTCCAGACATGACAAACATAAAGTAAAGGCAGAGAAGTAGCACAGAACAGGAATAATGTGGTGGCAAACATCAAACTGTTTTCACAATCATGTTCTGCTTCTGCTGTTGTCTTCTCAGAATGTATTTAAAACAAATAGGTAATTAGCCACTGGAAAAAGAGCCTGAACATGGCACAGTTGATATTCCATGTGGAATCTTAATGAATTTTCCTGTAGAAGAAGTATGTGGCCGACTTTATTCGTGAGCATTGTCACTGATGTAAGTGGCGTGTGTCATTTCCAGGTGACAGATTAACACCTAATAAACCTAATAAAGAGATTAAGGAGTTAGCTGATTGAGAGTATCAGAACATGTATATGAATGAAAGACAAAGAGTGTCACTCAGCTGTTGTTAATGGAGGCTTAGTGCTACTGTAATAGAAGGGCTGTCTTCACAAAACTGGAAGTTCAGTAATGAGAAAAAAATCCGATATTTGTAAGTCTCAGAAACACTGGTTTTGGCATCTTCAAGTGCTGTTATTACTATGGCACAGTATAGTCGTGTGATCAGAAAGTAATTGTATGTTGTCAAACACGTTTTTCACAGAGCAAAAGGATACTTGGAGTATACCAACACAAACTGAGTTTAAAATTTGTAGGTTTTTCCACACAAGAAATCTGTGAGTGTAGTCACACAAGGAAACTGACAGCAGTGCTGAGGTTGTGGGTCTGAAAATTTTCATAACCTACTCTGTATGTAAGGTAAAATTCACCCTTTCACCTTCTGGATTTTTAGGGCTTCTGAAGTTTAGCAGAGTTCACCATGGACCTGAATTCTGCTTCTGTTAAATAGGTTAGTGAATCAGTTATTTATACTAGAAATAGAAGAATGGGATTACAATGCATGAAAACTCTTGCTGCTGCAATGATATGTGTGGTTGAAGTGGGTGTAGAGTATTTGTAGGTCTGATGGAAGCATTTCTACCATTTCTATGTGTTTAACAGCACTGTCAAGGCAGAGGTAGAGTACAAAAATACCATCATGCTCCACAACATGAAATGAGAGAGGTTGTGTCATTCTGCTACAACATAGAACAAGTCTCAGTTATTGAGTGCAGCTCTGGCTAGAAAAATTTACATCCTCACCAGCTATGTCATGGCTGATCTACACTGTCTCCTTCTCTTATTAAAGCCATACATATAGTAGACATATGCTTACACTGGCTTATTGCCCTGTCATGTAGGAAGGGGAGTGTGGAAGAGTGGTTTGAGAGACTCATACTCCTGTGTGTGTGCCATGCTATATACATAATAGTCCTTGCCCTGCATTCTTCAAAAAGGAACTTATTAATGTATAATGTCATTGAGCCATTCAATGCTACAAGGCAAGCAGAGGCTGAAAACATCACAACTGTTTAGAAATATCAGGGCATCGGTGGAGAAGCAGTAGGAAAGTGAAGAGAATAATGGGTTATGGCCCCTAGCAGGCAAGTGACAATTCCCTACCTTCCCTCTGCTTGCCTTGATGGGCACTGACTGTGTTCACAGGTCTGCACACCAAATTCACCTTCTGGCATGGGAATGTTAATTTATTTGACAGCACTGTGTGGAAGCAGTGTGGTGGTTTCTCTTTCCCCTTCCAAAATTGGCCTTTTCCGTTTGTATGGGAAACTAACCACTTCTGTGGAAAATCCCCAAATCTCTTGGTGAGTCAGGTCCAAGCTGGAGTACATTAACATACCTCCATTAGTGTTAATTAGAATTTAGACAAGCTGAAGGTCAGATGAAGCAAATTGTGATCCTAAACTTCCAGAACAAAGAAAAAGAAACAGTAGGTCAGGTATACTGTCTGAAATGCTGCCAAGTTATTTAATAAACTAATTTAAACTTAAATTGATATCCTTTTAAATTTGGCAGCTTTCCTCTGTACTGTGCAGACCTAAGTATTTTGTAACAGTGCATTGGGTGAATCAGTCCCATTTTTTCTGACATTTAAAACTGTTTCACCTTCTGAGTGGACAGGTCTGACACAGAGGTCCTATAGCCAAGTATCCTGAAAGATCATAGAATCATAGAATCACAGAATGGTTTGTGTTGGGAAGGACCTTTAAAGGTCATCAAGCCCAGCCCCCTGCAATGGGCAGGGACATCTTCAACTAGGTCAGGTTGCTCAGAGCTCCATCTAGTCTGACCTAGAATGTTTCCAGGGATGGGGCATCCACCATTTCTCTAGGCAACCTGTGCCACTATTTCACCATCCTCATTGTAAAAAAATTCTTACTTCGTGCTCAGGTTTTGGAAGGAATGACTATAGTAGACATGAAGTTAAAGCATCTTGTTTCTTTCTGAATCTTATTCTTTTTGCTTTAAGTGAATTGCTTTCCTTTCAGTGTGCTACAGCCTGCTCCAATTTTACTGTTATCATTACCTCTCCACTAGACAAAAGGAATGAAATAACTAAGATATCTCACAAAACTCGATAAATATCTCTCAGCTTTCACTCTTTTGATCCCTTTTGTCCCTCCTAGTGTGTCTCTAAACTTACGGTTTACAAGAATCCAGTCCCAAGAATCTGTTCAACTCAATTAACTAACTATTCCTTTAGTGTCACCTATCTGATTTGGATAAATACAGATGAACTCAGAGCGAACGAACCTGATCAAAGAAAGCATTTGACAAGCACTGAAGCAAAGTGGAGCCTTTTTACAGAGAATTGTTAGAGAGAAACTTATATTGATGAAAAAATTAAAGTACAATGCAAATCTTAACTTTCTGAGATATAATAAATGGCTGCATATTGTATATATTAGACCACAGAAGATTCCATAAAACAATGGTACCCTCTTTAATGAAACTCTATTAAAGAAATAGACCTGTCAAGGGAACACATTTTTATATCCAGTTAGGCTTTGTATTTAACAGATTCCCACTTTGTATATTTTTCTGTGTTAGCTGTTAAGTAAAATATATATACTCTTGAATATTTGCTTACTTCTGGAATGGGAAATTTCCACACAATTTAGTGATTTAAGAACTGATTCTAATCTAATAAAAAAAACCCCTTTGGGAATACTTAACGTCACTCAATCTGTGGAACAACAGCCCTTGTTCATTTAGGGCATCATCCACTTCCCAGAGTCTTTTCACAGATTTCAAGGGAGGCTGAAGTGCACCCTGGAGCCACCAGTGTGCCAAATTGCTAATCTGACTGATGCTTGGGCTTCATTAGACCTACTGATGAACTGCTCTGGGGGTTTATCACCTTTCCATGATTACTCAGTCACTCTTTCTTGCTTTCTTAAGTAGATTAATAATAACAGAGACTAATAATGAAGGTAGTAGAAGTTTAGAAAGAAGCACAGGAAGGCTCGGATAGATCATGTCACTGTTCCTTGACAAGCTACAATACATCTGAGGTGCTCCCACTGACTGTGAACATACTGTTACCACATGGAAGGAGCAAGGTTATGCAGTCTGCCTGTCAGGGACAGGGGATTTAAAGCTAAATTACATTATATTTGCAATAGAGGAGAGTGTGTGCACGGAGAATTGCAACAGCTCGGTTGATACCTTTTAACCTCTTGACTAGCTGTCACCATAAGGGGTTTGGTGACAATATAAAGTGTCTGTAGGGTGCCCACTATACTTATTTACAGAGTTTTTACATTGGCATAGCAGGTAGAAATAATATAAATGAGAACATGTGCTTTATTCAGAAGCCTTTACTTATAGAGGATGGGAAAAGGTTCTTCCTTGTCAGTGTGAAATCCTGAATCACTCAGCTGCTTTGCATGAAACTTACAGACTGGACCACTCAAATATAATGGTAGAAGTTACATTGTATTTCAGGTATTTCCTCTGCTAAGGGATAGATCAATATTCATACTTGTAAAATCCCTTTGCTGTAACAAACCAGCAGTTTTCATGAGGCATGCATTTACAAGGGGATCAGAAGAAAGGAAAAAAGGCATTTGTAGAACAATTTCCTTACTCAATGTTTTCTCCTTGTGCATAAATTGGCTTAATTCATCTGTACCTCTGCTGAAGCTGAGCACTTCACTGAAACATCTCATTCTCTTCACCACTTTATTTATAGAGAAAAATGAGCTTTAAACCATTTGGTCCAGTTTGGCTGAAATTTTTTCTTAAGTGATTTTTCCTGAACTGTTTGTTTTCATTTCTTCACAGAAGACTTGCAGTATGTGAGATATTTGGTTGCCAGCAGAGAACCTATTATCAAAGACAATGCCGCTATAGAGTACAAATGGACTTTTGTATGGCATTTGGCTCAGTTTCTTCCAGAATAAGAAAAGTGAGCATTTCTTCCTTGGGCTAGCCATTAAAATGGAATCCCCAAATAAACTTAGTAATGAATAAGGCCAGCAATTCTCTTGGCAGAGAGTGCAGAGAACTGGTTGCAGCTTCTTTTTTAATCCCTGTTAGATGGTCAAGAGCTTCGAGCAAATATCAGGAAGGGAAATAGACATCAATGGAGCTGGATTCAAGCAATGCATGAATGTAAGATGTGTAAGCCTCTACCCTGTCATATTCTTCACACTGAGGGTAATCATGCAAAATGAACAATGAGTATTTGCTAAGTTTTTTGACTGTCTTCATTTGCATTTCTTTCTATTCACTTTCAGGTTTTGTATACCTGTTACTCTGACATGAAACTCTTCTGAAGGACTAACAGTAGAAGGACAAGTTATATGCCTACATATAGATACCTAGTGCTGTTTTCAGGTGTCTAGGTGTAGTGGGTTGCCCACCTACCAGCTCACTCACTCTCCCTCAGCAGAATGGAGAGAAAGTAGAAGGCAAAAAGACTCACAGATCCAGATAATGACAGTTTAATAGGGAAAGCAAAAGCTGTGTGCACAAGCAAAGCATAGAGAGGAATTCGTTCACTATTTCCTACCTTCATGCAAATGTTCAGCCACTTCAAGGAAAGCAGGGGTTTGTCACATGTAACAATTACTTGGGAAGACAAATGACATAACTACAAAATTTAACCTTCCCTTATTCCTGCTCTCCCTGAGTTTTTATTGCTGAACATGTGATACGGTATGGGATATCTCCTTGGTCAGCCGGGGTCAGCTGGTAGCATTCACTGTTATCACTACTAGAAGCACACACTGTCTGTGAAAATATGTCATTAACTTCAGAAAGTGCAGTTACTTACAAGAGACCTAGCTGAAATGTAAAAAACACTGAACAGAATTAGTTCTATTCTAACTTGAACCAGGACAAGAACATAGCAAACATGTGTCAGGAAAACGTACATGAAATCATGTACCTGTGGATATTTGTCTATCTACCCACTGATAATCATGTTTTAGCCCATTTAAGCACATTTTTAATCATGCCAGAGATGTTGGTATCAAATTCTACCTCAGTACAAGGCATGTAGTCAAAGAAGCATAAAAAAGTAAGTAATATCCAGTCTTGGTACAGGACTTGGTGCATCTAGCACAGAGGGGCAGTTTTGACATGACATTTTTATGTCTAATCTCTTAGTACCTCCAAAATGTGTGCTAGCAGCCAGATAGGAGTTTAAATGCTGTGGTACTTTTGGTTCACTTGGTTTAAACTATAAATCTATGTAAACGTTATTTCTAGTGGAGAATTTATTTGCTACAAGCTAAGGAGGTGAACATAACATACAAAGTCATGAAGAATTACAACTCTTAACATCCTTTTACTGGCTGGCATGTAGCATTTCTGGCTTAATATTGCTTCAGAAAGTATTACAGTAAGTTATACTTAAGGAGCATTTAGTAATTAGAGAAGAGGACAAAGTGGAATTTACCTGTCTAGACAACTGTATCTGCATGAGGTACCACAGTCTGGCCCTATAAAACTCTGGATACACAAGAGGTGGATCTCAAGATTTACTCTCACAAATAAGTTAGGTTTCCATTTCAAAAAGAGGCACTTGGAACTGTGGGACAGTCACCCTTAACTTGTCCAGGGGTGCGTCTGCTGCTATGGAAATACAGCAACTTCACCAACAAGCCTGTCCTACCCTTCCTTAGATGAGGTGACTCCATTTGCTGCAGGTCAGGAAGATCACTGCCATGAGAGAAACTCTCCCATCTAAGCAGGACCTTGGTTTCAAGCTGTTAGATAATTTATTAGCACCTAAATACCGTTGAAAAACACATCATTCATAGCTTTAGCACTAGAGTAAGTGTTAAATGGCTGGCAGGAGGGCTATCTGCAAGACCATGGCTGGTGTTTAACACCTAATTATCACTTTTCAGTGTCCTCTGGCTGGATAATTGAGAACTGCAATATGGAACTTTCTGAAAGATTTTGGAAATGTAATTACCTAGCTAACAGAAAATTAAGCTGTAATAAATCCTCTTTTCTGTCCTTTTGAAAGTGTTCTTTGTTTTCCTATTTTCTGAAAACAGAAATTGGCAGAGGTGTGGTCAGTTGTTGCTACACAAACCAGTGACAATCGTGTCCTCTTCTCTAATTACTAAATGCTCCTTAAGTATAACTTACTGTAATACAGTACAATACAGAGAAGCACTTGGACAATGCTCTTAGACACACAGTGTGACTTGGGGTTGTCCTGTGCCTAAATAGGAGTTGGACTTGATGATCCTTGTGGGTCCCTTCCAACGCAGCATATTCTGTGATTCTATACCCATTTATTTTTCTGTCAACATTTTCTTCAGCCTCAAGCAGCTTTATTTTCCTGATGCCTGTGTTGCTCCTGTAGTGTTAAAGAATAATTACATCTTTGCTCTTTTTTTTTGCAGCTAGATCAACAAGTTCTAGACTGCACAGGTGCTGATTGCATCTTCCTATAAAAAGAGACCTTGTTCCTGACATAGCTTAAATTCATGGTTACTGAAGATGAACATTCGGAAAGATTTTTTAATAACCTGGTCACAGGTCTCTTCCCAGGAACATTATTGCTGTTCTCTACATTCCTGCTGGAGCTATTCCTTGTTGTCTGGTATGCTACATCAGGAAAAAGTTGCTAGGAGAAATTACCAAGGTAAATAAGAGGAAGAAGCTCCTGGAAGCATTGGTGTTCCCCTGGGATCATCCACAGGAAATGAGTTGTGAGCCGGAAGCTTAGATGGCTCCTCTTTCATAGTGAAGATTAATGGGATAATTCAACTACTGATTAAAGGCATCTGAAAAGGTGATTATCAGCAGTTTGAGACTTTCTGAAACTAAGGAGGAATGAAATGTAATATAGAAAGTCATTGCACTGGTAAAACAGGTGCTGTAACATGAAGGAGATAGAGATACTTTGCCACCATATTGTCTTTGTTGCACACCTGTGCTCAGTAGTTTCGTAACTATTACCAATGATAAGCCCTGTGCTAATAGGACAAATTGGGCTCCAGATCTTGCCAATTTTATGCTAAAGTCTTTAGACATAGCTCACAGAAGCAGGGGTATCCCCACACGTATCTGCAAGGGGAAAGTCTTGGAAAGTCAAAATCAATCCTAAAAGGACCGACAGGATTTATCACAGTCTGATTACAGAAACTTCTGTAACTATGTCAAATGGCAAACTTCTTCAGAGTCTGGAAAGTCCTCTTTCCACTTCAAAATGACCTGAAAGTAGACTGTTCTCAAACCTGGATTTTTATGCCTTTTATTGAAGAGGTCACAGTGTGCAAATAACAGCTATATACTTCAGAATAACAGTTCAGAAAGAAGGAAGATGCTTTTACTAGATCATACAGTAATACTGACACTTCCAGGTCAGCAAGTCTGAGGCTGCAATGCTGAATCCTACTATTTCCATTTAGACTGGTGTTTGACAGCGTTAGAAAAAATGGTGATGTCAAAAGGACTACTGTTCCTGCAGCTGACAAGGAAACCATTTTATATAATTGTTTCAGCCTACAGAAGAAGCTAATTCCTTTGGACATTGCTGGGCTTTATTTTCATAAAGAGTGAATAAATTATCTCAGCCTCCTGGATCAGAGGATGTTAAGTTCAAATCCTGTCACTGGAATAATCACTACAAAATAGTTCAGTGTTGATTCTGCAATTTGTGGGAAGTTTTGGTGGGAAAGGCATTTTTCCAAATTTGCTCTCTTGATGTGTTGAAATTGCAGAAAAAATGAATTGTCAAAAGGGTGGCCAGGATAGTCAAATTGGCAATTGGCTGAAATGTGTACAATAAAAAGTAGACTAAATTCAACAAAATACTACTCTACTGTTAGATTTTCATCTCTACAAAAAGTCTATGACAACTTAACTAGATCTGGACATTTTTATGATTCTTCCCTTAGATGATCTAGGTAAAGACTATGTATAACTGTCAGGAAATCTCAGATTGAGTTTCTGCAAAATCAAAAGGTCTTCTATTGTGAGGTTCAACTTCATGGGCAGTTGGGGTAAGTAATGATCACATATCAAAACCTCTGATCCCTATTACTTTATTCAGTGTGGACTTGCTTTACTCAATTCACATTTCTATATTATTTAAATTAGGTATTTATAATTTTTTTATTTTAGTATTATTTTTAATCATTTGGAAGGTTAAGAGCACATGCTTGTTAGTTTATAAACAGCATTACAGAGAAAATAATAAAACAGTGCAGAAGCACAGAAATAAGAAACACCTAACTTTCTAATGACTAATTATTATGATTATGTGATGATATTATGAAAATGTCTCTTTTCATGTTCTTCTAGTCTGTTTGTCTTTGTCTTTGAAGAATCAGAAATGTGGTTCTGGAGGTCATGAGGTTTTGTAAGGTTTTTCTCAGATGCTTTATTAGAAGAATGACTGCACTGATTACAGTCAATATGGGATCACCACTGCAACCCAACTATCAGCACTTTACTGCTCTGCTGTTGTGCACACAGAAGATGCATAAAGCACAGCAAATGAAATTTCAGTTTATTTGATATGTTATCTGGACTTCTGTTGATTATTTCCTTTTTTCTTTTTTTAGGCAAAAGTAGGAATATATAAGCAAAAATTCTTGCCCAGAATCCAGCTCCTGAATCCAGTTCTCATCTGCTCCTGAGTCCAGTCTGGACTTCCCCAGTGCCTGCTACATCATCAATGGCAATAGTGAAGTAATTGCCATCAGGGGTTTGAGTCTGATATTTGTTTTGTATAAATTTGCATATATTTCATATTATTATTACTATCATTAAAGCTGTCTTAGTTTTCATTTCCAAATCACCAGCCTCTCTCCCT
Source organism: Galbula dea (assembly GCA_013399015.1). Lineage (NCBI taxonomy): Eukaryota > Metazoa > Chordata > Aves > Piciformes > Galbulidae > Galbula > Galbula dea. The sequence continues at coordinate 435,465 of VWZX01006809.1, forward strand.
TATTCCTTTTCTCTTCCCTTTGGTGAGGGGTGTGGGGTTAATAGAGAGTGTCTGTTGTTTGTGTATTGGCCAGTACTAACCCTTGGCAATTCTCTTAAGCAAGGCATAAAAGTATTGATGAGGAATTTCCTTTTGCCCAGCTAATGAGAATGGAGAAAAAAGCCTTTGAGTTAATCCTTGATGATGAAATGATAACAACTGGGTCACAGTTACCCCTGTTGTTGTCTCCACCAGAATGAGTGGAATTGTATTTAGATTGATTTTGCCTTAAGTCTGTAAAGAGTGGAAATAGGTAAAATGGTGCTCACTAATATTGACAATTTTTTGGATATCACAAGAAATTACTTGGTTTTGCACCTTATTAATTTGACTGGTTTTATGCTAAACAATTCTTTTTGTAGACAGTCTGTTCTGAGCAACCTGCAAGATCAATGTCAGTTATAACAACAGAGAACTCATAGAGATTTGAGTGGTGAGTAGCTCACTATTTTGTTATGGTTGTGGCTAATTACTCTTCAAGCTCTGCTACTTCACAGAGATTTCACTCTTAGGGTCTCTAAACAGAAATCTGTTAGTGTTGGCAGCCTCTGGTCTGCTGTGTAACATTCATCAGTGTCTTTCTCTGGAGTTTCAAAGGTAACACTTACACGTAATGGTTTTGCTGTGAAACAAAACAGAGAGGGAGTATTGTGGTGTTGAAAACACATTTCACAGAGTTGTTGCAGTTTTTTTGGAAGGATGCCCTTTATTTAATTAATCTTTCTGCATTTTGTTTTTGCATTTCCCTTCACCATTCATTGTTCTCTGAAGGACTTGGTCCCCAGAGCTGGCTCCAGGGAAAGGTCTGCTGGTTTAGATTGTGGTGCCTTCCACCTGGTGTATTTCCATCAGTCCTTCATGATTAGCAGCGTGGTGTGCAGGACTACGGCGAACGATCAAATGATCTGTTTTCTTTTCCCCTGAGGTGAACCACATTCGCTTGTATAAGAAAGCAAAACCTCCACAGTAGACCTGAAAAGCAGCCTACCGCTTTGGAGAGGGCTTTAATAGGCACTGATGTAAAACCCTGACCCCTGCTAATGTGATTCTATTGCCATGAAGCCTCCTTTAGACATTTATTTTTTAGACAGGTATTTATTATGTAAGTAGGTGATGCCAGCATGCATTGCTGGATTAAAGCTTGTTGAGCTAAATGATTATTCTAGAAAGATTTATTTCCCTCTGAATGTAATTACACCAGTCCAGTGAAATGAATACAGTGGAAAATCTCACTCCACCTCTTTGATGGACTAAGCTGATGCCATTGACACTCTGTAGACGAAGGCTAAAGAAACTGGGACGTTTTCATAAAATCACTAAATGACAGCTTAGGTGTTAAGTAATTTCTGTGGTAGATGAGCACCTGGAAGCAAAGAAGGAGTTTGTCTTTGGCAGAGCTGTGGCTGAACTCACTGTCCAGGCTGGGATCTATCCAGATACCTCATGGCTTTGGCTACATCTAAATAAACAGCTTTGAATGCTGACTTAGAGATATTAATGGGTTTCTTGCATCATTTATGACTATGTGTAGTGGCAATTGTGCTACAACTAATCCACCACATAAATCAGGTGTGTATTTTGGCATGGCCAATCCTGCATGGAAGACAGCTTTTAAGTAACAAAAAGTTGCCACATAAATGTCAATAAGATACTCAATTCATCAGACTCTAGGAAAAAGAGAAAGTCCCTTAGCAATACAGCAGGGTTACCATCTAGGAATGATGATGAGCTGCCAGGAACTTAATGTACATTCAAAATGTTTCATCACTTTACTATGAACTCTGAGAGATTAAAAATTAAGTTAATATCACTTTCTTTTATTATATATAGGGCTTATACACTTCTGTATGTGCATACTTGTCACCTGGCAACCTAACTGCAGTTTATTTAAACTGTTTGATGGATGATATATATTTAATATTTGGTTTAAGCTCTATTTGCAATCTAGCTACTGTCTGAATATAGTTGTAATGTATGATTGAAAGGAAGGTGAAAATCATGTGAAGGAGAAAGAATGCCTTCATTTTTATGCCTGATGGATGTGTATCCTCACTACCATAAGTACTTTGGTGGAGAGATGGAATGATATTAACACCACATAACCTGTGACACAGCCGCGTATGATACCTTGTTAAGACTCTGATCATAGGTTTGAGATCTTATTTGTTTTTCTCTGCTAGTGAGTTCTGCATGAGCTCAAAGGCTAACAGGTCTCTGAGAACTTATAAGAACAATTTCTTACTTTGATTCAGAATACTGACAATTTTGAAATAAGGCTGACATTTCAAATGCTTCAGAGTTCTGCAGCCTAGATCCATCCTGCTTATCCAGAGCCACTTAACAACTAGGAATCTTTAGACCTCCAACAATCAGTGAAAAAAGCCTTTTCCAAGGGACAATTCAGAAGCATACTCTGGAACCTTCTCTTCGTCAGTTGGCCACAGGAGGAGCATAAGGTTGCTTAGGCTCCTCTGTCTTGCTGGAACTAAGTGCCTGAAATGAGATGGTTTGAATCCAAGTTTGAGTAACAGGAAACACATAAGGAAGTTTTCTTTGTGGAAATAAAGCCCCAGACTTTTTTTCTTCTTTCTTTTTGTCTCACAGAATCATTAAGGTTGGAAAAGACTTCTAAGATCATCAAGTCCAACTGCCAACCTATCACCACCATGCCTCTAAAACATGTCACTAAGTACCACATCTGAAGGTTTTTTAGGCACCTCCAGGGATGGTGGTGTCCCTCCTCTTCCAAAAAATTTTGAAACTGCTTCATAGGTTTGATAACTTTATACTGGCTTACAAGAAAATCTCTTTGAGATATCTCATGTACCCGTTCTGTTCTTTCAAGATTGGTCTGCGAAATGGACATTCAGGACATTTGATGCTAGGCTGTAGACCAGCTTTTGACAATTTTGCACCAGCTTAACCAAACTGGAGCTGCCTTCTTTGAGAACCAACACTACAAATCTTTGCTATGGACTAAAATGAATTTTATCTTTTTAAAAATATAAGCAAACTTTCTAACAAAATAAATATTTTACATAAATAAACCTAACCTTTAAAAATATTTTGTTTATCTACAGAATAGTGTTTTAAGAGGCTTCCCAGTTCTAGCTTCTGATAGATCACTATCTGTGTTACAAAAAAAACCCCAACAAAAGAAGCCCAAGACTGCAAACCACAAAACAGTTAAGAAATTATAACAATGCTGTATTTCTTAAGATCTTAGCCATGGCAAGCAGAAATTTGTTACACTTTGCTGTTTGCTGAGTATTAAACAACATCAACATGCATTGCACCAGCAGAAAACAAAATATAACACTAGCAATATGCCTTTCAAAAAGCCCCCACCAAGAAACCAGTCCTTTGTGGAACCACAGCTGTCTGTGGAAGTGCATAAAAGACAAGCTCTGTGATTTGGTGGCTTCATTTGAAAATGACTGATTTGTGTTTCTGACTGAATGGCAGTGTAAACTGTGAACACAGAGTGTGTCCACTTTGAAGGCCACCTAGCTCTCTTGAGCCTTGCCAGTTCTTGTAAAAACTGGGCTTATGAATAGGGTACCCCTCTGCATATCCCAGGGTAGCAGAAGCTGGTTTCTCTAAACTGCTTCAATCAGCAAGAGGTCATTTCCACCCATAGGGAGAATGAAGCAGGTCTTAAGATGGACTCACTTTTTGACCTCCTTAGTTATTTATGAAGTCTTCTGGGAATGCACTCTTTGTGTTTGAATTTCAAATGAGGAGTAAGATGAGCAAATATATTTACTTAGGATATGGCTACAAGCAGTCATTAGAAAATAAACCTGAGGGAGGATGCAAGATGGATGTGGTAAAGGCTGGAAAAAGTTAACTTGGGTGGAATATACCTTCATTTCTGGCTCTAGTCACTTCTGATCCAGCCAATGATATGAATTTGCTGCCCAGCTGTGGCTGTGCAATTAAGTCCAGTGTCCCATGAGTGCAGCAGGATGGTTCAGGTAGAGTGGTTCAAGCTGGAGCAGTATCTAGCCTGAAAGAAAAACACTCCTTGTGGGAGAAACCCTATTTATAATCTAGTGAAACATGGTAAGGAATGGGTTGCTCTAACAAAAGGTAAAGTGTGAAAATAATTTCAACTGCTCAGCAGACTGTGATTTCTATTTTATGCCTTTTGGCAGCCTTGTGCTTTTTGCTTTCTCCTATATTACCAACATACATAAAATTCAGGCTCCTGGATTTCTGGCATATTAGCTATTTTTTACTGAGGCTTAGCCTGAGTTGTTCAGGCTGTGTTTACCTTCAGTACAGCATTGCCTGTCTCCTCTCTTACACCCAAGGGGCTCAGTTGTGTTTGCTGTCAATGGGGATTATTTAATGTTATTATTGCAATCCATCCCTGGGAACCAGCCTTGAGCTGTCCAGTGCCTTCAGACACCCTTGACTCTCTTCATGCCTCCTTACTTCTCAAGCACTAATGGTGGTGGGATTTGGCCAGGCAGAGAGTACAGGCTGGCTTACTCCAAGAGCCTTCTGTAAATGTGATACTGTGTTCTCTCATGTGCAGATATAGTCCTTGCCATGGAGACTCCATTACCAATCAGAGGTTTCCATTATGAAATAGGTTTGATATGAAAAGGCTATTAAAGCTTATATACTTAGTGTGATATTGTTTCAAAATCAAATTTAATGATGGGTTTGCCTTCTTAAGGTTCTAAGCACAAATGTCTAATATTTTAAGCATTCTAAGCATAGTATAAATGTTTTTAATCATATTTATAAATATGCCAGCCTTTCTACTTCTGATGAGCATTTATGCTTTCTTTGTATCCATCTTTCTTGTTATGACTCATCTTCATCTTTAAATTAGATCATTTAAATTAACATTAACTGCATGATACATCCTCCCAAATTGCCTCTTATCTGCCTTCCTCCAAACTAGCATCTTGAAAACTGAAGGAATAATTGGATTGTGAATAAAGTTGTACAGTTAAAAATCTCACTTTGCAGAGATATAGAATAAATCTAGTCTCTCTCTCTCTTCTAAGTCATTTGCCCATTTGCACTTGGAATACAGTGCCTTGAGAAATCAGGTGAAGACAGGTCAGTGTTACAGACTCATGCAATGCTTTGCATTGGAAGGGACACTTAAAGGTCACCTACTCCAACCCTCCGCAGTGAACAGGGATATGTTCAACTAGATCAGGTTGCTCAGAGCCCTAGACAAGCCGACCTTGAATGTGTCCAGGGATGGGGCTTCTGCCACCTCTCTGGGTAACCTATGCCAGTGTCTCACCACTCTCATGGTAAAAAAAAGTCTAAATCTCAATCTACCCTCTTTTAGAATCATAGAATCTCCAGAGTTGGAAGGGACCTTAAAGGTCATCTAGTTCCAACGCTCCTGCCTGGCAGGGAAACCTTCCACTAGATCAGGTTGCCCAGAGCCCCATCAAGCCTTGCCTTAAAGGCCTCTAGGGATGGGGCTTCCACAAAAAAAAATTTTCCCTCTGACCTTATTTCAGGGACTCAGACAGGATCATCAAAATGTTCTCCTTTTGTCCATAAATCTTATGGATCTATGACCCGGTTTTTGCCTTGGATTCTGTCATATTTAATTAATTAAGTAAATTTATGCCCATACAGTGCTGGAAAATTACTCTGGTAAATAATGTAGTGCTTCCCAAAATCAGATGAGTATTCAGTAAGCATTAATCCATTGAGTTAATGAATTAGTTAGCATTTAGTTCTGAAAGGAATGTCTCTGTTGTAAGACAAAAGCTTGAGCTGGGCACAACATAGTTCTGTGGCAACTCTTAATATTTCAGTTTTTCACTGTGCTGAAACACAGATTTTCTGAAAAAACAAAAATCAAATAAAAAATAAGATCACAGACATTTTCTGAAGCTTAATTGAGAGCTTGCACCAAATTACAAAAGCCTAAATTTTGGTATAAAGCAATTAAAATTTTCTGATGAAAACAACAACTGTTGCAAAGCCTGATGGTGGAGGAAATATTAACAAACTGTGGGAAACAATAAATTACTGAACTTTGCATCCTGGCCAGTTTCTGGTTGCACAATTGCAGACCGACTCTTCTGCAGTTTCAGAGGAGATGGCATCTCTTCCCCCTGCTTCCTGTTTACTTGCACACGGTCTCACCACGAGCTACATTTCTTTAATACCTGGGTACAATCTCATATCACAGGACCTGTTTAAGGATGAAAGGCAGTAAATGAACAGTATTGCCCTTTTTCTTGTTCAGGGAAGCCAGAGAAACTCTCTCAGCATTCTCTGCTGTGCAAGGCATAGAGTCGAGCCCTTATAATCTTCTTGAATGGGGCAGAAACTCTTTTGCTATAGGATTTCCTGCTATGTAATTGAAATGTTTGCCTCAGACGAGGAATTTACTTCCACCAGGCACCAATCTATCCTTACATGCCAGACTGGCAGCTTCCTTTGTTGTTTTGAAGAGGCTGGAAATTCTTTCAGGAATTCTTTCAGACCTGTGGGACTAAGCCTACTATTTAGTTGCTTTCAATTGTATCTTTGTGGGATACTGAAGGTTGAACAATGCCATTTCAAGAGCCCAATTCTCATTCTTCTTTTCTTCATTATTTCTTACATGCTTCCAAGTCATAATTGTGACCCCCCCTGCAGTAGGTGTTCCTTAAACCTTTGCACAGTCTCTCTCCCAAAGAGCTTGTAATTTAGCACAAAGACTCAGTTAAGGCAAGATTAAAGGAAAAAAACCTCAGAAGCAAATCATTTGGATGAGGTTGGTGTGCATTATGTCAAGCAGCACTGTTTACCGAGATTTTTTCAGTTCTTTTTTTGAATTTCTTCTGTACTCCATATTAATGATTAAAGTCACTATATTCTCATGCATATTCAAGTTATTTTCTTTCCTTCTCCCAGACAAAATCCATTGACAGATGTTTGTGGATACCACAGACATCACACTGAGTTAAATAATTTGGATAAAACAAGCAAAAATACTCCTTCTTTTAAAAAGGGCTCCTGTCAGGAGGTTCATTCCCTCCCTTCAGCACAAATTATCAGGGCAATCATGACTGACTTCACAGGGACCAAATCACTAAACATTGCTTGCTGACATATTACAAAAGGTTTATTCTGTCCAAGTCTTGTGTTCATGTTTGGCATCTCCAGTGGAACGTGGAAGATTCATAACAGGCCAAGTTAGATACTTGCCATGATGCAGAAATAAGGAACAGAAGTGTTTTTCCAGCCTTTCTCAAAAAGGGTGCTATGGGATGGGCAATGGAGAGCAAACAGAGATTGGTAAGGTACAGAGAATGCAAGCTTTTAAAATTTTGAGGAAGGCCTGGAGGAGACCTTACTGTGGCCTTTCTTTATATAAAGGGGGTTTATAATAAAGATGGAGAGAGACTTTTTTACTAAAGTCTTTAGTGTCAGGACAAGGGACAATGGTTTTAAACTGGAAGAAGGTAGGTTTAGACTGAACATAAGGATGAAATATTTTATGATGAGGGTGGTGAGACACAGAAACAGGTTGCCCAGTGAAGTTGTGCATGTCCCATCATTGGAAATACTCAAGATCAGGTTTCATGGAGCTTTGAACAACTTGATCTGGTGAAAGATGTTCCTGTTCATGACAGAGGGGTTGGGCTAGATGGTATTTAAATGTCCCCACCCACCAAGACCATTCTGTAATTCTATGTCTCCATATCCATTCATAAATGCTCGCTCTGAAGCTCACTGACCATTTGTACCATCAGCACCTGATGGACATCCAGCCTAAAATGGAAACCACTCCCAGTTTTCATGTTTGAGTTCATTTTGTCACAGCTTTCCTCCTGTGTTTGATCTCACAGCTGGCTGCACACATTAAGCAGAGGAAGGAGTCCCTTGGTTCCTGCTCCCACATCTAACTCCCTGCTTCCTTATTTTCTGGCCCATAGCTTGGAAGAAATGATGGAAATGTTCCCCAGTGGATAAGCAGGAAGGACACAGAGCTTTGTTGCTACCTGCATGACAGTTTCATATCTGAAGGGCTGATCAGCTTTCACCTTCTTCTTGCTTTGGGCTACTCAAGATTGGTCTCAAATGTCTCTGTTGATATTGCCTCTTTGTGTAGACACTGTAGTGCAGCCCACTGACAGTCACGGGGGCTTTGCCGTATATATTAGAAAATTTACTAGACGTGAGGAGGAGACAATTTGATTTCTTATGCTTGAGAAACAAGATTTATATTGTTTCCTTTTTCTTGTACTTTTAGAATAAGATGAGTACTAACCTTTTTTCTCTGTCACCTTATAAGCATTAAGTAATTCTCCAGAAATGTGTTAGAAAAAAATTCAACATGAACCGTAACTGGGGGCAATAAATAATACAATAAGGTTTTTAATCAAGCCATGGTTATTCTGATCCATACAAGACAGAGTAGATAAACATTCCCAAATATTCTTAGAAATATAGGAATGAAAAGCATGTTATAAGTGTGCTGTTAAAAATGCAGAAGGGTCTGCTCATTTCTTGACACCATATGTCTGTTTCTTGTATTAAAGGGTTTGGAAATATTGTTTATGGATATTGTATGACCATGAGTGCCAAAAATAATAATCCTATTAAGTTTAGTCCAAATAGCATGTAATGAGATTCAAAATGATATGTTAAATACACATTCTAATAATGAAACTCAAATTGCTTTACAAATAGCATAGGGAGAACATTAGCCTATTTTGATTCTAATAATTACTTGCATCCTGTGTTCCAAATCTATTCAATATGCTTTTTGTAAGAACAAATATTTGTTCTGCTAATTGTTCTGCAATTCTCCTGGTTATTTTTAAAAGGCTAAAGGGCTACACAAGACCAGCAGTTGTCTGTTAGAATAAGATCTGGCTGCTTTTTTTACTTTAATCATCTTACAGTATTTAAAGAAATTAGATTCTTTAATACCTCTGTCTTTTGTCCAGATTTCAGTTGTCTGTGTTTTGTATACTATCATTAAACCACTTTTCAAGTAAATCCTTGCCAGACTAAACATAATCCTTCCTCACAGAACATTCCATTCAAACCACATACAACCATTGTAGCCTTTTCTATATTGTCCTAAGGTATGGATTTTTAATTCCTAGGCTAGGTACTGTTCCTAATTTATATATTAATTCTTATCCAACTATTAAGATATTATCATCATATCATAACATCAGTTAATAAGGAGCTATCAGTACATTTTTGACTGCAGAAAAATGTAAACTATCTATAAAGAGACCATATGGTTTAAATGTTTTTAAATAGAGACAGAATGACTATGAATGGGAAAGGACCTCAGCTTTGGTTTAGTTCTGACTTCACACTGGAACAGCCAGGGATCTCAGTGGGTATTAGAAATGGACCAGAATTGTATAAATGCTACTTTATCCACCCCTTGAAATATTTATTCAGGTTTCTCTCCTTAAGTTCTCTACAGATGTGAAGTCGATTAGTCTTCAGTCTTACTGCCACAATCTCAAAGACCCAGTGTGTGGCCTCCAACACATGGAAAGATGACCAATGTGCAAGATGCACAGGGGACTTTTCAGATCTGAAGCCAACAGTCTGAAAAATAAACTACCTGGGGAAAGTGTGTCTTCTTTCCACTGACAGTGAGGTCAGGTTCAAGGAGAAGCTAAGTATGTGAGTTACATAACAAAACAAGAGTCAGGCAGACAGAACCTCATTATCTTCATTTTTCACCACATTGTGCTTTGTTCTTTTAAAAAGTACATTAATTTCATTTTGTACCATCCAAAGTGAGCTTTTCTGAAGACCACTGTAAACTTGCAACTTTTTAATAATTTCAGCTCTTTCTAATTTCCCTACATTCCACTTAAAATAAGGAGGGGAAAACCTGTTAGATAGCAGAAATACCCATAGCAATATCCTGGCCTTAAAAGTATCTTATGTTTGAATGGTGATTCTTTTTTTTTTCTTAGCTGAGTTGCGTGTAATTCTTTTCACATATACAGAATAGTCCTGGGTATCAAGTACAGCTGGGATTTCTGAATACAAATACAACCTGACTGCATACCATTGAAACAAAACTCAGTTGCTTGGAGAGTCTATTGGCAAATTCCTTAAGTCTCATTAATCACGTATGTGGTGACACTGGAGGGGGCTCTTTACTTTTTGATTTCTCATTTGTCTCTGATATTCCCTGTTTATTGCAAAATCCCTTCCTTTGCTGGATTTATAAGGTGACTTTTCCAATACAGTTGTATCCTTTCACTCCAAAGTGGAGCCACCCATGAGTGACATCTAGGAACCTGGAGCTTTTTGATGAATGTCCTTATTCATCGCAGAGCAAAGAGACCATGACAGACCTTGGAGATGCTTGACAATTATGGATGAAGTTTGCTAATGCTGCTTGCACAATCTGATTCCAATCCCCCCCAGTAGAACATATCTGTCCCTTCACTCTTCTTCTCTAAGAAATTTGTGATTTCTCTTTAGAAACACGTGTGTCTAATTCTCTTCATAAATATGCATGTCTAATGAGGAAATTTATGAATTGATCCTCTTTGGAATACAGATTCTGTGATCTTCTGTTGATGTTGAGATCAACATTTATAAAGCTATTCAGGTACCAAGATGTGTTTGAAGGTCAAGGCCATGATTGCCTCATGAAGCTCAGCTACTGATCCCTTGAAATCATCTTCTTTCCTGCTTCTAATTTGCTCATGCCTGCTACTGCATAAATGGATATAATTTAAGGTTGAAACTTTATCCTTAAAAGGCTCTTTTCTAGATTCTTCTCTTGCCTCTGTGCAGCACTACACTGTGGCCACATAATCTGAAGTGAAGTCATTCCAGGCAGCTTTTTACTCAAAAGTGGTGTGCTAGGTACACGGAATGGGTTTGCAGAGGGATTTTGCCTTGTGTTTGCAGTGCAGTAATTGACAGTACTCCAAAGGTCTGCAGTATATGCTATTGGTATTGCACAGTTAGCACACTGCAACTCCATTTGATTTGATGTGCAGGGCACAAATTTTGAAGTGCACATGAAAAATATCTCAATCACTTCTTGTGTGTCTGATGTCTATACTTACTTTGTCCAGAGTGATGACAGCTGAATTTGAAACATCATTATCTGTTAGTAAGCACTCAAGGTTCTTTTGCTAAGCTCATAGCAAATATTCTTTGACTGGAAAAATGTGATCTTTCAGAATAAAACCTGTGTGAGGGTGTAGGTACTAAGTCAAAGTTGTGGATATGCAAAAACTTACCAGATCTTGGAGAAAGGAAGGACTAAAGAGAATTTTTTGTTCTATTTTAAAATACGAGCTGACATATATGCAGCATATGTAATGTCTAAGCATTACTCACATAAAATCAACAGCACAAATAAATTTGTAACAGGATTCATGGACTCTGGCACTTTTTTTCTCATTCCAAACAGTACTTAGATGGTGTTTCTTCTCTGCATATGAGGTAGCTAATTCCCTTTTCTGTTTCTTAGCAGGAATTTGGCATAAAAGAGAGCACCACTGCTGTGATTCCTACTAATTGTCATGTTAAGTAACATGACACTAAGAGCTACCATAGGTGTTAACAAAAAATTGCTTCCAGAACATAAATGTGTGTTGCCAGCAGAATTTAACCTCAGGCTGTAATTGTAACACTGAGATGCAAGGAGGTTGAAGTGGAGTCCTGCCAGATTTCCCTGGGTAGATTATGCAGGTGTTTCCCTAAAAAAGAAAAGTTGATAATAGATATGATGGCAATTTCTTCCCTCCAAAAGATAGCATGGGCAAGTAGAATTTTGCATGAGTTTTGACCAGGAAATAATTTGTGATGTCCCCATTCTTATTTAAATACAGTTTTTTTAGAAAGCATAAGGAAACTTATGTTAAAATATATCATGTGTCAAAACTCCTTATTTGTTAAATGAAAAATATTGGTGACTATTCCCATAATGCTTTTTGAATTAGGAACATAGAGATGAATCAAGAAAATGGAAAAGAAAAATATTTCAAAATAAAATATTTTTTTTCAGTGACTTCGAGTGAGGTTGCCCAGTGGCTGTGATCTACCAGAGGAGAGTAGAGGTCAGTCATGAGTGGTGTCCCCCAGGGCTCAGTGCTGGTGCCACTCCTGCTCAGCACCTTTACTGATGACTTGGATGAGGGGATAGAGTGCACCCTTAGTAAGTTTGCAGGCAACACTAAGCTGGGTGGCAGTGTTGATCTGCTTGAGGGCAGGGAGGCTCTGCAGAGGGACTTAGGCTGGATCGATGGGCAGAGGGCAATGGGATGAGTTTTAATAAGGGTAAATGTAGAGTCCTGCATTTTGGTCATAACAACCCCCAGCAGCGCTACAGGCTTGGTGAGGAGTGGCTAGAGAGCTGGCCGGCAGAGAAGGACCTGGGGGTGCTGATTGACAGCCGGCTGAACATGAGCCAGCAGTGTGCCCAGGTGGCCAAGAAAGCCAATGGCATCCTGGCTTGTATCAGGAATAGCATGGCCAGCAGGAGCAGGGAGGTGATCTTGCCCCTGTACTTGGCAATCAAGGCCAAGTGAGGCCAAACTGGGAGTATTGTGTGCAGTTTTGAGCACTACAGTACAGGAAGGACATCGAGGTGCTGGAGAGGGTACAGAGAAGGGCAACTAGGCTGATCAGGGGTCTGAAAAACAAGCCTTATGAGGAGAGGCTCAGGGAGCTGGGGCTCTTTAGCCTGGGGAAGAAGATGCTGAGGGGAGACCTTATCACTGTCTTCAGTTACCTTAAAGGAGGTTGTAGAGAGGCAAGTGTTGACCTCTTCTCACTTGGCATAAATCTGTTAAAGTCGATGAAGATCTGAATGTGAAATGGGTGTGAAAGAGGAAAAGAAAGGCCTTTTGCCTCTGAAAGGTGCTGAGTGTTAAGTGGACTTATTTTAGCCAGACATATTTCCATAAATGGTATCGTACTACTGGAAATGCTAAGTGACATCTCTGGATCAGAAAGCAGCTTGCCTCTGTACATGGCATTTCATCTGCATCATCACCATTGTGTGTCAGATGTGGGCTTGACTGCGATGTTGTATGGAGACACAACATTCACCTTTACATGAACAAGGCTGTCAAGTTACTGGACCATGTAATTAGTGCTGTGCTGACTCAGGCTTTGAGGGAATGCACAAATGTCTGCTGTGATAACCACAATCTTTTCCTCTCTTTGACCAAGGAGATTTTGTATTGTCTTTAAAATTTCAGAGATGTCCAGGAATGCACAGGAAGAAACATAATTGGGTAAAGGACAGATTTTAGGCAACAAAAAGTGGAATTAAATATTGACAGGTGGGGACTGTGCTTTTCCAACATCAAACCCAACAAAGTGGGAATATAAGCATATATATGTATCTGAAGGTTACATATGTCATCTTTTGCCCAAAATTTACCCACTGACAACCAAGACATGGGTTAAATCTGAGAATCTTCACTCATCACATGCACAAGCCCCAAGGAAGAGGGAACAAAAATGAATGCCCTAGTAGTCAGGATTCAGTGCTCTCACCACCAGGGCCCAGGGTTCGATTCCCAGTCAGGGAAGAATGCTGCTTTGGCAGGGTGGTTAGACTAGATGATCTTTCAAGGTCCCTTCCAACCCCTGACATTCTGTGATTCTGTGATCTGGCAATTTAGTCACAAAGCAGGATTAAATGAGTAGGAGTCATTTCTTTGGAGGCAGGGAGCAAAAGGTGAGAGAAGGGAGACAGAATATTACATAGGAAAAGGAATCCACTCAGTCTTCACCCAAAGTATATAATCCCCTCTGCCAAGACAGGCTTTCCAGAGCCACTGATGGAACTGGGAGTGGAGGCAACCACTCTAGCTGCCTGTCCTGCCCTGTTGGCCTCTGCGCTTGGCTCGTTTTCATCACCTCGCAAGTATTGCCCCAAATGCACGACAATTTAACCATCATAACCTTGCTCATTTCCCTCTCCCATCCTCATCCTTTCCCCTCCCCTGCATGCCTGAACTGTTGCCTTTCTGCCTCCTTGCACAGCTGCAACCAGCCCAGTCTCTCCTTAGATCTCACTGAATAGGAGATGAGTGAGTAGCAGTTTTGGAAAGGGAGGCAATTTCTTCAATTTGCATGATTTTTAAATTCCTTTCTTCTTCTTTCACAAAATGGAATCACTCAGTATTGCAACAAATAAGGGAATAAGGGAAGTGCTGAAATTAACTCAAAATGTAAGTCGTGAGCAAATCACAAGTCAAGTTGGATTCGTTTTCTTCCTTTTTCCTTTTCTTTCATTCTCTTTATTTATTTGTTCATTTTAATGGTGAGATCAAGCAGGGAAGAATTGCCAATGCACTTATGAAAAATTGACAGACAATCCATCTGCAGAGAAAACAAACAAACTAAAACCTAAGTCTCTAATCCAGGAGAAGTACTTCAGCATTCATCCAGCATCAAAATGGCTTCGTCTAATCAGATTGTAAAACAGGAGGGTCTTGCTGGCTAGAAATGAGCACAAAGAATTTCAGGTGAGGTCAAATATGAGATTGAAGGTATATGTTTGGTTAGTTTTCCTCCCTTTCTGGCACCTAGGAAGCTGGGGAAACATTCCTGGCTGTACCCTTGACCTGCTCTGTAGATGTGTTTAGCACATATATGTGGTTCTGTTTCTTCCACTACAAAAATTTGTGATACTCAGACTATTCTGAAATTTGACTCCTGCAGCTGAAACATTCTGCAACAGGGTAATTGTGGTAGGGTTTATAAAGAAAGACAATATTTGTAATTAATGCCAGAAAGATGCCAAAATTACAGTTGAAAAAATGTCAAGGTTCTGAGATCCCCAAACCTCCTAGACTTTGTTGTTTGTCCTTGTTTAGAACAGCATGGTGAACTCATTAAGATCACATACTGTTCATGTTACTTTACATGATAAAAGCTTATTTGCACATCCACAGAGGAACACAGAGGCAATGGTGGAGAGAGAGCCCAAACATACTGCTCTGGCTCCTTGCAGGTCCATCCCAAGATCCACCAGTCCATCACAGGTCATCTCTACAAGCTTAGAGGAGCCCAGAGGCACAAATGCAGGAGGTAAACCAAAGTAAGGACTTAGAGGAAGAGACACCCCATCCATGCCCCTCCCTGGGCTATCCTGGTGGCCAAGTGTGACACCCAACACAATGGGTTAATGCTGGAGCACACTTTAGATTAAGGATGGTGGTGGTGGAGTGCATTTCAGGATTGCATTGGATTAATGATGGAAAGTTTAGGGGAGGAATCAAAGGTGGGAAAAGGAGGGAATATGGTGATCTAGACAAGTGGGAAAAGAAGGGATTTAGGTGATCTAGACAGGAACAAGCATGACAAACAGAGTGATAAAGCATTGAAAGGGGACAGTTGCATGTAAGTTGTTTACTTATCGTGATCATCATCTGCTTGTCCTGGCACATGATCAATGCGTGCTGTCCTATCTTCTCATTAAATTCCATTTCTAAATCTTATCTTGGGTGAGGAATTCCTTATTTGGTGTGCATGTGTGCATACAGGGATTTGAGTGCCACCACCTGGAGTCATACTGTTGGTCAAATGGTCTAGGAGTCCATAGTCCCAGACACTTCAGTAAATGCAGATGTGTGATTGCTGGTGCAGTTCTGTTGGACTAATAGTTGAGTAGATGAAATGGCCAGACAGCTGGGTGGTGTGGGTCTCTGAGAGTGAGATCATAGGTGAGTTAGCTGCTGAAGGGACCAATAGAGTCCTGTTCAGCTGCTGGAGAGCAGTACATGCATGTGCGTGCATGCATATGTGTGTGTGTGTGTGTGCTTATGTGTGTAAGATGGTCTGTACCAGTAGCTGGAGTGGGGCTGCTGCCTCAGGGTCTTGGATACCCAGGTGCCAGCAATTGAGGAGACTGGGATCACAGGCAGCTACTGGGCTAATTGGGTGTCTCAGCCCAGCTGATGGAGGGATTGCAAATTTGTATAAACACATTATGTATTTTCCACCAACAGACCTTTATCCTGATTGGCCAAAGGGGGAACTGTTTGTGTTTCTGTGTACTTTGAGTATGTCTGTGTGTGTTTGTGTACATGTGCCCATTGGCAATACATGCTCAGCCCCACCACTGGCTAGACCTAGTTCATGAAGCTGCTGTAACGTCACCTCTGTCAGGCTTCCAAATTCACCCCTCAGTAACAGCCCCCAGTGCTCATGACAAGAGAGCCAGACAACTCAAAGTTGCCAAATTCAGCTGCTGAGGGGTTCACTGAAACTATTATTTAGCCCTTTGCACTGACAGCCACTGGACAGGTGGAGCCATATGGTGGTATTTGGAAGTGGGGTATACCAGTTAAGGCTGGCAGCTTAGTGACCCAAGTGAGTGTAGATGTTGCCCTGACCAAAGTTTGACTTCACTCTGTGCCCACTCACCCATGTGATCAGCTGTGGGAAGATGCAGCAGACACCTGAGTCCACTCGAGTTATTCTTATAGAATAAAACAGAATGTGGTTCAAAACCCATTGCAATCACTCCCGGGTATTTGCAAGATTCAAGCTGATGTAGAAATGATCTGCTTTGGGAAATGACATTATTGCATGAATGCATTCTGTAGTGAACCAGCTTGGGAAAAACTGCCTCCCAGCAGTGATGTTCAAGTAAGATCTTCCTCTGCACAACCTCAGCTATTGCCACTCTCCTCCCCCCCATATACGTACTGTAAAAGACAATTGGACTCAATGTTGAAAGCTTAGAAATCTTGTGAGAAACATTATTCTTGGAACAGCATATGTATGTGCTGAGGGATGAGAGGCAACATGTGCCAGTGTGGGGTGGTTAAAGGGGTTTCAACCACATTTAGATTAAAGCCAGATTTAGGCTCAGCCCAGGAACTTGGATGGGTATTTGTTTCCTGTTTTCCAAAGCTAGAAGCTTGGAGAGCTAAAAGCAGGAAAGAAGCATGTTTACTATGTTATTCTATATGGAGTATGAGTGAAGCAGGTTAAAATGATGGGGCTTTATTATGGAAAAATGTATGTGGAATCATTTCCAGTGTTTGTTGTAAACACAATCACAGTTTAACAGCATTTTGAAGGATCGTACTTCAGGATCTGCAGAGCAAAGGCAGGCCTGGAGCTCTTGTCTGGGACCTGGTTTCATCCCACCTGCAATGGGACAGTAAATATTCATCTGTGACAGTTAAGGCATAAATTCTGCTGATTCTTTAGTATAACTTTTCCACAGCACCTAGCATCTGCCCATTTCACTGAAAAC
The DNA here is from genome assembly GCA_013399015.1 of Galbula dea. Classification (NCBI taxonomy): domain Eukaryota; kingdom Metazoa; phylum Chordata; class Aves; order Piciformes; family Galbulidae; genus Galbula; species Galbula dea. The sequence goes on from VWZX01006809.1 coordinate 452,719, forward strand.
TGTTTAGGAATATGTTAACAATGAAATTTAAAGATCTTGCTTATCTCTTCTCTGTATAAACTATGAGAAAAAGAATAATTAGCAAATAGAAGTATAAATCCTTTTCACTGTTTCTTAATTCAGATTCTATTTTTACCAGTGTAACAATTTTTATAGTTTTCCTCTTCAAAACAGAAGTAATACACAAGGAAATTGTTTTTCTTTGCTCAAGAGAAATCTGTTGATTTTTTTTAGATGTTTAGTTTACATTTTTAAAGAGAAAAATAATTATGGATAGTACTGTCAAAACCTTCTTGTTTTCCATTTTTCAATGCCATCTTTAAATGGAAAATGTTTTTCATTAAGAAATGCTGACCAACCATAGTAATGTGATTTTTGAAAAGTACTTTATTTTAAAAAAAGCAATGCCAACTGGAGATGATAAAACAATCACTGCATTCCAGGTTGCTCCTTGGTTTGTAGTGAGTGGCATAGGAAAGCAGACTGTTGAAATTCAACAGATATTCTAGTACAACTCCTGTGTCTAATCTCCAAGGGCTGTAGAAGAGAAAAGCTTTGTTACTGCTAAAAGACATTCAGCTTGAATCGTATCAAGCTAAGGTAACTTCAGGAATTTAAAAATAAATCTTTCAGGCTTTGCTGAAATGTTTTTTTCCCTCCAATTTCCTCCACAAAAGAAAGGACAAAACAGAGAAGAGTGGAGAATTTTAGCCATGCACAAGTTCAGTGGAAAGATGGTTTTTAGCTATAGGAACCAGCTTGTTGCCAATTTCCGTCAAAATAATTCCCCAGGTTAAATCCTGGTCTATTGAAGTCATTGTCCAAATGCTCGTTGGCTGTGAGAGGAGATCAGGATTTGTCCTGTTCAATTCATTAGTGATGGTATGAACCCCAAGTAGCATTATGCTTCCTTTAAAGAAAGAGAAGCTCCTACTTACTGTTTATATACCAACGCTATTTCTCACACATTTATTGTGTTACTTTCCTTAATTTGGTGCCATGCTGGGTCCCTGTGGGATGCCACTCAAACATTATGTCAATGATCTCAAAATTGAACTCCAGTGCTTTATTTTACAAATGGCTTCTAGCAGATGTGTGGCACACTTTATTAACTTAAGTACCCATTAGTTGAAAATTTCATTAGTTTGGGGGAAAGGGATCAGTTTCATCAATAGATCTGGTATGGGTGTACCCTTTGTGTCAACCTGACCCATATCAAAATGGATTATTGTTGTAAGTGAGACAAGTGACCTAATGTTCTGCCTATTATGCACACATGATCTATAACCTTTTAAAATACTAGTGTGGGAAAGGAGCACACTTCACTGCATCCCCAAACCATGGATTCTTAACAGGTGGCAGTCCCTCTCTTAGCAACCTTTGCCATGGGCTGTCTGCGCGAGCGTATGAATTATAAGGGGGTACAGTTTCCAACCAGGTAACCAGGGGAAAACCAGGATGGAGAATGAAACCAGAGTAATGAATGGCTGAGCAGACATTTTAATGAGTGCAGAAGGCAGCTGGTGGAGCTGGGTCTGTAGTGCCATCATCTGCCTGATGGATGCATTTCGGCCAACACATTTCTCATGCTGCCTGGATCTTCTGGGCTAGTTAAACCGCAGAGGTAAAGCTGGATGTGGTTACAGCAGTAACATATGGTACATTTTACTTCACAGTTTTAATGTTTTGATGCTGTTTGCTCCTTGAATGATGGCAGCAGTAGTTTCCAATGCATTTGCCTGACCTTGTTTTGGAAACAATGTTAGGGCCAATTTGAAGGCCCAATGCAAGTGTGTTTGGTGGGACCACCCACTAAAAGGTGCACTATATAACCCTTTGGCTGTTTTATGCAGCAGCTCTCACACCTGCCCTAAACTTCTTGACCTTCTGAAGACAGAAAAGTGAATGTGTCTGGAAGTGATGAATCATTTTACACAGCAAAGGACAGTGTTTATTATTAAGTTATTATTTCATGTTTCTCTTCACCTTGTATTCGACACTGTAACACTGGGATATAAGCAATAATATTACAGTAGCATAGCAACTTATTTCTGGAGACCAACCACTAACCCTGATGCCTTCTGCAGCCTACTGAGAACTCTTCAATACACAGGCAAAAGTCCTCTGTTCATTGCCTACTGCATAATAATTGGAGCCTGATAAGGGGATTGGTAGAAAATGCTGTTGAAAGAGCTAGAGGGAAAAGGACAAACCTCCAGACACGCAGAATTGCTTTCATACTTCAGGGTACTGGTGCCCAAACATCTTATTCTAGTGGCTGAGTGAATTCTCTGGAAGTACTTGGAGATGATCTGTTCCCATTCCTCTAGCATCATGCAGTGAGCAATGTGGATGTGTGCAGTAAAGCTGATCTGAGTTGGTGCCCTTAACCCAATCTCACCCTTCAAGTATATGAACAATAAAGCACATGCATCTTCCTGCTCTAGAAATGTCTGGCAGACTCTGGGAGATCCCTGAGAGCATGATGCTCTTGCAGGGAAAATTGTACAGGTCACCTCTCCTGAGTTCTCCAAGCTGTGGGGTCTGAAGCAGGATTAGACTGGATTAGCAGCTCCAACAATGGCAGTCTACTTCAGCTACCATCCTCAGGGGAACTTCTCAGCCCTTCCCATGCCATATACTGGACACCAGCACATTGGTGATATGAGGTGTGAGGTAGCCAGAAAGACACCAGCTGGGATGAACTCATCCTGCCAGAGCCATTGACATGATTTATAGCCATTTCCCTGCAGCAGCATCTGAACAACCATCAGATGGGACAGGCCAGATGGGACTGACACAGAAAAAAAGGCTCATTTTCAATGTCATGACTTTGGGAGTCAAAGGGAGGGTTGGTTGTGCTTAGTGTTTATGCAGAAAGAATCAGTTTTGGAGACACCTGTGCTCAACTTCAGTGATAAAGACATATTTTCTTGGAACAGGACAATTCTGTCTGCTGTCAATTACAAGCAAAAGCAAAACAGAGAATCAGGAAACTCCAAAATTGAACAAACCAAGATAGGCAAACTACATTTCCTGGTTGAGTGCAGGGTTTGCTTTCTCCTCTTGCCAGTTTTCATTGATTCTCAAAGAGGTAAGTTTGGCTTTTTGTCAGTCATCTGAGCAGAGAGAGATTGTGGTTCACAAAATCAATACAGAATGTGCCTTGTCCCACACGCTGCCATTTCGATTTCTGGGCTTCTAAGTGGTTGTCAGACACTTACTTCACTTTTTGCTCATGCCTGTTCCTACTTCTAAAACTGTGGTCTATTTGCCTCCTACAGAAAGTGTTTTCAGGTAGACTGAAGAAAACTATATAAGCAAAAAAATATTTTGATTCTTATTATACAGTCTGACATCATCAAATCATGTTGTGAAGCAAAATCATGTTAATGTTATTACACTTAATTTCTACCTAGTGCTGAACAAAGAACTTATGGAGATTTAATTCTAGTCATTGCTTCTGCTGAAAAGCTAAGGACCTCCCTCTCTCCAGTCAGTAGGGAAACATGCACTTCAGTTGCTTCTCCAGCTCAGCTTCATTGCAGTGATTTTAGTATATTTTGCTGGAAAGTGCTTTCTCACAGCCAGGTCTCCCATGATACCAATATGGAGTGTACACTATATTCTTTCCCTGTTTCCTCCAGAGCCTAATATATCCTTTGCAACACTTTCAGCTTGAAATGAAGTGTATGACCTAAAGTCTATAGAATAACATGATTCATTGGACAATAATTTATAAGGTCACCTCATAATTGCTATTGAGTATAACATGACCTTGTTTATTGGAACATATACAGGAGAAAGTTTTTTTGAATTTTTCTTGTTTATTCAAGCCAAAATTGCTCCAAATCTGTATGGATTTATTGACACCACATTAAAAATAAATATTGTCAAAACAACTGGGAAAAAACTTTTTAAAATGGTAGAATCTTCCTGCTTGTGAAACTTTCTTGCAGAGATGTAAGAGGTGATCTGTGTCTCATGGATTTTCTGTGGAAGGTGATTTTTTTCATATATAAAGAACTGAGATCTGCTTAGGGATCTGTAGGAAGAATGAACTAACTAAATGATAACAAAGCATGTTAACACTCAAAAAACCCCATGTTGTGTTTGGAAGGAAAGCAGATTAAAGCAAGGAAGAAGCCAGCAACTTAAAGGGGGAAAGTTATGTTTTGGGCTTGTTTTGTAGATTCTCAGGTTTCTGCATTTACTGCCCTTAAGTTATAACCTCCCCATGCTCTTCTCCAAGAGTAAGGTAGAAGCAGTGAGGGGTACAAGAGGCAGTGCTCAAACCAGTGATGTTTTTTGGTAGTAAACACAAAAATCTTTGGGCAAAACACATCTGCGCTAGATTGTCTGGGAAACTTTGAGGGTCTGAGAATAAATATTACTTTTTTGTGAGCACATATGATTTTCAGGGCCACCAGGAGCCTCCCTGAGTCCTGAAAACAATCCTGATGATATACTATCCCTCAGTACTTCTGGTGTTATGGTGGGGAAAGAGGAATTCTAATATTCACATTATCTGTGCTCAGGACCCTCCCTGGCCTGCAAGCCAAACTCTCCTCACTTTTCTGGCAGAGGCAGTTGGAAAGTATGTGGATACCCATCGCCTTTTTTTGGCTTGGGCAACAGCTGCAGTTACAGGAGGGACTGTGGTCTATACGACCTTTTGGTCTTTTAAAGAGCTATGGTAGGAGGCTGAAATGTATGACTGATGTCTGAATAGGTCTGTGCATATGCAACATGCTTGGGCATACATTTTCAGAGGTTTCTAAAAATGATTCTGTATTTAGAGTGCTTGAAGGAAAGACCTCACTCTTTCAGGAAAGGTGTTGTACAGGGAGTCCACCTTTGGCATATGTTTGTGGGACCAGGACCAAAGACCTTACTGAATTCTACCAACTTTTGATGGGTTAAAAGCACCAAGACAGTTCACACCAGAGCAGTGACCATATAGCCCTGACAATCAGAGAAAATCAAAACTCGTGCAAGAAATATAGTAAATGTCATGTTTCAGAAGACCAATTTGTTTCTCTTCTGGTATTCAGGATCCCTTAATGCTGTCACACATTCCAGATGTACATTCCAGACTGCTCCAGTTCTAAAAGTATGCTTGGCTTTGACCACACATGGGGAGGCTTACTCCAAGTAGAGATATATTCATTTGGAGTCATCAAAAAATGTGTATTTGCAGAGGAAAGCTTGGACACAACATGCCAACACACTCATTATGAGCGTGTAGAGGAAAAAGGTACTGTCAGGCTGCATATGTTTTAAATACCTAAATTCAGAGACCAAAATACGTAGGGACAGCAGATGGATTAGTGACACATTCAGAAAACTATGGATACATATATTCTGGTAAATTAAACAGTGTCAAGGCATGGGCACAGGCACTGGAACTTACTCATTCATGCTGTTCAATTGTTAGTACAGTCCTTGGTGTGATTTTGGCCCAGATCAACTAACAATTTCCCAAACAGTTCTTAGGTATGGTTTGTGAGTTAGTACAGGCCAGGGACCATTGCCAGTAGGCAACATGCAGGCGGCTGTCCTGTTCTAGAGGTTAAGAAAGTTTAATATTATGGATGCAATCAAATTCTTCCAGATGGCTTGATGGCCCTGACACTGTTTAGTTTACTAATATAGATGTAACCTTTAGGTTTTTATACTCATCCACTTGGACCTGTGACTCACAAATGCCAAACAAGCAGCTGTGGTGATTTAAGATGTTATTGCACCTGAGCTCTTTGTTACTGGCTCTTGCTGGAGGTTGCTGACCCCACTGTAGAGCTGCCAAAAGTAATGTACTTCAAGTGTTTAGAGCAGCGACGGTCAAGCCGCAATGTGAGGTCTGTGCATGTACTGAATATAGGGAAAAGTCCAGTTTAAGAAAATTCTTCCTCCTCCCATTGTATTTATTAGGTGTTAGCTAAGGCCAGAGCTCTCACTGCAGACGTTGCTGTCTCATTCTTCAGCAGAGGATGCCCTAATTGTGAGTGACCTTTTGGATAATATCCCTTTCTTAAAGCTACTACTTGGCTTCCATGGGCTGCACTACTTTTCCTGAATCTGTGGTTTTCTGACTACTATTGTAGGAGAGTTTTGCACCCTAAATCCTATATAGCAATGATATTTTCCCCACTTGCAATCACATTTTTCTAGAGACAAATAAACTTTAAACAATTTAATATCTGTTCAGTTATACCAGGCAAGTTTACCGTGAACAAAGATCCAGCTGCTGGTAGGACTATAGGAAGGCATGGAGATAGTAGGTGGTGTGGTGCTCGCTTTGCCCCTGGCTGTGAGGAACCTCCAGATGTCAGTAGGACTGTGGTGTGGTACTGACTAGGGCTCTGTGTCTTGCCTTATATTTTTGATCATTTTCCTTTTAGAAAGTTGCAACATTTTCAGCTGAGTAAAAAAGGCTGTGGTCTCATTCCCATATCCAGAGCTGTGGCTGCCAAAGGACAGGAGAATCTGCAAGCAGAGCCATCACACTTCATCTCCACGGATAGCCCTTGCCTCCTTGCCTGGTGTTCTCCTAGCCTCATGCTAAGGCTGTCCATCCCATGTCTCTAGGATGACCAGGAGACACCCCTCCCCAGGCCACCCATGCCACTTACCCATTTGTCTGTGACATGGCCACCATCAGCGTTTTGCCTGCTTTGACATAGCTCCTACATCACAAGGGTGTTACTAGGAGCTAGTGGCTGCCTACTGTGATATCACCAGGGTTAATGCCTCACTGTGATGTGACTACTTTCCACCATTCAAGTGAGAAAAACAATTAAATAATATACTACTACTACTACCAATCTACAACAAATAATGGTGGGGAGGAAAACTAAGTGGCTGTAACAACAACTTAAAGAACAGTAGCAATTACCCAATTACCCAATGACTCTGATTCTGTGAAAATATTTAACAAATGGGCATCATCTGACAGTCACTCACTGCATTTTGACAGCCAGATCAGTGGCTTAAACAAAGGGTAGGATACAGAGAAATCCCCTCTGGTTTTCTACCAGACACTTCTAGGGCAGTATCTGAAGGGACATGAAAAGGACATCAGCAACTTTGAATAGAAGGGACTGAAGTAATTACAGCTCTGTGAAAAAGGTTCCCAAACTGTTGAATGAATGTTGCAGTTAGAGTACCTATTAAAGTGCTACAGATGCTCCTAGAAAGATGCTTATTTTTGTGTGTGTTTTTTTTCCCAGAGGGCACAGTTCAAAAACCCTCACGTTTCACAACCTGGTATTAGAAGACAAGCTCAGAGATAATATTAATTGAACATAGGCTGCTTGTCCAGTTCAGAACCTCCTTTCTTTCTTACAGTGTCTCTTCAGCTGGCAAAACACAGAGCAGTAAATGTAATTTAACAGGCATCCTCAACATTTCTGACATCCTTAGCATCATAGCACATGCCATTCTTGTCCTCCAGAATATGTGGGGAAAGTGTGGTTATCTCGCAGAGTGCAAAGGGACAGCTGCTGTTTAATGGTTCTGCTAATTACAAGTGCATTCTAATAACAAACAAATTCTACTACTTCTTAATTTAAGCCAAATTTATGTGTTTATTTTAAGAACAAAAGCCCAATTGCATAAAGTATCAGTGTTCCTCTAGCCAAAAATTTGTAGACATCCCATCCCTGCGTTCCCCAAAAGAAAAAAGAAGTCTTATCTGGTTGACTGCAAGAGCAACATTCATAGATTAATCTCGAAAAGTCATCTAATGAGTAAGAGGAATGCATTACGTCAAAACAAAACATCACATTTATTTGCTTATCTTTTCCCAAAACCAGTTTCTGCATGTGTTGAAGATAAACAACAAAGGCCAATCAGGGAGTCTATAACCACAAAATGTCATCTTGGGCAATTTTCTGTGACTTCCAGTTTGAGTGGGAAACATGAAATTCCTCCACTTACATTGCACTAAATAGTTCAGGGAGCACAAGAGGTGCTGAAGCTAGATTTAACACACATTTGTATTCCATGGCTGATCGTGAGTTCCATTTTAAGATTTTCCTGTGGCTGGGGCATTCATAACTACACTTTCCTTTGAGGAATCTCTGCCATTAAATAGGTGTGAACTCACAGAATCACAGAATGTTAGGAGCTGGAAGGGGCCTCGAAAGATCATCTAGTCCAAACCCTCTGCCGCAGCAGGATTCCCTAGACCAGGTCACACAGAAGTCTGTCCAGTCGGGTTTTGAAAATCACAGCCTTTCACTTTTTCAGGGTACTTATGGGGTTTAGGACTTTCCATGAAACTGAGTAATTCAAGATGTAAGGTACCTCAGTATCCAACACCATCCTGAAAGCAGGGCTAACTCTGAAGTTATACTGAATTTTGAAGTCAGACAAACTGTGCCCATTGGAGTTTAGAACATCTCCAAAGAAGGAGTCTCCACAACCTCTGTGGGATCTGTGCTGGTGTTTGATCACTCACAGGATGACTTTTTTTCCCCTTCATATTACTTTTATTTATTGCTTTTTGTTTTCTCACTCTGAGAAGAGCTTCAGTTTTTCTTCTCTATAATCTTGCAATAGGTCATGGAAGACAGTAATAAAGTCTCCCCTTTGTCTTTTTAATACTCAACAAACCCATCTATCTCCCTCTTGTTTGCACACTGTGTGCTCCAGCCCCCTGACTAGGTTGTTGGCTACTGCTAGACTTACTGTGGTATGCCCGTGACTCTCTTTCACTGGGGATCCCCAAATCAAACACAGTAATCCAGATGTGGTCTCACAAATGTCAAATGGAGGAAAAGGATATCTTCCCTGACCTGTTAGCTACAACTGCCCAGTATACAGTTAGTGTTCTTGGACAAAAGACTATACTGCTGACTCCTGTTCAACTTGTCCACAAGGAGGATACAGGTTGGTAGATGTAACATGTAAATGTATATATTATACACTGAATATTATACATTATTTTCATATATATCTTAAACTTCGTTCTCCCCAATGGAAAAAAGTGTGTTTAAAAAAGTTCTGTTGCAACCTTATCCACAGCAGAACAAATGGGCTATCTGCTAACTACATTATGGTGGATATCAGTAATCACTATGGGAGTACTTGACTTCAGAAACAGAGACTGGCTGCACACCAGATACAGAACAGAAGTGGAAACAAGGTGAAAAGGCAGCTGAGCTTAACATTAGACTTCCAGTGTGTGCTCACTTTTCGGTATCAATCTTTGCAGGATATGCTTTTCTACTTTAAACACTTTTTTGTAGCAATTATTTGGGTTTTTTTAATGGAAAAAAGAAAAGCAATGTAATTTTACTAAATAAATCATCTTCTCCCTGTAATATCGACTGGTTTGCATGCCTTGCTAAACATTAAACCAGATGAAATGGGGCTTGGTTACACACTGCTAAGTGGCATGCTTTCTGTGAAGGGTAAATGAGATAACTATTTGTTATTTTTAAACCAATGTTCTCCCATAAAAAGCAACATCTCTATTAGATGGAAAAATGACTTCACAAAGGTGCATTATGTAGCAGCCAAAAATTGAAACGGGTGGCAGATTATTTCCCAAGTTAGAAGTTTATGGCAAAACCACGATATAAATTAACTGCTAGCAGCCATTGAATCCATTCCTTGGATCATTTATCTGTATGAGAGTGTTGTATGTTTGATGCGTGGTATGTATGATGGTTTGGAGGTGGACTAGAGTGTTTCTGAGTGATTTAGCACATGAAATCAGCTCCAAGTTTCTAAAATAATAAACATGATGATAGGAGAGAAAAGTCAATACATGTATCTTGATTTCTTGTTGCCATTATAGTGTGTTTATCTAATTCATGGTCTTAAGCATCATTAGCATTATTAGATTACCTCCAGGTCATGAATTAGTTTCATTCTGACAACAGTATTGAATAGTAGAGAAGGCTATGTCCCATTTTTCTGCTGAGAAAATGAGGTGATCAAATCATGCAGTGGATCCAAAACTAGCCTAGGAATTGAACCCCAGTCCTGAAGGTGAGCTATTAAAACTAGATGCTATCTCTGTAATGGGCAATATGTTGTAAGCAAGATAGTGGAATTAAGTGGAAACCTTAAGAGGGAAGCACGGAAGTCCAGCTGACACACACATCACCTGGTCACGAAGAAGTCACCAGGTTGTTACTGGGATTTGTCAACAAATTTTTCTGAGAAACGGCATGTTTCTAAAAGGACTGGCAATTTCAGGTCAAATCTTTTGGAGAAGGAGCTGGTCAATATTGGATAAGATCTACTGTACCACTTCACAAAATTGTACATGAATTAATTTCTGCTTTTCTGTTTAAACCAAAATTACAGCTTTAGGTGATGAACTTGGTGGAACACCACCGATGAAGCTGCTGAATTAATAGGACCTGAGTGAGAAGATTTACGTCAGCTAACTGCTGACAGGGAATGTTGGTAAGACTTGGCTTGCTCAATGTGCTAAAATAAAGAGGATGACCTAAGGACTAAGGATTAGCTTTAGCTTTAAACTTGACAGTAATGTACATTATACTTGTGTGTGTTTGCACGGATGTGTGCACATACAGACAGATGTGTCTGAGAGAGAGAGACGAGGTGGGGTTTGTACTGCTGTAATGCATTTGACTTCACAGTTTTGTGTATATGGGCTATGTGTGAGGGATGTGTGTTCCTTCATATCTGGCTGGTTTTCTGTTCTGCAGTTTAAAAATGAAGGGCTTTTGCATAACTTTCCATATTGTTTGTAAGTAGCTGTAAACCAGGGATTACCATAGAGAAAAACAAAGGCTTTAGTTAAGAAACAAATATAACAACTGAGAGAGACGAACAGCCTGATAACAATGTGAAATGTCTAAGTGCTACACAATACAAAGGTAGTAGGTGTTTGTAAGACCTTGTTTTTGTTAGTCTCTTTGAGAACATTCAAAACTAGTCATCTTGAAATATATTAAATCAACACCTATACTGAACTTTAGAGACACTGATACCAACTCTCTACTTTTCTCCCTTTTTTTTTTTTCAGCAAAACATGATGCAGACTCAATGGGAGTGTGAAGTGTGAGGGAATGAACATGGACCTGGGAGATGGGGCTTTCTCTCTAAATGCAGAAGCTTGATTCAATTGCCTTATCATAGGGGTCTAAGAGTATAGAATTAGAATCATAGATTTGCCAGAGTTGGAAGGGACCCTAAAGATCATCTAGTTCCAACCTCCCTGCCTGGCAGGAACACCATCCACTAGATCAGGTTGCCTAGAGCCCCATCAAGCCTTGTCTTAAAAGCTTCCAGGGATGGGGCTTCCACAACCTCTCTGGGCAACCACTTTCTCACCACCCTCATGGTGAAGAACTTCCTCTTAATATCTAATCTAAATCTACCCTCCTCTAGCTTACAACCATTTCCCCTGGTTCTATCACTATCTGACCTCCAAAAAAGTCCCTCACCAGCTTTCTTATAGGCCCCCTTCAGATACTGGAAGGCCACAATAAGGTCTCCTCAGAGGCTTCCCTTCTCCAGACTGAATAACCCCAACTCTCTCAGCCTGTCCTCATAGGAGAGGTGCTCCAGTCCTCTGATCATTCTCATGGCCCTTCTCTGGACTTGCTCCAGCACCCCCACATCCCTCTTGTAATAGGGGTTCCAGAACTGGACACAATAATAAATTATCTTGTTACTGGCTTTGGATGTTAACTGCCTCTCAGGCTGGATGCTGATTTAAAATTTAAGAATATTAAAGGCTTTAGAAGGAAAAGAAAGAAATAGCATTACAGAGTTACTGGTGGGTGCTGTGTATTACCTCTATAAGAATAACCAATATGCCCAGAAAACCAGGAGTGCCCAGTCTCTTTCAGTATAACTTCCAGAGCAACTATAGAAGAGACAGACAACATTCAAAGAATTGTAAAACTGTTACTTTTCCCCATGCATCTCCCTGGTTAATACTGTCCTTCGTCACCCTGGTGGCTTCCTCTAAGTATCTAACCATGTCAATTGTAGGGTACATGTAGTAACCATTTTCATTCTGTATGCTCTCTCTGATGTCCATTTGATTTTTCTCCTTGCTTCAGAATAAGTCTCAGGTCCCCCAAACATCTACACTACATATGACTTTTGGCTTTCTCTTTAGGAAAACTTGGACACTGTATAGAGAGTTGTTCCAAGTCCTGTTTCCTACAGGCTATACAATGTTTGAACTAGTTCATATCACTTGTTCAGAGACCAGAACTTGTTCCTTCGGTCCCAAAGGCAGTATAGATTTATCCATAAATTCAAGATTGTTTCTAGCATGTCCTTTTGAAGTCATTTGCTGAGAAATCAAAATTAGGTTATAAATTGTGGTGGGTCTCTGCTTAGACCACTAGGCAAATTCTTCAGAACAGAAGCATGGGGTCAAGCATATTTCATAACCTCTGTTATGGCAGTGTTCAAGGCCAGGCTGGATGTGGCCCTGGGTGACCTGGTCTAATGATTGGCATCCCTGCCCATGGCAGGGGGGTTGGAACTAAATGATCTTTTAAGGTCCCTTCCAACCTGAACCATTCTATGATTCTATGATTCTAAGATGGTGATGGTGCCAGCTGCTCAGTGTGCTTGATCATCTCACTCTCTCAATTCCTAGTCTAGCAGATGACACCTCTTCAGCCTTTCTGAGAAGATCAGGTGTCACTGTTTATTCTCCTAACACCTACCAAAACCACCTTGTTGGAATATAAATGGTAAGAATTATAGTGTGCTTTTGTAGTCAGTTCTCACATGCTGGAAAATTGTCTGTGGTTTGGTAAGGCAGAGGGGTACTTCTGCCTAAATTGACATGAATAACACAGAAGAGGAAAGAGAGATTTCAATTGCTAGAATGCTTCAGAGGAATTTAAGATGCTTGCAAAGTGAATGATTTGGAAAGTGATTTGGATTCACAAATTCTGGTGGGCCTGGAACCCAGAAATATTAAGGAGAAATTAAGGAGGATTTCTTCATAAGATGGTGCAGGTTGATACAAGTACCACAGGCATTAAGGGTCAAAGGACATTATCTGTTATACCAGAGAATAATATCAGATAGCTGGCAGGTAATACCCTGGGAACCATGCAGTTTGCTATGTGGCTTGTATGTTATATTTATGGTTAAGGATGAAGGTATTTCTTGAAGAGAAGATGATTGGAATAGAAATATGATGGAAGACATGTTGTAATATGTCACTGTAAATATAAAGACAGAAGTTCAAGCCTCCTAGCAAATTTGCACTGACACCTGCTTAGTTTAGCCATGACTGGTTATCAGATTGCTTGAAGTGGAGATAAAAGATGTATGGATGTGATTGAGATTGCCTTGGCCACACTATTTCAATTTCCTGCTATTGAAATGTGCCTTTATCATACCTGTTCCATAGCATTCAGAACTTCTGGCAGTCTGCTAACAGGACTGTTGAATGGTAGATATAAAGATTTTATCAGAATTACACTGGTATGTACATGTGCAGTGTTTGATGCTGCCAGAACAATGATAGACTAATCACAGAAAGTATTCATATTGGTGGTTGCATTGGAGTTTGTTACTGGGGCCTGTGCCTCATGGTTACAATCAGAAGGCTAGTGCATTTATGTGCAGTGATACCATAAAAATTCTCTGTCTTTGTATAATAATGTACTAGAATGATGATGAAGCCAATTGCTCATAAACCATTTACCAAAGGGTAAGTACTCTGTTAAGTGTGGTAACCTAAAGTCATATCAGTTTAGTCACAGAGAATCAGAGAGTAACTCAGTTTGGAAGGAACCTTGGGATGTCTCTAGTGCAGGGGCAACAACTCAGACTGGGTTGCTGAAGACTTTGCCCAGCCAAGCTTTGCAAACCTCCAGTATATGTTTTTGTTCTACAATGTCCCAGTTTCCCTTAATGCCTTAGATGGATAATGAAATGAGGGAAAGGGTGATGAGAGGTATATAGATATTTCCATGTTAAGGCATGGGAAGAACCCAGGATTCATGGCCCTGGCAGACTTTCTGTTTGATACTAGGTAAAAGTAGGTCAAAATACATAAAGAGGCTCTGGTTACTGTTGCACAGTCAACCTTCATTCTGGCCTGTCTTGAATATGTTAATGATTAATTTTCCTGTCTGCATGGTTATTCAAATACATTTTTGTGTAGATTTTTATAGATAATAATATAGCTTTTTTCCTACAGAATCCCAAAGTGCTTCTCAGGTTATAAACCTAACTGGCCAAAGCCTACTCCTGCTGAGGCCAGCAGACATTTTGCCATTGATTTCATTTGGGCCAGGATTTGGCTGTGTAGAAACAGAATACAAGCAATTCTGTATGCCTGTATGGCCTTTAATAAATTCTGGTTTCCCACCCGAACAATAAATCTGACAGCAGAAGAGTACTATGAAATTTGGTGTCGGTTACTGAACAACTAAATGTTTCAATATATACTTTGTAAGGTATCAGTAAGCCACGATGACAGTTGCTTTAAAAGTATCAGTAGCATAACTTAGAGCCAGAGCTGGATGATGCACTGTGTGGTGTATGTGAATGTGGCTATGTGTGTAGAATCTCTGTATACGCAGCAAATTATATGTGTATTTTTAAACCACTTAATAATATGATCAGCTCTAGCTAGCTGCATAATCTAAAATTCTGTAATACTTTTGCTGTTCTATGTCTGCAAATTTTTTTATTTAGGAACACACACGTTTCTTGTCAATGTTATTTCTACAATCACTTAGAGCAGGGCATATTGTTCTCTGAATTTCTTGTTAAAATGTTTCAGTTAATTAAACTTTTACAACCAGTTCTGCTCTATGTCTGTATTACTTGCTGTAAATTATAAAGAAAAGCCCTTTGGCATTTATGAGACTTTAGATGAAGAAGACTATGGGAGGAAATAAAAAAAAGAACCAGTGTCACTGAGCCCCAGATAGTTGCTGATTCCCTCTATCTCCCATTATATTTAATGAAATATAATACTTGCTGTTATATAAATAAATTTTATATAATATTTGCTATTATATAAACTAGACTGAAAAAGATGTCAAAATAGAACAATTAATATTTCAAATTATTATATTTCAAATGTTT
Source organism: Galbula dea (assembly GCA_013399015.1). NCBI lineage: Eukaryota > Metazoa > Chordata > Aves > Piciformes > Galbulidae > Galbula > Galbula dea. Next base: position 467,782 of record VWZX01006809.1, read on the forward strand.
AATAAGTGGACCAAAATGTCACCATAATTTGAATAACTGTTGCCTATATTTCTGTAACACGCTACATGGAAAATAAGGCTGTAATTTGCTAGAACATGAAATACGAAGTCCCCAACAAAGAAAAAATAGGAAAAGACATGGAAATTAAAGTCACCCCTGATGGTATGTGCTTGAGGGTTGTACCTATGCACACCTGCAAACAAGCACAACTCCTTCTGTCAAAACATTGCCAGAGTTTCAAAGGGGTGCTTGAGGTGAACTCTCTGGTGTGGGAATTTAACAAGAGCTAAGCTCCAGCAAGATCTCATTTTTGAGAGCAATGTTCTGCTTCCAGGCCCTCTCAAAACCAACTGTGAGATGACTGCAAGATGGCTGTCACATCGATTACAGGATTGAGAACTTTAATCCAATTGGCGGCAATGCCGCTATGAGACTTGGAACTAACCTCTAACCACAGTTCAGTGTTCAAACTATTGTGTCTGCTCTTGGGAAACTTACCAAAAAGAGCCAACACTTATGCTGTTTGGCATATTTATTATTCAGTTAACCCATTCCTTGTAAGTAAATCCTTTTTTGGAATTTATAACCCTCATAAGAGCTACTGATGATTGATAGAAATAAATAGCCATGAGAAGGAAAATGAAATAAAACAAAACATTAAATCTCTCTTCTCCCATAACTTTTGTAACTTCTTCTATTGTCCTTTGTTTCACAGAGCTATTTGTCGTGATGGAGGGAAGCAAGAATCAGACAGTGACTGAGAAATCTGGTTGTGCTTAAACATTTGTGAAATTCAGGGAAACTAGTTGTGCAATCTGACATCAAATAAAGAACAGATGACAAACAGGCTTCAGTTTCCTTGTGAATGAAGGTGAAAAGGATCTGCAGCCAACATCTCCATTTACTGGGGTACTCAGTAGGACATACTTATCAATGCTTGTAAATATCTAAAAGGTGGGTTTCAAGAGAATGGGACCATTCTCTTTGCAGTGGTGCCCAGTGATAAGACAAGGGGCAATGAGTGCAATGAGCACGTTTAGTTCCATTTAAACACAGTTCCATTTAAACATAAGGAAAAATGTCTTTCCTTTTAGGGTGACGGAGCACAGGAAAGGCTGCCCAGAAAGGCTGTGGAGTCTCCTTCTCCGGAAACTTTCAAAACCTGCCTGGACAAAATCCTGTGCATCCTGATCTAGGTGAACCTGTTCTGGCAGGAGAGTTGAACTAGGTGATCCCCACAGGTCCCTTCCTGCCTCTACCATCCTGTGATTCTATGATTCTGTGACATGTAAATGGGGATTTTTATACCTCTGGTTCCCCTGGGCAAGGTGACATGCATATTTGTTCTATTCAGAATGAAAACTCATTATTTACAGTTCACAGGGGACCACTCCATATCTTTATCTGAGAACTATTGCTATATTTGTGATTGCCGAAAGCTCTGAAGAGAAAAAAAGATTTACCTTGCTTTCTAAGAGATGTCCCTTCTGCTGACAGCTACACAGCTGTGTGTGTGCTACCATCCTTGTTATAAACTTAATATGGGCTCTGGGCTCCTCCATTTCCAGGACCTGAGCTAGCATCTTTGAGTGGTGCTGCTCTGTGCTTTAAATACATATCTGCTGCCACAAATCTTATTTGTAAATTAGAGCTCCATCACTTCATGTATGCAACCAATCATACCATGGAATGAAACCAGATTCTTTTCCTGTTAATGAACATGTAGCAAACATATTACAGAGTAAACTGATTGTATCAACACAGACATGTACACAAAGCCTCTAGTGTTGTTTTGTTAAAGAGTTTATTCTCAAAAAGGCAACATTATTTGAGCATAAACATGCCTTTCTCAAGGACTATCCAACACCTGAAATAGTATTCCAACAGCAGAAAATAAACCATAAGAGGTTCAAACATTTTCCACTCAAAAGTAGTCCTATTTTGTGAGTGAATTCTTCAATACTGTCTAAATTTATATTTAAATTGAAAACTCATTGAAATGCAATCTAGGCTTCAACCTAGGAGACTGAGGGGAAAACTTTTTGACTCCCATCATATACAGTGATGTCAGTGAAACTTTGACAGTTAACTAAACTTGTGATAAGTAAAAGTTAGACAGTTTGATGTGATATCAGAAATATCATGGGTAAACAGGTAAGAAACCCCTGTATTTCTGAATCATAAATGAGCCAGGAGAAAGAAAACCCATCTAAAATTCTTGGCATAGTGTTTTTAACAGTTTTACAGGCATAAATTTATTTTTCTTAACAGAACATTGTTATTATGTGCAGTTTTCCAGGTGTCTGATTTTATATATGTTTATATTTCAATGTTCTTTTTCACTTTTTGATGTTATTTGTAGAATTCTTTTTTTTTTTCTTGATATTTTTGTATGTGCTCTTTTCCTCTTATTTTTCTCTCAAACTTATCTATGAAGGTATTTCTGTGCTGGGAAATAGATGTGTTTCCAAGCTGTTCTTCAACTGGCTTATGAATGTGACCTTTATCTTAAAACCTGTTTATTCTGTGTATTCCATAGCTTTTGTGGTTATTTACAGTATGTATTGCACATTATTGGCTTGATCCAACATACAGTGAAATCAAAGCAAAGACTTCCCATTGACCTTAACAATTGTTGGATTAAGCCCTATGGTCCAAGTAAAAGTAGCTGTAATGAATGACACAAAACTATAATAAAGAACTCATTTATTGGCTTATTAAGCTTATTAAAATAACCTAGTGTAGATTATTCAGTTTTCATTTACAAATTCAGATTCAAACAGTGTCTACCTGCAGCTCCAGTATACTGATTGATGTTATTTTTAAATACATTGTGGTACAAACTTATTCCTTCTCCTCTTCTGCATGTCCATTCAGGTCTTCATGCGCTTCTGTATGTTTTCCATAATCTGCTGAAGACTCAGTTGCTCAGTGGCAAGTTGTTCATCAATGAATTTTTGCATTTCTTCCCATTTCTTGGAGCCTTGTTCAATGCCTTGCTGAATCAGTGCGTGTGTTAATTCGACTTTTTTTCTGAGAGTCTCTCTGCTTCTTTGGGACATTTGGTAAATGGACTCCCAGTCAAATGGCTTGGGCACATCTATTCTAAGTTCTCCTTGACGAACAGCTATGTATGGCTTTATACTCTCAGCTGTCATTTGCTCAAACCAACGAAGAAGCTCTGAGATATATTGCAGGAATGCAGAGTAATTTTCTATGGTTAGATCAATTAACCTTTTGGCCTCACTGATTAGCTTTTCTTGGGAATGACTAAGCTGCCCATAGATTTCCTGGAGTTTTTCTTTGACTTGCTTGTTATGCTCATCGATTTTCCTCTTAGCAGCTGCAGACCAATATCGTATTTTTTCCTGAGCAGCAGATGAGAGCTCCATGACCTTCTGTTTTCCTTTTCCTTCAACATCAGTTATAAGGTCATAATATTCCTGGCTGTAGTTTTCCATCAGGTCTCTTACTTGGTCTGTCAGGCGTGTGACCGAGTCAGCAAGATCGCCAACATACTTGTTGTGCCAATCCACTAGTGTATCCAATAGATTCTTCAGCCATCCTAGTACCTTGTCCTCCACCTCATAGTATTTAACTGACCATCCGAGTGTAGTGGGATCAAAATATTCTTCCCGCAATGCCTTTACATAGAGGAGCAGCTGGTGCAGACTTTCTGAAAGGTCCTGGAATGTCTTCTGGATAGAATTTTTAAACTGAGAAATGTATTTTTTAATGTCTTCTGCCAAGGATCTCAGCTTCTGTGCATAATCTGAAGCCATTGCATCTTTGTACAGCTGTTGTGTTTGGACTTTGATGTCTTCAAAATTTTTGGATTGCAAGCTTCTAACCATTTCTTCTGCCTTCTCAAAAACTTGTTGCACCACTTGTTTCAGTTGCTTAAGTCTTCCTGCAAAGTCAGCTTTCTGCAGAGTAGCAAATGTCTGCCTGATTTTTTCCTGCAAATGTTTCAGCATTTCTTTAATTTGATCAAGTACATTACGACCTCTAAGAATCGTTTCAGAAGCAGGAACTCTGACTTCCAGCTCATTGATAGCTGCAATCAAGGCATCGAAGTACTCCTGAAGTTTTGAAAGGCATAAATCAGCATTCTTTGCTACTTTCTCTGTAGTCATGAGGTATATTTCTTCACCGGTGTACTTTTCAGTCAGCCCAGGGACCTGGAATTTTATGGTCTTCAGGAATTCAATAGCTGAGTCAATTAGGTGTTTTATTCTCTTGTGATACTCTTCTATTACGTCAATTGTAGCATCCAAAAGCTTTGCTTTCATTCTTTGGTAGTCAAACTGTTCAGCTTGATCTGCTGCTTTTTGATAGAGGTGTTTAGCTTTACCCTTCATCTCCTGATACTTGTCGGAGGCCTCGTTGGCAGCTGTGCGAAACTGAGCATCTATTTGATCTATTTGTTTTACAGCATATGTGTATGCCTTGTCAGCATTATCCTGCATGATATTCTTCATCTTTAAGGTGGCAGCACTTATTTCCAGTCCCATATACTCCTTATGATACCGATTAACATACCTATAGACCGCAGATGTTATTTTTGGTACTTTTTCTTTTAGACCCAACAGCAAGTCTTTGGCAGCATCCTCTTTCCAGTTGAACTTCATGTGGATCATGTCAGGGTTCTTGAAGGATATTTCACTTTTTAGTAAGTCAATGTCCTTCTGAGGAGCAGACTGAAAATATAGAACAGGATAGAAAAGGGTAACTTGTATGCAAATCAAATCCAATATGATATATCAGTGCATTTTAGCAATCTCATTTTGTATCTTTAATTTTATTATATATTAGGGTAAACACACTACATGTTTCTGTCTACTGTGTGCTTGCTCTCATCTTGAAAGCTTATTTTGGAACAAATTATATTTTATCAAGCAACTCTGTGCCTCTTCAAACAGCAGGACCAGAATATAACTTAGTTTGGTCTTTTTTAAAATTTGCAAATCAGATTTTGTCCTTCCTTGAATTAAATGCCAGTCATGTCTTACAAGGCATGTGAATTACTTGGGAAAATGAGCCTTCTACTCATTCTTGAAATTACTTAAAGTGAGTTTGAAAATTATTTTCTTAATCTGAAAATATTAGATGTAATATTGTAGTAATTTAAATAAAACAGAGAAATTACTCAAAATAAAGATCCTTGAATGAGACTCTATTGACATAAATGATTTTTCCAGTTTATTAATATATATTATTTATTATTATTGTATATAGTTAATATTATATATTACTATTTATATATTAAATAGTGAATTACAAGTGGCTTGTGGTTCCTGAATTAGTATATCATTTTGGAAAGTAAGATTTTAAGTTTGAAATTTTACAGTATGCCAATAACAACAGGATTTTTTTGTTAGCAAATTTAGTAAGGTTTTTAATTCTCATGATGAATCATGATATGTTAATGGATTAAAGAAGATACTCTACAGATGGTCTCATATGTTCCAGTGACCTGACTCCTCTAACAGCCACCTTTGTACTAAGCAGCCTGACTGGTATACATTAAACCTGACAGGTGGCTTTTCTAAAACTGGCTTTGTACATTCTCCAGTTTCAGTGGGTGTGCCTTCTTGATTCATAGAAGGTGGCAAAATTAACCGTGTGGAGGAGCTGAAACAGCCTTTTCACACAGATGCTACTTGTAGTACTGGAAAGGTCAGTGTAGCAAACAAACACTTTAATTACTGATAACTTAGCTTTTCTTTGGACAGAGGGTCATTAATCTGTGTCTTAACATAAACATACAAAAACTTTAAAAGGGAACTTTCCCTCTCATCACATCCAATATTTTTGATTTTTATTGCTCATATTAAGCTTACCCGAGTTCGGTAGTAAACTTTTGCTGTGAGAGTGTCAGTGTCCATATCAATGACATAGCCCAAGGTCCCAGCAGAGGGTGAAGATACTGAGCCAGATAAGCCCTTATAAGACCCTTGATAACGCATATGAATATCTGTAAAAGCTGGGCTGGTGATGTCTAGCGATGCAGTGTTGTCGGTGACTCTACAAAAACAACGAATACACAGCTATGAAGTAATGCACAAAGCAGAAGTCTAATGCAGTATGCCCAAGTACAATAGTATCTTTTATTTTATATATATATATATATATATATGTAGATAATGTCTTTGTCATGAAAAGAAAATGTAGTTTTATTATCCACATATCTTACCATTTAGCCTAACACATTCAAAACTTCACATCACAATTTTCCTGCTTTAGATAAAATTGCATTGAGCTCTGTTGAGAATTTTCATTAAATTAGAGCAGCAAAAGAAAACCTGCAGCTGTACCACTGTCAGATTTTTACAGACATCTACAAGCTGGCTGCAGTTTTTCCACCAACACAGATATAAGCAATATTTTTTATCTGGATTTGCACTTGCCTTCACAGACTTTGTCCCTTGCATATATCAACACAATACTTGCAGATCAAAAGTTAGAAAGCCAACTTTGTATCGTTAGTACTGGGAATAAAAATTACTCTTTAATGGCTTATGGTGACAGAGGGATCCAGGGAGAAAAAAAACCAGCCAACCAACCAACTAAAAAGCAACTATGTTGGTGGTCAGATCTAGAACTGCTCTGATTATAAAATACTTTTTATAATTTGTAAATTATATCTCCATAGTTTTCTGAAATGGGGCTACTTAGAAAAGCTATTCTAGAAATGTTGAGAGAACAGCTTTCCAGCTGTCTTGGGAGGGAAAAATGCACAGCCATTAATGATAGAGTAGCTACACAGGTTACATAGCTACATTAATTACAGCAAAGCACCCTGGGATATTAGAGATCAAAGAACAATAAATACATCATTGGTAATTTGGTTTGTTATAAATTATTAGAGCAAATATTCACCTAAGTCCTGAAACAGTAAGATCTTCCTTGTAGTTTGCACTCATGTCACGATGTGAAAAGCTGCCAGTTGTCTTCATAACAAACACAAGTTCTTCATATTTGTAGTTTGAAACAACTGTGAAAAAGATTTCAAATGTATATATTTCCAGATTTTGCCAGTAAACAATAAAAAATACATACCCAGTTGTATTTTAGACAGCTAGCTGTGGTGTGTTTCAGTAGTACATAAAACTATGCAACAAGAAACTGAATGCCCACAAAGCCCCAAATGAAAAAAGATATGAACATATTTATTCAAGTGAGTATTGTAAAATTTAAATTTTCTCTATATTTAGAACAATATGATTGCATTTATGCAGATATTAAATGGGGATTTTAATTTCTTGAGCTTCAAATTTTATTCATATGTATATTTTTAGTATTATTATAAAGTCTAGAACTGAATGGTTTATAAGACTTCAGAGTTTACCGAGTCAAAATAAATTTTGAAATCAAATATGCTTAATTTATAATGAAAAATATAAATACCTTTTTTATCTGAACTGAATCAGATAAGTCAGCCTGCCTTCTCTCCTTTACATGTATTATTGTAAGCAACAGAACAATGTTGTGTTGTTCACAAAGTAAGAAACTGTTACACAGAAAAGAGATCTTTTCCATTTATTTTTACAGCGTAACATTAGTTATACATGTACCTAGCCATTAGTCTTCAGGGTGGATAACTGAGACTCTAAAAACAATTTATGAAAAAATGCTGATGTTAAAAGAAGCATAATCTAAAAGTCATTGCTAAATAGCAAAGTCATGGGAAAAAAAAATTCTGAGAAAGTCCAGTATACAGCATTTCCCCCCATACTGTGGCATGCAAAATTTTAATGTCTTACCATTCAGGTCATATTCCAAGAACTGCAATGTTGAGCTGCAGGTAGAGTCAATGGAATGTTCAAAAGAGTCATTTTTCTTTGTTAAGTCTGTTCTCCAGGTGACATTGTACAACGGGGAAGCAACTTTGACAGATCCAGTCAAGGCACCGAATGATGGAATGTAAATTCCAGCAGGCAAGGATATTTTGAGAGGGGGGACATCAATTTTCTGTTCAGGAATTGTAATTGTAGGCAGATCAAACTCAGCAATCTTATTAGCTACTTCATCCAGATCTACATTGAAACTGCCAAGAGAAATATTCTTTGGAAGAGTGAACTGAGACACAGTTATTTGGTATTCGGGTATTGTCACCTCAAAATATGGTACTTTATATTCTTCTAATGTGATATAATTGGCTCCTACATCCACTTTGGGGAATCTTAGTTTTGGCAATGTGGGTAAACTGACATCAAATGCCATTGTGTTCAGCGTCTGTGGAATTTTTATGTTGCGTAAGTCAATAGTGTATGCTGGGACCTGGAGAGTGGTGAAAGGAACTCTGAACTCTGGAGTGCTGAGAACTGGGGTTGGAGCCTTTAGGTGTAACTCAGGAATACTGAAAGTGAAGCCATCAGTCAGCTTAGTCACAGGTATGGGGAAGAAGTAGCCATCATCACTCTTCATGTACACAAGAGATGCTGAAACATTTAAGTACTGTTTTCTGTCAGCACTGGTAGTGACGTCCAGCTTCAGGATATCCCATAAACTCTTCTCAGCAACAGGACACTTTATGCTTTTGAGGAAGTCCATGTATCCTTCCAAAGATCCAGATATATCAAACTTTGCTTTTGATTTTTCATTTGATAGCTGCAAATCATGACTGAGAGATAATGACTGAATTTGGCCTTCACCCTTCCAGGCAACTTTCTGGTTTGCAGTACTGATTTTCACTCCAACAACTTGATTAACTGAGGCTGTGTCCACTAAGAAATTTGGCTGGGTGGCTTGAATCTGAAGATCTGCCGATATACTCCAAGGAGACAGCTCTAAAGTTGCTTTGCATCTCTGAGTCCCCTTTGTTCTAAAAAGAGGTGTATATTGTGCATAGTTCTTCCCATTGTGCTCCCAGACTGCATAAACACGACGGGTAGATGCTTCAACTGCAAGTATTTCTTTGATTTCAGTGTTCCAGAGTCCATCTGCTTTGGAGTGGGCCTCAATCTTGAGAGATGACCGAGCTCCATTAGCATTCAGATAGGTGTTTGCTTCATGGTCTAGACTTCCAGAAAATGCATTTCCAGTGTATAATACTCCATCAATATCCCCATTTGTAGAAGTTTCTACTGATATGTAAGATGTAAGGCTCTCTAAAGCAAGTTTATGAGCAATTCCTCCCCTAACGCTTGTGCTGTATTTAGGAGTATTAAAATCATACATTAATTTTAGTCCTGAGGAAAGAGTGGGTTTAGACTTAGTATTTCCAGAAAGTTCTTGGCTGAAATTTATTTTTAAAACTGATGTGTTGATTTCTACATTTGTTGCTACTGAAGCTTCCATGTTCCTCTTTGTTAAACTAATAGTGCTGTCATGGCTTCCTCCTAGAAATTTGTTATCATTCAGGGACAATGCTGTGGCCAGCTTCAGCCCCCTTTTTCTTGTCAAGCTTGTTGAACCATCTAGCTTAAACTGCAGTGCATCAATGACAGAAGAAGATGAGACGCTGAGTTGCCCAGCAATATCTGACTGATTGAACAGGCCAGCATTTGCAGTTAAGGTGATCACACTGGATTTAAATGATAAGTCACAAGTAAAGTTCCCCATTGCGGGAATTAAGATGTGGTTTGATGGACTGTTTATTCTGAATCGTGGAAGCTTTAGAGTGCGCAGATCCTGTGGGATATGAAGGACTGGAAGCTCCAAAGAAGGTAAGACTAGTGTGTAAGATGGTACTGAGAAGCCAATAAAAGGGACTGTGAATCTTGTTGTGCTTATTTCTTTTGGGAGCATGTAACCAAAGGCCGGCATCTCAGCAGTAAAAGGAGAAACCTCAATATTCAGAATTGGAATGGTGTATCCTGGAATCCTGAAGGTCCGTGGCAGTTTGTTCAGTGATGTCTGTATTTTGTATTTGTCAAATTTTGTTTTGGCTTCATTATACGACTTTGTGAGAAAATCTAAAGCAGTATTCCTTCCTCTCTCAAAATGCTTGTTAAAGAAAACGATGTATTTATTAAGTGCTTCATGCACTGTTGCTAAAGGAAGTGGGATTACATGCATATCTTTGTTTTTGTCATACTGAGCATTCAAATTTAAATCAAAGGATTGTCTTCTTGTCTTCAGTAAATGCTTCAGGCCTGCCTGTTCCCACAGCGAATGAATTTCTAGCTGAGGAGTTTTGATTCCAGTGTAGGGAACTTGAAGCTGAGGAATGATTAGAGGTACATTTAGGAAGTCCAGATTGGCATCTCCGTTCATTTCGACATGAGCTTCAATTCTCTCATCATTGTTGCCAGCAGATATGTTATGGGAATATCTGTACTGATTGAACCTGCCAGTAGCTTGCCAGCTGACTTGCTGAACAGAGGAACTAAGTGCAAAACCATAGTTATTCAGGAAGTCAATTTTACCAGTCAGTTTCATTGGGAAGCTGATTTTCACATTTCCATCATTGTTTGTTAACAGATGAATTTCAAAAGGCTGTGCCAAGAAGGAAACATCATTATTTACAGTTCCAGTAATCCATCCATTGAGTCGAGCATTGTGAGAGCCTGTTAATTCTACTTTCATTCCTCCAAGCTCTCCTGTGCCATTTACATTGAGAACACTATGTCCCATACGTTGTGACTCAATTTCAGACTGAATCTGAAGTGCTGCATAATTTAGGAAACCACATTCATATCTCACAGCTTGATTAACTTTCAGATACTTATCATTTATTCTGTTGTTGGCAGAAAATGTAATAATGGGGCCCTCAACCCTGAAAGTGGCATTGGAATCATGAGTGCCATCATCGGAGAAATTAGGAGAAGCCCATTTCCAGTTTCCTTTATTAGTAGAGGTAAATAGTATGTGTCCTGCTTCTAACTCTGTTGTCATATTATTGACCAGATCAGCCTGGCTGGTGAAATCAGCTTGTGGAATGTTCAGTCTGTGGGAATATGCCGTTCCACTCTGCATCCAAATTTTTCTTTGCAGCTTGATCATTAAATTATTCTGTAGTTCTATTGAATTTTTTGTTGTATATAAGTTTGCTCTGGTTTCAGCTTCACCTTCTACTGAAGTCCCTAAAAATATCACTTCATTGGTGTGATCAACTTTAAGGAACCTGTGGTTGACCTTCATGGAATTTTTAAGGTTCAGCTGTTTCATCTCAGGGGCCAAGAGACGTGAATCTGAAATAACACTGAAAACCAGGAAGTCTAATTTTGACATTGTTTGTGCTGAAAAGGAGGTCACAAATTCTGGACTGTTTGCAGATGTTGTAGTATTATGAACCTCAGCATGCGCAGACAGTGTAAAGAATGGAGAGTTGACTGTGAAAGCGCCGTATAATTTGCCAAACGTAGGGACAGTGACAGTATGAGGGATATGTGGAAGCTCAAACTCTGGTATCTTCATGTCAGGAATCTGGAGGTCATTTAGATTTAGCTTTGGAATCAATAATTCTGGTATTTGAAATTGAGGCAATTGTATTTCTGGGAAAGAAATATCAGAAAAAGGCATATCACTCATCTTCAGATCTTTAAAATACAAATCAATTGCTGGCAACTGAAATTCACCAGACATGAGTTTGTCTATTGTTGCCACAATCTGCAGCTTAATCTCATTCATGTCAATTGTATAAGAAGGAACTTTAAAAGTATTTAGTATTGTAAACTCTGGAGTAGTAAATTTCACTGGAATTTTCAAGTCCTTTAGTGTCTTAATATTTATCTCATAGGAGGGGATATGCAAATCTGTCAGTGGAACGATGAAGTCTGGTGTTTGAAATGTTGCCTCCCGAAGACTCCGGAGACTAACCTCAAAGGCAGGTATAGTGACTATAACAGTTCTGATTTCAGGAACTTTAAATCCTGTTTCAACAAACTGGTTTAAATTTTCAACCCAATTTTTTAGATCATACTTTTCAGCCAAAGTAACAATTTTCTTAAAGGCTAGGTTCCACTGGTCAGAAATGTATACAACAACAGAATTGTAGAATTGGCTTATCTTCTGAAGATACCACTGGATTTCCTGGGAAATATCCATTTCAGAAATTCTCTCTCGCAGGTCTTCCAGATGTTCATTTACCTTGGCTTTCAGGTTTGCAAATGTTGTCGAGTTTATGAGCTCCTTGAACCAGTTAATTATTGCTGCAAGCTTAGTGTCCCTTAGTTGTTCCATGTATTTTGAAATCACAGCTCTAAAGTCTCTCATATACTGCTTCAGCGCTTTTACTTTCTGTGGAATTTCTAGATTTCTGAGTTCACCATTTATTTTTTGGGTCACTTCTCGGATTTTTTTATTTGTGTCATCAACAAACTGGTTATAGTCAAAAGACTTGAGCTTCTTAATAATCGCGTCAAGGAACTTGTTGACTTCCTTTATCATCGTTTCATAATCAAAGGTTTGAACTTTCTTGACAGCATCATCAATGAAAGTAACAGCTTTATCAAAGAATGATTTCACATCGATATTTTTCAGGTAGACGGCCAGTTTCCGGACAGTTTCTTTTATTCTGTACTGGTTAAGCAGTTCTATCATTCTGTCCATTAAGAAATGCACCTGCTTATCAATTTCATATTTTACAATCAGTTTGTGCACATGACCTCGGAGAGCACTTATCTTTTCAGATATTTCATACTCCTCCATCCAGTTTAGAATCAAGTCTTTGATTTGTTCAAGAACTTCACTAATTTTTTCAATTGGTAAGGAACGCTTCAGTTTTTCTAAAACTTCTTTAGCATCAAACTTTTTAATCTGGTGTTTCAGTTTTTCTGCAAAGCGTTTGACATCAATATTCTGAATCTGAATTTTGAGTTGTTCTAAGTTTTCCTGTATCTTAGTTGTAATCCTGTACTTGTCATCTACATTCTTAATCCAAGCCAAAGTGCTGCTTCCAATTTTGCTAGGATAAAACTGGCGAAAAAAAATTTGCAATTTTTGAATAGTGTCAACTACAGTCATTCGTATCTCATATTTGTTATCTAAATCTGCTATTGCTTTAACTATTTGGTCAATAAGCTGTGAAATAAGTGCTTCAATGTCATACTGCTCATAATGATCTTTGATGTAGTCCTTGATTTGAATTAGATAGGTCTGCAGCTGAAACAGTATTTCTTGAAGATTGTCCATGGTTTTTTCCAGCATAGCTTGGAGATCATCAGATGTTATTCTGTAGTCCTTTGTGAAAGCAACAAAATTATTCTTCATGCTGCTAATTCTGCCTTTCATGTCTAATTTGTCCATGTAGTCATTAATGTGCTGTGGGAGTTTCTCTAAAGTTGCCTTGTATTTTGTCATATGTTGTTCTATGTTAATGTTCTTCAGGTAGCTTTGTATGGCCTGCAGCGTGGATAGGATGGTGCCTCTGAGTTGTTCAAAGTAGACCGGCAAATGTTCCAGGAACGGGAGGTTAATAGCATGCGTGTCTTTATTTTTGTCATACTTCACAAAGCCAGAGATGCTGAATTCTTGAGGCTCTAACACACTGTCCCTGAGGCCCAAAACATCAATTAAATTAATTTCTGCAGATGTGAATGGTAGTGTGACTGATGTATCCATTACAGAGAGATCTGCTAAAGCTTTTCCATTAAGTTCCACACCAGTCTTTTCTGCATCATTGTAAGCACTGAGATCTTGTGAATATACATTATTGTTTAGCTGGCTTTTCAATTTCCAAGCACTTGACTGCTCTGATGGAGTAAAAAGCATATGAACTTTGTTATCAAGCAGGGTAGTGTATCTTCCTCCAGTCTTCAAGTTATGACTGCTAGATCCTCTGTAGTCATGGGAGAAAGTGAAAGCAAGAGGCTCTGCTTTAAACAGGAATTTACTGTAAAGGTCTCCTGTGTGCTCACCCATAGCAATCAGCTTTCCATTGCCATTGGTATGTATGTCAGCAGTGATGGCAAATGGAGCCATAGTGGAACGCACAACATTGGTGAAATGGAGAGATTTGGAATCACAGTTTGTGTTCATGGTAACTGCAGAAGCAAGTCCTGCCACATTCAGATTAACTCTGTGACTCACTGCTGCACCTTCAATATTTGCAACTGTATCTGTTTTAAAGTTTGCAGCCAGATCAGCAAATGTAACGCTGTAGGTATGCCTTATTTCATCTGCTCCATAGGCTCCTCTGACATTGCCACCCAAGTTCAGCTTCAGAGGCTCAAGAAGCAGTTCTGCTTTGTTGGAAAGTTCTGTTTCAGTGTATTTAATATTATTGCTCAGTTTAGCTGTAAGTGAGGTAGGCTGCAGTTGTAGGTCCAAAACATGCTTGTGGAACTTGTCAAAACTGAAGCTGTTGTCTAACTTTGAAGCAAATGTTAAGGATAAACCAGGAATATTCAAGTCATTTGTGTGCTCCAACTTAATCTCTTTGAATGATCCTTGCAAATTATTTGAAAACTTGAGTCCTTCTCTGTTAACTCTGAAGTTTAAAACATGCTTGCTGTCCATACCCAGAACTGTACTCTGATATTCACTTCCCAGAGTTATTTCTGTGAGGGTCACTCTTCCACCTAGATTGAATTTTGCATTGTTTTTACCATAGCGTCCAGAAGAGGATAGTGACACGGAGCCTCCAGAAGTATCGAGTTTGGCGTTCATTTCACTCTGCATTGTCAATGGACTAAACTGCACATTTGTGGTTGCACTGCTGGCTATACCATACTGATTGACATTAAGTGATGACTTATGTGCAGCTCGATTCCTCTGATCAGTCACAGAGATATCTGTGTTGAAAACAAGATCCTGGGAATTGAGAGAACCTGCAAACAAGGCATAATACTGGGTTTGCTTGTAAGTGGCTTGGTACTCAGATCGGAGGGCTGCAATCTTCTTTGACAAAATTAATTCGAGTTTATTGACACCAGCAATATGTCGATACCTCCCATTGGTTTCAGATGTCACTTTCAGCTGGCTGTTTTCATACTTCAGTGAAGCTGTGTTCTTTAATAGCCCACTTTGTACATCAGAAACGGAAGTAATAGAAAATAATTCATCATTGTATCTGCCAGATATCTGATTGGTAGCCTGAAGGTAAGAAGAGTCCAACTTCAGATTTGATTTTCCTTCTAAAAGCCTTCTCTTTTCATTGTATGAGCTTGACAGAGTGTAAATGCTCCTTGCAAATACAGAAGCCACTTCCAGCTGCCCTTCCATCTTGATGTTATTGATATTTACATTATTTGTCTTTTCAGAAACAATATCACCGGAAAATGAAAGTTGAGGACCCAGGGTACTGGATGCCATAAATGATATGGTGTAGTTTGCAACTGGAGTAGGTTCATAACTCTTTGTCCTGGCCAACTTAAAAGCAGATGTTAAGAGTCGGTGCTCCAGGTGATTTTCAAATGCACAGGTGAATCCATTTCTATTATATGATGTTTCTCCAGAACCTGAAATAGGAAAAAGGAGACAAAAGATAACAGTGTAATTAATACCTTTTTGTCTTTAAGACTTTGTCTGATGTCACTAAGCTTTTATGTTACTGTTTAAATTACTATTATTGTTCTTACAGAACTTTGCTTTAAAGGCAAAAATATTTTGGCAAATCCTTAATATTTTGAACTATGAATAAATTAAATCTCTATACTGCTTTATTAAATATAATTATGTGAAATGATATGAAGGTATGTAATCATTTTAAATTAGATTAAAAACATGGACTCTCAAAGACAACCCATATCTAACATTCTTGGGCTTTAATATTTTCTTTATCATGTTTCATTTATGGTGGGGAGTTTAAAAAAGACTGAAGTTAGCTCGTCCTTTTGCAATTTGAGAACTCAAACTGCAATTTGAGAGGAACTAGCTTAAAAATACCAGGCTTAAGACCTGTCTAGTCTGAGTCCAGGATAATTGCTATAAAGTTATGGCAGCTTATGGGCATATGGAAATGATAAAAAACATATATAGAGAGCGCAAGAAATAAACTGTGGGCATACCTACACACACACCTGCACACCTGATTCTGAAAACACACACAAGTGTGTGCAGAATCATGCCTTCAGTTTTGAAGGACTTTTTCTTCAGTAGGGAATATCTAGGAAAATATGGACCTTAAAAGTCTTTGTTGAACTAAACTGATTTCACCTTTAGTGCTTGAATAAACAGACTCACACAACATCTTTAAAATGAAGGAGAAAGTGATTTGAGGTTATACAACACCTGTCTTTAAATAAGCAGCAGGAGAATGAATGTGCTGTATCTGATATATGAAAAATAAAGTAATTCAATACTTTTGCCAGTATTGTAGTATTAGCACACATTCTTACCTTTCACACTGTAGGAAAGTAGCTCGAAAACAGAATCAGCATTCGTATTATAAGTAGTTCTTATGCTGGATGTTTTCTCTGTGGTGCTATTAGCCAAAGTGTATGTTGCTGTCCAGTTGTAATAGTTGCTGTTCACATTAGCAGAGACCTCTAAAGTACCAAGTAAAGGCACACGAAGAGGATAGGATTCTGGAATGGTAAACGTGGGGATTCTGTATTCCTGAGATGGCACGCTTATTCCCATTGACTCCATGACCAGAGGAGGTGTTTTAACAGTCTGTGGCACCCTTATGTCATGGGATGATTTTCCACCAAATGGCAATGGGATATCAATTAGAAAACTGTTTTTGTTGAATCTGTATCTGATCCGGCCATCACTGGAAAATAAAAGGGACTCTATTAGAACTGTAAGTTCATGAAATATATGCAGAAATGTCCACAATACTCTGAGCTTACTTGTTCATATCAGTGTCCTGACTTTTAAGTTTAGAGAGAATTATGATCTATTATTACCATTTTTTTTAAGCACACTTCTGTCAGGATTTAATGTAGGTACTTTCAATACCAGTGAATTGTGCCAATGATTTTTCCCCTCATTTCATTGTCAGGGAGACTCATAGGCCAAGTAGTCCAGAAACACATTCTTTCTGTAAGACCTTGCATTAGAATTCAAAGGTTCCTGATTCATTGTTCAGAGCTTAACTAACTTTAGTTCACAGGTGGAGAGTGTCATTCAAGGGGCTAAATACACAACTGTTATGAATCTTGCATTTGATTTTCTGCTCTAAGAATCCAAATCTGCTTTATGAACCCTAATGAAAAGATGTATTGGCATGAAAATGATCTTTAAAATGAAGGAATTTGAATGAAAATAGCTGACATATAAAAAAGAAAAGCCTCCAAAACCACTGCTGCACTTATGCAATGTGGCATGCTGAGTACCAGAAAAACATGATTATATTCTTAATAAAAAAAGTAATTAGAAATTCACAAAAAGTCTTATTAGCATAAGAAGTTGTAAGAACCTAAATTACAAAGAATTTATCTTTCTGATGATAAGCATTTCAAAAGTTTTAACCAAATATTCACCATTTGTTTTATTCTGAATAAAAATAAATAAAACCCTAACCATTAGGTCAGGAGCTAGCTCTGGAAAAAATGGATCTCCTGCTGAAAAGTTTGTAGGAAAAAAGTATAATTACAAAAACACAAAAACAGGAGGAAATTCAGCCTTAATTTGCACATGAACAATAAGCTGGCAAAGATGCTTTTCCTTGTTGCCTAACTGGTATTTTATATTACAAAATCTTTTTTTACACTTAGAGCTGCATCCTAAAATGAAAACTAAGGAAACATTTCTGAAGTTATTCCTTTACATAAAAAGGCTAAAAAAGGCGACATCATAGAGTGGCACGAGTTTCTATTGTTATAGTGTGCACTCCTAACAAGAACATAGGAGAAAAAAATAGGTTTTTTCCTTGCTTGTTCTTAGCTTAAGAGCACAATGGAAGCAATAGAGATGTATGTCATTAACCTATAGTTTCATATTGCTACAGCGAAATACAGTAGGTGGAAAAACAGCCCCAAGACAGATAAAATGCATTTCTGTTTTCCATCCATTTTTGCAATCCAATCTTACACTAGCTTGTGTTGTCCTTTATATTCATTTCAGCCATTAATATTTCCCTAGCTCATGGGAAAACTGTACAGGCATGTTTCCATTTATCACAGCGGTAGCTGTGGGTGTATTCAGGAGAAGCTACTAAGCAACAGTGATCCTTGAATTTTTATGCATAGGCAGAGCAACAATGTGATATGAACACTAAATTGCAAGAACAGTATGTTCTAGGAACTCTAACAAGAGCAATTCCTGGCAGGTGCATGAGCATTTTAAAGCCTAGATACACTCAGGCTGACTTATAGTCTGATTTCCTAGAAAAAGAAGAAATAAACTATTCATCTGCCTTCCAGTCTCTCTTTTTGTTAGTCAAACTCTAGTTTTTTAGAGATTTTTAACATATTGGATGTAAAAGACTCATTCATAAAAGTTATGTGAAACACTAGGTGGAGGAGATGGGCCCAAGATAGCAAGCATCCAGTCCATATGTATATGGCCATGGCAAGTGTTGCCTTTGAGGAAGTGACAGATGGAGTCACACACTGGAAGAGATCAGGGTACTATATTGGTAGTGGTCAACCAGTGTGTGTAGAGGAATGGGAAGAACTGTCTGATAGAATTGCACAGGAAAAAGTAGAGATATTAGGATTATGGCCAAAGACGAAGGATCTGTAGGGATGCAGGATACAAACCTATCAAAAACTTGGCTTAATTAGTTCTGTGGCTTACAGTAAAGACTGCTGAATGCTGTATTTTTGTTCAGTTGTCATTACAATATAATACAATACTCCATGATATATTGTAAACTTCAGGACTATTGTAGAGTCAACTCTGTATTAAAGACATCCATCATTTCCTCTATAAATTTTAATTTCTCTGGTCTTAAAATTCTTTGTTATAATTCCAATTTTATGCTAATGTTTACATCAATTCCACTCTGTTTTATAAAGTAAAGTAAAATAAAATAACACCCAAATATGAAAAAACACCTATTTTCAGTTTCCTGTATGACTATCCTAATTTCTCTCCCTACCTTTTCAGGAAAAGTTCTTCAGGAATGGTGATAACAGGCAGGTTAATTTTCTCAATGTTTAGTTCCTGCAGCCCACTTAGTTTGTTTTTCAGAGTCTGGGCATAAGGGATGTCTTTTGATGCCTTTTGCAGCCAGGTGTTGGTTGCCTGCAATGAGGAGACAAGTTTTTCAAGGTAAATAACAAGTTTTAGGGCAGCTGAGTAAGATACCTGAAAGCTATGGTGACCATCTATACAGTGAGCCCTGTGCATCTGATAAAGTGAGTGGTTCAATCAAAGTTGGATCTATACATTTTATTCAACCTGATGAGTGCTTTTACAAGTAGATCCCATTGTGGCTTCCCTGGGTGAGGCAAGAATTCATTAGGTCTATGTGGCCAAGCTGTAAAATCTACTGTAGGCTGAACATACCACAATAAATTGTGACACAATGTGCCGCAGTGTCATGTCTGTGTAGGCCACTTTCCGATCCAGCAGTTCATTGACATGCTTCTCTAAAGCTTTTGGGTAGCCTGAGAAGTCAACTGGGAGGCCAGAAGACCATTTTTTCACAGCAGCACTGGTACCTGAATTCCACTCTAGCTCAACATTCTCAGAATCTGAAAATCATAAATATAAAAGAAAAGTGTAACATTAATAGTATTCTATTTAGGAATATATGAACTGATGTAACAAGATGTTTACATTTATAGGTTGTATATGTTTTTTCCCTTACCATATCTGAGAAGAACTCTTTCTGAAATTGAGTTTCCGTAAGATGCTGCAGCTGAGCTTATCTGAAGATATCCTTTAGTTGGAGAATAATTAACCAATGCTTCAGTTCTAAGTTCTGTTTGCAGGCGAGGAATAGAAACGGTGCCTCTTAACAGTGCCTCTTCCACTCCAGCATACCTGTGAAAGCAAAAAGTAAATGTGAATACAAAACCTTTCACTTAGCTTTTTCATTTATATTTCAGGAGCAATTTCAGGATTTAAATCTATAGCAGAAGTATAATAGCTGTTATAAAAAAATAAATTGAATCAAACTTGTAAACTCTGGTCCAGTTCAATGACTGTTTTCAGTTTCTGCCAGTTACTTTGTGAAATCTATAGTAAATTATTCTGATGCTATTGTGCAGATATACACAATAATAATTCTGTATTTATTTCATAATACTGAAATGGGTGGAAATATGTACCTGAATCAAATTTAGAACTCCTTACTTAAGCTGAATTCTCTACTATGGATATAGACTGGGGCCACGAATCACATAGAAATAAAACATTTGACAAACTATACTATGCCACTGGGCTTCATTTTCCTTTATTCACATTTATTTTATATCTCTGTAACTTTGTTGATTTGAGCAAACTTCTAATATTATGTTAGTGCAAATGAAAGGGAATTGAGGTTCCTGACTTCTTTCCAAAAGCTCCCACTGATATCAGAGGCAATTCTGCATGAACAGCAAAGACAAAGACTCCCTGGGGCACCATCAAGATCACAGAATTCCATGGAAGATTGAGGTTTATTAAAGAATGTGATCAGCTCATTTCACTATGGGCTTGTGAGGCAGACAATTTTAGAAACCCTGGTAGGTTGGACAATCTTGTTAGCTCCCCTGTAGATGTTCCCGGAAATATTCTCATCATGAAGCGTGGGAATTTTTACAGGAAGCTCTCAGTTATTTTTGGTTTTGTTGCTTATTGAGAGCCATTAGATTTCTTCAAGGGGAGATGCAATAACTTTTTTTTTAGAGCCAAACATACCCAGCAAAAGATAATACCTCTCTGAACAAACCTACCCTTGTTTGTATCTTTGGTTATCACACCTGTAATAACACCAGTACAATGTCATTCTTGTAGTTAATGTGTGTGCAAACATGTGAGAATAAACCCAGGGAACTTGTAAAACAATTTATATATGTACATACAGTAGGAAAGATCAGATGGTGTACTAAAAGTATGTATTTGATGTATACATGAGGGATTGCAAATAAAACACTTTGAGGGTTTTTAAAGAAGGTTTGAATGTCAAGTTTATGTGTCCCTCTATATAAGCAGTTTCTCCAAAATGGGATATAATTCCCCAAAATTTTCTACCTTCAATAAAACCTTCAGCTATCTTATTCAAAGGTGTCTATAAAAGTTTAAGTGCTTTCTTTGAGTTACCTTATCTGGCCAGTAAGAGTAACTTCAGTAATCTTCTTGTTGTTAAAGTCTAAGACAAAGGTATATGCTTTCTTCCCAGGAATGGATTCATCAGTAATTCTGAAGTTTGTACCAAAGTCAACATTGACATCTGGAATGTGGACATCACTGGTCAAAATCTTTCTGTCTCTGTTGTACCTGAAGGTCAATGTGGCCTCATGCTGATTTACACCTAGAAAATAAATGTACTTTGGTTATTTGCAGGTCCGAAATCTGTCTGAACTTTTCTAAAAGTAGAATAAAAAAGGATCAACTGGAAATTAGATCTCTGTGAAGACCTAATGCAACCTTTGATGAGTCTGAATCAGAAACTAGGAAATCTTTTTTCTCATCTTCAACAAATACTGTGGGCTGATTCACTAATCTTGTCACTACTTTTCTAACATAAACTTGCTAACTTACAGATTCTCCCTTTTAACAATTTGCTGTTTATGCAGTTCTTCTCAGTTTGTATGCTTTACTTCCATATTGCATCAGAAATAATATTTTCCTTTTCCTTATACGGGACTCATTATCTTCAGCTCATCCTTGCTTCCATTCATTTTGTTTCATGGGGAAGCATTTTTGGAACACAAAATCATCCTCTGATCATGAAAAACTTACACTGGGATTGCATACATGAAATTAAGTGGAGTCAAAGTGTTGGTCTGTTTCGGTGTGAAAGAGGTATTCTATTTTATTGTGTAAAGGATTCTATTATGATTTATTCATACAAATCTTTTTCCCATTAAATGACATATTTTAAAACTGAGTTAAATTGTATTAGGTTTTTAGAGTCTTACCTTCTGCCTGGACAGCAAATCTTAAGGTATCTATCAGGTCATTTCCTTGTCTCTGCAGGTCATAGTTCACACTTGCAGAGTACTCCTTCACCTCACCTGTGGACACCATTTCAACTTCAAATCTAAAAAAGAAGTAAACAAATGTCTTGTAAACACTTATTTTGTCCATGATCAGAAACAGAAGAAATCATGCAGTTCTCTAGAGCTCTCTTTCTGAGCTGCTCCCCCTAGTCTGTTTTTAATAAAAGATTTCTAAATACCAGCTTTATGTAAGAGGGATACTAAGATACTAAGACATCTTAGTAGATACTAGGCCCTAAGAGGGAAAGTTAGTTAACATGAGACATAGCTGATACAACTTACCTAGACTCTCCAGTCAAGGGATAATATGGTGCAGCCTCTGTGGCACTGGCATTAGAGTACAATAATTTGGTGCAGAAGTTGAGACCAGTGATGAAAGGCCTGCAAGAAGTCCAGCTTTCACGGTTCTCAATGAGAGGTGGAATCTCTTCTGTTTTGGCTGCAGATACCAAATGCAGTGTATTGCTGGAACAGAAAAGTGAGTCATTTACTCCCAGGACAGATGTCCAGTCATTGTCCTACTAACAAGGTTATTTTCTGAATAAAAATAACTTTTTAAGGTACAGGCTTAATAAAAAAAACATTTTGGGGAAAAATAATGAAGTGATTTATTATTCTAAGTATTAATATTGATAATTTTAATTCTGTGTATTGAGCCATTTGCCCTCTCTAAATCAATGCAAGTGGTTCATTTAAATTCAATCTAAAATTACATATTGCTATTATAATCATTTTACATGAAACAAAGCAAAATAATATAAATTGTAAGTTGAAATTTTCATAAAATAGTGACAAATTAAAGAATCTTCAAGCAATGACTCCTGTTCACCACTTATCTTGGCTATTTCCTTATCTTACAAAAGAAGTTATCCCAGTTTTACGATGTCTGAGATTTTTCTGAACTGAAAATCTTTCTATGCATGCTCTAGCCTTTTAATTCCATTACAATAAAAAATAAGAAGAGAGGGGAATGACATAGCCTTGAAAGTTTTCATTCAGTTTTCTTTACCTGATGCTGAGAAGCTTTGTTGGAGTCTTTGGAGCAGGAATGCTGAATTTCAGCTGTCCAGCTTTCATGCTAACATGTGCTTCAATTCCAGACTCATGGAATATATTAGAATTCATCTCCACACCACTTCTAGCAAACTCAGGAATGTTTATTCCCAGGTGTGTTACAAACTCAATTGCTACTGAAGGTTTAGCAGTGAGTTCTGCCTGCATCTGTTTAATAAAAACAAAACGTTGTATTTATTTGCCCAACACAATTCCTTCTGGTTTTATAAAACATGTGTAATATTCTTGATAATCTAAAGGTATTTTATCCTATTCAAAAAATGCTATGATTCTGCTATTAAAAAAACCCAACTGATTCCAAAGTCACATAAGCAGAGGAACCACATAAGTTCTGTCTGTAATGTAACAACTACAGCAAGATGGTAACACCAAGGAACCTTACCTGCTTTAATGTAAAAATACTTATGCTTCAGAAAGATTTTGTACATGGAGCTACATGCATGTGATTTTAAATCTGAAGACAAGAGCCAGTTTTCCATTGTAAAAAAAAATTAGCAATTTTCAAAAACAATAAGCAAATTACTTGACAAAAAATAAATGGATCCAAGATCTGATTACTCTAAATAGAAAACAGCTTATTTTCAGACTTTTGGTTTGGCAATTACAGAAAGAAGGGACAGAACGCAGAATTCTGGAAAACATTCCAAAGATAGCTAAAAGGTAACCAGTATTAAATTTGAAGGTTTGGTTTTTTTTATTTTCACTCAAATCATGTATATGGTGGAACATTAGTAGTTTCAATTCACCTGAACTTTTGAGTAATTTATATAAAATATTGACTAGGTTAAAGCAAAATAGCTATCAAAACTGTAAAAAAGAAAGGAATTTTTCTTGTTTTGATTTTAACTGGATAATTACTTTTGTGTCACATGCTCTTTAATTGTTACAAGTTTAAAATGTTTCCTTTCAGATCAAAAAATGTTTCATTTAACTCAATTTTCAATATTTCTTTTAACCCAAAATGAAAATTTTCACTTTGAATGGGTTTTTTATTTACTGTTTGGTTTGAACAGCAAATCAAAGTGCTGAATTTTTTCTACTATTCTCATTTGAGAGCTGGGAGAGAGAAATACACAGAGATTAAAATAATTGGCTTTGAAGGGTGATTAAAATACTTTTAATTCATAAATTTTATTGAGTCTTATGCTTAGCTGATTATATTTATTTCTTCTTAATTTAATATAAATGTCATCCACAAATTAACTGTAGGCCTCTAATAAGTAAGCTGGTTTTTCATTTCAAGAGTATTTTGTAGTCTTTAAAATTCTCCTGGAGAAACAGTCTTACCCCCAAATGAGACTGTATATTATTAGGAAACAACTATAGGCAGCTTACATTTTTCTGATGAAGCTTCACAGCTACTTTGGCCCCAGGTGTTGCTATTCCAGACAAGGCAAACTTCAGCTGCAAACCTGCTCCAGTTGGCAGCTCAAACTCATTATCCATGAACATGTAGTGGAGAAATAAATCCCTGTCAACACCTTTTGAGATGGCTTGTGCAACCTGTGAATCAAACAAGGAAATGAATATCAGCAAAGTTATGCTTTGGAATATGTACCTTTTGTACTTTAAAAAATGATCATGGAATAATTGAAACTGTATAATCCAAAAGTTAATTTCATGTAGAGTACAGTATCAAATTTCTAGGGATTCCTTGCTTCAAAACATGCACTAAAGTCTCTTTATCAAAATCTCAACTTTAAACAAACATGAGATTTCATCATCTGCCTTGATACACACAGTCCATCTACACTGACATATATATATATATATAAAGGTGAATCAGTTTAGATAATGCAACCTTCTGGCTTCCCCAAAGTCAATAACAAAGTGATATTTTACTGGAATTAAAGAAGAGGTTTACCAAATATTCCCAAACTGTACTACATTCTTTTTTCTTTTTAACATGAAGAATTATTACCTAACATTAATATACATTTTCGTAATTAGAAAATGAGTAGCATCACATGATGTCCAACACTAAGATTTTGGGCATTGTTCCAGTAGATATCTCAGTCATACTATAAGATCTGAACCTTCCCTTTCCTTCCCTTTCATCTTCCAGGAGAACCCCATTTGATTATTGAGGAGTTTCCACGGGTTTCTCAGAGTCCTTCAGATTAAATTTGGATATTTTATTTTAAATAATTATATTTTCATGCTAGTATAAAATATCCATTCTTTACATAATAGGTAAACACAACCTAAATCTTAAAGTAACTTGTGGGAAAAAAATGTTATTAGTAATCCACATTGGAGCATCAGAAACATACCATTTCAGGAATAGTCTGAAGTGTTTTAACACTCTTTAAAATCATGCTTCCCAGGAATTTGAAATCATTGAGTTTCATGTACCCAAGTTCTTCTCCCAGGATTCTCAGATATGCTCTTCCTTCAGGAACTTCCTTGTTGCCCAGTTCTTTTATCAGTTTTTCAAAGTTAAGCATTATTCCTTTCATGATATCCTGAAAATTCAGTCAGAAAGTAGTAAAAGAGATTGATGAGAAATCTGTAATATCATATACCTTGAACAGTTAGTGAATGTCAGCTAACCTGCAGTTGCACTTCTTCAAGGTTTATCTCCACAGGAACCTCTCACACAGAATTAAGAAAGAAACATTCTTAAATAGAATTAATGATTTCTATTTTAGCTTACTAGAAGAGAAAGTTCATATGCAATGAAGAGGGAAGTGCTGTAATTATTGTGTAAAGACCAGAATGCTGTGCTGTGCAAAGAGTTCAAGCTGTACCTGATCCTTCTTGCCATCCTGGGAGTACCCAAAATAGTCAAAAAGTGCCTTGGAAACCTGCTCTGGCACTTTTCCATCAACCCAGTATAAGGCCTTGCTTGCAGTGTCTGGGAAAAATCCTTTCTCTCCAAACAAAGCTTCCAGTGTTGGTTCAAACCCCTTTCCATCCAGACCAAGCTGAAATGAAGAGGGTAATGCAATAACTGAGACAGTCTCTCCACTTCTTTGGAGCTTCACAACAAACAGACTTTCCAGGGAATAAACAATGCATATCCTACAAACCTATGATTCTTAAGGGAAGATATAAAATAATAGGTTTTACAATTAATTTTATCTCTGTGGTGAGGTCCAACAAAAAAACACATAGGCTGTCCCTCACTTCAAATCCACTGTGAGTACTTCAGTGTGCCAGTAATGATTCACCAGTGTGAAGTCAATTTGTTACAGATGGGTTCATTTTACCCTAGCTGAGGTCTTTATTAACTCCAACAGGGTTGTCCATCCAGTCAATGGCAAGGGGCATCACATAACGGATGACTAGCTCTATAGCCCATTGAGATCAAATGAAAGTCCCCCTGTAAGCATAGTGATCTTTAGGTTTCTCCCAAAGCTTGTAAAAACAGTACATTATTCAGAGAAAGTTGTTACAAGAAAACAGAACTGAGAAAGAAAACAGCTGAATACAAGAAAAAGGTTTTGAAAATTTTTGTACCTCAAAGATATCGCTTGGGCCAAATCCATACACATTCAGGGTGGTTTTTAGCATGGTCTCTTTAGGAATGTAGCTGTTAGGATCAAACACTACATTTCCCTCTACTTTGGTAGAGATGGGATCAACTCCAGGCACAGATACTCTTTTGGAGATCTGATAGTTTTGTGAGAATTTTCTGAAATCTTTGGCTGTTGGAACCTGGTTTCCTTTCAGAGCTTCTTCAACTTGGCTTTTTAGACTAGGAAAGAGCATAGCAATGTATGTATGGTTAGCATAAATTCCAAAAATTCATTTAGTCTTAATTAAGGGATTTCTTGTGTCTCCTGCACACATGCATACAACTGAAGTGATTGTAAATGGCTAGCTCTCTTACAAATCGTAAGGGGACTGGAGCATCTCTCTTACCAGGAAAGGCTGAGAGATCTGAGGCTTTTTAGCCTGAAGAAGAGAAGACTGAGAGGGGATCTTATCAATGCCTATCAATGTCTAAAGGATGGGTGTCATAATGAGGACATTCTCTTTTCAGTTGTGGCCACTGATAGGAAAAGGGACAACAGCCACAAACTAGAACCTAGGAAGTTCCACCTAAACATAAGGAAAACCTTCTTTACTTTGGGGGTGATGGAGCACTGGAACAGTCTGCCCAGGGAGGTCATAGAGTCTCCTTCTCTGGAGACTTTCAAAAGCCACCTGGGCATGTTCCTGCACAACCCAATCTAGGTGAACCCACTTTAGCAGGACAGCTGGACTACATGATCCCCAGAGGTCTCTTTCAACCCCTAGCATTCTGCAATTCTGTGATATTAAGAGTAAAAATAAGACTTAAGGGGAAGACTGTAAGTTGACACTGTTCTGACAAAGCAATGATTTACTCAGCTGATGTGCTTATTCAAACAAAGAAAAGAAACAAACAAGCAAACAAAACCAAAGAAAAAATGCACTGCTAAATGAAAAACACTGAGATTATGGTCAGAACTTTGTTCTTCCTAGGAGACCAGTATATAACTGAATTTTACTTACTCTTCAATGCCTACTTCTTCAGAGTCCAGGATGTTGGCAATGTGTGAGGCAACAAAGCTTTTTACTTGTTCGTTCTTCTCCTTTGTGAGGACTCTCAAAATTTTTGCGAGATCACTTGTGGGAGGATTTTTCATCAGGATGAGGTAGGCTGCTAGTCGTTTGTCTGTGGGTGCATCTCCTTCTTGGAATGCCTTCAGAAGTGTTGAACGGTCCTATATAAACAGAAAAGTTTACACTGATGAGCTGGTTAGTAGATGATACGACTAAACTCTGTTGGGTATATATATATAGGGTGAAATGTATTTTTTTCAGGACTCCATAACTATTTCTAGACCTTATTTTTATAACAGACCAAAAATATTCCATTGAAATTATTTTGATAAAGGTTCTTTTGATGGAAAATGTTGTAGAAATTATGGTGTTATTAAAATTGATGTTCTTATCCTGTAACTGGCAGGTTAATTTTTGTTTAGAATGCTGACTTTTGATTGTTGGGAACAAGAAGCGTTCTGCTTTGCAGAAAAATTCTCAGATTTTGGAAAAAAGATCATTTAGTTAGGAAAAGAGGGTGACAAAAATCTGCTGCAGGAAAAGTAAAAACATTGTTTGGAAATAAATAATAACTAAAACACCTATATTAAACTGAATCTGAGGACATGACATCAAGGTGTTTCCAAGCTACCAGACTGGTTAAGCTTTGTCTGGAACCAAGAGTATGTCCGAGAGTAAAAACTTGTTGACATTGAATCTCTTTCACTATACTACACTGAAGTGCTCTGCATAACAACATCCATTCTGTAGGAGGTGCTTCAATGTCACTCTAATGTAAACATAAATCTAACCAGTACTATTAATAACAATGACAACAAAATGCCCCGATAACACAGGGACCTGGATTTTTCTTACATCATTTTAAATCTGAAGTAACTTTTTAGCTAAAAACACCTTTGAATAAATAGGACTCCATTTAAGGCACTCTGACAGGAACAGATTCAAACACTCCATTGAAGCTGAGACTACCTATACAAAACAACTGTATCTCAAAGGAGCAACAAGCACTAAGCCATAAGTCTGCAGAACTGATATGTGTATGGTAACTAAACTAACTAAAAGAGTTCTAAAAAACTGGAGGCATCTACAAGGGACATAGCAAAAGCTATGATATAATGGAAATGGTTTTGCATTTTCAATAACTTCTATGAACAGTCAAGGTGATCTGAAGACAGTTTATGCTGGTTCTTGTGACTCAATTTACCTCTTCAGTAATAGTCATTTTCCTGAATGCCTGGATGGCTGCTTTCTGGACTGAAAGTGATGCAGCTTCACTTCTGATACATGTCTTAAGAAAAGATTTCAGGTTGGGTTTAGCCTTCTCCATTACTGCACCCATGTTTCCAATAGCCTGTCAGTGATGAAAACACAGAAAGATGATAAACCTTTTCTCCACCAAGAGAAGTAGAGTAATATATGCACTACCACTTAAATAAAAGCCTGCATGAGAAAAGAAGGAAATTAAAATACCCTAAGTGTGAGGTACTTGAGTTCATCTTCCCCAGAACAATCAGTGCCCAGCAGTGATACCATGAAGTCCGCAACATCTGTTATTTCCTGTGTCACAATCATCTTCTCATTGTAGAACCTCAAGAATAGGGAAACACATTAGAAACAAAAGGAGAAAATGGAAAATGTCTCTCTACTTTTTTATTTCCAAAGAGCAAATTCATTACAATAACAAAAATCCTCAAAAAATGACTACTTTTAGGGTTTACTCTAAGCATTGTCATGTTTTCTGGAGGTTATTTTGTACAGTTATATGAGCTCATTACTTACTTAGTAACAGCATGACTCAATCCATAAAAAGAAGCTCTGCTTGGCTGATACTGGGCCATGTTAAGAATCTCCTGTATTCGTTTTGGTGTTGGAGAAGGCAATATTCCCAGGGTATATGTGACCAGGTCCACCAGAAGGGGATTCACGTTTCCAGTTCTCAGGATTTGAAGGACTGCACTATAGCACTCTGCAGTCCCACACTGAATAAGGGCCTGAACTGTCACGGAACTGAAAGGAAAAGAGATGACTGATTAATTAATTCCCTGCTTGCAGTTACTGCTGCATGGTGCATGTCTGAATTAAATATTTGACAGGTTTGTCAAGGTGTTTTACTATGAATGAAGTATGCTTATGTGTGACTAGAAGTAAATCACACAATTGCTTATCAAAAAGAAACTTCTTAGCTTCACAGATTTTACGTGATTAGCTATGAATAACAAGAAATTATTAACAAGACTGTCCCTACAGAGGCATCTTTTTTATATCCACAACAGACTTTCCCACAACTTTAAGTACTGCAATATAATGTATCAAACCAGGCTGAGCCTCTAGTCCCTCTGCAGACTGAGGACATAAAGTATGTGTAAATTGACTCAAGACCAGCTAGAACAGAAAAGTAAGGGTGAAGAGTAGACTGCAAGGTCAGAACAAAGAATTGTACCCTTCTATGTGTCCAAAAATCTCACTTTAAAAACTGTGTTCTTTCCTATAAGTCAGACTTGAGAGTTTGGAATTACAGTCACTGTCCTTGAGCAAAAGTGCATGAAAGATATTTGGCTATTATAGCATATCCACAGTATTGTGACTGGCATACAATCCTGGGAAGCAGTAGGGAGAAAAACTCTATACTGCACTGTGTTATATCCTAATTCATAGTTCAGCTTCTTCAATAAGTTTGGAAGATTTGATGGAGAAATGATCAAAACAATAGTTCTTCATAGGAGGCTAGAACTTTCAGATGTATTTGATTTCTCATGCTGTTCTCATATTTAATGTTCTCTAGATAATTCTGAGGATACTATCTTTCTGAAAGACACTCTCTACATCTAATTAACCTCTGATTTAAAGTCACTCGCAGTAAATCAACTTTAGAATGGATTTGCTACAGCATTGACATGTGGTGTACTTGCACAATGTACTATTGTAACATACCTTGAAGTTTCCATCATCTTTGGTACAAGAGAGCCAAGAGTGGCGTTGTGTAAACTTCTAAGTCCAGAAACAAATCTGTAGAAGAGTCTTGCTCTCTGCTGGTTCTGCTGGGAGTCTGTAAGTTTCTGCAGTTCCTGAAGGATTTTCAGAACAGCATCCCCCTGCCTGGGAAGTTTGGCATCTGTGCTTTCCAGTGCAAGTCCCTTCTCTTCCAGTTCATCTAACAATCAAAAAAATATGCATTCTTTATGTCTTTATCAAGGAGCTATGTTCGTTTTTATCTTCTGTCATATATTCAGTGTCATTATAAACTCTGAAGATTTTTTTATATGATAGCTGCTGAAGTTTAAGAGTTGAATAGTTTCTAAAAATAATGAAGTGGAATTTAAATGTGATTCTCCCAAAAGCTGAATAATACCTATTTGCATAAATTTTCTTATATTGTCATGATGATGATCCCTTAACACCTTTCATATTAGCATAGTTTGCTTTTTCAACTGTCAATGAATATATCTTAGGAGAAATATATTATGACTAGGAATAAGAACTGCATGTCAAAAAAGTGTGTTTCAGAACCAAATCTATATGTAGTAATCATGGAATGTTTACATGTGGCAGCTGAAGATAAAAGTTGCATAAGAAATTACGGTTCACTAAAAAGGGTTCATTAAAAACTAATTTCCAATAAGATTAAAATTACTTTCCAAGCAAATTATAAATGCTTAGTTATAAAGAATAATTTCAAAATTAAAATATAAATATCATTTAAAATTATAGTGTGTTTTAAATTTTCAGGTTTTACCATTTTATACTCTAAACATTTTCTTGACTAAATTGGTCAAATTTCACTAAAAATCATGAATTGTTTTGGTCCTCTCAACTGCATCGTTAATTAATTCTCTGGTTTAAAAAAATACTTGTCCCTGTATTTAACCTGTCTTTACATTTTGTCCCTGCATTTGTATTATGAAGAATTAAAGCTGTACCTCCATCAAAATTTTTGTTATTGATCTTTGGGGTATCTTCAAGCTTCAGAGTCTGGTTGACCTCTGTCATCACACCGTAGTGACTCCTAGCAAACAAAGGAAAATTCAGTGCTTTAGTTGAATCCAAGTACCTTTGGGAGGTCTTACCATGCCTCCTACCTTCTTGAGGACAAAAGGTGTATATGGGAGGATGAAGTCAGGGCTGAAATTGTTACATCATATTTAAAATGCATATTCATAAAGGGTACTGATAACTAGTGAGCAACCTACTTGTATGAGGAAGGCAGGAATAGGTGTTTTTCACTGCAGACAACATCTCTTATATGCCTTTTCTTTGCATCAATATTGTAATGACAGAATTGAGTGCTCCTTAGAAGGGTAGATAATGGCATGTTCTGTAAAACAAATAGTTTGGCAGACATTTTACCAAATAGTATGGAAGCACAGTGTTAAAGATTGCCACAGTTTTACTGTAATATTAACTGTCACAGCATATTGGAAACAAAGGTGCATAACTGGAATCATTCTCACACAAAGACAGAATTGTGCCAGTATCAATCTTATGTCTCTTCACAGGCAAAAATCCCTCTGAAATTTTCCCTCAGGCCTCATTGAGGTCTTTGGCTTAGCAGTTAGCTCATGATTGATTTCCTGCCGCCTACAACAGAGGACTGGTTCATAGAAAGCAGTTTATAATTTTTAGAGTAGTTCAGGCCCCTCATAATAACTGATGCTCTTTTTGATTACACTCTCATTAGACAAATTTTAAAGATTTCTCCAACAAGCTGCACAAGTGGCAGAAATTTTAAAATGTGGTTTTAGCTGGATATGAAATTGGGTTTAGGGTGTTTTTTGTGTTTTGGTGGTGGTGTTGGTGGTGTTGGTGGTGTTTTTTGTGTGTGGTTTTTTATTTGTTTGTTGTTGTGTGTAAGGGAAAGTACTCAAAAGCACAGATGCTATGATACCAGGAAGAAATATGCCAATATTTATGTCAGTATGTGCATTTGATCATTGTGGATTAACAGGAAGCCTGAACAGCACGGGAAACCACTTACTTCATCAGTGTATTCAGAACCCGCTCCTATTGCACATCATATCCATATCTGGGTTTTGGTGGACTGCATGTTTTATATGAAATTGGAATGTTGAAAATTTTGAGCCACAAAACTAAAAATTTAGATATGATCTGATAAGTTCATTAATACTGTTACATGCAATCAATACTACTAGCTCCATCTATGAAGAGCTCTCCTTTAAAAAACACTGAGAATATGAAAGAAGATAATGCATTTCTCTGCATTTGTTTTTCTCTATTAACTGCTCCAGTCAGATCTAATGCAAGAGTGAAGAAAACTTATCTAAGATTTTAGAAGAAAAATACAAAATTTAGTTGTGTTTAGTAGTTTATGGTTTTAAGTGATTTAGTGAATATTTTTATATTACTTTTAAAGGTATACTTACTAGTCCCTTTACAATGGCAATGGGGCTGACAGAATCTCTGATGGGACTGAAGTTCTCACAGGCTTTCAGGTCTCTGGTAACTGAAATGTCTTCTGCAACATTTCCTTTTCTAGATTTGAATTCGACTTCACTGTCACACTTTCCATATACAGTATCCTGGAAAGAAGAAAGAACTCAGAGTCTGTGTTCATGCTTTTAGACATCTTTCTCATCTGAATTTCCAGGTTTTTGCAAACAATGTTCAAGAATAACTCTACTAGGTGAGGTTTCTTCCATTTGTTAAGTAAATAACAGGGAATATTTTCAAAATACCTACCATTGAAATTGTTTTTACGTTTTCTACTGTTTCTGTTGGCACAAGCAGAGCTGAGATGATCCCTCTCTTGAGATTCAACACATTCAGAGTTTCATCCTTCTCTGGATACAGCTTGACTTTAGTTCCATCGTGAATGCTGAATTTTAGCTCATGCCTGCTCCCCAAAAAACCCAAACATTAATATGAAATCACATTAAAGTCACCCAGAGGAAAACATGATATCGATAAATTGCTGGGCTATACCTAAAGCATCATGCTTGTATTGGCCTATCATTATTTACTATTCACTGTTGTTACTATTAGAGAGTATACTATTAAACCAGCAAAATTCTAACCAAGGACATTCTGATATCACCACACTATGTCAGCTAAGGACAAGTAAATACCAGGAGCAGTGGCTGGAAGTTGGAATTGCACAAATTCAGAGAGGGGATAAGTACATTTTCAGAATGAGGTAATTATTAACTGCTGCAATAGGCTACAAAATGATGGGAAGGATTCTCTGCTAGCTTCAGTCTTTAAAAAAAACCTTGGTGTTTTCTGCAAAACATATTTTAACACTGTCTGAAGTTGTTTTGAGATCCATGGCTTGTGAGACAAGACGAGGTGGATACCGAGACTGAAGCAAGCATGAATGTGAACGAGTAAAACATGCACTGACAAGCGCTGGAGGCTAGTTGGGTGGAAGGAGTAGCAGCAATAAGTTACAAGAGCAGATAAGTAAGAACAAGATAAGTTGCATAGATCATTAAAAATCAGATAGGAAATCTGGACTTCAGTCTCAAATGCCTTTCTATTGCACAGTCTTTGTACCATGACAGCAAAGGAAAATTATCTTAAAATGGCTGCACACAGCTGTTTGAGAATTGGCTTGCAAGAAAACATTCCACTAGCAATAATCTTGTAGGGGACTACCCAACAGTTCCTTTCTGATGATGATATAAATGACAAAAACATTCTGCATGGAAAAGAACTCTCCTACTAGCAATTGAGAACTGTGGCATGTTAGCCTTAGACAATATCATGGAGAGTTTTGTCGTGAAACCAGCTTATAAATCTACCATGTTATCATGAAACGTGTAGTATACATGGAAAAATATGGTCTGGGTGGACTGTAACATTGCAACCTGCCCCATTTGAGGGTACTAGTATTGATGATAATTGGTATTGCTTACTTGGACATGGCATTTGCAAAGTCCTCAGAGTTCTTTGACTTTTTCAGCATGGTCCTTCCCTCAGTGTCAACACCAAATGTCTCCCTCAGGGAGCAATGCATTGTCCTCAGGATGAAGTGGCACAGCTGTGGTACCTCCAGTTCAACCTGAAAACACAAATATGATGTATTCATCCTTTTTGCATTATCATGTTTCATGTATCCAGCTACAGTTTTGAAAATATGGTAGTTCTTGGGTTTTGAAAAGCATCAGGATCACCTTACTAGCAGCTGTTGGGAAAGATTCCAAAGTACTCTAAATAGCTTAAGGTAACTTGAGGGAGAAGATATGAAAGCAGGTATTTGTTTGGCTAATAGCATGGAGTATACTATGCAAGACTAAACAAGCAACTTGGGTTCTGAAAATTTATAGTACTAGAAGAACTGTATGAAAACAGTAGTCATTACAATGGCCACTGTTTACACTCTGTCAGAACAGTGTGTGCTAATAAAAAATATTTTCCCAAGTTACACCATTTTAGAAAAACAGAAACAAAACCAAATCCAAACAAAAAAATGAAAACCAAATGACCAACCAAATATGATGGGAAAGTTTGGGGCAAGATGGAGGGACACTGGGTAGTTTAATGGCTTATGGGACCTTTTACTAATACAGCCCTGATCCTGGCTTCACTGTTA
This sequence comes from Galbula dea, assembly GCA_013399015.1. Lineage (NCBI taxonomy): Eukaryota > Metazoa > Chordata > Aves > Piciformes > Galbulidae > Galbula > Galbula dea. The sequence continues at coordinate 502,864 of VWZX01006809.1, forward strand.
CTATCAACAGACTATCAAGTGGTCTTCATGGCATCAATAAGCTGTTTTAGTTCAACTTCTAGAATTATTTGATGGATGTTGGTACACTTAGCCTGGGAGCTAAGGAAGATGGAATTAACATGTCTCTCACATAAAAGTAAACCCAGATCAGGACTGAAAGGCACTGGCACAGTGGTATGAAGGACTTCTGCCATCCTCAGTGCCTTCTGTTTAGGACAGGAAGGGCTTAGTATTCAGAATTCTCAACATAAGCCTTTCAAAAGAATGATCTTGTTTGGGAAAACACTGAAGGATGCTCCCCAGCTATAAGCTCCTATGTTATTCAGTACACAATTCCAGTTGATTGTATTTACTTCTCCTTCCCTACCTTGCAAGTGATCTTTGAACCACTTCGTGAATCTGCTGTTCCCGTGATCCCATTTGATGTTTCTGCTTCATATGAGTAAACATATTTTCTGAGGGGTTTAAACCTGGTTGCATCTTCTGCAATTGGGAAAACAAGAGCTGTTATTAGTTAGGTAAGATATGCATATATTGGTCCTTACAATACATGCAAAGTGTTGTGTAACCAAAATGAATGCCACATATAAAGGAAGGATAAGGACTCTCCCACTGTTTCCTTTCACAGAATAGCTTTCAGACAAAACAGTAATGCCTTTATGTCAGCTGGATACTTTCTGAAGCACAAGACAAAATTTGTGGGGGAACCAAAAGTTCTGGGGTTCACTGCTCTGTTTGATGAGATCTGGAAAGGTGAACCCATCTGGCCTTCAAATAACAGAATCATAGATTTGTTTAGTTTGAAAAAGACTGTTAAGATCATCAAATCTTATCCCACTAAGTTAAAGACAAAAATGGGAGAAAACTTCAGATTTTGAACTGTTTTGAAAAGAGCCCTATTGGATCTAATATAAACCAGTCAACAGGTAGATTTCAAACTGGTAATAAAAAGGTTAGTTTCAGATCAGATTTTTCCATCATAATTCAAATGCAAGCAGCTGCTTCACCAAGGTCACATGGCTGAGACCAAGAGCAAATAAACACAGAAAGTGACAGAACACCAAAACTAGCATTCCTCAATAACATTTCAGCTGAATCTACAGAGTATCTTTCTCCCACAGACTCTCCCAAAATATGATCCTCTCTAATGCACTTATTAGATCAGCAAATTTTACTCAAGTAAACTCTTTTAAATGGAGATGAACTTTAGTTATATGAAGAGAATCCAGAGCAATGCAGAAGCACTAAGTTATGGGTAAGAATACGGCAGGAGGAAGTATTTGCAGAGGTGTTTCTCTTTTTATTAAAGGAAGCCCCAAAACCTAATGGGCTTCCTCTAAGATATTAATTTCACCTGTGTTTAATTCATCCCTGTTGCTTTTAGAGGCATTTCATCTGTAATTTAAAACCCTATAAGCAGGAATGAATGTGGTAATAAAGACATTAAAAAGAAAAAAAAATTCTTATTGTTATATACAAGGATATAAGATCTTTTGGTCTCTGGAGTGCATAATGTAGGCCAAACAATGTCCTCAGTTACAATTACTCACTCCCATTATAACTGCAGGCATCATTTAAAACCAAACATATGATGATCAGGCATTTTAAGTGACTTTGTTAGAGCAGTTTAGCTTTGTCTGAATCAGAACTTACTGTTCCCTCTGTTTAAACTAAGCAGCTCACTGGGATTGTGATGTTGAATGAAAAGCAATTTCCTAAATTGTACCTCTTTGGTTATTTGTGAATGAGCATACTAGAATCCTGATCTACTTTTATGCAAAAAACCAAAGAGGTAAAGTCATCTCAGTGTGAACCCACATGCCTACCATCAAACCTGCATGACTTTGCCTTCTTACATCTGCCAGGAATGTGGCATACTTTTCCTCTTTTATAAAATATTTGTCATGTCAGAGGCCACTGGCAATGTTATCTTGTGCTTTATGTCACAGACTTGCATACTTAGAGAGGAGAACAGAATAGTACTGTAGATTTCATATCTTCTCCTTTTATCACTTGCCTCCTTTTTACCATTATTTTAAGTTTTCCATGCTTTAATAGTGTTTTAACTGAGATTTCTCTCATCTAATTGCTAAATAGAATTAGTATAATTATTACTAGTTATTGTATCATAGTAATCAGCATCTTACAAACATTGCAAATCTGAATTAAATTATTTATTTAACTTCATGAAAAAAAAAAATCAACACTGTCCCTGTCACTTTTGGCTATAGGATTCCTTAACTGATTCTCTGAAATTTTTGCAACATCAGTGTCTACTGCATTAAAGACAAAAGGCTAATTATTGTTTCATTTCCTGCTTTTAAACAGAAACAGATGGTGGTAAGGAAAGATTAGAAATGCAAATACCAAATAATTATTGTTTCAAAAGTACTCAAGAAGTTGGCACTGAAGCCCAGAAGTCGTTGAGTTGGTTCAGGCAGCTGAAATAAACCAAATTGCCTGAAGATGGTGCTAAAGCATCCAGCAAGGGAAAAAAAAATCCTCAAACCAACAACAACAGCAACAGCAACAACAAATCAAAAAATCAAACCAACAAGACAAACAAAAAAAAACCCAAGCAAAAAAACCCCTCCAGAATACAAAGAACAAACCCACTCATTTGGTACTTTGACCCGATGGTGGAACATTATGTATCTAACCAAGCAGTCAGGGCCAGTCAGAGTTCACTAGAAAGATAGGGCATGAAGTCAGCATTTCCTGAGTCTTGGTTGTTTAAAGAAATTGCTGTCCTTGCTGACAGAGTTGATGATTTATTCTACAGGTATTTGGTTAGATATGCAAGTGCAATTCTGTGGTTTTAGCAGCCATCCTGAAGGCTAAATGAGAAGGGAAATTCAGCCCATGTTAAAGTCTAATGTACATAACCTCACATCTGACAAACAGGGATTTCTAGATCAAGGAATTTGCACCTGACACCTGTTGATTAAGAAATCAACAAAACAATGGAAAGTAGTTTGTTAGTGGGAGCATTTTAAAAGTTTAGAAGCCTAATATCAGCTTCTTCAATCTGAGGAAGATTTTGAAATTCTTTGAGCCGAGATTTATGGATAAATATATATCTAAAATATGTATTGCCTAAAAAGGCAATAAAGACTTCAGAATATTGCCATCACTTCTGCTTCAGTTATTTGAGAGGAGTGGATTTATGGAAGAGGAAAAATCAAGCTTTGAAAGATGTATTAGTTTATGTAGAGACAATAAGGTAACAGAAGCAGATCCAAGAAACCACTTACTTGAACATCCTAGATTTCCACTTTCAGATGTTTCTTCTTCTGTAAAGAATAAAAGCAAGAATTAAAAGCTGGAAAAGTAGTTTGTATCTATAAAACAAGGGCTATGGAAATATAAACAGAATTATGACTCACTCATTGCAAGACCTTTAAAGTCCATACCAACTTTTGAAGCAGTTTGGCGCTGTGATGTATATAAGGCTACTATTAACATTGACAGCACAGAGTCAAATCTAAAGGGAGTTACAGTGGTTGCCTTGATATTGTGAAATAAGACCTCAGAATAGGATCTTTAATTCACTTAATGAAATTACTTTTATTTAAACTGAGAAGGATCAGCTTTTAGGTCAACAAGTATCTTTAAAAACCTTACATTATGTGAAGTAGAAAGTTTATAAATGATGGGCACAAAATACAAAGGTAGACAGATAGTTCCATATAATATGGTTTGCTCTAAGATTTTAGACTATTTGAGCACATGAAAATACTGCATAATGGATGACTGGCTACATTTGGGGTTTTCTACATTTAAAAAATAACAACTTTGGCAATTAATGCTTCAATTCTCTGCTGTTAAATCTTTTTTTAATATTGACAGTTCATTCTTTGGAGGAAAAGAACACTGACAAGAAGCCTGGTCAAGTTGAGAGGAATCATTTTCTCAAATCTGCCTTAAGCATGCCCCATATGACCCTATTTAAAATCAAATCAGATCTAGTAAATTTGCTACATTCACATAATGAATGTCATTCTTTGGGATAAGAATGGCAGCACTTTTCACAGTATTCTCTCCACAGCTACCAAGTTTTCATCCTGGAAATTATAAGGTTAACCACTCTATAGAAATAGTGTAATATTAGTTACTGTAACAACAATAGCAACACTGATACTACTATTGCTATTACAATAGTGACAATAATAACTTTATTAACATTATTAGTAACCATTAGAAACAAGAGCATCTTTTCAAATTGTATAATACCAATGAAAGCCAGAATATTAATTCAACACAGATGCATTTATAATTATTTCAATCCTCTTATAAACCAGACCTGCATAATTGGCCCAGACTCACTGTCCTTCTTAAGGTTCCTAAAGTCTTAAGTAACAATATAGTGTCATATTCTAAAAAGGCACTTCTTGGAGAGCTCACAATCCACAGCACCGATTGATCAATCCATTGATCCAGGCTGTCTTTTCTCATCTCAGGAAAAAAAACCCCACTTCTACTGTCTTACTTCTTTTACTACTACTACTGGTGACTATGTCCCTTCAACACAATTGTATTTCAAATATCAGTATTGTCTGCCAAATCCATTTTGCTTTATTGCTCTCTGTCTTCACATTTGCTGCAAGACAGGTTAGCAACAGCTCAGATAAGTCTGTATGGCATCTCCAAGCTACGGTATTCACAAGGGAGCTTAAAAGGACAGCATTACAGAAAATCAACTTGGACAAAATAAATTATGTGAATTCCTTACAAGTTGCAAAATACATTAAATCTGATCAAAAGACATCAGGTGACATTTGTGACTTTTTCTACATCAGGATGCTCCTAGGATTGCCCAGTCCTACAAAAGGACACACTTACCCACTCTACATCTGTAAGCAATTTTTCTGATCTTACTGTTGGTTTAGTGCATTCATAAATAAAGCAGCAAAAAGCACTAACATAAAAGGCAGTACTTACGTGTGAGGACACCACTGCTGAGCAGCAGCAAGAACAGCAAGAGCTGTACAGGGCCCATGGTGAGCCCTGAACCCTCTTGCTGAACTTACTTTTCCTCTCCCCTCTTTACTGCCTCAGAGGGACAGTGAGACTTCTGACTTGGATCTCCATTTATATAGTCTATAGCAAGCAGCTGAGGCAAATGGTTTAGAAAGGTCAGTGTGAATTGCCAAAGGTCCAAAGGTGAGAGTCCCAGATCCTCACTGTGCTCTGCTTTCATTGCTAGGAGTCACAGAATCACACGGAATCACAGAAACATTACGGATGGAAAGGAGCCTCGAGATCATCTAGTCCAACTGATAGCCCTACACTACTCTTACCCCTAAATCACCCCCTGAAGAAACACATCTATCCTCTTCTTAAAAACCTCCAGGGATGGGGACTCCACCACCTCCCTGGGCAGCCTATTCCAATATCTCACCACTCTTTCAGTAAAGAAATTCTTCCTAATATCTAATCTAAACATACCCTGGCACAGCTTAGTCCTCAGAGGCAGAAGACTGAGCATATACTGGAGATAGGTCACTCTTCTAGTTCATTGGCCTTTTCTTTAGCAGAGTTTTAAAAGCAAAATCCTTCAGCTACACACTTGAACAACGTAATCAGATAAATATCCCACCTCTACATAGGGACAATTGCAATGCACAAATTATAGCTGGAAGAAATTATCACTGTAGCATGCTTTCAGTATGTTGGGAGGCTTAAGGGTATGAGTACTTGAGAAAATGAGAGTATTGTGCAATTTAGGCATCTTCTCTTTACAGGAAAGAGAATGAAAGTTTGAGATTTTTTTCCTTTGCTGTACCAACATTTATCATGTACCTTTCTAAAAGCATTTTACATTTACTTGCAATATTCTGTTAAATCAGGTCATGCTCATGGAAAGTAAGCTCTCTCAAATTCTTGTGTTTCCTTATTTTTAGATTCATTTTCGTTTGTTAATAATAGCAAAAATATGAAAATAGTATAATAAAATTTATCTGAATGAAGAAGATATATCTGGTTAAAATGCAGGCAAATAAAAAACTTTTTAATGAATATTTATACTGGTAAAAGAGATTGGGTTTATGTCAGGAGAAATTCTAATAGTTTGATTTCTTTCATTACTCATATCTATCAGAGCTAATGGCAGTGAAAAAAATTACCATGGGAGGAGTTAAGTACATTTTGTTCAGTAAATTTAATTTTCATATATCTGATCCTATGCAAATGTTTTCACATTCCCAAATTAAAATATTTTGTCTTAGTTTGTTGAATGAAAAATCAAATTTTGGCTTAGCTAGGCAGGAATTTTCTTCCCTTGAAATTTTACCATAATAATGCATCACAGTAGTTATCTTTAAAGTCTCTTATTTCTTCATACCCTTTCTCTCTCAGACTTCATAGCTGGGTTACATTTCCCAGGATGCACTATGAATGTATCAGTACATACAGCATGTCTTGAGGGCATTCACAGCACCGAAAGAGGTACAGCCACTGATCCCTGTCTTTTCAGTATAAATGTGTGCATCTTGGTAACATTTATTCTGTTGTATTCAGGGACTGTCATATGAATATCATTATACAGAAAACCCATTCAACACTCAACCTTTAACTGAGTCTCTTAAACTCATAGGATTTGGGCTTCAAATTTATTTCTTAGCCATACTGTGCATTACACTACTTTTAGTGACATCTTAATTGTAGGGTGTCTCCTGACATTCAGAGTCTATATTTGATTCCAGAAAGAACAAGTTAATTTGTCAAACTTTGTCTTCGTACTTCACTTCACTACACTCTTTTCCACAGCACCACAGAGGAAGCTGCCTCAAATCACTCATCTGAAACTGAACTCTCTCCTTCCTACACTTGTCTTTTCCAGTGATGAGCTGGTTTTGCCATGTCTGTTTCGGCAATGCCAACAATGATTTTGCTAATGCTAATACAAATACAAAAAATACATTAACCTTTAATTATATATTCTATAGCTATCATATATATAATTATGTACATATTGCATATAAAAATATACATAATACACTTTATTATACTATATTATGTACATTACATTTATTATAGACCATGGTCTTTTATTTTGCTTTATGATACTGTGATTTCCTTTTTCTACCTTTGGACATGGGGCAAATATTTTGACAGTACTGATAAGAGGGGGACACTGTAACACCTTCAATGAACACATCTACCAGAAATTTTATCTTGTTCTTGTCATTGCTTTGTCTTAAGACAAGACTGCCTACATTTAACTCATTTAGATTTTTTATTAAGTTTTACATCTCATTTTCACTCAGTGGCTTTTGCAAGACAAGAATACAGATTCTTTACATAAGCAATTATGCTTGGTACTAAGTTGCATATATTTTTAATAAACCTCGTGTACCTTTCCTTCCATCCCTATTTCTCCCTTCTTTTTTTCTTTCATCTTTCTTTCCTTCCTTTTGCCTTCATTTTTGTGTTTTCTTTCTTCTTTTCTAAGAAATATTCCACTACACGGTGTTCATGGCTTTTTTGTTATTACTCATTCAGGTCAAGGCCCAGCAATTCTGGTTCTTTGGGAGCTCCTTGGAAACATTGGTCTTAGTCTTCTACTGTGTTTCCCAGATCACAGTGTCATCTGTTTAGGTCTTAGCATGTCCCTCATCAGAGAAAAATGGTTGTATTTTCTGGCGAAATACCTATGGTGCTGACTATAACCCAATGGCAACTAAAGGAAACTGTGTCTCCCAAAGGAGGTGTTGGAGGTGCATAAACATACACTCTGTTTGTCTAAGAACCACTGCCAGAAGCCTGCTGAGGCATCAAGAGTAGAAAAATATTTGGTATAAGCCATCTCCTCCAGAATTTCTCTCCTTGTAGGTAGTGGAAAATGTTTCCTTTTTACATATTTATTTAGTTCTTTTGAGCATGTTCCTGGGCAAAGGCTCTGTCTACTCTTTGCACTAACAAGAAAACATACTAATTCTAGTGGACCTTTTATTCACTCTCTCTTTTCACAGTATTAAACCTCCCCAGCTCCTTGATTTTGTTTCATCCCTAGGAAAAGAAATGTATTTTGGAACTGTCCTAGGTTGGAATCTCTAAATACAGTTTTGAATTCTGCCAAAGATTCCTACAACGATACTGCAAACCCCTGCTTTATTCTCTCTCAACAACAAGGTGACATGGTGAAGTGCTTGATGTATTTCTAACCCAGCATCTTTTCATTCCTTCCAGATTCTTATTTATCCATATTTTCCATTCAAATGTTTCCTTCTAAGGTCCCCACTGGAAGATTGATCTTCTACTGTCTCGTTTAGTACCAGTAACACTGCTTCTGGTACAGATGTTCAGTGCATCTGCAAAAAAGGTAAGACTGAGAAATAACCCATTTGCTTTCACAATGACAATTAGGGGATTTCCTATAGCAAAATTACAGGCTGCTGTTCTAGTAAATTCCACTGAACCAGTGGTGGTTTTTCATCCCTTTTGTCCAGGTTGTAATGTTCCAGTACTGCCAGCCCTGCCAAAATATCATATTCCAGTGGAGTGTCATGACACAAGTGCTTCAATGAACCATGCATTTTGAGAACTCCAACTTGAAAATCTGAACACCTTTTTGCTTCATCTCTCCCAGGGTTTCACCCTTCCATCATTTTCATACTGCCAGAGCTCATGCTGTCTCCACAGGCTTTCATGCGCACAGGATGCCATCTCTGCCTGCAAAATTCCAATTGCTTTCCCAAAGTTAATTCACTCCACCACTGTGCTTTCTATGATGCTTTTCCTCATCTCTGCATCTGGCTATTTCTCAGAGACTCAATTTGTTTTCCAGACTTACAAATTGAATTCATCAACATAGAAACTGTTTCTTTTCTTTATTATTTCTTTTCAAATATTCATCTGTCACATATTTATTTTCTACAGAATACTATGTTCCTCAAAGAGGCATGGTAGAGTTAAACACTCAGCCTTCAGCGCTTCAATTAAATGGAGGCTTTAGATGTAAGAATTATCATTTATAGAACTACTGCCTTGCTGTTTCTTCTTTTTGCTGGCTTCTTCTGCTCACAAAGGTACTGAGGAGTAGTGTTTAAATCTTTTCCAGTTGTTTTTTGGGAGCTCATTTTTCCACCACTCTGAGCAGTTACTTTTTCTTTCTGCTTTTGAGAACTGTTCAATAATCACTCAAAGTCAAGGAGTCTGACAGTGTTTGAGATGCTCCCTCATTTTGATAGGTTTAACTGATTGAGATTGTGCAACACAAATTTCTACACAATATTTCATGGAATTTCACTAGATCATTCTTGAGCCTTTTCAAGGCACTATTCTCCTTAGGGGGGGAAAAAAAAAATCTGTCTTCACATTAGCAACAGGGAATAGAACCAGAAATGAACTTGCCTTACAGAACATAGAAAGCCCTCACTACTAGCTTTCTCCTAATGTTAGATATTTAATAGTGCAGAAGGTGTCACCGGTGACATACCAGCTTCCTGAAGGCCACAAGGAAGTCTTTGTGACCTAAGCTCACAAATGACAGTTAAGGAAATAGAGATTTATTTTTGTTTCCATTTTACTAAGCTGCTGATGCTATACAAGGAAGAAAAAGAAAAAATGAGTCAGTATTTTTTGTGTGACTTTACTAGAACAATAACGAAATACGTGAAGCCATAAGAGTGATAGTAGATATGGCTGTCAGGTGGGGACTGAACTTTAATCTATATATGGACCTGGTTATAAATATCATCACTGGATGATGAACTGCACCTGTTAGGCTTGAGGCTCTGAAAAGTAAGAAAGAAAGGGGACATGTCATTCATCTTATTGGTACTGACATCAAAGGCTTTTCACTTTCTGGTCACCTTTGTAAATATAACCTTAACGAGCACTGGGTTCAGTTTCCTTCACAGGGTAAAAATATTTTCAGAATTAGAGACATTATTGTAGTGGTTGTGATTTTAAATCCTAGGACAGGCCAAGAGTCACAGAGATATGAGAAAAAACCCCTGCCTTTTATCCCTAAAGAAGCTTTGTTTTCTATTATTGAAACATCTTCAGCTTACCCATACACCTGAGTATTTTGTTGATTAAACAGCACAATTCTACTGATGAGAACAAAAATTCTTGATTTTTAGAAAAGTCCTCTTAGAAGAAAAGATTTTTTACCTTCTTTCTGGGTTTCTTTCTAAACTCAGTATAGCATCCTAGATTAACATAGCACTTACAGGAATCACATTCGTATTTTCAAGGCAGATATCTGAAATAGTTTTAGTTATTACATTAAATTTCTATATCCTTACTTATCTGGGGTAATGCTATAGGAAAATACTACATACTTCCTTTTCACAGGTACAACTTATCTAAAATGTGTTGTCAAATCCTAAACATTTTTAATGTGTTTTTTTAAGTAAAGAAATTTTCAGTTTACTGGTAAGTATCCTCTTACCTGTTTTGCATTAATTTCTTATTACACCTTCTCTATTCAACAAAATACTAGTGACAAATATTATTCTTTTATTATATTGCTTTTATTCCACAAACCCCTGTTTGAAGTCACCTTACTGTCAGTTGTACTGTGCTACCTTTTTAAAGGACTTTATATGCCTATAGCATAATTCTTAACTACTTCTGAGTGCTCATTCATTCTTTTCATTCAGTTCAGAATGAGACTTTTCAATCCTGGACTGGAATGGAAAAGTTCAAGATCAGGTTGGATGATGTTCTGAGCAACCTGATCTAGTTGAAGATGTCCCTGCTTACTGCAGGGGGGTTGGGCTAGATGACCTTTAAAGGTTCCTTCCAACCCAAAACATTCTATGAGTCTATGAACATCTGTATCTGATAAGCCACTAATAAATAATAGTAAAAAATGCAGTATTAATAAGCAAAAGGGAGGCAAGGAGGAGAAAAAAGAAGTAGGGAAGAAGGAAGAAAGCAAGGAAGGAAGAAAGGGGAGGGGAGGAAGGAGGGAGAAAGAGAGGAAAGGGAAAAGGATATTATTGTCATCTGTAGGTTCTGTTGTGGATCTGTGGTGGTCAGTACAGTATATATATATAAATCCATCCCTGCATGTGGCCATAATCAAAAATGAATTCATTGTTCTCAGCAGAATGATTTCCAACAGCTTGCACTGGGTATATGTGAGCTATCAATGTGGATTAAAAAGATAAAAAGAATCATCCTTCTAACTAGGATGAAACATTTTGTTACTGTGTTGCTGAAGAAGGACTCGTGTCTCCTAAAATCCACATTAGAAAGGGTTATATGTTAGCAACTGAAATTCAGTTTGGATGAAATTTAAACGATGAAGTGTATTTGTTCAGAATCTGTCCCTATTATCTCACATACTAAATAGGAGTCTTATTGTGAATATCTTACATTTGGAATGGTTATTTCCTCACTTATCTATATTTACACATTTCCATGCATTGATTAATATGGACTTCTGCCAAAATCAAGGGGTTTCCAAGTCTGAAGTTTTTGTTAAAACTTATTTCTAATATTAGTACACTTTTATCAGTAAAATGAAGTTATTTTTGTTAAATCCACCACACAGTCAGAAAGAATGGTGTTGGAAATAAGCATACTACCCCTTATTGACATTAGCAGCATTACACATGTGATGATGTCCCAGGCGTTACATCATAACATGATTCCAATTTTAAGTATCAAATTATGTGGCTAGATGCTCACACTGAGCACTGAATTCCTTCTGTATACAGCTTCTGTTTTGGGATCTGAGGGTTTGGAAGTCAGTCCATGACATCTTTGAAAAATGTGTCTCTCTGGATAATAACAAGTTGCGAACAGTTGCCACTGAAGCTAAAACTCCTTTACATAAAGGGTCCAGTGAAGATGGAGCATTTTGGTTTATTTTAGCCTATGACTGTCTAATTGTCTCTGCTATCAACAATGTTGTGATTCATTATGCTGATCACTCAAATGAAACTAAACCTCAAGTAACACTAAGATAAGGTATAAACTGCAAAAATAGGTTAAAGTTCATCTCTCAATAGGAGGCAGGGCTCAGAAAAGGGTACATCCTGTTGTTCAGATGTTATTTAGTTCAGATGTTATTTAGTAACAGAAGGAAAACTTCCAGAAGTTAATTTTTTTCTTAAATTGTTTGAACACATGCTTAATCAAGTTCAATAAAAGATCTAAATATTTATTTAGTTGGAAAGAATGAATATTTACGAATTATACTTTTTGGCATAAACCCCAACATATTAACATGCCAATTATGACACAGTTGAGTGAAAAAGGACAGTATTCTTAGAGAATTGTAATGCTTATCTGCAGGAATGAACTGGTTGACAATGATGGAGTTGTGTTAGACTATCTGATGTGAGGATTTGGCTCAATTCTGAAGCTGTCTCTTTGTTCTTGTTTGATGCTCTCAGCACCTACTTCTCTGCTGACTGCTCCACCATTTACCTTTCTGTTCCTTGACCTTTCACCATCTTTCCCCTTGTATCTGCTATCTCTGTTTGAGGTTTCATTGCCAAAATTACACTTAAAGAATTTTATATTATATTGCTACTCTTCCATTTCTTCTTCCTATTTTCTCTGTTTCAGCACATCACCTATACCCTACATTGTCCCAAAGTTACCTTTACTTCTTCCTCATAGTTAGTATTCTGCTAAGTCTTGCTTTGGTGTTAGACTCCTGAAATCTTCTCTTCATCTTCCTATTCACTAAGCCCTTGTAATCCTCTATCCTAACCAGAGCTCCTTTGCTAGAGCAACCTAGCAGATACTCAGCACACTTCAGAATTAGAGATTTATGTGCAGTTGCAGGGCCATGATCTCACTGCAATTACTGAGACATAGTGGGATAGCTCTCATGGCTGTCATGGGTGGCTATACCCTCTTTGGGAAAGATACACTAGCCAGGTGATGTGCTGGGATTGCTTTTTATATGAGATAGCAGCCTGAATGTCTTGAGCTCTCCCTGGGGGTTGGTGATGAGTGAGCTGAGAGTTTGTGGATCAAGATTTAGGGGCAGGCTGGTATTAGTGACACTGTTGTGGGAGTTTATTACAGGCCACCTAATCAGGATGGGAAAGATGATGAGGCCTTCTACAGACAACTGAGAGTTGTCTCACAATCACAGGCCTTAGTTCTCCTGGGAGACTAATTTCCCTGGTATCTGCTGGGGAGGTCACACAGCCAGGCATTTGGAGTCCATGTGGTTCCTCCAGAGTATTGATGATAAATTTTTGACTCAGGTGATGAAGCAGCCAACAAGGAGAGGTGTAATACTGGACCTAGTGCTGACAAATAACTGGAGAGGGATGTTAAGGTTGGGGCAGCCTTGGCTTGAGTGATCATGAGAAGATAGAGTTCAGGATCATGGGAAGCATGCACAAGATAATAAGTAGGAATGCAACCCTGGACTTCAGGAGGCTAACTTTGGGCTCTTCAAGAAACTGCTTGGAGAAGTCCTATGGATTAAGACTCTGCAAGGTATGGGGGCTAAAGAAAGCTGGTAGACATTTAAGTATCGATTCCTTCAAGCTCAGGATTGGTGTTTCCTTAAGAGGAATAAATCAAGCAAGGGAAGTAGGAGACCTGCATGGCTGAGCAAGGAGGTTCTGAAAAGGCTCAGGTGGAAGAAGGAAGTCTACAGGGCATGGAAGAAGGGGCTGACCACTTGGGAGGATTACAGAAGTGTTGTCAGAGTGTGCAGGGATGAAACAAGAAAAAACAAGGTCTCCTTGGAATTAAAGCTGGCTAGGGATATCAAGGTGAACAGGAAAGGTTTCTTCAAGTATATTGGTGGTAAAAGGAAAGTTAGAGATAACATGGGCATGCTGCTGAATGAGGCAGGTACCATGGTGACAGAAGATGCAGAGGTGGAGTTGTGGAGCACTGGAACAGGCTGCCTAGGGAAGTAGTGGAATCTCCATCTCTGGAGACATTCAAAACTTGCCTGGACGCCCTCCTTTGCAACCTGTTATAGATGAACCTGCTCTGACAGGGGGGTTGGACTAGATGATCTAGAGGTCCCTTCTGACCCCTAATATCCTGTGATTCTGTGATTCTGTGAAACCAGACAAGATACTCTAGTATATGAAGTGACTTAAGATGTTTTGGCAAATACATAAATTTGCATCCTTTCTGTATTCTAGTATTATTGTATCAGCATGGTTCAGTCTCTTCTGTTTGTGTTTAGATCACCAGCTGAATCAAGAAAAGTTGTATTCTTTTTTCTCTTTGTAAAACACTACTGTGGTAAGTTTCCAGTCCAGCTAGAATAGGGCATCCAGGAGATAAGCTAAACCAGGTGGTACCTAGATGAACAGACTTAAACCAGAGGTCTCCAAAGCTACCTGTGTATTGTGTTTAATACTTGTTCTTATTTTGTTAGCTTACATTTCACATTCAGATTTATTGCAGGCTTTCAAATTTACTTAAAGCAAGATTAATAGACTTGGGCATCTAGTATAAATTTAACTCAGTGGCTTATCTTTTCTAACCTTCAGTTGCTAACAGAAAAGGGTGAAAATCTCATGTAAGTTCCATATCTTACCTCCAGCCACTGAACAGATGTCCTTGATACCCCAAAAGTTGAAGATAAAATTGGATGGCTATGTTTCAGGAATATTCCACACTCAAGCACCCCCCAAGTGTCTGCTGGTAGTGCAAGAAAAGGAGACTCTCAGGACTTTTAATCTTTCTCTATATTTGTAATTGGTTTGTTGCCTTTGTCTTATCTCTTATCTCCTTTTCAAAGCAAACAATTAGTCTTTTAGTCTCTCTCAGACACGAATATTTTCCATAGCTCTGACCTACCTGTCTCTGATCCTTCTCAGTTTCCACTATATGTTCTTTGAACAGGAACCACAGGAACTGAATAATAGCTGTGTTTGCTTTTGTTATTGTTACTGTCGAGAACATACTATTGTCTGCATTACTATAATACTGTTATAACATTTTGACACTGTTGTCCATTCCCTTCCTTCATTATGTTACTTGCTTTGCTTTTTGGCTCACATGTCACTAATGTGACACCACCTCTTTACATTGACCACAGTTCTGAATTGCTACCAACTACGTGCACATTGTCTGCCCAGCAAATCCTTACCATTACTGTGGAATACATCTTATCTAAACTTACCATCTGGATGTTGTAGGCCTGAAGTCTACACTAGGCTAGGAAACAGTGCACAGGTGTTGCCTCATGAGCTTAGGAAATGGGCTTCAGGAAGCCACACAGTAAAGCACTCTGAGGTTTTCCATGGTTTAGTGCAAGAAAAGTGACCATTTAAAGGAGCTGAGGGTGGTGAAACACTGGAACAGGTTGCCCAAAGAGATGGTAGAAGCCTCATCCCTGGAAACGTGCAAGGTCAGGTTGGACAGGGCACTGAGCCACCTGATATAATTAAAGATCTCACTGCAGGGGGATTGGACTAGAAGACCTTTAATGGTCCCTTCCAACCCAAACCATTCTATGATACTATGACACTATGATAACTGCCATTACTTCAGTAACATGAGCTATTCAAACAAATATAAGTAATTCCAATAGCATCAGACACTCATAATTAGGCATCTGATTGAACATGTACATCTCCACTGACTGTAAGGGAAACTTAGACATTTGGATTACATGCAGACACCTATATCACAGACAACATAGCTTTGAAATGATCTTAGTATGTAAGCTAAGAATTTTCCTTCAGAGGGTAATGCTGTAACTCCTCCTTATAGCTTCATTTCTCTATGAATCACCTAACTGCTGGGGGAAAAGTATAGCTGTTGCTGTACAGCTATATTCTATAAAAATCCTTTAGTCTAAGCACTAATTCATAAAGCATAAGATTCAATTATGTTCTCACATAAAATCTACTCTCAACAGCCTTGTTTTCCTGTATCTTAAGTGAAATAATTCCTGGTGCACCCAAGTAAGATCATAGAATGTAGATTAAGGAAGAATGTAGAACCTCCTTGATAATGAGTGATGGAGGTTGAAACAGGTAAAGCTGAGAATGAAAAGCTTCTCCAATTCCTTGAAACTTTTGTTATTCAATTTCATGAGATTAATATCAAATATAATATTGAATTCCAGTTATCTGATGTTTATCTTGGGAATCTGTTTGAAATTTTTCCATGACTTTACATTTTGGTAAAAATGATTCTGCAACAAAATTACACGTTTTCCATGTTAAACCATGTTTACACAGGTTTAACATTTCCTATCAGCTCTTAGCTGAGTCTGTGCTGGAAGTTTCTGCCTTTAATCACTGCTGATGGATACCTAACTCAGCCTCATCACAGAAATAGGATTAGATTGAAACACCAAATGGTCAGCAGTTGAGTATACCACAAACAGGCTACTTTGGGTGGGAATTTTCCCCTATTTCTTTAAAGTTATGGTCCAGAGAGAGAACATGATGATGGTTAGAGTAGGTCCAGAAAGCTAGAATGTATACTGTCTTTGATGGGGGCCTGAATGGAGCCATGTATTTTACAAAGTAGAACATAAGGCAAAAAAAGTCTGAGGACTGCAAAAGTAGTGTTCAAATCACAGAATCACAGAATGATAGGGATGGAACAGTGATGGTAGGAGAATGAATGGGTTGTTCAAATATTCACTCACCTAAAGATGTCCAGAAATGTAAATAGTAACTTTCAGAAAGAGAAAATAAGACACCACTTATTACAGAAAGACTGATTTGACAAAGAGATTTGCTATAGTGGTGAATAAGAAAGAGACACAAACAGAAAATGTCTGGCAAAGAACAGAAATGAAGCTAGTTCCAGGGGAAAAAGGTCCTTAGGCCAACTGGGTTTGTTTGTACTAAAAAATGAAATGGGCCAAGGATCACTTCCTGGGTTTGAAGTCAAGGGTCACGATGCAGTCCATATATATATCAAATTAAATTCTCTCATGTCACCAAACAAAGTGCTCCCATGCATTTTGTGTATTGGGAATGGTTCCTGAGTTGTCTGAAGTGGTCCCTGGGCATTATTTGGGGAAGTGTTTTTCAGGCTGGGCTAAAAGCATACTGTTGACTGTGCTATTTATCTGTGAGAAAAAATAAGGTTCAATTGCCATAGCTCTGTTAATTTACTACTGTAGGTGTAGCCTGGGAGAGTAGAGTCCAAGGAGACATGAAGATAACACACAGAGAACTGCAACATTAATGGAATGCTATGACCTAAGGATCAAAAAAATCCCAAGGAGGAAAAATGCTGGGATTCCTTTCAACTCCAGGAGAGGTCAGGTCTAAAAACATGGGAAGCATCTTACCAAGTATTTAATAAGCCATCAAAGCCTTTATATTTTGTCATCAAAGTGTATAGAGTGAACAAAACTAGGTGATGTCTGTCAAAAGCAATGATATGAGATATGAATCTGAGGAAGCCTGAAAAACTCTCAACTTTCAGGCATGCAGGAAAGCAATGATTCAACAGGTTTCTTACTGGAACAGGTCTGTATTATGTCAGTTTAGGGAAACTATTTAAGAAAGTGGTGCTATTTCAAGTGATTCTGCAGTGGAATTTCAGAGTTTTTTTCTTCCAAAGGAAGAGGATAGGGATATGACAAAGGAGGGAAAATAGGTATATTATTGGTGAGTATTGCTAGGAGTCTGGGCTATGTTCAGCCACCAATAAACATTTATGAAAAGAGAACTGTTCTCAGGGGGAAAATATCCACATGAAGAGCATAATCTTAAGTATGTGGAAGAAGAATGTAGCTTCTTTACTCCAATACCACTTTGGAATTTCCATATTAAACAAAAGGAAAAAAAAATGAAAGGGAAGGAATAACTTAAGTCTAACTGAATAAATAACTAAGTCAGAAAACACTATTAAAATAATCAGAAATTAAAAATGAATAAGAAAAAGCAGCAGATCAGCAAAAAAGTTAGATATTGGGAGGGTTAAGGGAGAACTGCCAAAACTCCAGAGGTAAAGTATGAGTGCTGTAAAAAAAAAAACCAGAAGGGGAAGGAAGGAGTTGACAGAAAGATAACTGTTAAGCTTAGACTGAAAATTCAGTTGACATCAACACCAGCTCTCACTATCAAATCTGGGGGCATATGCAGCAACAGAATTGCTATGGTATTTTCTAGTGATACAGAGAGATACTTAGCAATGATAATGCCATCAGAGACACTGAGTTACTCAGCAAAACCAGCAAGCTTAAAAAGCTTGACTGAATCTTACTATATCTTTCTGTGGATCAAGTCTATAGTCGACACAGAAGAGATCAGAAGGTCACACAGGGATGAGCTAAATGATCTTAAGGACTAGAACATTAGGAATAGCATGAATTTCAGCAGTACAAAGGGAAAGGTTACTCCAGAAGAGATAGGAGGAACTTCTGCTTTAAGCTAGAAACTTGTATATTGGGGAAAAAAGTGTCAGGGAAGGATTTGTCTATATAATTTATGGGCAGGATACCTCTGAATAGCAAACTGCAACATAAGTGGAGAGCAGCTGCCATCTTAGACTCTATCAGTGAAAGCATTTGTACTAGTGATAGGAATGTATTACCTATTGCACATTAGAATATAACAGTAATTACTGATTATTTTCCCTGGTACTGCTGGGAGTTCATGTAGAACATTCTGAGCACTTCTTGTTACTCATAGTCAGCAAACATCAATTCAAACTCGATGGCAATGGCAGGGCTATTTGAATCAACAGGGAAACAAAAGTGTTTTTTCAAGTGGGGACAAAGCAGCTGGAGACTTCTGTTCTAGAAAAGTCTGAGAGGGCTATGACTGATCCCTGTAAATCCACAGGAAGAGAGAAAAGCCATCAAAGCTTAAGGATGAGGTAGATGACCGAAATAAAACAGTCAAAGGCAAAACAAGGCTGAAGACTGGAAATTAGGCATCAGACTACGAGCTCTTGCAGAGGAATGGTGCCATTTAAGTGGTCAAAATTAAAGATTTTGGGAGCCTAGTTTAATACATTTATGACTAGCATAAGGAAACAGAGTCACTTGTGACAGCAGGCAGGACTCTGGTCCTAATGAATTCAATAGTCTTTTCCAGTTGTATGCTTCAGAAATGCTGCAAAACCTTGTTAAGCAGAAACGAATTGAGAGAGATGAAAATACAGAATGATTACTTCTCTGACAAGCTCAGTAGTCTAAATGTACAGAGTTCTTACAGAAAAACTTTTCTGTTTGTGTACATTTATACCTAAGGTTAAACATTACCCTGCAAGGTGAAGCCCCTTATTGCAACATCAGATGGTATTTTTCCCCGCACATTAATGAGGTTTTAAAAAAACCAAAAAGACAAAAAATCCCACTAAAAACCTACACTGAAGATTTTGGGTATGTTGTTTCTAAAATAAGAGCTGTGTGTAGTGCCAGTGTCTGACAACTATGCAGAAAACCACAGATTATCAAACTGTTATGACATTGAAACATTCAGGCCCACTATTGGCATTGCATTTTTTATGTTTTCTAATTAGATGGATGATTATGTCAGGAGATGCATAAGCAGAGAGGAAGACAAAAAGCAAGATTTCCAAAGGCACCAAGAGCAGTTTATAAATGGAAGCTAGGTGCCTAAGGAGTGTTGCCCCTTTGCATATAGATCCCATAATCTTTGCAATTAGTTATGTACATAGGGCTACCAGTATATGCAAAAATGAATGCAGCCATTGTAATAAATCTGGGAGTTCTGCCAGAGCAACTGCTATACAATCAGATACATTCTTTCTCTGAGAGATTCTTTTTCTTCAAATATGTAGTCAAATTTTACCTTGACTAAAGAAATCTTCAGATTTCTCAGACAAAAACCATGCTTTTATAGTGCAAAAGAATATCAGCCAGACCTGTTTTCCCACAGGGACTAGAACTGGTAGAAAGCACCAGTTTTCAAGGAGATACCTAGTTTAGTGTGAGAATGTTATTCTACTAAAATGATCTGATAAAATCAAGTTAGTCAACCTGCTCTAAGGAACCCTGTCTATATAAAAACATTTTTATTAAACACTCCATAGTGTTTATTAGGGTACAGGAATGATGTTTAAAATAATTTCCTTTAAACAATGTAATAAAGTCTGGAGGGAGTGGTGGACAGGATTTAAGAAGAGTTGTTGTCAGAGAGGTAAGTTTCAACACTGTAAGAAGCCACCCATGGATCATCCCAACTTTCTTTAGCAGGAGGGTTTGTCACCTCTATTGGCAGTCACTACTTTCCAGGTCCTATTTTGCTCTTCACTGGCTTTTCTCCCAAAACACTTGTAAAAAAAATTTCCCATGGTAAGGCTTTTTATTAAGAAAAACAACCTTTTAGATCATTGTTTATTAGAATATGCTTGACAATTTGTACCATTCAGTGACAAGAAAAGAATGATGAGGACTAGGAGGCATTTCAATGAACTGCTGAATGACAGCAGAACTCATCAAACTCTCTTTGAACTTTATCTTTCCGTTATAATTCAGGCAAAGTGATGGCCACGCAAATTAGTTCATAAAGCACTTAGTGTTGCAAATGAATGTTGACACTTTACTGGTAGAAAGTAGCAACTATTCTCATATTTGCAGGGATCTGTTATGCTGCCATTAGCCATGATAATTCTTATTAATATTTTAAAGATTTCTTTCCATTAGCCTACATTTAGATACTTATGTCAGCCAAGGAATGATTTCCAAGTGATTTGGGGTGACAACATATACATTGTGTTTCACTAGCACAGGCATAAACTCAACAGTGAAAATCTCATGGTCATGAACAGTTAAAAGAGAAATGTTCTTAAGCTACATCTTTCTTGGTGTTTGATATAGATAGAGTCTTAAAAGTTAATGACAGAAAAGATCTCAGCCAAGATTTTGAAGAGTGATAATTAAAAGGAGGCTGCTAATTGTGCTAAGCATGAGTGCATATTTAATCAAATGAAATAAACACCACAGAGTTTTTTTTCAGAATCTAGTACCCTCCATTAAATTTTACAAAGTTGATTTTAAAGTTAGTTGCAACAGAAATCAGTCTATTAGTATCCAACACTTGGGAGCCTAACTTTTAAAAGCATTTGACCTTGTCAGACTAATAACTTATTGTCATTCGGTTGTACCTTTCATTCTTATTTTGTGGTGATTTTGAAGGCACTAGTGAGACACTTTGTGTTCACTAAGGGATTTGGTAAACTGTGGAATAAGTTGGTTCTCAGAGTTCACAGCCACAACAGTGACATTTCCTCAAATATCTGAAGTTGCTTAAGGGTAATAATCCTTGACATGACACTTCACTGCATGTGAAATGTGTGCCCTGTGTTGGCTGGGAACTCATGGAAAACCCTGGAAAGGGGCACGGGCACAGAGCAATTGTTTCTTGGGTAGAGCAGTTGCTGCTTCCATGGAATATCTCAAAGAAAGTAAGCAGTGCCATCAAAAATGCTTTTTGAATTTGCATTCATTTTAGTACAACATATTTCTGCAATTACAGACATTAAAAATGCAGAACATCTATTATTTCTGCATCAGTAAAGCTGCTATAATTTTGTAGTTTCTCACTACAAGTACCAATTTTGGGTTTTAACAGTAAAATAGAGGGAAGGGCAATTTTAGATTGTTATCTGTCATGATAACAAAGCTGAGAGAAAGCAGCAAAACACACCCTAGAAGCTGGGTGAATGACTGGGGAGTGAAGTTGCATCAAGCTATGCCCTGTTCTGGCTCTACTTGAGAGCAGAACCCCTGTTACCAAGTTCAAGATCATCTCCATGCACTGCAGTCCTTGCTACACAGATATATGCCAAGCTGAGCTAACTGAGGAAGGGGTCAAGGAGCAAAGTGCATGGGACAAAAAGAAGAAAGATCAAAGTAAAGAAACTCAGCATAAACTTGTTAACCTAACAGATAACAAGGAACTAAATATAATATTTTTATATGAAGGAGTTTGCCATGTTATGGCTGATTGACAGCATATATTTTACTAGATAAAAAAAGAGCCTGATGGAAAGAACTTCAAGGGATATCAGGGCAGCCTCCATTACAGCTGATACAGTTTTATCACTCTTAGATGACACAATCTGTATGTTCCATAGAAGTAGACAAGGATGTTTTGTGTCCTAAAAACAAGGGATAACAAAATGTCTTACACTAATTTGTGTCAAATGCTTTGCAAGTGCCTGGACATTATTTGCTTTATGAACTACAGGATTGTCATTTGACAAAAGCATAACCTGAGGGCACAAACAAATCCAAGCCAACAGCTGTGACCATTGCTTCCATGCCATACTTTGTTTGGTAGCCCAGCTGAAGACTGCAGATGATGTTTCCAGAGCTAAGGAGTATGCAAACAGTCATTTGAGGAAATTATATTCTGCATCCTGAAAAATCAGGACAGAGGCATAAAAAATGACAGAAGATTATAGCCTGTTTTTTAGAAGTATGTGCAAGTAGGTGGGGGGCTGCACTGGGCCCAGAGTGAAATAACCTGACATGCAGCTAAAGTATTCTTAATTGTTCAACTCAGTAAAATCTATTCAAGGTTTCTGTACCAACCTCTCCTATTAGGAAAAGGTTTGCAGGCCATGTTACATCAAAATTTCCATTTCTTTCTCCTTTTTAAAAGTTATTTTCTCATTTTGAAAGTACATATTTCCCCAGTTTCCTGAGTGCCATGAGTCCTTGTGGTCTAATAGTTAGGGTTCCAAACAGAGGCAGAGTTCATCCACAGATAACCAGTTACTGGCAGACCAGTTGCATTATATACATTATGGTCAGAGAAAATGCTGAATTTTTAGAGCATCATACAGAAGGAACTAAATGAAGATTACCATTTTTAGATGACTCTCTTTCTCATGATTAGCACACAAAATGGAACAGGCACAAATGAAAGGACTGAAATAACATGCTATATAAGCCTGTTAGTTCCTCTGACAAGAACAAGTGTGATTTCTCTATCCTTTTAGATGCAGAGAAGGGACCTGAATGTTTGTTTCCAACAAACCATATAAATTCTCTAACAACAGTGGTACAAGTAGAAAAAGAAGTAAAGAAAGCATAGAAAAAATTTGGGGGAAAATTACTGATATCCCCACCTCTTTCCAAAAACATTTAAGTGTACACTAGGTACTGAATTTCACCCTTGCCTATGAAGCCTTCTCTTGTTTAACCAGGGAGGGTATTTTCCTACTGAAGCATGAGTATTTTACTTTCAAGTACTTGAAACTTCCAAAGCTTGTACAAGGATATACCAGAAGATTCCACATTATAGGAAGATGTATAATGTAAAAACGTCTCCAGTTTGTTGCTGGTTCTGTTTTCTCTTGATTTACTTCCTCAGGCAACATCTAAATGACAAATAATCTGCAGGCATAACTATAAAATAGAAAGAAAATTAATTAAAAACCTTCATCTTCTCTCATGTTCATAAATCTCAATTTCAAAATTTCCTAACACTTTCATGTGCACTCTGTTTACTTCAGTTGTTATTTTTCACTTTCTCTTGGAAAAAGGTGGATTAAGGACTGCACAAAAAGAATCTAGCTCTCACTTACTTAAACTTTAAAAAATAGCTCATAATGGCTATAAAGTCCTCTGCCATTGGATATATAGCACCACTCTGCCACTTTTTCTTATTAATTATTTCCTTTTGAATAGAAATCAGAGAATCCAGATGTCTGAACGTGAGAGATCTTAGCTGTGGCATTTGGATCCTTCACAGATTCCAAAAGTAAGCCTGCTATTGGCACTTAAACTGAATCACACTCCAGCTGAGTATTTATACTACCTTTGGCTAGCTCTGTTCTTGTGCATTTATTAATAAGCCAGTATGCTTACATTTTGACTCGGGAATACTCTGTGCACTTTGGAAGAAATCCTATCCCCATTGAAGTCCATGGGAGTTTTGCCATCAGCTACGAGAGAGACAGGATTTTATTCTTTGAGTTTTTGTTCACAGAGAGGGATAGAGCTAGCCCTAGGCAGACTCTTCAGAAACCTTTCAGTCCAGTAAGCCTTCATTACTTACCCATTAAAACAATCTGCTGAGAGAAGAGGCTAAGATAAAAACTCCCAGTTGCTCTGTCTTTATATTATGATCACACTCATAGATCTCTGATTTGGACAAGGGTTGGCACAGAACATCCTCAGACTGAGGCCCTTAAACCACTCACAGAATGGGTGACAGCAGGTAAAGGCTACCAAAATACAAACTCTGGCTCAAAGTTACAGTCAAGGTCTATTGGGTTCACAGCTCTACCAGATCCTTTTGGCTAAAACCAGTCATGTGCCATGTGCCATGGACCCTCCCAGTGGTGGGTTTGCATTTCTGCTCCCTTTCAACACTATGTGGAAGCCATGATTATTAATAGTTAAATATGTATCATTAAAAAAAAAAAGAAACCCAGTGAACTCAGACATTTTAAACTTGAATTCATCATGTATTTTATAAGCTCTTCATAGCCTTTTCAAGACAGAAAACTTTTCCTGGAAAACCTTCCACAGGTTTAAGAAGAATTTCTTGTTAGCATATTCTAATAGAAAGCAAAGTATTTTGAGAGTGGACTTCTTTCTTCTTTAATCTTAAATCACTGCTTTCCATGAAAAAGGAATGAAAAGGGCTGAGAAAACTTCTGTGTACTTTTCGGTGTCCTGGTTATTTTGCCAAAGAAATCTAGGGCAAATTTATTTTAGTTAAACATTCATTTGGTGGCCACTGTTTCTACAGAAGTTATTCTGCTAACCTCACCATTAACCATTTGTTTCTCTGAATGCCAGTAAATGCCACACTATTCATCTACAACAAGGTCTAAGGCTGTTAAAGACAAATTGCAGAACTAATTTTTGTGGTTCAAAATCTTGGGTTTTGCAGCTCATTATAATTTAGGCCATGAACCATTCCCACTGCTCTATAGTGAATTATAAAACATAGCAATCCCTTTTACCCCGAAGTAATAATATGCAAGGTATACAGCTATATTTTTTCTTTCATGTGGTTGATTGTTTATCTAGTAGGAATAGAATGAAGGTTTAGTTGAACCACCAAGTTACCAGAGTAACTATCCACGTGTTTACTCCTAGCTTGCAGCAAATGAAGCCCAACATCAGGTTAAGTGCACTTCTCATTAGGGCTAAGCATATGTATGTCAACATCTTGATCAGCTTAGCTGACATGAAATAAATTTTGAAGCCGGGATAAATAGTTTATATCTGAGTTTAAAGCTGAACAGTAATATTAAGGTTTTATTTTTTTATTTTAATAAATATGGTATTTTATCATGGATTTCTGAAAGGGACAAGCATATGCTTACAATCTTTGTGATCTGTCTGCACTTTACATCTACTGCTCCTCAAAGCTGCATAAGTTTTAACCCATTTGGACTACTGGTATAGTGCAAAGTTCTGTCTGTCTATACATTTAGCTTTCTTTTTATAAGTTACAGGGCAATCTGATTAAAAAACCAGTAATATATTTTAAATTTCCATTAAAAATTGCTTTTCATTCTTTTTTGTCAGTTCTCTCTGACATTGCTTCAAGCATGTTTTGTGGAGCCTTCTTTTTTCTACTTTGCCCACTGTCAGCAGTTATCTGACACTGGTGTCCTATCTTGTCATATGAAGTTATTATTTAGAGCTGGCACATTTTGTCCACTTTTGCATTCCTTCTGTGTATCTTCTCTTCTGATTAATCCTTCTCTGTGGATTCACATGAAAACTGGGGGAGAGCTCAGTACTGCTTATTGCTCTCTCCACAGATCCAGGCAGAATGGATTCTGAGGAAACCATGGAAGTGGTAATGAATGGTCAATACATTCCCACTAGGAAAAATATTATGTAAGGAATTATGAGGATGGAGATAAATTCATATTAATTTTCAAATATTTCCTAACTATGATATTCTTTTAGAATACCATTGGTTTTGTCTTTGCCACACATTGACAGTAAAGAGCTTAAGTGGTGGCCAATGGCCAAACTAGAAAAAAAAAATGAGATTCATGGAGCTTACTCAGTCACCTAGGCTGAGCTGGCAAATCTTTCCAGATCCACCTAGTCAGTAGAAAGCTGTACTTTCTTCCTAGGCATTAATCATGCTATACCTTTACAAGTAGGTACTGCAGATCCAAAAGAGTGGACATGCAGAGCAAAACTTCATGATGAGGATCCAGTAGCCATAGTATGCACTTTTTGTGAACTTCAGACTAGTTTTGATCTGGTCCCACAGATAATACAAGTTAGGACTCGAGAGTTTAAGGTGCACACCTGGTTTAATCTCATTTGAAGTTAATCCAGTATGTACATGCTAAAACAGCTCTCTAATGTGAATCAAAGCAGAGTAAATGTGAGGTTTGCTTTAGGAGCACATGCTGGATCCAGATTATGAAGTGAACGCAGTTGCATCTTCAGATCATCTGAAGTTATTCACTCCTTTTCTGAGTACCTATGTGCATCACAACCTACTTCTCATTCCCTTATCTCTTCATCATAATAGAGATAGCTTGAACAACAGCTTAAAGGAGTGTCTTTTATCTCCTTTCACCCCTACAACACTGTCAGCTGTCACTGGAAAGTTTAGCTGTTTCTCTTCTTCCTTGACTCTTCAATACTTTGGTTATTTCTCATTAATTTTTTGCTTTTATTTTATGTACTTTGGAAAGCAAAAGAGTTAAAGTGTCTCTTCCACTAAAGAACACATAAGATTAAGCATCACTTCTCAGAAAGTGCTGTTTTAAGCAGAGGTTAATTCAAGGAATCAGTGCTTTAACACTATTATTACTGTCTCCCTAGAAATTAAAAAGATGGTGCTAGCCTGTCAATGTTACTTTTGTGAGAAACAGAATTTAGCCTTGTGTTCTTTGCTTGCTCAAGACTTCTTATCTAGGTAGGAATTTTGACTGAGCTTGAAATGACGGTCTATGCTCCACAGATAAATAGCTGAGTAAAAGTAAAACTAAAATGTTCTTCAAATTTACTTACTAAGTTATCTAATAAGAGGAATGGTGACTGGTTTACATTGCAATTTTGTCTGTCAGCTAGTCATCTGAAAGCTGAGCAATGTCAGATGGAACATATATGGACCGAGGAGGGTCTGGAAACTCTGACTTCTGTTTCCTGGACAGTTGGTTTAACTCTCTAAACTGTTGTACACAAGCCTGATGCTTCCTCCAGCTGTACTTTTAGATGAAACTGTCTGTGAATGCTGTCCACGTGTGTTAGAGGTGCCAAGAGACCACTGATTGAACTGATCTCCCAAAAAAGTTGATGTTGAAATGCCTTCTTTGTAAATCATAAACAACCTTAAGGGAGAGAGCAGCACTAAGGAGCCAAGACTCTGATTCTTCAGGGAACATAAACACTTTGGCACTAAATTAAATTTTCATAATAATAATAAGCACCCACAAAACCCTAGGTGCCCAAATAAGATATAAATACAAACAACTCTAATGAACTCAGTTGCCCCAAATCCTAACTGCATATGCCCAAAAGTCTTTCTTTTACCTTGCCTTTTGAAAACAAATGGATGAAATTCAGGCTTCGTGTCAGCCCAATGCACTTGCATGCACAGTACTCTACACTATCTCCCTGCAAAACAGGTGCATTAAAAATAACCAGACAAGTTTGAACACTGGCAATTAACAAATTAGGAATATTTCTGAAATTTATACCTGGGCTGCTTTTTTAGGGAAAGGGAAAAAGAACACTGATTTAAAAAGACCTTATGCTTCTTTTTCTAATCTAAAATAACTAAAACCAATGAAAGGAGAACAGTGGCTAGGGCTATTCTTCCAAAAGCATTTAAGAAACTTGTGATACATAAAGGTTCCTAATGGGAATACCAGCTTATGCCACTACTTCCAGCAATCTCATTCATGTCACTTGTACTTCACTGCCTCTTCCAGGCCCAGTTCCCTTAAAAATTCTAACTTTTAAAACTACATCTAAAGGTTTGTTTACTTGACTGAAAAATGAACAGGAGAAATTTATGAATATATCACGTGCATTTTCTCTGCTTTTCCTGGGGGGCAATGGGGAAAGTTCACATGAAAACAAATACAATACAGTCTGAATTTTTTATCTGCTTTTAGTTTTTCAAAAAGTGTGTCATAGTACATCTGGCATTACTGTTGGCACATATGAAATTGTTTTCCTAGCCAAAAGGTACCTTTTTATTGTTTATATTTAACTTCTGTGTCTGAGCAAAATTCAAATATTGCTATAAAACTAGGATTAATTAGAATTACTGAAAGAAAAAGACTTTTTCCCTCTATTAAGGTAATTTCTTTATTCACATAAATTAGAGCATTCATTTGCTGTAAAGGAGTGGTTCCTTCTGCATTTAAGAGTACTTTTATATGACTAAATTCAAATTCTTTCTTTGTTTTTCTGTTACTAAGTCAATGAGCTCACTGCCACGCAGCAGACGTATTTATTGTGCTGTGCAAAGGTTGCAGCCAACAGAGACTTGTTATGTGCAAAGTCCAGGTATCTGGGATCTTAGCAATTAAAGCATGGTATTTCTTGTTGCTTCTTTATAATCCAAATGGGTTCAGATAGAACAACTTCTTTATAACTTCTCTGATAAGGACTGGGGTAAACAGGAGATACACACAGACACTGGTTTCAGGCTTGAGTTCATTCACTCACTGACACCAGTTCTAACCTACATGCACAATACTGATAAACACTGGTAGAGTCAGCACTGTTGATAAGACTCCTGCTCTCTGTACAAATACTGCACAGGTCTTGCAGTTGAAAAAAGCCACAAGAGTGCTTGTCAAAGTTGTTTTTGGCTGAGTCTACTATACTGTACGTGCACCTACGCAGTCTAACTTATCTGAGCTTCTCCAAGATCATACAGTAGACAGGAAACATCAGGAAATAGTGTTGTAGTCTCTTCAATGAAACTGAACCAATATAACTAGGACAGTTTCATTGTTTTGCCATTAACTAGAGATCACAAGTACTTCTCTCATGTCATTCTCCACTGTATGATAAATCTATGAAGGGGGGAAAAAAAATCACCTGTGTACAGGTCCATAAATGATGGCAGATGAGCATTGAACGGTTGATCCCCTTTACTGGTTAGATCACAAAATCATACAGAAAATGAGGCTGGTAGAGATCTCAGGAGGCCATCTAGTCCAGCTGACTTCAAAGTTAGATCACATTGCTTAGGACTGTGTTCATCTGACTTGTGAATACTCTTCAATGAAGATTCTGCAACCTCTCTGGGAAACCTTTGCTACCATTTGATCAATCTCTCTATGGAAGACTTTCTTTTTTGTACCTAACTGGAAACTCCCTTGTTGCACTTTATCTCCTTCAGCTTTCCACTATTCAGCCCTGAGAAGCATGTGGTTCCATTTTCTCTAATATGTACCTGTAAGGTAGCTGGACATAGCAACAAGCTTACCCTATAGCACTCTTTCCCCTAAGGCTGAACAAACCCAGCTCTCTCACCTCACATGTCATGTGCTCTAGACTCCTATCATGTCAGCTTTCCACTAGCCTCTCTCCAGTCTGGCAACGTCTTTCTTCCACTTCAGAGCCCCAGGACTGGATGCAGGATCCCAGGTACAGTTTTAAGAGTGTGCAGTACAGAGGAATAATCATTTCCCTAGACTTTCTAGCTACTCCCTTGCTCATACAGCTTCTGATAAGGTGGGCCTTCAAGCTGACATGTGTTCAGCTTGTCTACTAGTTTCTGTTTTCTGCAGGGATGTTTTTATCAAGACTTCAACTTGTTCTATTACACTACTCTACTCCAGATATAAGACCCTGTACTTAGCTTTGTGGAGCTTTAAAAAGCTCCTGTCTGCCTATGCTGTAGCTTGTCAAAATCCTTCTTGGTAGCAGCCCTGCTCTCCCACATATATCACTTCCTCCTATTTGTTGTCACTCATGTACTTGCTAAAAGTGCTTTCTGTTCAGTCATCAAGGTTAACAAAGACGTTGAACAGTTTTGAGCCAGTTCCTGAGCCCCAAGGAAAGTCAATAGTAACCATCAATTAGACTTCTAACCCCTGACTGTTACTCTCTGAAGCACTGCAGTCTAGCCAAGTCTTCTCTGCTAGCATAGTCCCACATTACCCAGTACACAATTCCTCAGTCTGGTTTCAAGATGTTATGAAGGAATATTTTAAAACATTTCTATAGACTACATAAACAATAGACATTTGTTGACACAATGCTTTCTTCCAGTACTTAACAAGTATCTGAAGACTTACTAAAATCAGTATTAAAAGTACAGAGGCCTCCTCTGCTAGTTTTAAAAAAACCCAAAACAACCAAAACATGTTTGGATACAAGTTATCATTACTTGCTTATTTTAAAGTATTCATTATAATGTCTGACATCTAACATTTTCATCAGTTACTGTTGAAGTGGAAAATATTTGGGCATGGAATTACTGTAGAGTCACCTAGTACTCTTTCCAAAATGAAAATAACAATCTTTCTAAAGATTTCTGCCTATTCTGCATGATTATTGGCAGCTCATCTTTGTAATGCTAGAAATTGACAAAAACCATTAACAGAAATCCTTTTAGTCCTGATGTAGTTAAAACTTCTAAAATTGTCTTTA
Source organism: Galbula dea (assembly GCA_013399015.1). Lineage (NCBI taxonomy): Eukaryota > Metazoa > Chordata > Aves > Piciformes > Galbulidae > Galbula > Galbula dea. The sequence continues at coordinate 533,321 of VWZX01006809.1, forward strand.
AGTTCTCCAAACATGGTTTTCTCATCATGTCAGTTCACTTTCCTTAGAACCTTTCTTCACTGTCTAATCTCTCAGTTAAAATCATCCTGTGAGTTCCCCCTTTCTGCATAATTGAACTCACTGTATTTGTCCCCCCCTTATATTTTCAGTCCTGTGTCATTGTTTTATATTTGGTTTTCCAGGACTTAGTATGCTATCATAATAATGTCAATTACCACTAATACTCTCCTATCTAAATTTGTAATTAATTGGCTTATGATTGTTCCCTAATTCAAGATGTTATGAGGATGCTTTAATACCAATAGAATCATGCCTCTAGTATTTTCCTTACACTGAAATCTCCATAAAAGTGCAGCTTCCTTTCTTCTCCTTCTGCAGTCTGAAAAAGCAAGACAGAAGGGCTATTCTTTTAAGCTCCACTGACAGTAGAAGCTCTGTGGAAGGCAGCAATAGTCACTGTCATGATCAGATGAAGACAGCTTATGCTGAAATCATAAGGCTGTAACAGCCTTATCTAACTATTTGTCTGGTCTGCTTCTACTGAAGACAGCTCATGCTGAAATCATAGGGCTGCAACAGCTTTATATGGCTATTTATCTGGTCTGCTTCTACTGCCTCCACTTCTTTCGATCTCACAGAAGCAGCCTGCTGGATATGCCTGCAGTAGAGCCCAGCAGACCACTGATATGTATTGGAGACAGCTGACATTCTCTTTCCAGTCATGTGATAGGCATGTGGGTAGATCTGATGATTAATGAGGTACTGAGACAGTAGCATCTGAAGGTGAGGAAGAGAAGTACTGTCATCTGAACAGTTTGTGTGGACTCCTGCCTGTCTTTATCAACATTTTCAATTGAGCTGATGGAAGCCTTCTACTCCCAGTCACCATCTCTCTAAATTGCTCTTCTGGCATAGGCAGGAGTAGATTATGGGCAGCGAGCATGTGCCTGTGCTATACAGTTGTGGTGCAGTGCAACTCATTACAGAATTCTGGCCTTTCAGAGAAGCCCTCAGAAATACACTGGAATTCACTGCTTTTCTGTGTTTGTAGTACCACTGATCATGTGACAGAAAAGATGTAACATCATATAGCTGGGGACAGTGGGGAAGAAGTACCTGATCATGACATTTAGGCATTACACAGTCAGAACAGCCATTCACAAGTATTCATTGTCACTTGCTTACAGAGCTGTTGACAACACAGATACAGTTATTATTACACAGAATTACAGAATTATTAAGGTTGGAAGAGACCTTTAAGATCATCAAGTCCAACCACCAACCTATCACCACCATGCCACTAAACCATCTCCCTAAGCACCACATCTATATGTTTTATTTTATTTACAAAATGCTGCTCCCTCTTCTTTTGCCTAATTTTCTCCATTATCCAAAAAAACCAACAACCCACTAACTATAACCTTCCCAAGTTTCAGACACATCAACTGATTAAATCCAGTTCCTTTCATTATTCTGACTTCTGGAATGAATACAGACAATTAAGAACATAGGCATTAGTAGAATAAACTGCATGAACAAGGAGTACCCACATACACAAAACCAAGGTGATAATCTGTAAAATTTTTAGAGCAGTGTCTACAGGTTTTAGGTTCATGACACACAATTGTGACAAGCAGAAATATTGTCATTAATAGAAATTATTTAGCAGTCTGAGACTTGGACCAAGTGCACTTGGTAAGCAAAGAGCAAAAAAGTCAGATGAAATGGATGATAAAAGACATTATCTATAACTCTGACCCAGAAAAAGAAAAATGCAAATTAGAGGTTACCAAGGCCAAGGAAGGTAATAGATAGAATTAACAGCATCACTAATTGCATGGTAATAATCTAAAAGGAATTGCAGCATAGCAAACTTGAAGATAAATTCAGGATTTGCAGTTTCTAGATAGGACAATTTCTAGTGTGAGTCAGCTCAAAGAATTACAGTGAATGTGCTTACCAAATTCAAGGGATAGTCTCCCAAGTTTTAAGTTTTTGCAGATTGAACAATCTTCATTATTCTGCTTTATCATTAGATCAGGTATATTGTTTATCTTCAGTGTTTTAATCCCTGAAATCACCATGTGATGGTAATGACTGACTTGATTTATTGATTCTAAGGAAAGGTCCTTCCCAAAAAACCAAAATAAAATAAAATAGAACAAAACATTATAAAAACATATTTGGGAGAAATTAAAACATTACTAAAACCGAAAATCAAACAAAAGTGAGAAAAATAACTTCATAATCTAACAACTTGCTAGAGCTTTAACAGATTGGGGAAATTCTCTGCAAAATAAAAGAAAAATAAAGTTAGTAGGATTTTTTAGTCCAGTTTTAAATTCTCCATGAAAACTAACTAGTATGTTTCTGTCATATTAGCTGTGAGCTTCTGGGACTCATTCACAACTCTTGTTCTAATCTGCCTTTGTCCTTGGCTTTGATGCTTACAGTAAGACCAGGAGATTTCAGGACCAAACTGTATGTAATGCACTTATAAAGATGTCTGTGGAATTGCCTCTTTCATGCTGTTTATCCATGGTAGCCAGTTCAAAGCTAGGATGCTTATAAACTTGCTTATATTCAATACAAATTTATAGTTTGATTTTTAGTTTTCTGGATATGTACTCCCAGTGATATAAAGCTTATTATTTTTTGTCAATTACTTATATTTTTACCTTTTAGTCTTGACTATACTTGCTCCAAAAGATTCATGATAAGACCTTTTAGAGCTATTGAACATTGTGTAATTCTTTGAGGGGGTAATGATAAGAATTATGCAAAGCAAACACTTTAGGGCTCAGATCAACAGATACTGCTTGATTTCAGACCACACTGACCTTTTCAGCTGAAAGATCACCCTGACACACAACACTTGAAAGAAAATGGATCACTTCCATGAACCACTATGACCACTTCAATGAGTGTGACCCTCAAGCTCCTCATACCTTTTTCTGTCCCTTGCACTATCCCATGTAACAAAGAAAATTTCAGCACTATCTGTCAGCTAAGCTTCAAATCGATTTCGTTAGGACTGAAGGGAAATTGTTTGCTGTGTTCTGATAGGATGTGCTCTCTGCATAGGAAGAGGAGACTTAGTAATTTCTACTTTTAATAATCCTTCTTTTACATTAGGGAAGTGAAAACATAGGTTTTCCAGTAAAATTTCTAGGAAAGTTAGTGTGTATCCCTTTCAGTGGGAATGAAATCAGGTTCTTGGAAATCCACACACAGAGGCTACATCTGTGCCCTAGGTATGCCAAACAGGACCTGGGACTATTCTCTGCTCCTTCACTCAGCTGTTATAATACAGCTGCACCCTCATCATTAAGTTTCCATACTCTTCAGACAAGGTGACTGCATCCAAACCTTCTACTGGTCCCTGACCCAAGCTGAGGCTATAATCGTGACCAGGAAGTTTTCAAAAGAGTTTGTTAGCTCGTGACAAAACCATGCTGAAGAGTGCTCTTTACATGACAGAGAGGGGAAAACTTAAGAACAGACAGAATGCTGGGAAATGAGCTTAGCACAAAGTCTGAATCAGGAGGTGCAACTTACATATTTCCTGAATATGCCAAGCTCTGGGTCAAGCAAGAGTGAATTTGAAATGAAAAATCATGCTACTGAGTACATTTTCTCTTTCAGTTGTGGTACCATCATTTTTGGAGTTTTGATCTTACAATCAAATTCAGAGATAAAAAATTCAACGAAATGCTGACAGGCAAATGGATGCAGTTCTAAGAGTCTGATACTTAAATTGAAAGCTACCTCTGTATCATTTCTACTTCAAGGGACTTGAGAATCAAAACCAATCTACAGTATAAACAATGAAAAGCCAAACAGACACTGAAAATATTTCTGTTCTTTTCTTTCCACAGACTATTAGTAACAGACACAATACTTCTCTTGTTGCTTAAATGTATGGAGTGAAATCCTTGGTCCAGTGAATTCAGTGGGAGTTTTGCCATTGACTTCAATTAAAGACAAAATTTTACCCCAGTGTTAGTATGATTTTCAGCCTGTCTTTGCCCTTTTAATACATGTGATGACAAAATCCTCTACTTCAATTCCAAGGATGGATCAGCACCCTGCAGCAATTAAAATTGCTGTAGTATATCATACTTTTCCAGTATATTGTCTGAAATACCACTGCACAGAAATATTTTTGCTTTATGCAGTACAAATAGGTAAAATTAACCAAAAAATGTAGTTGTAAGATATTTTAACTTAAAATCTATTTGTAAACTCATCTCTAAACAGATTAAATTACGTTTGCAGATCTCCCAGTACACAGGAAACTTCCTCTAGCTATCTGAAGGTAGGATTTGGTCATTCATTAAAGACAGAAGTAGTGCTAAAGGCCACATACATACATACAAACATCTGAAACTGGTAGTATGAAACAAGAGGTTGTGCTTGAAGTATGAAAAGCAAGCATATGCAGTAATGGACATTGCTATTGTATGCACTGTCATTTCACATTTCATACAAATGGCCAATGACAAATGCCAGAAAAGAGATTTAGAGAACTCATTCTGTTTGTAAACAGAGACAAGATACAAAATATTTAACAAGATGGATATAATGATTAACACTGAAGTCTAACATTGTAAAGCTTTTAAGAAAAGACAAACATGGGACCAACTTAAACCATGGATATCAGCTTCAAAAAGACGCTGAGCAGTGCTACAGTGGGAAATAGAGATGTTCAACATCCTTAAGTAAAAAGGTCTAATATAGATTATAAACCTGAACTATGAGATGGAGAAATTAAGCAACCAAAGCCACCTTCTTCTCTATGTTTTTATATTCTAATGAATATTGGGCATACACATTCCAGGTAAGACTATGTTCCTTAAACATTATGCATCCAGTGGACACACACATAGACAGTGTTTGAGCAGAAAAAAAATTCTTTTGTTGAGTGTGGGAAGTTTGCTCTTGAATGTTTCAACAGGTTTAAGACCACAGTAAGACCACACACGTGCTGTCAGATCTGCATAATTCAAAATGTGTACCTCTGCAGACATTCATGGTGTTTATTAACTCTGTAAGAAGCTGAAGCTTTATCTTCACATACAGACTGTAGGATTGGGGCCAGAACTTACAATTGATACAGGTGATAGAAATTAATAATGTTCAAAACCTATTAGATCATTCAGTTTGTCTCTTCAGAGACAACTAGATGATTTAACAGGTCTTTTTCCACCTCTTAGCTCTTCTGATGTTACAATTCATAATTCAATTGTCTCACCATCACTACATGCAGTAGTTCATTCCACCACTCATCAGAATCATTATTCAATATTTCTAATGACAGAATTGCCACTGCATATGCAACATTTTTCCTCCTCAGAATAAACTAATCTCAGAAACAAACAAAAAAAAAACCACCTCAAACTTTTTGAGCTATAGATTTTCAGAAATACACTATTTGCTATGCAAAACAGAACTATTTGAATCGAAAGAATTGAAATTATTGCATTTCTATTCTGGAGATGGGTATTCCTTTCCTTGTATGGTCATTGAACCTCTCTATTAGCCCTACTTATCCACTGCCATATTGAAGAATTAGGTATTTACCCACAGAGTGCCCAAGTCTAGCTTTCCTCTGGGTACTTTGACATTAGTTTTAGTTTAGAACAGGAGGTGATTCTCCATACCATTCCCACTTACTTTGCTTTGATCAGCACTGCTGACCTATTCCACAGTGCACAAATGAATTCTTTGAAATGAAACTGACTCAAAAAATGCTTTTCAAATGCTAGCAGACATCCAGTATATGTAACAACACTAGAACTAGTCTTAAATAATCCTCTCTCTCTTACAATCTGTTGACTTAGACATTGGGTTACCAGCACCAATCATTTAACTTTACAGATCCACTCTGATTGTGCCACAGGAACTGCTAAACTAGATGGAGCCTGACAGTCTCTCATCCCACACAGCAGATAAAGGTACCTAGGGTAAAACTGCAGTGTGGGGTCATCTTATGCACAGCTCTGCATAATGGGCCTAGGTGATGTTTGAGGTAACAGGAGTGTGACCTGAACACAAAACACCATACAAATTGCACAGCAGAGAAACTCAACCTCACCATTACTAGTGTCTGCACCTACACAGCTATACCAGTATGGTGTTGTCTGTATGGCAAAGCTCAGTTATTTTAGGAAGCCCCTATTAACAGAAATTCTACCTTCTGCTTTGTCCCTCTGTTTAACAAGTCTCAATTTGCGCTTTCACCTGTAAAATAGACATTTCTTCTGATGGAAGAGGCATATTTTCTCTGTTCTGACACTTATTGCACTGAGATGTGCAACACATATTTTAAGAAACAACAGTAACTGTTGTCTACTTTTGAAAGTATTTCTTAAAAGCTGCTTCTATCCTCTGCTTCTTTATATGTACACTGCCAACTTAATGACTAATTTCATGTAAGTGACGATAGTAGCTTAATTAAAAACCATACAGAGGTGGTAAGGTTGGCATGGTATCCAATGAAATATTTCAAATTAAATGTTGACTGTGTATTGAGTAAATAGGTACTGCAAATATATTGAAAATATTTCAAGAGTTAGTTCAGGTTACCTGAAAACACTTCAAGTGTTTTGAGAAATGTGACGACCCTCGTAGTGAAACTCCACAGCACACGCACCCCCCTACCGCGGAAATAACCGCTCCTGCCTTCTCCTGAAGGAACACAAGCGCATTTCCAGGCGCCTAGCTAAAGTCGTGGCTGTTCCTGCCACCTAGTGGCTGTCGCTCAAGCTAACAGAAACACAAACTAAGGACGCATGCATCAAGGACACAGTTTCAAAGATGAAATAAGAAAAAGTCCACAAACTTTTTTTTTTTCCTGAGATGAATATTTTGAGTGCTTTTAGTTTTTCAAGTTTAACTACTACAAAACACAGTAAGCCTTTTGAATTGGCCAGCAAATGTGTTCTACAGCTCTTGCAGTGTAAAAGGTTCTGCAGGGACACTGATTTTTCCAGTTAAAGCTAATGGAACGATGGGATTTTTTTTTTGGTTAGAAAAGCAATTTGATTACCTGCAATTAAAAACCAGCCAAACAACCAACAAAAAAACACCCTACCCCCCCCCCCCCAAAAAAAAAAAAACAAAAAAAAAAAAAAAAAGAAACAAAGCAAAACCCCACATTTTGGGCTATCAAAAAATCACTGATGTATTTTCAGGCATGCACAAGACTAAGGCTAGAGAGGGATTGATCTAACCTGCTGAGTGCAAGTTCCTTTGCCCATACACTTCAGCATGTCATGACCTAATCAAATCCCATAGAAGGCAAATTCAAAGTACTTTGTTATGACAGACTGTCTTTCCTAAAAGTGAAAAAGTGGAACAGTTATCTTAGTAACAGTTTTATGATATTAATATTCCAAAACAAACTTAGCAACACTAAGGACAGATCCCAGAAGAGTCATAGAGATTAGAAGTAGTATGTGATTTGTTTAATTCTCCTTCTCTTCTTATGTGAAAACAAAGCACTTAAGATCTCTCCATAATTCTTCATGAAAGTCAGGTGTTTCAGAATGGGATTTGTTCCAGACAGCATGCAGAGCATAGAACTAGCTTCATGAGCTATTTAGTCACCCAGGAAAGAAAGATTAAGGGAAAGGTTAAGCCTCAAACCCTCCTCTGTTCCTCCACTGGGGACATACACCTATTCTCTTGTAATCTGTATCTCTTGCCTTCCTTGGGGTAGGTGGTTACTCAAATGTTTTACCTCCCCAAGAAATTTACTGAGCTTCATTTTTATTTTAAAATGTAAAATTTATTTTAAAATTCAAACAGAAGATGCTGATAATTCTTTTTTTATAAGGTATTCTACTGATCACAATGTTTTTCTGTTGTTTTTTTTTCCACTACTCAGACCAAAGCAAATACATATTTACCACCTGCCACTTTAAGAAGGGTGCAAACTACTGTTGGTGTTTAGACACGTTATCCAAAACCCATCCTTTAGACAGCATGTATTAGTATCCCCCTTAGTTTGTACAAAAAAGGATAGCTTTGTCTTATGCTCCCTCTCTTCAAAATAAATTTTCCTTAGGTTGGAAGTTAGCTAGAACTGTAATTTGTTATTGTCCCACAGTGCTATGTTCTACCTCCCAGCATATAGCTAGCAATAGAGCACTTTTACTTCTTTATACTACACCTGAATCTGTAAGGAAAATTAGTATCCACTCCTTCACAAGAAACGTCATGTGGAATTGTATTGAAAGTAGTCAAACTCAGAAACAGTATATCAGCATCAGCTGATAATTGTATGACTACACTTCATAGTGAGTTTCCTTATTGTGACCACCTCACTCAGCCAGCAGTCTCAGGGAAAAAAAAAAAACAACAAACCCAAACAAAACACTCCACCATCACGCCTCCCCTACCCCCCAAAGTCCAGATTTTAATGCAAAAGCAAGTGGGACAGCACTTTGCACCCACTTAAGATGTACTCCTCCCAGCCTGAAGAACTTCTTCCAGAGAGGGGAAAGAGTCAAGAGCTCTCAAATCCTCTTTAGGTAACTCCCAAAGATTCACTCGCCCGCAGGCATGTTTTACAAACAGCCCACCTAACAACCACCAGCTGCAAAGCACAAGCATAAATAAAAACCAACGGAATAAACCCCAAAGAAACAAAACACCCAAACCAAACAAACAACTGCACACCTCAAAAAAACCCAAAGAACAAAAGAAAGAAAGAAAGAAAGAAAGAAACAAACAAAACCACCTACCCAAACCTACGATCTACCCAGCCCCAACATTATTTCCCCCAGCCCTCAACCCAACTTGAAGGCGAAGCCTCCGCTGCCATTGGCCGCTGCTATTGGCCGCGCGCTCCTGCCAATCACCCTTAAGCCGTGACCTCGCCGCAGGAGGTGTTTGTGTTAGAGCGCATGAACCTTTCCGAACAGCGTGTGAGCCCTAGGCTTTACGCCGCCATGTTGTGAGTGCGGCGTGAGCAGCTGTAGGGCAGCGTGGGAGGGTGGTTTTAGTCCTGAGGCGGCGTAAAACGATCGTATCCTGGCAGCTATGGCTGTTACGCGTCGGCTCCGCGCTTGGGAGTGGTAAGGGAGCTGCTCCTGCTGCTGAAGAGTGTCGGTCTTTCAGAGCTCCCCTGGTGGTGGCAGTGTCCGCCCGACGGTCAGAGCATTGGCAGTCGAGACTAGCTACGCGCCCTGCTCCTCTCAGGCGAGCGCTGCCTGGGGTATCGAACAGTCCCGGTCAGAGCTGCGCAAATACCTTAAGCCGTCGCTTGTGTCCTGCACTTGTTTGCATTTAAAAGCCCTTTTATTATGCTATAAGTTTGTTTGTATGGTAGCACTGCATAAGAGTGTAGATTGAAGCATTGCAAACAAAGTTGTGTGGCTGTTCTTGCTTAGAAAGTAGGTGGTAGGTTGGTTGTGTAGTGGTCGTCTGACTTTTTTTTTTTTTTTTCTGAGCAGCAGTAAAGAAAGAATGGTTTTACTATGGCTTTAGGGAGGTAGAATCAGTTTTCTAATGTTATTTTTTGAAGTCTTAATATTGTAACTGGATATGAGGAACTCTTCCAGGGTGCATTTCTTGGGCAGGAGAAGAATTTAGAGAAGTGGTACAAGAACTTAGTAGGCATATGTTTTTCTAATGACTTTTATTTCATTTTTCCTTATAGAGAGATGCAGAGTTGTTAATGGGAGGGCTCATTTTTCTACACCTGTGTTCTGAATTAATACATCCTAACTGCTATATAGGTGAGTAAAAAGCAAGAAGTCATTTTTGTAGACTGTGAAAATGTGACTATCAGTGTGATTCTGTATGGGCTGTGAGAATGAGCAAACAAATGTTGATGCACAAACTCTTTTCATTTATTGGTTTTTTTTTCTGCAACCAGGGCTGTTTTTCAGTTAAAAAAAGCCCCAACAAACAAAATACTTGCCCAAAGGAGCATCAGAAGCATCAAACCCTCAAAGGTTTGATTTTCTCTAATGATCAGGCATTTCTTCCAGGCAGACAGAACGCTTTCCTGAAGGCTGTTTTATTTCGTTAAAAAACCCTTAAAATTTCTTTTCCTACTTTATTACAGGAAAAAGTGAAAAACGGGGGTGGCTTGTTTAAGCAGGTATTTGTCAGGTCTGGATTTGGGAGTGTTCTTATAGGGAGGATTTTTAAATGGCTGGTGGTTTTGGAGGGTTTTTTGAGAAGCTACGTATCCTTCCTCCTTGTGCCTGAGAAGTTCTGTTAAGCTCTACAGTAGGAGTGCTCATTTAATTACTAATTTTTATTTTCTGTGGAACTACGGTAATAGATAGTAGTAGATTTTGTGATTGCTAGCTACTTCATGTATGCTTGTGATAAACCTGTAGCAATTCCATTGAAGACTTTTTGCAGGCTGAGGAAGATCATGCGTTAGTAACTTTGTTTCAGCTATAAATGTTATTTTTAGTTTTGTATATTTACACATTTGAGAATTATATTGATAAATAAAGGTTTTGTGTTTTGCTGTGTATCCTTGGGTGTTTATCCACTATCTTTGCACTTGACAGATGTTGTCTACTCCTAATTACTTTGGTAAAACAGCAGTTTATTTAATAGATATGCTTGGTTAACTGATGGGCATGTGTAGCTTTGTTACTCAGTGTGCAATCACAGAGCCATTGACAAATTTGAATGAAGCTGGAAACACTGATCTTGAAGGCCAGAATATAGATGAAAGTCACAGAAGTATTTGAAGGGTTTGAATATACTTAAACTGTCAGAATTGGACTGTTGAGACAATACAAAATACACCTGGCACTATTGTTGGTTGATGGGCAGCACACAAATATTTGGATGTGGGTAACATGTTCTTATGAAGACTTAAAATGTGCTACAGCTATATTTGATAATGTATAGACAGCCAGATTAAGTAAACACTAATGCAAAGAGGTATAATATGTCATTGATTCGAACAAGTGATTTAGGCAGAAAAGTTAGAGTGACTAGGGAAGGAGTCCTTGCTCATTCACATATTAAAAAGAAAGAGAGAAACAGAACTCCTACAGATTAACTCTCCTTGTGACTGCATGTCCAATGCAGTCAATGAAACAGTCAGTTGGATCTTCTTTGGAGAGATTTGCAGTTAAAGTAACATTTATGAGATAAGCATAGATTGTTTAAATGGCATTAACTGCTTTCCATTCTTTTCTTTGAGGAAATGCAGTTATCTTCCTAGTTGTTTGGCCTGTTGTGTTTAGCACCTCTGTGTGTCTCTCCTTCCCTCTCTGTCCCCCCCAGTTTTTGGATCTAATCTTTAATTCCATGTGTTATTCTAGGAACAGTTTTCTGATTATGAATTATTCTCAGGTGGTAAGATTAGTCTGTAGCTACAAGAGCAAGTCCAAAAGTACTTTTTTCAGACCTTATCTGAAGGTGTCATTACAAAGAATTGTCAAGTGTTTACCAGTTGCACAAAATGTGACATTATTAAATGTTTAGTATACATTTTTACCAGAAGTGTGATAATATGCTATTAAAGCACTTTGAAAACAAATGCTTTAATGTAAAAAATTAGTTGACAAAAATACAGAGATTGATCAGATTGATCTTGCTCCCTTTCTTTGCAGACAGCATGGAATCTCCAACTCCTTCAGCAAACAGAGTAGCTATGAAGCTGAAGATAACTTGTATAGAATGTCATCCTGAGTGCTTGATTATAGTGTTTCAGGGTCAAAACAAGACAGTTTGTGATCTTGACTATTATATACTACAAAATGAAATACAGCGTGTCTTCAAGGTAAGAGGTAATGTTTACGCTGGTGGATGTTGTTTGGTGGAAGACTCTGAAGGAACATGGCATAGAGGAAGAGTTCTGGGAAAGAGAGAGAATATCTGGGAGGCTTTTCTTATAGACACTGGGCAAGTGCTAGTTGTTGAGGAAACACGTCTTGCTTCTGCTTGTGATGAATGGTTTCAGTTGCCTCCAAAGGTGATTTGGGGTGTTTTTGCAAGCATACTTCCTCTTGGAAAAAAATGGGGTCCAAAAGCCATTAACTATTTTTCATCTCTAGAAGGATTGCAGATTACAGGTCATGTGAAAGCTGTTACACCATGCCAACTGTTTATTCTAGAAGTGCCAAAGATCATTAATGATGTTCTTGAACTGCAATTAGGAAAATTTATTGATGGAGATTCATTTTGTCTTATTGTAGAAACATTAAGAGTGTTTCCTCAGGGAGTGGTTTGTAAGAGAGTGCCACAATTGTTACAACAGAAGTATCCAGTCAAAGAATTGCCTTCTTTCAGTAGCTTTGAGAAACCAACAGATTTTTGGCCAGTCCCTCATGATCTCTTTCCATGTCTACCTGTTGGCAGTAAAGAAAATGTAAAAATAACTCTTGCAGTAAGCCCAAATAAATTCTACTGTCAGATACCGAAATGGCAGAAAGAGCTGGAAGATTTGACAAGAGCTATGCATTTGTACTATGAAACTATTGGCACAGAGAACAGTAAATCTTTAGATAGTTTGGGGCTACTATGTGCTGCCAAAAGGCAAAATGGATACTGGCATAGGGGAGTGATAAAACAGGCTTTCTCTGACCATGTGGAAGTCTGGTTTATGGATTTTGGCAATATTGAAGCTGTGCCATCTAGTTGTGTTCAGAAACTTGAAGAAGAGTTCATGGTATTACCAATGAGCTCATTTCCATGTGCGCTGTCTTGTTTCGATACTCAGGATGAAAAAGTAATAGCAATTCAGCTGAAAGAACTTACACAGGCCTTGATAGGACAAACTTCTGTATGTGTCCATGTTGATTTATTCAATGATGTTAAAAACTTGTATTATGTTACGCTGCAGAATCAAAACCACGGGGTTAATGCTAAGCAGCCAGAAAACCTGAGTGAGGCAGCTGCGTCGTATGTCCAGCTTTCAGACACAAAAATGACAAGTATAGCTATAAATGACAAACCATGTCATGAGAGTTACAGCTCATTTAACAGTTGTACTGGAAATAAACATGCAGAAAACTGCATACCTAAATGCACTATTTCTTTGTCAAGCAACTGCAAAAGAGTAGAAATGCAAATGAATTCTTTGCATACTGCTCTTGTAGCATATGTCATAAATCCATCTGAATTCTGGATTCGACCATGTAAATATGAGAATGAATTTCAAGCCTTAATGGAAAACATTGCAGACACATATAACCAATGTGAAGCTGATGAAATGATCCTTAAAAACCCAGAACCTGGGTTGCTGTGCTGTGCACGGTATAGCAGAGACATGTGTTATTATCGAGGCATTGTCATTGAAGTGCTTCAGGTAAACATTACTGTTTGTTTTTTGGATTTTGGAAATATAGATACAGTACCCTGTTATGATGTGAAAACATTGCTTCCTGAGTTTTCTGATTTACCAGCTTTAGCTGTGTGTTGTGCACTTGCCTGCATATCACCTGTTGATGATGTGTGGGTTAAAAAGGAGATTGATTTCTTCAAAAAAATGGTATTTAACAGACTACTGCTGCTGGATGTCATTGGAAAGCAAAACAACAAGTATATTGTTAATGTGCTGTGTAGGAATGGTCGTTATATGAGGGATATGGCCACATGTATGGTTCAAGCTGGATATGCTGAGTACTGGGGAGTTACACCAGATTCTGTTCTAAATTCAGTAAAGAAAAGTCAAAATCTGAATCCTCACAAATTAAAAAAACCACAACTAAACGCACAGCACATGTCTAATGTTTTTGAAAGTAAGGTGGAAAACCTCTCTGGAGAGGGAGAGCTGTTTCAGAAGGAAAAATCACTAAGCATGCCTTCAGTTCTGAGAGAATCTGTTGTGCTGTCCTGTTTTGGAAAAGGTACTATCTCAAAAAGGCATAAACCAGTACATGAGGAAAAATTGTTTTACAAAGAGTTTGTGTTTAAGCCTGGAACTGTTCTTGAAGTGGTGTGTTCTTGCATTGTTTCCCCAGCAGATTTTTTTTGTCAGTTGCAAAGCAAACTGCCAGAGCTAAATAACTTAATGGAGCAAATTCAGACTTACTATAAAGAACATTTAAGCCCTTACAAAAACGGACAGGTTGCGTGTATTGTTAAGTGTCCCAGAGATGGGAAGTGGTACAGAGGAGCTGTTGTGCGGCAGGTATCCAGAAGAAAAGTTGATGTTGTCTTCGTAGACTATGGTTATATGGAAAGAGTTCTCTTGAAAGATCTTCAAGCTGTTACACCAGATTTTCTAAAAGTGGAAAGTCAGGCATTTCGATGTGGGCTTAAAGATGTGTGCTTACAGACTGATTCACTTAATTCTTCTGAAGAGGTCTATAGATGTTTTAAAGACTTCATATCTACTTCTGGAGAGCCACTGACTTGCATCATTTATGCTGTTGTTTTTGTAAGCCCCAACTGTTTATGCCATGTAGTTGACTTACAGACTCCATCTATTAGTGCAGAGGAATTCCTCAGAGAACGTGGTCTCCCCCAGTCTGAGCATACTGGTCTGAGAAATATTGCATCTTTGGGTTCTTTGTACAGTTTTTGCTACTCATCATTTAATATAAAAAGTGGAAGTGAGGAGGAGGTTTACATAACTCACATAGATAGTCCTTCAAAATTCTACTGTCAGCTTAATCGGAATACTGAAACTATAGAGGCATTGATGAAGGAGGTTAATGTTGTAAGTAAAATGTCAAATAATACCAAATATGATAGCAGCAGAACACGATTATGTATAGCTAGGTATTTTGAAGATGGTCTCTTTTATAGAGCTTTGGCTTTTCCTGTGGCATCAACATCCGATCTCTGTGTTGACTTTGTGGATTTTGGAAATAAGAGCATGGTAAAAAGACACCAGTTGATGCCTATTCCAGACTGTGCCACTGAGCTAATATTCACACCCATGCAAGCTATTAAATGTTGCCTGTCAGGTTTTAGGGAGACAGAAATTCCAGCAGGAGTTACTAAATGGTTTGAGAAAACATTCTATGGTAAACTGCTGAAGGCTGTAATTGTATCCAGGGAGTCAGATGGAAAGATTGTTGTGGAGTTGTATGATGGACAACTTAAAGTAAGTCAGAAAATTGAAGAAAAAATACTGGAAGAATTGGCACAGAAAAATGATACCGGACACTTGGTTAGATGTAATGAAGGAGTGAGGGGTCACACAGAAGATGACAAAGAAATTAATCAAGTAACTGTTACAAATTCTGAAAGAGTTAAATTGAAAACTGAATTGAGATGCCAAATATCTAATAAGTATTATCAGACAGGTACTGTGGAGAATTTTGAAGATCAAGAGCCAACTTCTTGGAGCACACAAAAGTTGTGTGGTAGGTCCTCAAAAGAGCTAGCCCTACAGAAAAGTGAAGAACAAGGCTTTAGAAATACTGTAAGTGCTGTGCTGGAGCACAGAGGGGAACCTCTGATTGGAGAGCCTGCTTCTCACTCACTCTGTCATCTGGCTTTAAACTCAAAGGAAATAAGTGTAAAGGCTCTCTTTGAATCTCATAATGAAAAACTAAATGATACAAGTCAGCAGGAAAGGAATAATGAAAATATACCTAAATTAATCAGCCTTCCTCAACGTGATATTCAGGTGAATTCTGAAGTAGCAGGGTATATTTCACATATGAACAGTCCATCAAGTTTCTATGTTCAGCTTGCAGAGGATGAAAGCTTAATAATACAGCTGGCAGAAGAGTTAAATGAAAGCATGGTGAACATAGGTGATGAAAATTGCTTGGATGAGCTTGCAGTGGGGGATCTCGTTGTTGCAGTGTATGACACTGATTGTTTTTATTATAGAGCAGTTATTAAAACTTTGAAATTGGGAAACTCCTTTGAGGTAGAGTTCATTGACTATGGTAACACAGCAGTTGTAAGTGCTTCAAAAATATGCAGGATCCCAAAGAAGTTTGTATCTGTGCCAAGGCTCAGTGTTCATTGTTTCCTAAGCAGAGTAAAAAGTCTTTCTGATGAAAGAGGGTCTAATAAAATTACTTCCTGTTTTGTAAGCAAAATAAATAACAAGCCAGTCACTTGCAAGTTCTTAAAGCAACATGGAGAGCAATGGGAAATAGATGTAATTTGTGATGGAAAGTCTTTGTCTGATGACCTTCTGCAGAACAATATACCAATGCATAATCAGGAAAATAAACCCAAGCAAATTCTAATTACAGATGGTAATCCTCAAGATACAAAGTCTAGGAATGGTTTGGGTGGTTGGGGTAAAAAAACTAAGGCTATTAGGATGGAAGCTACTTCCAAAACACCCTTAAATGTCCTTCCTCAAAATATAAATTCCGGACAGGTAGAAGGAGCAGAAGTAACTAATATTTCAGAGAGTGGAGAATTTCATGTACAGTTACATAGAAATTTGCAAATAATACACAAGTTAAATGTAATGCTTGTCAGAGAAGCACAGAGAAGTGATTTGCTTGAAGTGGATGACATAGGAGAAGGGTTGGAATGCATGACAAAATCTGAAAGGAACTTGAAGTGGTATCGATCAAAAGTGATAAAGAAATTTGTCAGGGAGAAGTTAATGCTAGTTTTTTCCATGGATTATGGCAGCTATGAGATGGTGTCCTTAAATAATGCTAAGGTGCTCAGTGATGAGATGAAATGTATTCCTAAACAAGCTGTGTTTTGTAAGTGGATTTGGTTTAAAAAACTGAAGAAAAATCAGTTTGTCCATGTAGTAAATGCACTCTTGGGTCATGAAATAAGGATCTTATTTTTGAGATATTTGGAATGCTCTTGTATATGGGAGGTAGATATTTTAATAGGGGAAATTCTGCTTCAGGAATATTTGAGCCAGCTCTTAAGCGATTGGTGGACTATTGTTGGCCCAGAAAAATCCAGTAATACAGACTGTAAGGAGCTTGATACATCATGCAAAATAAATTCAGTCACATGGATGCTGCTGCACAGTAGCAGAAGGTATACTGGGTTTCCAACTGCAGTTACTGATCCTTCAGACTTCTGCATCCAGTTTGATGCCTCATTTAGTTGCCTGCTAAACTTGTCTTTGCTGCTCTCTGACCTTCCTGATGACTTGCCAGCTTTGCCAAAAGAATTTGTGATTTCTGGTACTAGCTGCTTGATCAAGTTTGGACTGGAAGCACAGTGGAACAGGGTAGAAATTAGTGAAGTAACAAGTCAGTCTGTTGTTCTTAGATTGATTGATTATGGCTTTCTGAAGAGAATCCCTTGCTCTGATATCCATAGACTTAAAGTTATTCCTGAAAGTCTGTCTTTATTACCACGCTTGGCATACTCTTGCTCTTTACATGATACAGTTCCTGCCACTGGGGAACACTGGAGTGATGAAGCTAAACTTTTGTTTCAAAAGCTTCTTAGTAAACCTGGTCTGATATTTCATTTTAAACACTATGGCTCTGAAATGAAATTAGAGGTGGATGCTCTGTGTGAAGAGTACAGTCTAGCTCATGCCTTAATTGATGCTGGACATGCAGTCCACTCTGAAATGAGGTGCTGCTCATTCCACTTGACAGAATTAAACCATATAAAGCAGATTTGAAGCCTAAGTGTCCAAAGCATCCAAATTCTAGTTACAGGGCTTCCCTTCGTGAACCAGGTGATAATTACAATGAAAACTTCCTTTGCTGACAGAAATAAAGAAGTGAAACAAAAAAAAGTATCTGAAGCATAGGAGTACCTGTGCTGAAGGTTTAAATAAGGAAGTCTGGTAAAATGGGTACTGAATATTATTGATGAAGGATCTGATTTCATGTAACAGTGAAAGAAAACTGCAAAAGATGGACAATGCTGGGAAGAAATTGATTCTTTCAGCATTGTGATGATAAGAAGAGTAAAATTGACTTATTACATAGTAAATCTGCTACCAGAAGCACTGGTTGAGACTTGTGCTTCTGGTGTTCCACAGTATAGAAGGACAGTGTGAAGATACTACAAAAAGAATTATTTGAATAGTATGTAGACTGCAGTTAGGAAAGTTGGGGTTTTTTTAATGCATCAAAACCCCCCAGATGCTGCTCTTGGTACATGTGTTTTTCTTCCCTGGTCTTGTTAGATTTATTCAGACAAACATGGGTTTGGCAAACCTTTCTGCTAGGATGGTTTTACAGTTTGTGTGTGTATATGTATAAAGCTTTATTTGCAATAACATCTAGTTTGCAGAGGTGTTGTCTTGTTTTGGTTGCTCAGAAAACAAAGATGCCAGGCGTAATCTTCTGTTTGTTTCTAATTCCAAAGTTCCTGTGTGACTGTTTCTTCTTGTTAGGGGAAAGTTTTACTAACAGTAAGCTAGAACCTTGTATCCCCAGAGAGGAAGTTTACTCCTGTGCTTAGTCTCTGCATGTCTTGAATGAAAATATTCAGAGCCTTTTTTTGTTGTTGTTGTTGTTCTTTGTAGGAGCTTTCAGGACTGGTAAATAATGGTATGCTGTGTATGTTTTAGAACATTTTTTTTTCAGTAAACATTCTGAAAGTGTAAGGATTTGTCAGATGTTACTCTCATTTTTATTTTTTAAGTTTCCATCACCTCCTTCCTAAGTTGTGTGGACAAGTAAAGCATGAAGAGGCTTGAAGTGTGAGGGTTGGTTTTTTTATGACCTGTGATTGTTTGAATTTAAATGGAAAAAAAAGTCTATACTGTCTGTTGTTAGACAGTATATCTAATACATCTCTGTATGCTACTAAGACCTAAGAATAATTCCCCCCATCTCACCCTCCCCAGATATGTTGTTGTATTTAATTCCTGTGATAACCTGGAAGCTTTTATGTTGAAAACAAATTTTTTTTTCTTGAAAGCAGAGACATGTGTCTAGGAAGTTGATATAAATAAAGGAGAATGCCAGCTGATCAGGACGAAGTTAGCTCTGCTGGTAAATTATTCAAAAAGCAAGCTCATATTTTCAGTGTAGAAGGGAAAGGTGCCCATTAGTAACAGATCAGAAAGTGAATAAGATAAAATTTCTTCAGTAAATATTAGCTAAAGTAAGAGAAGTGTTAATGTATTGGTTTAATAGAGGGGGTTTTGTAACCATTTGTGATTCTTTTCTGTTTTCTTTCAATTGCACCTTTTTACTATAATATTGCAGAATATGAAGTTTTTCCTAGTTAAAATCATAAGTTTACCTGGTATGTCCTTTGCCAGTAGTTTGACTTACTGCTTGCTGTTAAGGTAGAACTCAAAGATTGCAACATTACTCATAGTGAGTGATAACTGGGCTAAGTTCATTGTAGTGCCAAGTAACAAGTTTCATGTAGAGGCAGTGACACTTAAGGGTTAATTAACTCTGATTCTAACTTCTGGGTATCATTCAGTTGGAACAGCAGGTGCTTGAGTGTCTTTTTCTCTTTAAGGATGATATAGACATTCTAAATGCCATCTCTCTTGGTGTAGCATTAATACATAACTTGCAGATGTTAAATTAGGTTTTTCCTTTTGTTTGCTAATGTAAAGTATATTGTGTTTTAATTTCTGTGTAGTTGTAGAACAGTGCTTACCTAATGTTACAGATTGGTGCATAAAAATGATAAATGCTTATTAAGGAAAAATAAATGCCTCAGTGTGTGCTGGTTTTATGTTCTGCAAATTGCAAATATTAGATTTATTTACAAGAATGTGTTTTATTTTTTACTTGTAATGAGTCTAGCTTGTGATAGTAATTCCTTTCCTGAAGGTCTGATACCCAAAGTGCTTAAGGTAAAAATTAGGTAATAAAGTATTTTCAGGATTGTAACACAGAGAGTGTATTTTGTCACTGCTGTTGATAGGGGGTTTCAGAAGTGCCTTCAAGGGTTATTAGATTAAGTTGCTGGGATGACTGGCTGTGGATTTTATTCCCAGTCTTCTTTTTGGGTGTGTATTTTCCCTGCCTACAACCTCAGCTGTAATAGTATTTGTCTTGTATGAAAGAGAGGTGTATACTTGTAATCTGTTGAAAGAAAATGTAATTTGTTTAGGATTTGGAAGTTCAGGTTTGTTTTTCTATTTGTTTTTAAGTTTATATAATTCTGAGCAAAAACACTAGTTGATTTGGTAAAATTTGACTGGAAGCTACCATTTATCATTTGTTTGTATTTCCTAAGTGTATTTCTGATTTTTTTTATACTATGTCATTGGCTATGTATTTTTTTAATCCATGAAAGTGCATTAAATTAATTGGAATTAAAAATGTTCCCATGTATAGTGATGGAATCAATACTCTGCCTTTTTGTCACAAACAATAAAATACTTCTGTGTGTAACCTGCCTTGCCTAAGTCATTCCCAATATTTTAAAGTTTTCTGTGACTCTTATGGTTCGTGAATGCATTGGAAAACATCTGAAGCTACATCAGTATGATCTTTGTAGGATGGAATGGTGCCAAGGAGTGGTCCTTGCATTCTAGCTCAGCAGCTATGGAGTTGCTTGAGTTTTAGGAACTTAGCATGCAGTCTTACTCTCTAGTGGAAGAGTACCTCTTGCTAATTTTGCTGATCTTTTCTGGCTGGTTGAGGAGTAACCCTGTATTGTCTTCAGAAGGAAGTGTGTTCAGATGTCAGCCAGCAGAATTAGTGGGCCTTAAGAGAAGGGATTTGAGATCTTTGAGGATTCAGGTAGGAAGAGAGGCAGAGAAGAAAAGATTTCACTGGAAATCTGAGATGGGTGGTTCAGGAATTTTGAAATGGCTGTTTAGTTACTGAATGTTTGTGTGGGCTGGGAAGCATAGAAGTTTTGGCTTTCAGGCAAAAGTTTAGGTTTCAGTTCTGATTTACTGCGTGAAGATTTCTAAGTTTGTAATAAAAAGATAGGAAATTAGTTACAAGTGTAGAGCATGAGGGAGAGCTCCTGGAAACTAACAAATGATCATCTGTTCCATAAAAGCAAACTTAAGGTGCAAAAGAGCCTCTGACTTTGCTTTTAATTGCCCTTAATGTCTGCAGAGGATTGTATATGTGTGCTTGAATATTATTTGTTAGCTGCAGACCAAAGTCTACAGGTAAGCTTCACCACTGCCCATAGACAGTTGTACTTCTGCAGTGGGAATTGTGCCTAAACAAGGTATAATAACCTTATTCCATTTCTTTTCTTTCCCCTGAACCTGCTTTTTTGCTGCCTCTGTGCCTTCTTGTCATTGCCTGTACTCCTTACAAATAAACAACCCATTTCAATGACTTTCTTCATTGGTCCTACAACAGTGTTACCTAATGGTCAGCTACACGTCAGCAGCCCTGTAGCCCAAGACTGCCTTTAGGTTATTTGGTTCATGCTGCTTACATTGTATTTACATTTTATGCTTCCTAGAAAAAATTGTCTGACTTGATCTTTACTCTTCTACCTAACTCTAATTAAGCACAAGCAGTTTTTATATGTGCAGTTTCCAATACCAGAGCAACAAGAGTTTGGTTTGTGCTCACATCTTCCTAAGAATAGTTTTCACCATCCCTCCAGTTCTGATCAAGGCTTAATTAAGAGCCTTAGGACCTTTTGCTCATGCCTGGTGATTCAGGTGATATTCTTAGTCCTGATGGAGAGAAGAGGCTGAGGGAGGAGCAAATTGGTTCTTTGGATTAATAGCTGGTTATGCAGCTGATGTTATTGACAGAAGCTTTGTTTTCATGACAGTAAGAATGCTCTCTGAGAATTGAGTACTGCTGGGCAGAGCCAAGATCCACATGAAAAAGTGAAGGAAGAGCATTTATGCTAACAAGTGTGTCAATGTGGTGAGGAAGGCTTTAAACCAGGAACAATGATGGTATTCATTGCGACTCATAGTTAAGTGAAGAAATAGTGGATGTGATGAAAACAACAGGGTGTAGTGTAGTGGGAACAAGAGAGACCTCAGAAATATTCAGATGGTGGGAGTGAGGCTAAGGTACGTGTGTGTAAGTGCATGCAGCTGTAGGATATAAGCAGGTGGAACTAGAGCTGGAGTTGCGATTTGCAAAAGATCTCAAAGCCTACAAGAAGAGAACCCAATCCATATAAGCCCATAGGACCTGACAGCTAAATCCAAAGGTGCTGAGAGAATTGGCTGATGTCCTTTCACAGAGATTAGGGGAGATTCTATATGTTTGGAGAAAAACAAATATTGTACCCATCTTCAAAAGATGCCTGAAATGCAGTTGAGGAAACTGCAGGTTGGTCAGTCCTACTTTGGTAGCTGGGAAAATCATGGAGCAAGGCATCTTGCAACACATTTTGGGGAACATGAAGGAGAACCAGGTGATTGGTAATGCTGGGCACAGATTTACCAAGGGTAAATCAGGCTTGACCAACCTGAGGGGAGAACAGTGGACATCAGTGTACTTCTGGTAGGCATTCAACATTCTGTCACCTCTTGTGCCTGAGGTTATTTTTCAACACCCAGCTGGTTAAAAGTTCTGGTAAAACTGGTCTGACCACATACCTGACCCTTCTCTGAGCAGGACATTGACTAAGTCCTGAGATCTCTTTTCATTTGAATTATCCTATTTCTGCTGCAGCTGCTGTTCATACTTTGGTAGATTCCAGAGCTTTGCTTCTGGAATGAAGTACATGAAAGTTCCTAAATCTTATTTTAGCATATGTTTAGCCAGTTTCATTCAAGACATATTCATTACAAATTTAAGTGGCTCTTGCAGAAATGCTTACCACTAAGTTACCAGATACCCTTTTAGTATGGCTGGGAGAGCAGGAATTAAAAACAAAAGGAAAACCCCCTCAAAACCAGCTCTGCTGTTGTGTAAAGCTTCACTGGCTGATTTGAGAGTGGGAATAGCAGAGGCTGGGAAACTGCTCCAGTTAGAGCTGGGAATGCATTTTTAGCATTCAGCATATTTAGGGCAGAAGGAAACACTTGATGCGAAACGAGTTTGTGACATTAGGTTAACTCCTGTTTGGGCTTCATCTAGAAGGTGTCTCTATGGTGGCAGTGTTTCTTAAATTGGGATGAGCCCCTGCCAGTTCTGCAGGAGGCTGCTTGTTCGTGAGGAATCCTGTGAGCTGTACTGACACCTGGTGGCTCTGCGCAAGCAGGCAAGGCTCCTGCCAGGCGTTTGCAGGATATTTACCTCTTTATCTTAAATTTCCTTTAAGTGATGATCTTTCTGCTTTTGTTCTGGGAAAAGGTGAAACGGTAGACAGAGCTGAAGAAAAACGCTAGGGATGCTGTTTTAAGGGAGACCTGAAGTAAGAAAATCCGTGGTGGCAAATTCCTGATTTCTGTGGATACATGGATGCTATATTTGCAGACCGTGTATTGAAAAGCACTCAGAAATGCAGATTCCCATTAATGCTCAGTAAATTTCTATTTTCAAGAATCTTTTTTTTTCCCCATGGTAATAATCACTGTGTAAACAAGATAATGAAAATATGTATTCAGCTCTGAACTGACTTCAGGGACAGCTATCTTGATTCATGTAGATTGAATAAGAGTTTTTAGGACTACAATGTCTAGATCTGCATAATGAAGGAATTAAAACTGATTGCAGCATCATTTTTGGTGAGCAGTAAACTGGGTAAACCTGAAATATAACTGACATACTTATGTGAAATTATTTTGCTGCAAATAAAAAGAAATTAAGTAAAAGTGGGGTTTCAGTGGATTTAATGATTTTTTTTTTTGTACTTTAAAGGAATACCAGTGCGTTAAAAGAGAAAACACTATTTGACAGACTTTGATTCTGATGAATTCTTTAGAGTTTAATCACCCTGATTTCACAGGAGTTTGTACTTAACACATAATATATGATCAAGCTCTTTAATTATGTTCATTTCCTTTTAAGCCATGGAGCCATTGATCTCTAGCTCTAATCTGACATTCCATATAATATGGAATTTCACTTTTGCATTAAACCAGTATTCTCCTTTCTCCTGCCTCCAAGGGTTCAAACCTTCATCTCTCATTTCCCACCTTCAAGCTATAAGCTTCTACTCACCCTCTTGAAGCTGTTTTACTGTACAAAAAGTACTAAAGAGCTGTGATATGTCTCTCTTTCTGTAGCCACAGGAGTCAAGTCTAGGAGCTAGACAATTTCTTGGGCAGGGGGAAACCTGTGCTCCAGTTTCTCCTCAAAGGATTTATTATGCATTTTTATATGAAGCACTCATTGATGAAACAACACTGTGAGCAGACATTAGGACTTTCATAATCCAGTCATTTTCCCTGTGTTTTGCACCCTTTATTTTCCCTAATTAATCTTGGATATCTTTCTGCAAAGCAGGACACCTTCAAGAAGAGAGATCAAATGACTGATAACTGGGATTAAAGCAAACACCTGAAAGAAATTTGAAACAAAAATATGAAAGTTAAAAAACCAAAGACTTCAATCTGAAGTAGAGAATTAGCTTTGCATTTTCTTGGATTGAATGCACCAGTCTGCTTCTTAATAGAGTGTATCCTCCTCTTGTGTTTTAAAGGATAAAGCACATTAGACTATGAGACTAATTAGGCTCCTAGTTCTATGAAGAGCTACAGGGCTGTGAATTGAGTGGCTGGAAGAACCTGCCTGCCATGTAAGTTGGCTAAAGACAGGTGGCATCTCAGGTGCCTGTGCTCAGTGTTTCTGGTTGTCTGTTTTGGGCATTTCTCCCTTTAGACTCATGAGTCATTTAGAACATACCCTAGAACATCTGCCTCATGCTGTGGTATGGAAAACGGAGTCTGCTCTGATAGCCAGACTGAAGAGTTGACTGAAACATAGTATACCTTGTTTTGTGATTAATGAGAAATAATGCCTTACAAAAACTTTACAGCACCAAATCCAGCAAAAGACTTGGGTAACATTTAATCTTTGGGTCTCTGGTCCCAGGGGTAGAAACCTTTGGGGAATGCCAGATCTTCCTATATACTCTATGGGGAAAAGTCTGACCTCTCAATGTGGGATTTTAAACTGCCTACATATTGGTCATGGCAAACTGTGAGGATGAGAACGTATTGTGAATTTTACACCTTTCTAGAATTAGGTGCTTTAAGTGGAGTGTTAGGGATTTCTGTCTGTGCAGTCTTTCACTGAGCTACACATCCACAAGTAGCTTGTTCAACACTGTAATCAGTCATTCATAAAATGCATCCACTAGTTAAGAACATAATGCTAATTTTTCAAACAATATGCACTGTTCACATCACTTGTTCAGCTATTAGGAGTTCCAAGAAGTTCCTGCTAAACCCATAGCCACAACATGGGGAAAGTGCCTGCAGACTGTACGGCATTTTAAGACAGAACAGCTTCCTTTGTTTCTGAAGCCATGCGGTAGTGCAGCAAGGCACTTGGCATTCCTTGTGCAAAAGAGGAAAAGGTAGATTCTTGTAATCCAGCTGCTAGAGTATAAAACTAGAGGGATTAAGATAATGTGTTCTGTGCTTCTGTGACCTGTTCACTGTTTTGTCCACAGAAGAACAGTCTCAAGAGGGTGAATGAAAAAGTTCCTTGTGCCATTAGAGCTTGATAGTGGAAGGTGTGATTTGGGACACTCAAGCTGAAAACATCTCTCATTTTTTAGGTGCATGATTTAACTATTGAGCTGTTGATTAGTAAGTATTTGTTACTCTCTTCTCTGGCGACTCATAAAAATAAAAAGGATAAGAGCACGGTCCTGTGATTTATATGAAGTGGTCTCTCAGAGTAGCCTTTTTATAACTGGGGAGCCCTAAGGGCTAGAAGGTAAGAACATCTGCTTTTTGGATGCTTAGGCCCTAAAGGATGGAGGCTGTAAAAAGCCCACGCTTGGATTCCAGCTGGTTGTACGTGGGAGATAAGCACTTAGGTGCTGAGACTGAAGTAGCTCAGGGCGTGCTGGGGAGCACTGTTCCTGGTGCCTTGGGAATCAGGAAATCAGACAGGGAGGCAGCTAGTAATTGCAGGTGCCTGCAGGTACAGCAGCTGCTGAACAAGGTGTTTATGCAAGTTTGAACCTGGACAGTGCAATTCTGCTTAATGCTTGCTGTAAGATTTCATTAAATTTAGTCCATGCACCCTAATTCATGCTTAGTTTTATTAAGAAATACTTTTATGTATATAATTAAACTTATGCTGATGTTTTGTTGTGTTTCCACCAAAAAATGGATACTTTCTCATATTTGAGGCTGGCTTAGGAAGATTGAGCTAGAGACTGTTTTTGAGCAAACTGGACACACACAAATTGAAGGGGTGGACACGTGGTGTAACAGCCTTATACAACAGTACAAGCTGGGAGCTGACTGGCTATAAGGCACCTCTGCAGAAAGAGGAGTGTATCCACTATCACATGTTTGTGCTTCTCATGGACAGTAGGTTGAATATTAGTGAACAGTGTGCCTGTGCGGTGAGGAAGTCTGCCGCATACTGAGCTGGGTTTAATCATTGTCTTCAACTGCCTAAATTGAAGGTACAGAGAGAATGCAGCTAAACTCTTCTCAGGGTTGTGGAGTAGAAGGTGGAAGAGGAATGGACACAAGTTGCAGCAAGGAAATTCCAGTTAGGTACAAGAAGAAAAAAGATTCCCAGTGCGACCAGCTAAGGGCTGGCTCAGTTTACCCAAAGAGGCTGTGGATTTTCCATTCCTTGGGGATACCAAGCCTTGACTGAATAAGGCCCTGGACAGCCTGCCCTGGTCTTGAAGTTACCTCTGAAGCTGCTCCTGCACAGGTTTCTGCTCACAAGTTACCCCTGCATTTTGAGCAGTGATCGGACCAAATGACCTTGAGGGGTCTATTCCAACATTAGTTATTCTTGATTATTTTCTTGGGTTGTGCACAGTGTATTGCACACATATCTGAACTAGTTCCAGGTGATTCACTTTGCAAATGGATGTTTTCTTGGTGGTAACTAGGACCTTGGTCCCATCTGGACAACTAGATTAGTGCTCAGTAGTAGACTTCATATCATGTTCAGGCTACACAAACAAGCTGTAGAACAGTGCAGATGTATAGACACAACCACCTCCATGCTACTCTCCAGGAACAAACATCCTTTACCTATCAATAATAGGGCACCATTATTATCTGATTTAACAATGACAGACAATATACTACAGTATCAAAAAGGCTGCTTCCTAGTTTCTTTCTTTTGGTTTTACGCATATTCAGGTGTAATGGCTTTTTCCCAGCAAGTGCTTTATATGGGTATAGGAGTGATTAGGAGTGTAAATATGGCTGAGCTAAAAAGGCTTACTAATAAACAGGACCTTATTTTGTCAAAACCTGCTTATTCCACCCAGACAGTAAGAATTCATGATGATTTTTGGCCACTTCCCTCTTACACTGCAAGTATTTTTCAGTAAAGAAGTTTTTAGTTGAAGGGAATGGACGCTCACCTAACATATCTCCATGGTACTAATAATCCTGATTTTGGTGTGGGCCACGTTTGTGGGATATCTTCCAACATTATTATACCTATAAACAGAGAAGCTTTTACCTGTAACCTTTCAACAGGATTAAAATAATTTGAAAAATAAAACCTTG
Source organism: Galbula dea (assembly GCA_013399015.1). NCBI lineage: Eukaryota > Metazoa > Chordata > Aves > Piciformes > Galbulidae > Galbula > Galbula dea. The sequence continues at coordinate 560,688 of VWZX01006809.1, forward strand.
TTGAAATTACTAAGCTTATGAATGGTAAGGGTTACTTTTTCTACAAGGAATAATTACTATTTAGTGTATTTCAAAAAAAATCTACTGTATGTAGCATGATCTGTATAACTAGAAGTAATGAGAGGAAATTAAAAATAATTTAAACTTCCTGAAAATGAGTTCTATTAGACTGTAGAATAAGTTCCCAGAGGAAGCTGTAGAAGTCTCATTATGTGGCTTATTTAAAGCTAGATAGATGAGGTGCCTGAAGGGAGCAAGCTTAGGCTGTTTCCTGTAAGGTTGAAGGAGATGACCTCAAAGGTATTTTTTTTCTTCTGAATTAGTTTATTCCATGATGTAGTGCATTTGGGAAAGTTGTTTATTCTTATATGAGAATGTTTTGTAGAATCTCCCCTTTCTACAATACTTCTATGTGATAGGAGTTGTTAGGTTTTTATATGGATGCATATCACAATGAATATGAGTAAAAATAATAGGTTAGTTACTACAACATCAGGAATAATTTGACAAGGGTAGAAGTATCCCCACAAATGCCTTCATTTTTATTTTTGGTTTTAGGTTTAAAAATCTACAGTTGAAGTGATTTGTCTTTACAGCCTTGGCTCTACATATTCATGGATGGCCTGAAGGTGTTGCTGTGGTCATCGTGCTCCCTTCTGTCCACAGGAATGCTGCCGGTGGTGAGCTCAGCATAGCTTGTGTGTGCTGGAGGGTGATCTCCAACCATACCTGGGGCTGAGCCACACTTTGGGTGGGTACACAAGAGAGCCTGGAGGTTAATCTTGAAGCTGTTCTGTAAAAGTCCAGATACATCTGTTGAGATATTATGTTATTATATTATTTTCTGCCTTCATGAATGTTTAGCTTTTTCACACAAAGTATAATAGTCCGAAAAGAAAAGGATGCAGGAGAATGGTTACATTGGCATTAGAGACTACATGTCTGAGAGGGCAGTTTGATTTTCTTACCTGCCAATAGAGGAAGAGCAGCACTGTACAGTTTCACAGAAATTCTCTGCCGTATGTGATCGAAACTTTCCTTATTTGCATTGTTTACTTCCATGAGAGCAGACAGTTTCTACTACAGTGGCTTTAGAAAAGTTTTTGTATTAAACAAAAAATTTTACTAGTCTTTATAGCATTCTATTTGTTTGTTTGTTTTTTTTTTTAATATTCAGTCAGGGTGCAGACTCTCTAAATGACTAAAGGACCAATGACATGAATTTACGATTCTACAACGTGAATCCACAGTATTTGCTCCAACAAGTTAGGATTTAATAGCTGGTGCCAAAGGGAGTGTAGACATTCATTTAATTTTGGATCATTAGATCCAAAGCTGTCCTGGTGATTATGGCAAGCTATTATTTTTGTCCCTGTCAAAACCAATGAACAGTGGTACTAGTGATGGGCTTAGCTGACCAGAGATGCTGAAAACAGATTAATGATGAAGAGCTGGTTCATGCACAAGAATGTTTCAAGGAAGATTTAGAGAGAGGGGTAATTGTTGTTTGAAATATAATTCATATAGTATTTGCATTAACCTTTCAATATAGTTGCAATGCATTCATCAGGAAAACTACCTGTAGTTTATAGTACATTTAAACAATTACTACATTTAAAATTTTTACTTGGAATGGAATTTTTTGGCCCATAATTATGCAAGTTCAATCAAAAATATCTTCATCACCAGATGGTATATTGTCATCCACTGCCACACTGCTCAGTGACAGTTCAACCATTGTACGTGGCACAAACAGATCTCTTTAAAATTGTGATTAAATTTTGCTGCTTCCAGTCATACTGCTAGATGAATTTTCTGAGTGTATTGCATTTCATGGCAAGATTTTGGTAGCAGGGGTGGAGGGAGGTGGGTACAGGGGTTGCTGCTGTGTAAAGCTTTTAGAAGCTTCCCCTATGTTCAGTGGAGCCAATGCCAGCTGGCCCCAGGATGGATGCGCTGCTGGCCAGGGTGAACCCGTCAGTGACATTGGTAATGTCTCTGGGATAATATATTTAAGGAAGTGAAAAAACCCTGCTCTACAACAGCAACTTCCCCTGGAGCAAGGAGTGTGAATATTATAAGAGAAACAACTTTGCAGACATGGAGTTCAGTGAAGAAGGAGGGAAGCTGAGCTGTCTTCTTTCTTCCTCTAAGTACTGCGTTTGTTCTGTTTTGTTTTAGCTCAGAAGGTGTCCCATTCCTTATCTCCAAATTTCTGACAGGAGGTACTTATATGTTTTTTCAGTTTGTATTACATAGTACCCTGTCAAACCTTTCCCCACATTTTTTTTTCCACCTGCTTGGGCTCCTTGGGGATTGTGTGTATCAAAACTCAGTAACAAGACACTGGCAAAAGTAGCGTCCACTCTGCGCAAAATTACAAACCTGGGAGGTACCTACGAATAGCATTGTATATTCAATAGATTAGGGATGTTGTTTCTACAACCCTTCCCCCCCATTTAATAACAACCATTGAAGTAATGGCTTGACTAACTAGGAAAGAGATTAAAATATTACATAGAGCAGGTAGCAAAATGTTTCGATTTCACTGAAATACAGTTGACCACCAGGTGGAGACTTTGCATTAACTTTTCCTAATCCGAAGCTGCAATAGACAAAAAAAGATATCAGCATAAGATACCATTTGCACAAAAATATAACAATTCCATTTATTTTTCAGGGCATGTTGTAGATAGTTGTTGCAATGCAGAGTTTCCCAAGCTGATCTGAGAAGGCTAAGTCTTAATTCTTTGGAAAAAGACAGGTGTATAGTTTTAAGATTTAGCAACATAATTCTGAATTGTTTCATGAAATAATGGAATTTGCTAAAATTAAATACGTTCTATCTGCCTGATTCCTCTTTTTAAGTAGCAGAGAATTGACCAATCTCAAATTATTGTCATTAAAAATGACCTTCTTATAAAACTGTGGCCTTCAGAATTTGCAGCAGGTTTAAGTAATATTTATTATAATTGCATGCTTTTCTGTAAGTGGAAGTCCCTAAAATGCAAATACTAATATGCTATGTCATCTCTAACAATCTTCAAATTTATGGAGGAAATTGGTTTTCCAGGCTAGTATGTGTTAATATGGAGGAGAATAATATTAAATAGGAGCTCCACCATATTTCTGTCCATTTTTATGCAATCAAGAGGACACAAAAAGAGGTGAGGACCCACTGCCCTATAACCAACCTGGCTGCAGAATTTAAGTAATGGAGGAGGAATGTAAAACTGTTCTGTTCCTCTGTAGTCAGCAGTAATACTATTTTTCAGCTACAGATTCATTAGTTGGAAAGGGATGGTGAGTGAGTAAATGTGGGTGCTGAGTTGTAAGTGAATAAAGGGAATGAAGGGCTGAAACTGTGAATCAGATATTTAAGTTTGTGCAGAAGCTAAGGAAATGAGGATAAAGTGATTCTGGATAGGCAAAAAGCCCCTGTACAGACATGGTGTAAAAGGGTACATGTGTGAAAGTATGGGGAGACAGTGATGAAAGCGGCAGTCATGCAAGAAGTGAGGCTGTAGTGGGAATGGGGAGTAGAGGGTCTCACAGGGTCTATGGCAGTATCCTGCTATTCTGCACTTTAATGTGCTTAGTTTATTCTTTGATTTTCATTTTGAAAGGTTCTGGGCAAAAGAAGGGGTGCCAATTTTATTGCTCCTTCGACATATCACGTCAGCAGACACATTAAAAACTGTTTAAAAGAAAGAGTAAGTGGAGTTAAGCTTAAGCCATGGCCAGTGACACCTACTTTGGGTCTGGGGACAAACCACAGTATTTATCTATAGCAGTGAAAGGGAATGGTGGAATGGAAGGAGGCACGTTGGTAGAAAAAAATGGTATCACAGAATGTTAGGAGTTGGAAGGGACCTTGAAAGATCATCTAGTCCAACCCCCCTGCCACAGTAGGATTCCTTAGACCAGGTCACACAGAAGCACGTCCAGGCAGGTTTAGAATATCTCCACAGAAGGAGACTCCACAGCCTCTCTGGGCAGTCTGTGCACCTGAGCTGGGAAAAAAAATCTTTAGTTTTATTAATAATTTGCCTTTTTTACCTTCCAGTAGTGGGTGATCTTTGGTGCTTGGAAGTCTGTTTTTATTAAGGAGTTTTGGTTATCTTTTGATGATTCATAAGTAAGACTTTTGAAATAGAAACAGAGCTACATAGTTAATGATAAAACCTGGTGGTTTAGTGCTGTTTGTACATGGGTGATGTGTAATACTTTTAAGGGCACTTTCTCCTTCTTTTATTATGCTCTGTCATTTTGTTCAGTAAAACATAGTTCAACATGGTTAGAATGAGGAGAATCTATCCCTTAAAATAAGATCTGAAAATTGCCTGATGTCCCTCATACTGCTGTATATGAAAAGCAGTTCATTTGGTGCCAGTAGTAGTGTGAAATGCTAAGTGGAGGAAAGCTTATGCTCACATCTGTAAGATTCATCCTCTTATCCACATTAGGCCTTCTATGATGATGCAATCCACAGTTTTTCATGGCAAGTTTTTGACTGTATAATACTGAGATTTGGTTTATAAAAGGGGACTGTTACATAACCTGCAGCTTTAAATGGGCAGCTTATTCTTTTTTTTTTCTTTTTTAAATTTGTGCTGTTTTCTCCTGCATATTTCAGAGGAAAAGACTTTCAGCAGATTCTTTAAAGGTCATTGAGGTTGGTAGAGCTTATTTAATGATTGTACAGTATGCTTAAGCCAAAGAATAGCATTAATTACAGCAAAATATTAAACCTTGTCTTGAGATTATTTTTTTTAAATATAGCTTTTGAGCTTTGTTGAAATAAATCAGAATAACATAGACTTCCTGGACGTTATTTGCATTTGATCAATGTGTGTGCTGGCCTAAGCTGCTGAACTATTCAGGCTGAAGGTTTCTACCATTGTCCTTGTTCCTGTAGATATCACAGAGGAGAAGATTAAGAGCATTATAACTTTAAACATAAAACTCAGAAATAATATAATAAGAGAAGATAGTCTACGTACAACAAAAGGCAAATTTGCATAGACTTACTTTTATCCCAACATTTGACCTCCAGCTTAGATGGCTTAAAAAGGAGGAGGAAAAACCTGTACCCTTGTCTTGCTGCAGTAATTTGAAAGTTAACACATTGGGAAACTTTTCTTGGTAACACTGAACTGGATATGCAGTTATTTTTTTAAGAATTAAACTGCATTTCTCATACCACTCCTGTGATAACCAACTGACAGTCCTGTTGGAAGGTAATAGTGGTTAGTATTTATTCAGCATTCTTAATCCAAAGGTCTAGAAATTGCCTTTCTGATACATCAGTCATTTCATCATTCAGATCTTTCACTGACTCTTTAAGCAACACTGAATTTGAACTGTCTTCAGAGCTCTTGACAGCTCTGTCTGTGGTTGTATTTTGGAGTCTGTGTTCTGTCAAGTCCACTTGACCTGGCTCTTTAAGCCTTCCAGAGGTTCAAACACTAGTTTTGCTGGTAGCATCCTCACAGTAGTTCATGATTTTATCACTTCTGTCCTTCAGGAGAAGAACGTTTCTCTTCTTCATTTACTAGGCCACTCATGTCTCTTTACTAAAAGACTTAGAATTTCAATTTTTGACATACATACACTCAGTTCTAGCATAGCAGTATAAAAGAGAAGGTATTCTTAAATCTCAATCCCCCCCAAAAGTCTCTAAGTATAGACATCTGCCATTTCAAGTTGATAGAATTTCCCTTTCTCTTATTGTGATGAATTGCCCAGCATTGAATACAGAATTGATGGCTGTGGAAATCGCTTTCAGCTGTGCAGGTCTTGCCACTGGCAGGTTAGAGGCACTTAAGGAGAAAGGGATGTTGAAGACATCAGTGTTTGTACCTTTATTGTCTTCAGTATTATTAATTTAAAGAAAAGTTTCAGTTGCAAAAAGCTGGCTCACGTTTTTATTTGAATTTTTATATTCCGATAATGTACTGGTTGATTCAAGAAGAATTGTATTAAGTAAAGGAGTTTCTGCAGGAGCCTAGCTTAAAAGTGCTCAGGCAACAGCTTCCCAGTCATCCTCCCTACCCACAAAATTGGATCTGCAGGGATTTGAATGTGCTCACTGCATTTCAATCTCCATTTGAATCCATTATATTTTTATATTTCTTATTCTGGCAAAACAATCAAAGAGAGTTGGAATGACATCTTTAAGGCTGGTTATGGTAGCATTTAAGGCAGTAGAAAAAAGTGAGATAGTTTGGTTACTAAATCATTCTAATAAAGGACACAATTGCTTAGTTTTATTTTACAGTCTCCTGAACAATATAACAACAGTAGCTTCTCCACTGTTTTCATATTTAGTGAAAGCAACTGTTCTGGAGAATAAGATGGGAAACATCAATAACACTGAAATAATTATGTTAATATTTGAAACAATGATATGCAAGTCACTGTTACATAAGGGTTTTTTCTTTTAATATGAAACATTTATCAAGTAAACAGGAAAAGAAAACTGTCTTTTTCTGAGTGGTTTCATTTCCAGTGTTTCTTCGGCATCCCCTCAAGGGTCAGAGTCAATAAACAGCTGTGCACTATGTGTGAATAAAATCAGTGTTGCAGAACTGCATAGCACGCTGATAGAAAAGGATTTTAATTCTTTTCTCTTTGAGTGTAACTGGGACACTTATGACTTTAACTTTTCCCATTCCAGTATTTACTCTCGGTGCTTGCACCAAGGAAGAATTCAAAACAAGAAACAGCTGGAGCCTTTTCTTTACACTTCACCTGCTATTCACATCAATAACACTTCAAAACACAAATGTGCTGGCAACTCACAAACAATTTTCGCTGCACCTACTTTTGTGTGGACAATAAAAGTAACTTCATCGTCTCACTTGGCATAATAAATGCTAGAAATATTAGACACTGTTTTCTGGGAAGGCATTTATTTCCTATATTATAGGTCAAAACTTGACACACATATACAGGGTATTCTGATCTACATTTACAGAGATGCACACAAGCTGCATTTGTGTGTGTATCTCTTTTCTAGGATTGTAAACAACAAGATACACCTGTTACTAGGCATGAGACATGAACAGCATCTATGCATGCAGTAGGTGTTTTGTATGAGTTTGTTCTTCCTCAATGGATGCATGATACTTCTTGACCACCCCAAAAAGCTTGGCTGGGGAGAGGTGCTTGGCTACTTCATAAATTGCCAAGCAAGCATCTTCTGGGTGATGAGAATTGCCCACCTCTGTTAGTTGATATAATTATCTTTGGGTATTGGAGTTGCAGTGAAGGGGACAATAGTAGATGCTTACAATGTGCACATTTGTATCAGAGGTAGCTACAGGATGTTAAAAAAGGTTTGATTGTTCTGTCACAAAGATGACCAGGGGTTCTTGCAAGCACCTGGGACATGTTCAGCTGCCTATTTGGGCTTTCTGAGTAACTGCAAATGTATATTGTTTATAGGGACACTGGACGTTTTGGGATAGATCTTCGGGGCCTCAAGATTTCATGAAGCTTGTGACAGCATTCACTGTAAATCCATCCTACATGGTCTGCAGTGAGCAGTCATGGAAAAATGTGACGATAGGAGAAGGGTTGGGGTCTGTGTAAATTTTTGATAGCAAAGGTAATAAAAAATATTGGCTATATAACCAGTTTATATAGGTCTCTACATCTCTTCCCAGGCTAGTTGCTTGAAGAGCTCTTACTGATGGGGGCAAGGACACAGAGATGGATGGGTGATGGAGTGTTGCAAATCCTCCCAGATTTACTCCAGGAGATTTCAGAGTTTCAGAGCAGATTCTGTATTTCATTCTGTGCCAGGCTGGCCTGCAAACATGGACTGAATGAGTCTTCCCTGATCACCAAATTCATCTTCTGGCTGTTTTAAGTCATCTAAAGAAATGGGTACATTTTTACAGTGATCTTGCAGGTGTCCTGATAATGTTCCCATAAGATCTAATCTATCTAGAAGCAAGACTTTCTTTTCTTTTAAGGTCCTTGGAAGTTTTTCAGGGGTTCTGTGCAAATAAAATAATATTATTTCCTTTACAGACTTAAGTAGCACACATGGAGTAAGGATTTCTCTGTTGCCTGGCTCAGAAACAAAAACTGGGGTAATGGTGGTTTCATGTTAAGATTTGTAGATAAAACATACGTTTTCATGTGTAATGGTCTATGATACAACATAACTTGCCATAGACACAAACTGTAAAACAGAAAAGGTGAGTCATTCTGTGACATAAGATAGTTTTGAAAGCTAAGCTGTGAAACAATATTCTGACTTGCAGTAGAGATCTTCATTCGTATGGAGGGGAAGGGAAACAGCATAGCCATACAGGTGTTGATTTAAACTTACCCCGGGAATGAACTCGTGCTTCACAGAAGCAAAAACTTATTTTTTGCCTGCTCAAGTTAGAAATCTCGTAAGTTGTGATCTCAGGAATGTCTGGATTTCTTTTGGGGTGGCATACTTTGAGAAATACAGAAGAACTTCTGTGACGACTGAGGAAACCACAAGTTGTTTCTTTTGATTCACATTAAAAAAAAAACCCAAAACCCAACAGATAAGAGATGAATAAATAGAGTGAATACTAGTAATAATCATAATGGTCCAGTGAGTGAAAATAGTAGACATCTTTCTCATAGTATTATGTGTATACATGCACTTATGTAACTTGATGGGAAATGACTTAAGCCAGCTACAGTGACTTTTAACTTCTCTGAAATGTGCATGTTCAAAACTAATCTGTATAGGCCTAAGTCAGCGGGTACAAATAGACACATCTAGGGAAATTCGTCATCTCATGCAACAGGTCTCCTGGAAGGTGATTTAACCATTCTGCTTCTCTGTGTGGACTACAGAAGTAGCCTAGAGACAAAATAGACTTTTAGGTGCATAAAGTTAGGGTAGTTTTATCCTATCTCTAGTATGTAGCCCTGAGTCAGACAGGGCAATTGGTCACTGTTGGGCTCTGTGAGACTCCACAGTCCGTGTGCAGGCTATGTGGGCTGCTCTTCAGAAGCAGCTCTACGTTAAGAGCCTTAGATGACTAAGATTTTCTGAATGGTAATGCTAAATCTAAGGATCTCACTTTTAGGTGTTAGCATGCTTTAGGTTGTTTGGGTTTGACCTCCATCCTCTCTCAGTGAGAAAACAATGTCCGATTTTATCCGTTTATCTATCTGTCCAAACTGGTCATTAGTTTCCTTGTAGCTTGGGCGTTGGAGGAGGCAAGCACCTTTGTGCCAATTGTCAGTGGATCACGATGATGTAGCAGGACTCTCTCTGCTAGATCTGTCTGCTCACTAACAGCATACACATAAGGGACAATTTATTCTGCACATTGACAGTTTGACAGACATGATTTTTTTTTTCCTGATCCTTAGAAGAAATGAAAAGATTTCTCAGACTTGCTAAAGATGCTAATTCCCAAAGCTCCACGTTGCGAGCTTTTTATTAAAGCATTCCAGCGTCACAGCATCCAGACTTGTGCCCTCTTAGTTGATAGTCAAGGGGGATATTTGCAGGACTGACTGCACAGTGACCTCAGGCTTCCAGCAGCAGCAGAAATGCCTCAGGGAAACTCAAGAGATTTATCATTGTGCTGTTTGTTTACAGGAACTTTCAGGTACAACAGAGGCTGACAGGTACTGTACCACACAGGTTAAACAGTAAAGAGCTTAGCAATAACAATATGGAACGATAGGCAGTCCAATATTTACATTGTATACAAAATTTCTCTCTGCTGGGTGATGTTTAGAGTTCCCTAGAGCTGTCTTCCTTTATATGCTGATGTTGCTGAGCCTACAGTTCAACCCACTGTACTGGGTAGCAATTCACGGGGCTGTTTTCCTCCCTCTGTTATTCCTTAAGGATGGTCAAACTTCACAGAAAGTTAAATGTTTTAAGGAGGATCTGGCTTACTAGATCCATGCTGTTTTTCAGAGGCACTGCCATGACTTTGTGTTACAGAGGTAGAATAAGGTAATGAAAATTTGCTGGCTGCAATTTGGCTTTTCTGTTTAGCATGTGTAAAGGAAGGGTAAAGTCCTTGCTGGTGAACTGAAGAGGTGGTTAGCTGGAAGGCAGGTTCCAAGTAAGAATCTCAGTTTTCCTTTGATGTAAACTATCTATTTAAGGTACTTACATGGCTGGTTCCTGCAAAATCTGAGTAACACAGAAATACATTTCTCCTCCTAAAATTGCCATATGAAAGGGGCATATTGGTATCTTTGCTGGACAGATAGGGCTCTGAGTCTCTCTGACCTTTGTGCAAAAGTTGAATTCTAGGAGACTGAAATTACAGACTGAATTCCAAGTATGCAGTCATTAGAATCTTTATATAATACCTCAACTATACAGATTTTTGCCAGTGAAGTTTTGTTAAATGCTTGTTTAGATCTTAGAATGAGATGAATCACTCTTACATATCCTCCACAGACTACAGAGGGAGCATTAGTTTCCAGATTAGACTAGGCACCTGCCTTGCATACCTCTGAAGTTGCATGCGATAAACATGCTCAGGTCTAAACCCCTAAGCACTCAGGAGGCATGTTTTCAGGCACAAATCCGACCTTGGTATTTGCTGTTGGTTATGTAGCTGGATACTGTGAATGCTCAGACACCCTTCTCAAAGCTACTGATACTCTTTGGGATGTAGGCCCCTAAAAGTTAGGCAAATAAGTTCATCTGTGAATATAAATCACAAACTATGAGACTTCTGAATCCAGGGCAACAAATTGGTAGAATATTTTTCCTTCCAGTAATGACTATTAATGTTTATGGATCTTCTTTCCAAATGTTTTACAAGTATTGGGTTATTATGGGCACTTTTATCAGTCAAGACATCTCAAATTGCAGCTTGGATTAATGCAATTCATCTTCACAAATGGATCTCAGGTTCAGCTACATTTTTACCGTTTTGCTTTATTTACTGCTTTTACCTTTTGAAGCAGTTACCATGTCTGGACCTGGAGTTGATATACATTTCCTCTTTTTAATTCTGAGTCTTCAATGATTACATACCTGTGCAAGTTATTACTGCTCATGGAAAATAAATACTGCAACACTTCAGAGTTTCTGTTCTCCCAAACATGGAAAATGATTTAATTTACAAGGTGGATGATAGGAACAGAGAGAAAACAAAAATAACCAACAACAAAAACCTGTAATGCAAAAGTAACATTTTCAGGAATTTTTCTGTTATATGTATATATATATATATACACATACACATACATGTGTATGAAAAACAAATGCGTAGTGTTCTGATCAACCACCCTTGAAATAAACCATGAGTATTAAGGACACAGAAATGACACCTATCACACCTATATAATAGTCTCCCAAGGCAAAAAACAACGCAAGTATTCGTTTTACAAATTGGTGGTTGCTTGAAATCTAGACTGCAAACCACATTGGGTTGTGCAGCTCTCAAAGCACACAAGAGTGGAGAGTATTATAGCAGCTGTTACCATGGATGTTGACAGAAATCTGAAAAGTGCAAAGGATAAACATAACAAAAAAATAAAACCTTTCCAGATGGCTGTACAGCTTCCTAAAAATATACACTGCCACTGAAGGCTGACTGGATTGAAAAGAAAATATAAGTTGTCTAAAATATAAAAGCTTCAGAAGCTTCTGTATGTTAAATAAAAATTAAATTAGAAGATACTAGTAAGTGAAATTTTTTCTCCAGTCTCTCTAGAACTTAACTATACAATATGAAGTTGCACATATGAGGTATAACCAGGGTTGGTACATAGATGATAATGTCTTCACCATTCTAAAAAGTATGGATGGATGGTAAAATGATAAATGCCATTTGGCTTCATTTTGATAAGACAAACATAATATTGCTAGAGTAAGACAAGCAACTAAACCCAGTGTTGACTATCAAGTCTGTCTGCTTCTTTTCTGTATATGTCTCACCATTCATGTCCCTGCCTATGTCACCTCAAGATTAGACTAATGTAACTGATTTATAGGGGTCTGATTTTGGTATGTGGTCCCCAGCAAGCAAAAGAAATGAAGCTGGAACTCATGCATGAGAGCTTGTCAGTGTCTGCAAATTGTAGTTTCCTTGAATAACTGCCTGCTGGTTAAGATGAATGGCAATTGCATATATCATGACACATAGTGAACACCATTAGCAGATATATTTCTAGATGTCAAAGTGCTCTTGATACTACCTTCTACTTTCAGAAGCTTTCATCAGTCTTGCTGAAAGTTTCCTGACCCGTTTATCTGCAGGAAAAAGAAATAAAAACAAGATAATAATCCCAACTCTTCCCATATCAAGTTTTAAAGGACAAAGTACTGCATTTCACATGATCTAAAATGAGAACTTGATCAGTGTTTTGCAGTGTTAGGGTTAAGACTACTGCAATTAGGAAGTTAAAATTTAGCAATGTTTTTTCTTTTACTTCTGTCACCAAGAGGCTGTTCTAAGAAGACATTCTTCCAGTCTCCAGCTTCAGATTATTTGTGCCAGGTTTATACTGTTTTGTTCTCATACCAGTGTTATTCTTTAGATTTAAATAGCTTTTCCTTTCTTGTTGTGTCATCTCATACATTTCTAATCAGCTGCTTCTCNCACTTACATGCTGTCCCTGCATGTCCCCCAGTTTGATCATGGGCACCAGCCAGAGGTGTGTGTGATACTCCAGTGCTGATAATGCACTGGGAAACAAAGAAAGGAGCCTGGCGCCTTAACTTAAGGGTTGTTGTTTCTGAGCATTTAACTGTGATGTCTTAACATTCTTTAAACATTTTTAGTGCTATAGAGGTACATGGAGAGCAGAGTGATATTTTTGGAATAACTATCTAAACTTCCACTGCCTGTCAGTATAATTCCACACTCTATTGCTAATTTCAAACTAAATTGCTTCCTTTCAGGCCTAAAAACATGCTACCTAAATAATATATTAAACATGAAGGATCCAAATGAAGCCTGGCAGACACTCAAGGTGAGATTACAGGCTGTTTAAAATGAGCATGTGGCATTTTAGAGGCAGTTGTCTCAAAGGTAATTGTCATCATCTTCTCCTTTAGATTATTCCAGAAATCATCAGGAAGATTGTGTACTTCCATTAGCCTCGACAGCTGGTTCTGCTGATGCTGGGATGTCATATGAAGTGCTGTGAGACTGATACATTTCTCATGGAGAGCACATGGGTACGTGGAAGAAATACTGCTCTGAATGACTCTTTCCTCCTGTAAAATATAACAATCACATATTATTAAACTTGAAAGAAAAGACACCATCCAAGATACTATCCAAGTTGTTACAAAGTGCCTGGGATGCAGCCTGAAGGTACAGTTTCTTACCATAAAGTCCCTTACAGGAACATGAAAAAACAGACATCTCTGCTTTCCTAACCACATTTCCTAGGCAATCAACAGAGTAATAATTTCATTAAATACCTATGATTTTATAACTATATGGCTGTTGTAAACAGTATGCACTGTCTAGATCATTCTGCAGCTGAATTAGTAAGTTACATCCTGGTATAAAGAACAATTACTTGCACTATTTATAGTGGTTGCTTAGGTGTTCCCTAGCTGTTTTGATTAATTAAGCCTCTAGAAATCCTTCCTCCCCAACATCAGCAATTCTTGTTTATTAAAACCATTACACTCCTTTCTCATGATCTTCCTGTTGAGCTGTAATTTCATTATCTCAGTGACTGGCTCCACTGGGGTGTTTCTGTTTGAATGCAGGAAGATTAACATGTTAACCCTTGGTTTTGCGTATTGTACGTTATCTGTGCCACAGTTATAAATCAGTCATTGTAACTGCACTACATGCAATAGCTCTAAGCAAAGCAGAAGCATCAAAATGTAGCTCTAAGAAGCAAAGCTTAGATTTCTAAGTGTGACAAAATCCAGATAATCTCCATTCTAGATTACTGAAGGAACTAGTGCAGGAAATACCAAGTCCAGCAGCAAGGCAGCAAGCACTTTTAACCAACATTTTTGGTACAGTAGGATTGTATGACTAGAGATTACCAAAACCAGTTCAATCTTAAAATTATTTCCCTCTCCTCCCTCACGATCTTTTGCTGTCTTACTTCTCACTAGAGCCAACTCAGGGTTCAACAATATCATTGTGTGCCTACCCATAGAAACAAGTAGATGTAAAATCACTGGATAGCTAATAGTGGTGTAGAAAACATGACCAAATTGGGTAAAATGACGAGCTAAGTTTCACAAAGAATGTCACAGTAGAAAGTGTTTCTGTCAAAGGAACAGAATAGTTGTGTGACTACAGGAAGCATGGTTGCAGATAGAAGTGCCAGCTACGTAGTGTTTTGGTTATGTAGGAATTCAAGTGATAGACTGCTGGATGGAAAGACATCAAGGCTTTTAAAAAACACTTTTTTCCAAAGGCAATAGAATTACTAGAGGAAAACTACAGCACAGAAAAGCTTCCTTACAATGAGTATGAATAGACCATGAAATAAGTTTTCAGGGAAAGCAGAGAAAGCTATGCCAACTCGAGATTGTACAGCTGTACTGATTTTGGCTGGGATTGAGTTAATTTTCTTTGTAGTAGCAGATAGGGGGCAATGTTTGTGATTCCTGATGAAAACAGTGCTGATAACGCAGAGGTGTTTTAGTTTATAGTGAACAGAACTTACAGAGTGGTAAGGCCTTTTCTGCTTCTCACTGTACTCCCCTAGTGACTAGTCTGGGTGTGCAGAAGAAGCTGAGAGGGGACACTGATGGGACAGCAGACCCTAAGTGATCAAGTGGGTATTCCATACCATATAACTTTGCAATAAAACCAAGAGAAAGGTGATTTTGTCAGGACTGCCGTTGCTTGGGAACTGACTGGGCACTGGTCAGTTGATGGTGAGCAATTGGGATTTTTGCATCACTTGGTTTTGGTATTTTTAACTTAGTTTTGTCCTTTTTGCCTTTTTTTCCTCTTTTTTTTTTTTTTCTTTCCTTTTCCCCTGCTTTTATTAAACTGTCTTTATCTCAGCCCACAAATTTCTTACTTACACCCTTCTGATTCTCTCCTCCATCCCACTGGGAGGGAGTGACTGAGCAGCTGTGTGGTGCTTAGCTTCTGGCCTTGGCTGGCCAACAACAGCAACTAAACTGAAAAAGGACTAAAAACTAGACTGACTGGAAAAATCTGCCCTGAGAAGCTTGTCTAGAGCAGTCAGAGACAGTTAGTATGGTGCATTCCTAAGAAGATGTGGGAAAGTTAGAGGTGAGTAAACTGAATCTCAGAAAGTTACAAAACTAGAGTAGTAGTACTCCCAAGCACAAGAGTGGATCACAAGAAAAGAAATTATTAGTATCATTCTTTGTATATAGAGAGACAGTTGATACTGGGTGATAAACTATGGCAGATTGCATAGAAAGATTAAGAAATGAAAGTGCATTCAGCATTAAGTTATAGAATATTAAAAGCAAAGTGATAATATGTTATCAGAAGATGATTATGCTCCTTCTCACCTGGTGTAAATTAGCAGATTTCTTTTGCTGTGAGAATTGTAGTGATTTATAAACAGAGGAGAACTTGGCTGTCTGTTTGTGTTCCCATGCTGTCCTTGTAATGCTGTTTGGACCAGCAAGATTCATACTCATGTTTTCCTGAATTGTAAGATGCTATGGATTGTGAAATAGTTGGCAGCCTGGGAAGTGCCATCTATCACTCCTGTTAGCTTAATGGAAAAGCTGTTTGACCACACAGAATACTTCACAGAAACAACAAAATACAAACTGATTTAAGATTCCAGTGACCAGGGAATGCTGAGCCAGTCCTGAGAGGTGCAAAACATGGGTTGCTTTCACTGGAAATGAAAAGGGAGCTTTTGAACGAAAGAAAGAATTTCTCTAGGGCTTATTCCTAAAAGGAGCAGAAAATCTCCTAGGAAGTGTTAAGTGTTCCTGCTGAATTTTTATGCTTCTGTCCTTCCTCTCATATCTGTAAAACAAGAGTACAGCATTGTGCTTCTAAATCTGGAGACTGTTATTTTTTAGTGGTAATGAAGTATAGTTTTATTTTCATTTCAAAATACTTGCTTTTAAAAAGCATAAAAATATTGTGCTTTAGCTGACAAAATGAAACTAATAATTTTGTTTGCTGCTAGTATCCTCCAAGCAATAATGTGAACTGAGGTATCAATTATTTAGTACTATGCAGCTCTAATATGGATATGGTGATTTCTCATTAATACTAACAACTTCAAAACTAATTCTCATTAGCTTGAAATAATTATTTAGCTGCTTAGTAAGTTATTAAATTCAAACAGAAGCATATAATGTGTTTACAAAAAAAGAGAATTGTTTGATGTTGCAAAGTGTTAATGGCTTTATTTCTTAAAACTTATTATTGGATCAGACTCTACATTTAAGAAATGTTCTTAAAACTGGGGACTGCCTTTTTATTTAGTGTAGAAATTGCAACCAATTTGGTAAAGCATTTTGGATCTATCAGCTACAAAGTAAACAACAATCACAAAAATAATAAACCCCAAAATAAATCCTAGAAGAATTTAATTCAGATTTTAATGGAAAACTAAAATTATTTGCCCATAATTGTTTGGCTAAGGCTGTTCCTGTTTTCCCTCCTTCTGTATAATTTTGACATTTAAAGGTTAGAAGTGGAGTAGCAGAAAGAAATTGTTTCACACATGGAAAGTCCAGAAACTCAGTAGTAGGGAAGACTCAGACTCCTAAAGCAGACGTGACGTTTGAGAGTAACAGTCTCTGGGAGCCTAGCTTCATCTCACTCTTTAAAAGACAGAGGCTTTTTGTTGAGGGAGAAGACTTCTTTTGTGTACCTTCACTTATCTTGCAGGTTTTAGGACTTGATGCTCAGCAGTAATGAAAAGTATTGAGAAGCAAGTGTGAAAATGGAGTGATGAGAAATGTTCTCTCTGCTTTATAGCTTCCATCTTGGATGATACACAGTGAGCTTAAGTGAGGAGCTCAGGAGCAGATGCATGGATGCTATTAAAGGTTATGTGCCAAAGCATTAAAAAAAGAACTGTTCTTCTCCATAAAGGACAGAAAAAAAGAGGGCCCTCTAGCCATAAATTTGCCAGTAAAATGCATGTGCACTGTATCATTTGGCTCAATAAAAAATGCAGCATGTGGCAAAATTTTAGACAGATAAATGTAATTAACACTGAAAGGCAGATGGCAAGGAAAAGGGGCAGGGGAAGAAGAAAATACGTAAGGATGGGATGCAGTGACACTCTAACATTATGAGTACATTAAGAATTCCATCCTCATAGAGAACAATGTTCAAATACTTTCAAAACCAGAAGACTATGCCACAGATTTTTCTCCTGAATTAGATCCTAAATTTTCAAATGAGGGTCAGGGTGTATTGGTTTATGCATTCACTGTTATACATTGTTGTTATCCAAAGTATAAATTTCAAGCATCCTGGTGTTAAGAAATGTGTTTTGGAGTGGCAGTTATACTGTTTCTTAGAGGTATGATAAGAAGTGTCAGTGACCTGCATAACAAATCATGTTTATGTTACAGTAGAAAGTAAACATTTGCATTTCAAACCCACACAAGCTGTGGGTAATATGTTAAGGTTGCTCTGAGTCAGCCTTGCAAAAAGTTCTGGAGCCTGCATTCTGAGCAAGGTGTCTGTTTTTGAACAACTAACATGTACTTCATTTCAACCTTAGCAGCCTATGGTTAAGAGTGTCACACAGTGGGGGGTTTACAGTACTTGAGTTTAATGGAGAGGTAATGGCAAGGGCTGCATTAGAAAAAGGAGGAGTGAGGTGGAATTAAACTGGGATTTTAAAAGATGGAAAATCAAAGTATGAGGTTTCAGGCCTGTCAAAATGTTTAATTCTTCTTATTCAAGCTGCAGATGGTTTGAGTCATCTTGTGCCAGAATTAACTTGGTGACACAGTAAAATAACCTTTCAGAAATATGTTTCCCATATTTTATTCATTGTTGCACTTTAGCTGAACCTATTCTTTGCATGAATAAGGTAGTTGAGATCAGATGCCCTCTTCATACTTGCTTGGTGGGAATTAGAATGTGACTTGTTAAGAACTAAGCCTAATTAGGAAATGAAGGCAGGAAATGTTGCTTTTGCTTACAGTGTGTTGTGCACCTTCATCTGTCTATGCAAAATACTTCAGAAGTGTGCTAAAAACGAAACCCTTGTGTCTACATCATGCAAACAATCTGGAATGCCACCTTCTGTTATATAATAAATGCAGACTTGTCTACAGAGAAGGAAATTACACCACATGTAAAATCCATGCAGTTGAACTGGCTAGTTAATGTATGACAAAAGGCTCTGTTCTACTATTTGGATGGTTCTTCAGATCCCAAAGCATTGGACACCAATAAAGTAAAAGTTACAGTGTGGCCAGTGGAACATTCCCAGAGGTTTAGCAGGTCAGGGTGCCAACTAAATAAGAGTGACTAAAAAGCTGTGACTGAACATCAAAAGTTGCCTGTTTCAGAGGTGGTGTGGTTTTTTTTTCCTTCTACCAGGCATTCAGTTTATACCACTGATGGGGGCTGTGGAGGGTCCTTTGTAGAGCAGAGAACATTAGAGCAGAACTCTCTGCAAGATCTGAAAACTCCCCTCTGTATCTGAGAGAGAGATTCTGAGCTTGTTTTTGACATTGCTCAAATCCATTGCGTTTAATAGTGTGTCTCTCTCTAAATCAGAATCTACTCATCACATAAAGGTGCACATAAAGAGCAGAATCTGCTTTCAACCCTGAGTATTACTGGTTCCACTGGCTGTTAATGAAATGATGTGTGCATATATGTTTTCACAATGCATACATCTCATTATACGATTAATTAAAAATAGGATATTTATCCAATGCAAGCTGCATGCATATTCAAGTGGTTTAAGTAAAATGATTATTCTGAATTTTAAATGAGCTTGGGGTTTTTTTCTGTCACAAAAAGATTCTCAGTGCTTCAGACAAAGTATTTTATTCTTCAAATCAGAAGCAGCATTTTAAGTTCAAGTGCTACATTTTGATCTGAGGCAGTTGATTACTTTTATAAATCAACTGTAAAAGGTAATCCTGAAAGCTCACCATAAATAATAACCAAGACTGAAAATTTCTGTGTAGTGTATGTGTATAATGGAAGGAAAATAGAGTTGAGGAAAATGGAGTTGAGGTTAAATGACTTACTTCATGCAGCTAAATGGGTGTTTCTGCCATGGAAATCAGATGAGGGGTATACATATGGAAGGAGGGCAGGATCTGGTACCAGCTTTGCAAATGCTTCAAAAAATTATGCTGAGCAGACCAGTCTGTTACAGCTTTTGAACAAAATCTGGAGGAGTGTTCATGACAAGTATAGAGCAATTTACATATTTTTCAGTTGTCAAGACACTGTGTGCCACAAACTAACAGGGATGACTGGGTAGTATGGAAATCTGCTGCTGAAAAATTGTCCAAGTAGATTTCAGTTCAACATGTTCTCCCATTATTGTCTGTGAACATTTGTACAAGTAAAACTTTCTTTGGAGCTGGTGAATTGTAAACCTTCACAAAAGGTTTATTTAATCAATGCTGTATTAATGCCAGCATGGAAAGTAGGCTAGCACAATTAGGTCACATAGTCAGGAAACAGTCATGTTATTTATTGCATGATTTAGATAGCTATTCATGAAGCTGCAGTAATGAAGTCTGAGCTTTCAGGCTGATATAGCCAAAAATTGCCAATAGATAAAGCTCAAACACCTTTTGGAAAATACATTCTGTTTTTCCTGTACCAAAATACTACCAAATTATAAATAAATAATTAAACTGGAGCTATGAAGGCTTGGTCTCACTCAACTGTTGCATTGTGGAAGTATGAAGAAAGTCACGTGTGGTCTTTCTGACCACTTCATAAATGGGCATAAAGGTAAAATTTATTGAGTGAATAATTTGTTGCAGAACTGTTGCAGTTATTGCTTCTTCAACCTGAAGGTAATGTTTCTCTTTAAATTTTAAAGAGAAATATAGAAGTGTTGTGTTTTTTGTCATGTATATCTGGATGCAGCTCAGATTACATGTAAGTGGAATCTTGCCATGTCTGTGTAAGTTTAGCCTTATAAAGGACACTCAGCAAGTAGTTCCCACAAACCCTGGAGAAACTCCTACCACAATTACATAAAATGGTATTTTCACACTAAACACAGTGGTTTCTCCTTCACTTAAGGTCTCAGTATTTTCAGTTTTGCCCTATTTCTATTTGGACTTACATTAGTAGAAAGATCCAAGAATTACTGAAAATGTTTCTTCTGTGATGTAGAGATTAATGAGAAACAAAAAGCATTTTTTAAGCAATAGGGTCATTGTTAGGACTGATGAGAAAATAGAAATGATTTCCCTTTTTAAAAAATATTTAAAAAATAACCCTTATTTAATCAAGATGAGAAGGCAAGTCCCCAGAATTTTTGTGGTTAGGAATTGGTGGAAAATTCCTTTTGAGAAACCTGCACTGGAGTTTTTCAGGTTTGCTGCTATGGCCATGGAAGCATCCTGTCAGTTGGGAGAAAGCGAAATGGATGGGAGCCTTCCAGAGTGGCATCTGGAGAGCTATCATTTTGATTTTTCCCAAAGGAAATGTGTTAGAAAATATTTCCAGTTACAAGTTCCAAACCTGCTTTATTTGTTTTTCTTGAAGTCACAGCTGTCCACTCTCAGAAATTCCTCAGTCGTGCTAAAGGATGGGTGCAGGTTTGTTTTCCTAACAGCAATATGATTTTCTTGCTGTATTAAGTGCTTTATTGTGCAAGCCTTCAACACCATGCAATTTTCCTTGTGTTCTCTTCATTTTTAACCCTTTAGCCATCACATTTTTGTAGCTCTTTGTTCTTTTGTAGGTATTTCAAATCTTGTGAGTTCCTTTGTTCCTGTTGCAGCTTCTCTTACCTTGCAATGGTCACAGCTTCACCAGAGCAGCTCAAAAGTACTGCAGAAGATCTTAAAGCGTTTTCACTGTCATGAATCATGAAGAATTTCACACCATTTAAAATAGTGGCCAATCTTAAAACTGTTTGTCTGCACAATATGAGTTAGTAACTCCCTCCCAAAATACAAAAATATTCTTGTCAAATTTGAAATTATCAAACAACTCAGTTATGTCTGTGCCTGACAAAAAGTGGTGATATTTAGTTAGCAGTTTTAAAATACTTAGAGACAAACTAGTTGCAAGTTACAAAATGCTTAATCTCCTATGAAGATATTTAATATGTCAAGACAGAGTGGCAGACAGATCTCTTTGCGAAATTGCTTTACAATAATTTTTCAGCTCTGGAAGAACATCTTTCAGGTGTATATTGACCAGAGGATTTATTCTGTCCTCATAACAATGAGATTTTCTTGTTTTAATGTCAGAAATGAAGTTCTACTGGTCTGAATTTATAATTTCACTGTCAAATCAATGCCTGGTAGCTATCAGATGTCAAAATGGTGACTAAAAGCATGGTGTAGTCCATAGTGAAATTATTTTGGCCAGCAGCTTACTCTTGCTCTTTAATAGCAGCCACTGGTCAGATATATAGTAATTGAGGTCCTAAAAAATTGGATTTCTTTCTGCAACACTCAATTAGGAGCTTGATGTTTTTCATGCTTGTCTGTATCTGAGAAAATATTATATCTGAGAAGTTGAAGCAATTATTGAGATAAAATTCCTTCAGCTTTTTTTGAGTTATATGTTTGTGTTGGAAGAACATTTTTTCTGTTGTTTAAAAATACATATAACTACATTTTTTTTAGTTTGAACAGAACTGCAGCAAAATGTTTGAAGCTTGAAACTCAGATCTTCACACATAGATTCTTTTATATAAGTAGTCAGTGTGTTTCTTAGTTTATGGGAGAAATAAAAATAGAGTCATATATGATTGAAAAAGCATTTTTTACTTGCCTAGCTTAACACAAAGCTCAGAGAAAATGTAAATTTACTAACATTTAACTCAGTGAGTGAAGAACTTCAAAGTCTAACTGGAACACTTAAAAATCAACTTGTTATGCAAGGGCTCTTCCCTTTCTCCTTTCTTTTTCTTAGTAGAGGAACAAAATATGTGGTTATCTGCTACTATTAAGTTCCTCACCACTGAAGTGTCAGAATGTAATACAAAAGAAAGTTTCTAATAACTGCACCAACTTCCATGTAGTTTCTAGTGAAGTATGCAGATTGTTACTGCTTTAGGTCGCAACACAGAGCAAGTAGGGCTCTTTTGGGACTCAAAATTTTGATTAAT
Source organism: Galbula dea (assembly GCA_013399015.1). Classification (NCBI taxonomy): domain Eukaryota; kingdom Metazoa; phylum Chordata; class Aves; order Piciformes; family Galbulidae; genus Galbula; species Galbula dea. Next base: position 582,900 of record VWZX01006809.1, read on the forward strand.
CTTTTCTGGAAAGTGGGTTCTTAGGCTTAAAAAGGAGTCTCTCATCAAAAGGAAAGACTAACTGCACAGAATAGCCAACAGTGTGTACAACTGAAGAATATGCACTTTCAGGTCTTCTCCATTCTTTATTCAGGTTACTGGTGTCGATGGAGGCATGTTCATCTAAGGTAAAGGCCTAAGCACTGGTCTTACTGTCTTGCTTGAGTATGTGTCTGCCAGTTCCTTCTCTCTCCTCTCTCTTCCTCACATTATTTTGTATTGTCCTGAAATGGAATTGGAATATTTAAAAATTTGGAAATACTCTGTGGGACAGGAAAACAGTTCCCAGCCCAGAACCTAGAGGAATTAGAGAGTATGCATGATGTCTGCACTAGTATTAGTTTTGGCACCTTGGCATCATATTTACCCCATCGAAGCAAAATGTGTTACAAATCTCTTACATTTTCTGCAGATGTTAATCACCACTGGAAAAATTATTGTTACAGTGTAGGAAGTAGGTTTACATTTAGGAGAAGATGATAATACTTGAGAACAGGATTGGTCTGACAAGATAGACACCTATAGCGCATTGGCTCATTTTAGAGGTGTACTTTAGGATCAGATTAATAATGTCCTGTGTTGAGTTGAATAGAATAAAATAGAATAGAATAGAATTAAAAAATGCATTGAGTGCCTCTGCTTTTTCTTCATCCCAATTAGTCAGATGTCCATCTTCAACAAGTATTAGTCCAATGTTTTCTTTAGATCTCCTTTTGCTATTAAAATACAAAAAAGCCCTTCTTGTTATCTGACACAACAGTGGGCACTTTGGAATCTAATTGAGCTTTGGCCTTTTGTATCTTTGCCCTGCACATACAAGCCACAGCTCTGTGTCATTTCTTTTCATTGGCTATAAATAGAATATGAGGTGACTAAGTGAGATAGAGATACCTTCATTGTATGCATCTAATATTAGATGACCTCAGGCATCAGTACTGAGGACTTTGCAGGTGCATATGTGAATCAGGGATACATGCAAATAACACTTAGGAGCTTAACTCTCGGAGGGTGACCTCTGGAAATTCCCTCTGTTAAGGACTCATTGAAGCACCATTAGAAGAGTGTATTCATAAGGAATGATAGAAAGCTTTTATTTCTTCTATCAGCTGCCGTTACCAAACTATGATGGTGACATTAGCTGATCCCTACCTCAACAGTGTTTTTCATAATCTGTACAATGCAATGTAAACAGCATGGGGCTGAGATGTAGAAGATGGGACTAAATAGGAGATATTGAAACTTTTTTCTATTGTGGCACAGAGCTGATGCTGTTGGGGACTGCATGATAATATTCTCAATAGGCATGGTCGATCCTGGGCAGAAGATCTTAAACTCATTTATAGTATTTGTGCAAACATTGAAGGGCTGTGAATTGCCTGAACTTTTCCATGGCTGAAAAACTTGTGTTATGGTTTGGGTTAGAACAGAATTAATTCTGTTCAACTTGCAACACATAAGGACAGAGTAATTGAATATATGAATGCAGGCTTCATATTTTATTCTTCTGTGCAGTGGTTTCTTCTGAAATTGTGTATATAAAGTGAATTCTGTATGTACAGCTTTGTATCTAATCCACTGAATACAGGTTAAACAAATACAGAGTCCAGTATCTAACAAATGTTGGCAATGTCCAATAGCCATCTCTCTGCCATTCATGAGTCTTGCCTCAAGCAAGGTGTGGCAATTAATTCTCTATAGCTATTCATACAAGGAATCTGCTGCCTTTTGTGCCAGTAGCCCAGAGATATATACACATGTTGCTGGAGTGCACGGGGCATATAGCCTTTACTTAGACTGTGCATGCATATTGTTACGAGGATAGATATCCCCTGGAAAATAATGAGAAACAATTAATCTATTGCACTAGGGGCTTAGCCAACTGTTGCATATCCACAGAATCACCCAGCCCTAAGAAAGTATGTCTTAATGATTTAATTACTTTCTTCGTCTGAGTGGATATTGTAATTCTGATTACAGAAGCTGAGGATGAACACGCTTAAAACTAATAAATACAAAGTGCATTCATCTGAAATGAGCATCATCAGCACTCACAATGAAATTTCATTTATGAGCATTGTTTCATTAAATGTAACCTCTAGCTTATTACAGACACATTATTTTTCATTTTTTATGCATGATGTCATTCCTTTATTTAAACAGACCATGGTAAATATTTTATGAAACCATTAGAGGAACAAATAATAAATTTCTGCATTAAAAATGGATCTGTGAAAGTCTCTGGCAACTAAAGTACAAACAAACAAACTAACTAAAAGGGTGGAATTATGTTGCAATCTGTCAGAAATTCTCCTGGAGTTTTATTTGTGATTTGGCCATTGTTACTCTTATTTCTCACTCAGCTGGCCTATTAATATGAGATGTGTAAAATGGTAGAAATAATGTGAGCTACCTTGGGGCAGAAAATGATGAACTTGCTCTACCTCAGACTTTTACAGGATGCTAATTGTATCCTGGGCTTTTTGTTTCCTCCAAAGCCTCATTTCATGTATTTAATTAGGTATTTTTAACTTTTAAAGGATTTACTCTGCACACTGGCAAGTGTTTTTAAGAACGTGTCCTATGTACTGAGGCGATAGAGCAGATTAGCTAAAAGAGCCATTAAGCATATCTGCTTGCACAAGACTGTCATAATCCAGTCTCCTAGCATAATTTTATGGCTGCTGCAAAAGGCATGATACAGCTGGGGTATTGAACTTCCAGCTTAGCACCTCCTGTGAATCCCATTGATTTCAGCAAGAGCTGAGAGAATTCTTCAGTTTGCAAAATCTGGCCTCTCAAAAGTCAGCAATTAATCTAATAGCAAACCCTGCAATCTTTATACAGAGGAAACTCACACTGAATCTACTGAGAGCTCAGTATGGTTTGACTGTAATGAAGAGAAAGATACCCATTGACTTCATAGAGAGTTGGATCAAGTAACTAATTGCTAAAGATGAGATCCTGCAGGAAGCTGGTCCAATGCTTCTTTCAGCTCCCAAAGGGGATGGTTGTAGTGATGATGGGAAAAACTCATTGTATTCAGCATCTTCCAGCACTGCTCTGTACCTGAAAGGTTCGAATCTTAAATGAATGAAATTCAAGAAACATTTAATTCCTGCTCCATAAAAAATGAAAAATAAAAAACAAATGATAGGAATCCAAATACACAAATTTGATTTTCAGCACTATTGTGTCATTGCCAGCTATTCCTTTTCAATTTTCTCCTTGGAGAAAGCAAGTAGCTTTGCCAAGGTCATGCCACAAATGAATCATTTCTATGTTTCAGCAAGGTCTTGGTAAAGCCACAGTAATCAGGACCTTCTGTGAAGTAGGATTTCTTTCTAAGGTGTGGGCTCCTATTTCAAATGACCCCTTGCCTCCTTTTTCTTTTTCGTCTTGTGTTTTAAACATCGAAGTGATTTGCAAACTTCTCACATTTCAAGGACATAATTAAGAATGCTGATTACATTGACATCATTCTCAACACTGAAGAATGTGAACAGGAGTGCACTCACTGCTTTTTAAATACTTTTGTCCCATCCTCTACAAATAAACATAATTAGTGGAACCTGAGAAATGAAACAGGGCATGGTCTCTCCTCCAAAAGTGCCACGTTGAGAGTGTCTTCATGCATCAAGACAAGATAGAAATACATTGTCTTCAAAAGAGAATAACCTGTGTTTATGACAAGTCTTGGGCTTGATGAGAGTAAATGAATGCTGCTCTGATACCATTATTTCTTCAAAGTACACATCAATATATTTAAGATGCAAATCATGTCTCTCATTAATGCCATTATTATGAATTACTAAGACCTCCATCCATTAGTGTGGTCACAATGTTCTTAATTAATAAGCGACCTATCTTTAACTAGATATCATATTTTACATAGATTGTCTGCTGATAACCCAGAACAAAACCCAATACATGCTTAATTGTATTTTAAAATTAATTCTCAATATATGATGCTGTACAGATTCGAAATGGAAAGGTACTAATTAGAATTTTGTTTTAATTAGCCTTGGAAATGCTAAGTGTATTCTGCAATGCTCAGTGCAACAGAATTGGTGATCAGGAGGATGGTTTAAAACTCCCGATGGGGTTAGAAATACAGCTCAATAGTAATGTAAGAAGTATCTGCATTGCTCAATAAGGAAGACTGCAGAGCCCTTTTTCCAGAGTCTTTTTTTCTGGTTGTGCAGTGTACTGTCTCCCAGCTGTGATCCTAGAGTGTGTTCAGATTAGCAAAGAGTTTAAGGAGTGGAGATGGTGCTGTAGTGGTCTGTAACTGCCAAGTAAAGCAAGTACATTTTCATCCAGCCATGATTTAATTTACCACTTGGAAGACATTGCAAGAGCTTCTGTATGTCCCTTTTTGTAAGTTTGCAATTGGTAGATAGTGAAATTCTCTATTAGGAAGTTTTGCATCAACTGAATGTCCCAAGCTCATCTAAAACCCCCTGGATTATGGTCCTGCATTTAACAGCAATTAGAGGTTTGGGTTTTTTTTAGAAGTTGCCAACAGCCTGTCTATGACACATGGCATAACACTGGTCATGAATCCCAGTAACCCATCAGAAGACCTCGTTTATATTTCCCAGGCTGTTTGCTATGATATAGAAGGGCATTTCTCTGCTCTCATTTATGTCACAGAAATCTCCATGAAATCAGTAGGCTTGAACTGCATTAGATGGTAGAAAACTATTTCTCTGCAATCATGTTGCTGCTTCCTGTAAGCTATCTTCCATATTTAGTTGATCTGTTATCTACAGAGAGAGTAATAGAGAAGCTTGCCCCTTACCTCTCTATTTGATCTTCTGCACCGAGCGCCAGCCTTTGGATCAGCAAATCTTTAAGGGCTTTTATCTTCACTGCCATCCATGTTGGCTGCAGTATAAAGCCCTGAAGATTTCCTCCACTCCTGGTTCAAAAAGGTGTATGTTTTCTCACAATGCATCTTCTTGCTAGCCCTTGAAGGGGCAGCCACCTCTGGAGGCAGGCCCCATGACAAAGTCTTTGACCTAGCAGGTTTTTTTTGCTTCTCCCTACTGTACTCTGCATATGTATCTGAAGGAAGGGAGAAAAGGCAGTTCATAACCTGAATTTTGTCTCACCTGTAGTTTTAGAGGATAATATATGGAGATATAAGTCCTAAGATTGCCATGCACAATATAATGGCCAACTGGGGTTAAAACATGTTGGTAAGTTAGATGTGGTAGACCAAATGTGATCGAAGTTGCATTGCTATGAATGTAAAGATGCGTAATTTTTCAGAGGTATAGAGGAGATCAGGATCCAGCACCTTATAACTAACATGCAGATTAACAGCTTAACTTTTGGACTGTTGGACAGAATTGTACAGTGATACAGTAAAGTCGAAAATATTTTTGTTCCTTATGCCAATAAAAGCTTGTTTTAACCCACTGATTAATAGGTAAAACTAATGGAAATAATTTACAAGTATTAATGAGTGACTACTGGGAAATAGAATTCAAAAATGAGGGTTAGTTTTGGCTATTTGTTAAGCAGAAGAAACTGTCTTGTAGTATGAAATAGCTGTCCTGCTCAGGTGTCACAATAAATTTATCACCTTCAATAAAATATAGAAAGTATTGGTTTTGTAATATTAGTGAAAGATGATGTCCATTTAAGTTAGATTTTTCTTTCATTTCTAATTGTCTTAAAATCTGGTTTAGCTACAGTTCCTTCACTCATAACTTGTTTAAAGGATTCTAATTCTCATAGATAAATAGGCATCCTGATGGTTTTCATTTTCATCCATCATTAAGTTTCTTATGGCTGAGGTTGCTGGTTGTGCATTGCCTTTCCAATATGCTATCAACTTCTGAAATAACTGGGTTCAGATTGGATCCATTTATTTTATTCAGTGCCTTATCTGCCTCTTTCCCCACTTTTTAAGCATTGCCGAGGGTCATATTGAAAAACTACCTCCAATTCCAACTGCAATCAACCAGGAAATGGCTTTATTTTACTTCTAACTGCAGTTGAAATCAAACAGACTACATCATTTTGTAAAACAGTCATTTACATACAGTAGCTTGTACGCTATGTTGAAAGCACCCCAAATTTCTTATACATGCCTGGTTTTCGTTTAATTAATTCATTTCGGATTCCTTAAGAAATTGAAAATATTGTGAAAAGTAGAGTTTCATTTAAAAAGCATTTTTGGACAAGGGACAGTTCTGCATACTCAAAAGAGGGAACAAGTGTACTTTAGGTGGATAAGAGGAGTAGGCTCTGAAAGGCAAAATAAATCAAAAGACTTCCTTTCCAGTAGCACTGAAATACTGAAAGAGAATGTCAGGGTTCAGAGACAGTTGTGTGTTTTGATCCACTATTTCTAATGAGGGAGGAAACTGAGTGGGAGATGCAGAATTAGAGATTCCTCATACTTTGCTTTTATTCACAAATGCACTTCTCCAACAACTGCTTTGGAGGCAATCCTCAGAAAATGTTTTCATCCTACTTTAGTGCTTACCCCTGTTTGCAGTGGTCCAGAAGAGTCATCAGGGTGAATCTAGGAATGGTTTCTGAAAAAATAGGGCTTACTCTAAATATGTAAATATGTAACTTAATTATATATTTTACAATTATGGAGAGAATGGAGAGGTGACTGTAGGACAGATTCTTCTGACACTGTGAGACTACTGGAAGTTGGGAGTTAGTTCTGTACTTCATCTGATTCTTGTACTCCTTTTTTTTTTTTTTGAACTTCCTGTAATAGTTATTGCTAAGCACTGTAAGATATGTTCAGGGAAACTGTTATGATTCTTGAAACTTGTGGCTTATAAAAATGATGGCAATGCCTGTTTTCTTTTTCTTTCTTTCTCTTTCCTTTCCTTTCTCCCTTCCTTCCTTCTTTTGTTCCTTTTTTCCAGCTGAGACTGGAATTAGACATAGACATATTAGACACATTAGATCAGTCTATTAAAGAGAGTATAAATCAATCAGTTATGTTTTATAGCAGTTTCTGTATCTCCTCTGTTCCCCCCATCTTTATCTTCACTTTTTAATGAAACTAATTCTGTTAAGAAGAGATATTAGGAAATTACCTCAATTATCTTGCATGAGACATTCAAGAATGGGGATAGTAAAGCAAAGAGTCTTATATGTAGAACTGATAAATCAATAGAAGTTCTAATATCTGTGGTACAGATCAGACTCCTTTTATGAAATTTAGAGAGTGAATGATAATTTTAATGTTGTCTCAGGCTGTTTTCTTGTTAACAGTCCACTAAGGAATATGACACTTCCCATCAGGTCATAAAATAGTCACCAGGTCTACTTCAGAAAAGTCAGCTGGCTCACTCTGCTTTATTAAACCTGTGTCCTGGATGCAAGCTGGCTCAGGACTCTCCAGTGTTTTCAGTGTTGGCTTTTTGAAAGGTTTTGTATCCTTTACTTGGTCTGTTCCTTATACTCTTTCATCAAGTATCTGAGTTCTGTAAGGATAGAAAGAATATTGACCTGTGTCAGTACTGCAGTTCATGGCACTCCTCCAGATTTGTGGACACTTTCTTTGTATGCCAGCAGGGCATAAACATTACTTCAATGACAGGCTGTCTTTGGCAAGTGCTACCCTCTGCATCCTGGTAGCCCTTTTTAGGGTCTCCAGTGTGCGGAAAAAAACTAAGAGAGAATGCAATCAATGACATCATGTCAAATGTCCTCAGGCACAGAACAGAGGATGTTCAGGGCTGAATTCAGGAAGTCCAACATCATGCACTATATCTCACATAATTACAAGGTGCTCATGTTGGCTTCTGCTTCTCTGTGTGAAGCGTGTTTAACTGTGTGGTGATGATAAAGGAGAAGAGGTTGGAAGAGGGTAATATATTTGTCTTCCATGCATGATTTTCCTTCCCTCATCCAGTCCTGCCCTTCATAAGCCATGAATTCGCAGACATTTGGCATCAGCTCCTTGACGTCTGGCAAGGGGTAGCACAGGATAAAGAAAGATTAACAGAACAAAGCTTGATATTTCATAAGCAGTTTAGAGAACATTAAGGGGAATATTTTGTTCCAGTAGATTTTAGAATACCTTGCAAATAAAGCTGGAACACAGAAGCAGTGCATTTTAGGTGTTGGAGACTTTGATCCTTTAACTCTCTTCTACTGATTTATTTGAGTGAATTTCAGATTTTAAATTGCACCTCCTATAATGATTGAATGCACTTTCCATATACCCAGTATTTATGGTGCAGCTGTTGGCAATGTTAATGTGAAAAGCACATCTTCTGAACATTGTCAAGCTCTTATTGTCACCTTTAGTTCCCTGGGAGATAGGGACAGAATTTTATTTCAGATTAAAAGGAAGAAAACTGTTATCTTTCAGGGAAAACATATATTTATGTTTCTGGATGTCTCTAAAGTGACTCAGACAAGGAGACACATATTTGAGTTATTGTTGCTAGATTTTATTATTCTTGGTGCCTGGGTGGCTATACAATATTTTATGCTGCAAGGTTTAGAGTTGTTTTGGAAGGGAAGAGAAGGGAAACATTTTTTGGATCTTGATGAGGATGATAAAATGTAAATTCTAAGGGCAAAATTCAGAGGTAATGCCATTGGGAATGTAAGTTCGATTTTTCATACATGACAGTCATTTAAATTCAGGCCTCATCTTAACTCTTCTTTCTTTTCCACCTATTTATGCCTGTTTTTTCAATGAGTAAAGATGTCAGAATTGGTGAAATGTATATGCTGATAGCCTGGAGGAGATATGAATTAAAATATGATAAGAAAGCTAGGCTTAAGAACACAACACACAAGAATGTGCCTTAGCAGTACGTCTTCCTGAAGTATCTAAATGTCTGAATTGCCTGTGTGGTCAGTAGGCAGAGCAGATGCTTCTGAAGGACTCCAGAGGGAGGTGCCAGTTTCATGTTAGGTACCAAATTACGTGGATGACTACTCTCCTTGGAAAGCCTTTACAATCACCTACCTTATTTTTGAAGGTGCCTCATTAGGACTCTAGAATTTAGGATGGAGTTTGGTGCAAGAAAGCTGAACTTGATCCTACTGTAGTTGAGTCTCCCAGGGAGTCACAGTGAGTACAAGGAGAACATGTAACTGTGAGCCAAGGGTTCCCAAAGAACTGCTTCTCCTAGCTCAGGCTGTGACACTGCAAATAGGGTCAGCAGCCCAACAGAAATTCAATTGCTAATTCAGGCTCCCAGCTGAAAGCAGGGTCAAAAGCCCACATATGAAACCTAATTAGACATTGAGTCTATGCAAAATAGAGCTCCTCCTTCCTTTCCTATCCAACTTAAAGTTATAGACACTTTTAGTGGTACAGTGGTACTATGTATGAATGCAGCACTTCTAATTAATAGGTGATAGCATAGAGACTTTATATTTAAAATTGATAATATTGATGGAAAAATATGACCTTATTTCAATGTAATTATTTGATATAATTTTAAGTAACAATAACAAAAATTACTAAGAAGGTTAATTTGTACCTCTTAACTGGTGCATATCCAATGATTTATAACAAAATCTCTCTTTCACTGGAGAGAAGCAAAGGCACAGCAGTATAGCACATTATACAAGGAGATTGGTATGTCATGTTTTGACTGTGGGTTTCTCTTCAATACAGTACGAACATAAACATACATATGTATATGTGCACACACACATGCTAAGAGCTTCTAGTTTAAATGGGAGAGAAGTTGACCATCAAGTAAAGGTTGCCTGTTGGTAAATTTGATCATTATCTTTTAATTAACTGAAATGATTTAGTAATGTTAGTATCATGAAAAGAGAGAAGTAACCTGTGGTTTGCTAAATGTGTGATGAAGGTCCTCAAGTAGGATAGTATGTGCACTGTGGGAAAAAAAGCTTACAAACATTTCTGGGTATTTGTGGAACACCATGGTACTGTTGCTCCACAGTGGTTTCTTGGATCAGAATTCATACCCAGAGAAGCTCTATTTGTGTAAAGCTTTTATGGGTTACTAAGTCTTCAGTTGGTATGGGCTTGTAAAACCATGAAGGAAATCTTGCCTTACTATTAGAATTATTTTTTATTTTTCTTCCATCTATTATTGAAGCTTTCAATTTTCTACTAAGACACTCACAAAATGTACATGCCCTGCGTTTTAATTTATTTCGTTATTTCATGTTATCTCAAGTTTCAGTTTGGATGAGAAATAATGAAAATAGCATATGTCAGTTATTTCCTGTAGCAGATAGCTCTCAGAGGAGCTTATATGCTGCTCAGCTGCATTTATGGTGTAGAAGAAAAAAAGATTAAAAATGTAACACAGTAAGCCAAAATCTACGTTTCATCCAGGGTCAGAAATTATTTATGAATTTAACATTTAGCACTAGGAAATGTCCTTCAGAAGCCATTGTGCAAGGTGGTATTTTGTTTGCTTGGGCTAGATGGCGCTGCAGTATGTAGAATGTACATCCCTGGCACCCAGCGCAAGGGTTCTGCTCCAGCCTCTGGAGCAGCAAGCTAACTTCCCTCCTGCCTGGGAAAGAAACAAGCCCTTCCTGCAGGCAGACAGACATTTGCTTCTTTGTTTCTGTATCGACAGCAACACTGTAACGCTTCTTTTATTTTTAAAGTTATAAAGTTTCACTTAGTGTATCCTCTCTTTTAGAGAAGTGTTTTGTACATGGAGCATTACATGTATGGTAGGAATTGAACTTGTAGATGAAACCCACGTCCATTTTCTGTGAACATTAGACTGTTTCTTTAGCCAGTAGGAGGAGAAAGCAATAGAGAGTAAAGTAGTTGTGGTATTCCCTGGGATAGTCTGTGTTTGTACTACAGGAGGTGAGGGCTTTCAGTCTAAAGATCTGGAAGTACTGAGATCTACTAGGGCTAGTGTTGAGCAGCACTCATGTTCTGATGATGCTCTGTTATGCCTAATCCTACTGAAGCAGGACCTTCTTTCTGCTCTGCAAGTCCTCTATGCCTCTTTCTCTACCTTCTGCTTTATAGCTCCTTGCAGGGAATCCAAGCCATGGCACAGTCTCTCTGCTTCAGCACTGGGAATAAGAAGTCACTATACATGATCTGAGTCCCAAACTGCATCCTCTGCTTCAGTAGTGGGAGATGAGATCTTCCTGTCAACTTGTGGTGAAACTTGAACTCTCCATTGATGTCCTATAGGAATAAGGAATAGTTCCCCTAACATGACAAAGTTGAATTTCCTTAGATTTGAGGAAGAAGGATTTACTGAAGAGAAAGAGAGAGCCATGACAACCCATCTTGCCTATAAACCCAGTGATCCCAGGGCTGAGCTGTGTAACTGTTCCTGCTGCCCTAGTAACTTTCTGTGATGTTGAAACCATGAAAGATTCAGTTATTAACTGGTCTTTGGAGTGAAGGTCCACTACAGGAGTTAGAGGGAGGTGGTTCCATGTCCTTAAGTGCCACAGAATGTTTTCTATAAATTAACTGCCAAACTTCCAACACCAACCAGAGGTGCTGTTCAAATGCAACTGGGCAGGGGTAAGAGAAGAAGTGCAGTAACCTGCACTGATTGTGCTGAAGTTCTTCATTTAAGGATAGCTATGTAGTAGCAATAAATATAGATTATTGCTTGAACAGCATCTTTAAATTTGTCTGCGAGTAGTGTTATTCTGAATATTGTGTGGACTCCTTTATTTTAGGAGCAGAAATGAGTTTCACTGAGAGGCTATCAGCTACTTCCTTTTAAAGCTTGCTGGAGTTACTGTTTACTGTTTATGAGTTTTTACACACGTGGTCTAAGGTTAATAATGTTTTATGAAAACACAGAGCAGGTCCTGATCTTCAGAAAAGAGTTAAAACAAAGTTGAGATGAAAAAGAGTAGCAAAATAAGTTGTTACTTATTACCCAAGACTACTTAGACATCCCTTTAGTGTGCTCACAGTGACATTGGTGTTATTGTTCTGTAGCACATAAAAACCTGAGAGGGCATAGCTGAAAGGTGAGAATGCAGACACAGGTTGCTCTGGCACCCTTGTCTATCTATGCCTGGCATTCCCTGTTTCTCCAGTGGAAAAGCCAAAGTAGCCACTCCTAACCCTTTCTGGTTCATGCCTGCATCTGCCCTGTGCACTCTGCAATGCCGTTTTGGAGATCTGACACAGGTTACTACAAAACATTACTTGGTTTGTTCTCCCAGGGGGTTGGATTGAGCTGCCAGAGACAGGTTCTGCACAAGCAGTGGTGTTGCTGGATGTAGATGCATAGTTATTGCCTGTCAATGGATATGCTGAAAAAAGCCAGGCACAGACCTCTTTAATCTATTGGCAGGATATTTTTACAGATGAAAGAATAAATACATCTGTCCTTTTTGTTAGATTCTGCTCTTTGGGGTCAAAGCTGCTTCTATCTTTCATGTGTAAAGACAGGCATAAAGCATGGAAACTAGTTGGTAGAAAATTTCCCCCCTGCTAATCTTTTCTCCCCTTGAGGATTCAACTTAATCAGTGTTTATTGCTGCTTTGGAGAGATACTGTCCTCTTTCTTCCACAGAGTCACATGCAGATCTTTTAAGGGCTTATTCTGCCATTGGCTTGGCAGTGGGGCTTAAATTCACTGTGCAGTTAAATTAACACAAACTGGAAGCAACTGAGTTGATGTTAGTAGCTCTGAGCTTATATATCCTGTCATGCTGTGTGATGTAAAACTGCAAGCAGATTTAGGAATTCTGGTCTTGTTTCTTTCTTTCCTTTAAATTTTCTTAATGAGGTTTTTAAGTGTCCTGAAAAAAAAAAATAAGGCACTATTAAATTGATTTGACTTTTTAGCATAAAATGGAAATTTAAATTGGCTTTGCTGTTGGAAAAAGGCAATATTGCTTACATCTCAGAACTTCTCTGCTTTGCTCATTTTACTCCTGTGGACTATGCTCTTGTGCAGGGAGTCTAGGATCTGTGTCTCAGTAAATGCATCATACAAAAAATACCTGTTTGGAGTCTTGAGCACTGAAACTTTCTAGAAGATGCCTGGACTCTTTTGATTTCAATAGGAATTGAGGACACCTCGACCAATTTGAGTTACTACAAACTCTCTAGGGAAAATCAACCATTTCAAAAGATCTTATTGAAAGCAAAGATAAAACTGAGGAGACTGAAATAAGCAACTCGATCTACTTCTCTTGGCTAACAGTATTACCTCAATTCTCTAGCTGTTGTTATAGATGATCTTAAAAAAGAATATTAAGAACAACTGTCACCTATTTTTTTCCATCAAAATGTATGAATTTTCAGTGGCTCTTGCTATGAAAGCTAGGTCAAATTCTAGTGTGGAATGAAGAAATAAGTATAAAGCAAAAGATAATAAGGATAATTTAAATGTGTTTCAACTAGAAGAAAAAAGTATTTGTTCATATTGATTTTATTTGGCTGCTAATAAGGAATGGAAGGTAGGCAAAGTCTGACAGAAAAGAGGATCCCTGGTGTGTTGCATCCAGTGAGCAATCTATCCACAAAAACATATCAATAACAAGGCATTTCTTTGTGATGTTTTGTGCACATTGTTGATGACACGCATCTTCTTTCCTAGTACGCCAGAAACCCCCACTTTTAGAACAATCTGATTAGTCCTTGGATTAGTACATCAGTACATCAGTGTTAAGTGATGCCTCCCCAAGCATGGACACCAGATAGGTTGCCCTTTTAATCTGGGATGTTCAGTCAGCCTCTGGCTCTTACTCTATTTCAAGTGAGCTGTTTACCGAGTTCTCTGAGTGCATTTGGGCTTAGTTCCTTTTACCTTCAGTACTGCTTCAGATCCTGTCCCTGATTATCACAATTTCTGACCAGCTTTCAGTTGTGCATTGTAAAGCATGACTAATATCTGTCATGCTTAGTTTGGTTTGGTTTTCTTCTTGGTCTTCTCTTAGGCTGTTGCAGGTGGCAAGTCCTTACCATTTCAGCAATCTCTGCAGTTTCAGGAAGCCTCACTTTCTATGCTTTCTTCTGTCTTTTTCTCAAAGGAGGGCATACTGCACATGGAGACAGCAGTATCTAGCATGCAAGATAATTATGGTAAATTTTGGAGGCAGATTAATTAGTACATAAATCTAAAATGCATGTGATCTACTAAGTTTCTCAAAATCTGGCTCTGGAAGTGAAATTCTCTCCAGACACTGGTGGGAGTGCCTTTTCTCATGTCAAAGGCAAAACATCTTTAGAATCTAAGTGGTATTGCAGGAAGCAGGTTGCCAGCAGGCTTGGGCACAGGGATCTAATAAATTCTCATTCATTTTTAGATTTTCTAAGTCTCTGATGTGATACAACTTTCAGAGCAAGAGCAAAAATTAAGTGCTGCAGTGAGAAACTTGTCTGTTAACACAGTTTACCACAAATGGTGCAACAAGAAGAGAGACAGGGTTGGACCAGGTGACCTCTGGAAGTCACTTCCAACATAGATTATATATAAGCCCATAATTTGTTCAGTATCAGTGAGTTGGCAGAATACTTGTTTCTCTGAATACTTCTCTTAAAAATAAGGAAGAAGGTTTTCTCACCTCTGTGAGGTGTCTGGATCCATTTACACATTGTCACTCATATTTCAGAACAAAGTTACAATCACTGCAGCAGCATTCTCTCTTATTTTTGTTAAAAGGTAATGCCAGCTCCAAAGCACATCAGTGTAATAAACAACTTAAGGGTGGTGGGGAGAGCAACCATAAAAAACTAAGAATAATTTGTCCATGCTCATAGAAAAGCTCTGTGGCCAAGGGGGAAACATATTTTTCCTAATGCATGGGTACTGTTCTGTAATCTATGTTCACTCAGGACTGTTTTGCCTCCAAATAAATTTAGCCTTAAAAATATTTTTGAAGCCGAATGACTAATCTCACAGCCAAAATCATATGCCAAGCAGTAGACTGTAAGCTATCTGATACTGTTGCAGACCTAGGCATATTTTAAAAGGAAAGTTTCTGTTTGGCAAGAGAAATGAATTGCAATCACATTGAAGGGAAGCCTACACTGCTTCCTTCACTCATGTGATACAACTGCTGAGGGCAAATTGGCAAGATTTTTAGATACTTGCACATTGTTAGGTTAAGAAAAGAGCAGTCAGACCACTTAAACCCATCTCTTTCCTGACATAGTCTATATATAGACAAATGAATGTCCAGCACCTGGGGCAGGAGCAGCAGTAGAGGCAGGAGACTGACAGGCAGGTGTTTCACATTGATCTGCTATGGCCCCACCTGGCATCTGCTGCTGCTTTGTGGAGTCAGATGTTCTCATAAAAATGCTCCTCCTGATCTTTATTGCCTGGAAGAGTGTGCATGTATGTGTATGTGTGTCTAAAACCAGATGTTAACACGTTTGCTAATCACATCAACCCATGTTTTTAATGTGGTATAGTTTTTCAGTGGTTTCAGATACTGTTCTCTTGTCAGTTGCTGATCCATGCCTGTATTGAGCCTCTTCACACTCGGTTCTTGTTTGCCACTGCTCTGCTGTCTGCAGCTTATTATATTCAGGCACTCATCTCTTGATCAAGGCAAGGTTCTGATGCACCCGTGACTTTCCCACGCAGCAGTGAAGGCAAACTGTGTCCTGGGCTGCATTGACAAGAATATATCCTGAGGATCCCATCTGGTACTTGTTAGGACATATGTGAACTGTCATGTCTGGTTGGAGTTTCCCCAGTTCAAGAGAGACTCAAAAAAATTAAAGCAGATCTACTAAATGGCCAGCAAGTGGATTAGATGACTGGTGAACTTGACAGGCTGAAGGAATAGGGTTCAGCCCAGAGAATGGAAGGCTCCCAGGGAAACTAATCATGGTCTTCCAATATCTGAAATGTATGTATGTGGAAGATAGAGGCACTCACTGCACAAGGATGCATTAGTGACAGGACAAGAAGCAATGGGCTCAGGTTGGAAATATTCAAAGCTTGCCTTGACAGGACCTGCAATTAACCAGTCTAGGGCCTGCTTTCAATAGAAGGTTGGACCAGATAATCTCCAAAGGTTCCTTTCCACTCAGAGACTTCTACTAGTCTATTGTTCTTTTGTTCTCTGCATATTCAACTCAATAAAACCTAAAATTGCTTGTTGCAGCAAGGAATTTCTTTTTTGAAATCACAGATTTATTCTGCTGTTACCTTGATGGCACTAGCAACTGACAAAAACTTGTTTTAATTTTTTGACTTCTAGTAATTATTCAGTAACCTTGCAAAATTTCCCATCATCCCTTTCATTTATTGAAATTGCTTACATGAACTTGTTGGATTTTGCATTTTTTTTTAACCTGGTACCTTACTATCCAATTAGAAAGATAAATAGATAGTGGAAAAATCAATTAAAGCAGAAAAGTTTTAATGTGTTATACTAGAATTGTCTTTGACCTGGAAGAATTGGGTCATTATCTAAATATTCCCAAGTCTTGGAATTACTTTCATCCTGTGGTTGAGCTCTGGTTCTACAGTACTTCTTAAGAAAAATTAATCTAAATTTTATTCTAAAGTCAGAGTTCTGAAGAATTTGAAGATTGCTATATTTACAACATCAAACAGTTTGGAGGAAAAATGAATGGCTTTATGCTTCTGTTCAGACTTGTGAAATTATGAGGTCATGGAAAGAGAGGGGTTCTCTTGTTAACTCAACTATTTCCATAATTAACATTCATTTTGCTACTTGAGGTTTAGCATGCCATTTCATTAAAATAATGCAATTGCAGATAGAGAGAAAAAGTTTTGAAAGTATAATTGGTTTTCACTGTCAATATAACTTAAAATCCCATTAGCCACAAAATTTCAGCATTGTTTTCCTAATGACTTGCATAATTGGATCATCAGATTTCTCTCCTTTAAAAAAAAAAGACTCACTTGGTGGTTTTAAAGGTTATTATTTGCATGAATTTTTCCCCCTCATTGTTACATTTCCACTTCTATTTCCACCAACACTGAAAGGTCAGAAACCTAGCTAGTTAAATGAAATCATGTCAAGAGCAACTAGAGCTATTACTTCCCCCTCCCTCCCTTTTTTTTTTCCTTGTCCTGAGATACTGACAGCTGCTGGCAAATGCATGCATGCTACTGCTTTGAACTGAGATACTTGTCTACCTCAGCCCATTAAGGCAATTTAGAGTACTCTTCTGGGCCTTCCATGCTGCTGTTCTCTCTTTTACCTGTACCTGTGGCAAGTTTTGTCACTTCATTTCAGGAATTCTAGTGCACTCTTTCTTGACCATTTTGGAGATGTTGTAAAATACAAAGTGTAACAAAGTTGTGTAGACAGCCACATCAATAAATATTTTCCAGAGGTACTACATTCATATGAGTAAACTAGTTCTCCTGTACACCTAACTAGGAAGATTCCTTTCTTATGTTCTATGTCTGTGTTATCACAGGAATCAAATTCAACAAAAATCATAGAGAAATCACATTTCTGGGAGAGATCTTGAGAGGTTATCCAGTAAATATTCTTGCCACAAAACATGTTCAACTCTTCCAAAACCATGCCTGACAGATGTTCAGCTTACCAATTCTTAAAAAACTCCAGTGTTGAAAAGTGCATGTTTTCTCTAGGCAATTTATTCAAGTGTTTAACAGTATTTACCATTCTTTCCTCTAATATCTAACTTAGGTCTCCATTGCTGTATTTTAGGCTTGTTGATTTGTTCCTTGACTATTTGAATTTACTCCAGCCCTCTATGCAGTAATCTTTCATAATACTCAAAGACTATCAAAATGCTCTTCAGATGCCACTTGTCTACACTAAACAACATGACTTGTTTTGGTTTGTCCTCAAAGGTGGTATTTTATACCCCTTTGATTATTCTTGTCTCTTTAGCTGGTCAGCATCTTTCCTGAAGGTATCCTAAATCTAGACAAAGCACTTGAGATGAGTGAAATAAACAGAAGGTTTATTTCCTTTGTCTTCTATATGATTCTCTTGTTTATAACTTCCAGGATGAAGCTTCCCTTTTGTCTTCGAAATAGCCTAGCTCTGCTGACTCATGCTCAATTTATGATCCACTATAGCCCATGCATCCTTTTTCAGAAGAGCTGTTGTTCCTCATCCTATAATTGTGCAGACAGTTACTCTTACCTAAGTGGAGAACTTTTGATTTTTCCCTTTATTAAATTGCATCCCAGTCACTCCAGACCATTTCTTCAATTTATGATAATCAGTATGAATTCTAACATTGTCATCCACATGCTTTTTCAGCCTCTCTCAGCTTTGAATCATCTGGAAATACAGCAAGTATATTCTCTACTTATGCAGTTATTATTACTGGAAGTGTTCCATAGACTTAGACTTCAAATGAGTCCCCAGTGGACCTAACTGTTGCATCCTTCCAGCTGAACAGTTCCTCTTTATGCCAATCAGTTGTGTCCCTAACTTATGGCAGTTTCACGAAGACCCTGGACTGAATAGAAAAATATCCTAAAAGACACTGTCAAAAGCTTCACTAAAGTAAAGATGTTTTTCTTTTTGGTACACAGGCCTGTCACCATGTCATAGGAGAAAACTAGGTTGCTTTGACATGATTTGTTCTTGACAAATCCACGTTGGCTGATTTGTATCCCCTTGTTACTGTCCAGATGTTGGAATATTTGAACCAGGTTTTTTTTTGTTTTTTTTTTTTTTTTGGCAATTGAAATTAGACTGACTGATCTGCTCTTCATTTTTTTAAAGATAAGAACTATGATTGCTTTTTTCTGTTTTCTGAACTTTACCTGTCCTCACTCCATTCTCAAAATAATTGCTACCGGCTCTGAGATCACTTCAGCCAGTTCTCTAAGTACTCTCAGGTGAATTTCATCAGGATCAGCCAGTTTAAAAACATCCAGCTTCTCAAAGTAAAATTAAACCTGTGCTTTACTTTTCCATCCTGAGTTCTTAGCCTTTTGTCATTGATGCTAATTGTGTTAGACATCTAATCACAGCCACTGTATCAAGTGAAGACTGAATGAAAAAACCCTCATTCTACTCTTTGGCCATCTGTGCACCATTGAGCCCTCTTGTACTTAGGAACCTATGAAATGTTTTGATAAGCTCTACTTTGTATAGTGGTAGAATAAGGAAGGGGGAAGAAAGAAAGCACTGTTCATATTTGAACTAGTTTTTGACCTCAGAAGGAAGTAAAGAGTCTAATTTTGGCCAGATGCATATGTGAAATTTATCACACTTATTTTGATCAATAAAATTTTGACCTAATTGAAGCATGCTATTGAGGTGGTGCAGTCAGTGGAAGATAGAAAGTCACTTCAAGGGTTGGGGTTTTTGTTCTCTTTCCAGATACCTGTGTCAGATAAAAGCCAGCCTGTCAAGAACACATGATAATGATACCAATGCAAGCAGACATTGGGAATGGCAATTTGGTGAGGATGTGGTGCTTGGAAAGTCTTCATTACATTTGATGGTAAGTGCATCACCATGAAAAATTGGCCAGATTTTGTTCTGGTTACATCATAAGCTTTAAGGCTACATTACCTTAGTCCCATTTTTTTACAGAAATTAATCACAATTTATGCTCTGATTCTCAAGCTGTTTAAACCTGCTCACAGTACTGTGTTTGACACACTGCTGTTCTTACCTTTTTTTTGTTGTTGGGAATCAGAATTATGAAGGAATTATTCATGAATGTGTGTCTGTACATCACTCAAAATAATCTGTTTCTGTGTAATAAAGTATATTACCAGCTTCTTTTTCTGTTTTCCAAATTAACTTTCAAGTCTAGGACAAGATTGTATTTTAAGCCAGTTTTAATATGGTTTCCAAAAGATCATTATTTAAATAGTTGGGCTTACAGTGTAATATCATTTTAAGGCAGCTTATCAAGTAACCAGCGTGGTGACCTTGCTGAAGCCCAAGTCTATTTTACAGGGCTAAATCTATTTTGTACCACCAGTGTTGTCAAACAGTCCAAACTTCTGCTTCAGTTTCCTCACTTCTGGGGGCATGTTTATTCTGGCACTCATTCCATCTCCATCCCCTGAAAGACCATGTCTTCCTCTACATGTCACTAGAAGCACAATGCACACAGAAATGTGAATCACTGTCATATATTTGTTTCATGGTTAAACCAGTCATAACTGTATGTTTGTTAATGCATACACTAACACTTCAGTCATCTTTAAATCTTTAGTATTGCTTGAGTTTCCTTCAGATCTTTTTTTTTTATTGATGTGACATCATGAAGTTTTTATTAGACTCTTTCTTTCATTTCCTGCACCTGACTAGAATTTGATATATGCAGTGTGCTTTATGCAAGTCTTGGCTACAGTGGCTATAGTATGACTCTGTGTGTCTGTTTATGCTCAGACACATACATGTGCAATTGGTTCCTGAAAAAACAAAAACAAAGGAGGTTTTGTTTTTATGCCAGTTTGAATGATTACCCTTCACTTGGTAAAGTCTAGTACATACCTTGGTGTTGCATATGAACTGTCACAATCACCTGCCTATAATGCAGATTCCTGCCCCAGGTTTATGATATGTCTCCTTATTCCACTTTGTCATCTGCTCCCCTGATGCCACTGTTATGTGGAGAGGGAGTTTAGAGTGAAGTTCTTGATAGAATACAAAGTCTGTTTGTATGGTACTCCCTGTCTCTCTCTCTCTCTCAGTTTGCACAATACCTGTTTTTGTATTTCTGCTTATCTCATCTCACCAATCAATGTATCTCACATGCAACTTCTGCAGCCTTATTGTGGAGGCTTATGAATTTAAATATTTGGGGTTTATTTTGAAGATGATACAGGATAATAACAAGACTGTTATCTGTTCACTTCTGTGTAGTTGCTTATCAGTGTTTCAGAGGAGGACAGCTTTTCTCTGACATGACAGGAAGGGTTGCCTGAACTAGTTTCTGGAAAGGCTGTAGGGGAGTGATCTTAGCCATAGCTTTCCTTCTGGGCTGGTGAGTTCATTTCTGGTTTTCTGTGAAGCAGCAGAATAGTAGTAACTAAACAAATTAATTAAAAAAGCAGAGCAGAAAGGAACTGCATAGTATTTCCTTCTTTTGTTTCACATAATTTTAAAGATAATTAAAATGTTCTGCAGTGAACTTATATACCTTTATTAAGCACCTCTGTAATAACAGCTTGTTAATAGTTTGTATTATTGATGACATCACATAAATATCAATTGTATTACTGATATATACTGACTGTAGGTGTATAGTTTTTAGTCTACATGCCAGGAATAACATACTGCATATAAGGGTGGTGTAACATTTTTATATTTATAATGCAGATGAAGTAGATTAGAAAGATTTTGCAAAGCAGAGGAATAGAAGCCAGAAAAACATTGCTTAAAATTTATTTTCTCTACAGCTTAGTGCAAATAACAGCTCTACAGCAATTTTCTCATCTATGAAATGGTGATTGTAGCTGGGGGTTAGTCCTTGGCAAATTACTTAAACAAGACTACATTTCTATGACAGAAATATAGGATATCTTTAGAGGTTTTTTTTTTTCTGTTGGATTTCTTCTTTCATTTTTCACATAATTTATTTCAATTTGCTAAGTAAGTACTTGGTGTCAGCTTTCAAGGTTATATTGAATTGCATTTATTTTTTCTGATTGTGTTTGAACTGGAAACCTTATCAACACAGGAAAAAAAGTTCCCCCTCTAGATTGCAATTTGGCATAGTGGTGAATTTGCATATGTTAGTGTGATGTGTCCAATATCCTTATCTTTGGGAGTTTGAAGAATATGTTGGAAGAAGCTCCTTGTAGGACAGATTTAAGTTTAGTTTTACTGCAAGTATGGGGACATAGCTAAAAAGTTAAATGCTCTACTTTCTATCTCATGTTCTGTTATTGTAAGGCCTGTTTCAAGGTCTGAATAAGATTGTTTGCGTTCTGGAAGAGACTCCCCAAGACAAGGCTTGATGGGGCTCTGGGCAACCTGATCTAGTGGGAGGTGTCCCTGCCAGGCAGGGAGGTTGGAACTACATGATCTTTAAGGTCCCTTCCAACTCTGACAATTCTATGATTCTATGAAAGTAAACCTTACACCTTGAATGGCCATGGCATGAAGATCTAATCAGACTTGGTTAGCTTTTCCTTATCAGTGCAGTGAGCATGTTCATGGTCATGCTCATTACTCTTTCATACCCTTAATCCAGAGTAAGTTGTACAATAGTCATGCTTCAGAAAGTGTGGAATTAGCTTCTTTTACCATTTGGAATATCTTGAGAGATGCTTGTCAGATGTCCCAAATCCTTCTGATGAGATTAAAATTGGCTTCTCTTGACATATTTCCTGAAAAATCTTCATCTTCAAATGGTGAATAGGACAAATTTCTAAATGGAGGAATTTACTGAAATCATGTGCAAATATTTATTTTCTCTTCCATTGGTGATGTGTTGCATAATGAAAGGTTATATGTGGAGTGATTCATTTTCTGATAATGCACATGGAAGTTTCTCATCCAAAATTGTTTATTTTCAACAGTATTAACAAAAATCCCACTGATATTGGTAGTTTATTGTCAATCATGGCTGAATTCTGGGAACATAAATGTGGCATTCATTTACATCTTTCTGCTACTTTGGTCCAAGAACATCATGAGCAGTACAGATGGCATTATTTGCTCCACAGCTCATCTCCTTGACATGTTCTGGATCTGTGCTCTATTTCACTGATGGGTGTCTTTGTGGAAAGGTTGTGTTCTGCCAGCATATTTACAAATGCCCCCTTTGCTTTCACACTTACTGAAAATTGATTAGTATGATAAACTACTGTGCCCACTTCAGCTCAGTAGTCCTATTACAGATTATAAGGCAAGGTTATGTGCTTTACTAATAATATGTTCCATGTATTCCTGGAACAAATCCAGGGGGATGTGGTGTGAGGTTTTTTGTTTTGCTTTTCCTTTGTTGTTTTTATTTTGGTTTGTTTGTTTTTGTCTTAGAAAGTTCAGAAGACTGGGGGAAGAAAATTAAAATGTGTTTACACTGTGTTCAATCTGATGATCTGCACCTTGTCCTTCTCCAGAATGTCTTCCAGTCAGCAGTATATAAATCAAAAGAAAAGGAGGAAAACCAGATCAAGATAAGACAGCAAGCTAGAGGAAAAAAAGTTATTATATGAATCAGATTGCAATCAGCTACCAAATTCATGTTTATGAATCTCAGTCTTCCATGTTGTGGTGTCTGTCATCTACCATAATAAAAGAAGTGTATTAGCAGAAAGGCTGTTTATGTAGTCAGGTTTTCAAGTTGCATATTAAAACTGATGATGACTTGATGGGAAGTGAAAAAAATGCACCTTCCAATGCAGTGGCACTTGCCAGAAATCACACTTGGGAATGTGACATAACAGTGGCCAGTATAAGCACGATTGCAGATAGTGCCTGTGGTTCCACAAGGAGAATCTCTGTCATTCTTTTATAATGGTATCAAAGACATGAGAAGTCCTTTCAGATACAAGTGAAAAACCATCTGTATAGTATGTGTTACAGGCCTGGAACCCAAACTCTCTAGCTTTTGTGTGAATCTACTATAGAAGAAAGTGGCTATATTTAGGAACATCTTACCCTTCAACAGTTGCATTTTTTAGCGAAATAATGAATCTTGATTGATTCTTTGAAAGAACATCTTGAGAAGATGCTAGCCCTGAGGAAAATTGCATACTGTCTGGAGCCTGAAAATCCACTCTGCTACTTTATTCTGCAAAGTTTTTCTTTTTAGAACTTAAGAAAAAGACATGAGGAGAGAAGAACCATCCCCTCATTAATGTATGATAGAACTCTAGCTTAGCAACATGATTCACCTATTCTGTTCTCTTCTTTACCAGACAAAATCCTAGTGCGGTTCCAGTCTTGAACTAAAAGCATGTCTTATTTAGGTTTGCACTGAACCTCCTTGTTTGTCTCTTCTGCATCATTCTTCTCTCAGTTTATTGTGACATTTCATGAAAATTTTGCCTGCTTTCCACATTTATTTTCAAAGTGAGAACATTAGCTATAGGCCTTGGTTATTTAACAGATTCCTAAATATGTAACCAGTGCCTCTCATAACCTGAACCCAGGAAGCCTTAATCTACAGAGTTTGTTTGTATTTTGCATCCACTTTTTCTGATATTGCTGTTAATGTTTACCTGTATATGAAGCTTAGTTTGAGTTGAATTTCTCGTTTCACAAATCGAATTTTTTTCATCCTTTCCTTTTTCCTTTCCTTTCCTTTCCTTTTTCCTTTCNATCCTTCTCCTCCCCCATTCTTTCTTCATCTCTGTCTCATCTCAATTTTTAGGAAACACAAGAGACTAGGTGCATGTCATCACTATCCCTTTTGGCTGTGGGTACAGAACATGGGAGTTTTTGAAAAGGCAATGGAAAGGCTTTAGAATGGATGCTCCACATTCCTGATCCTTGTGGTGCTACTGGACACGATGAGTGAATAGACTGAATAGACAGAGACAGGCATAGAGGCGTAGGACACTAGGGATTAACTTAAAAGGTAGGGTCAGAGGAAAAGATAAGGTCTCTAAAACATACAGATTAAAGAGGAAAGAATAAGATTAAGGGAAAGACACTGTAACAAATCAGTACAGTCAGGAGTGAGATAGCTGCATTCTCCTGACTGAAAAGCCAACACTCCCTTTATTCTGAAATGTTCAGAAGTAATAAACAGTGCCTTGAACTCCCCTAGTCTCCTTTCTTTTAACCTTACCCTTCTAGTGCACCCCATGTTATGTCCACCAGGGAGATCTTTGGCTCTTTCAAAAGCAAGTGGCTCAATTAGAAAAGAAGCAGCATTTGCCACACAGCCCACTCACTACTTCAGCCTCCTTTAATCCAATCTCAACTGAAAGCATTCATTTATATGTCTGCTCTGTCACAATGGAAAATATTGATTATCAATACAGGGACTACATTTTTGAAACAGGTCAAGTAGAGGGTTCACTGTGTACAATTGTGACACTGTTTTGAAAAGATCCCTGCTCTGTGACATTTATGGCCATGTTTTCAATAGGTGTTGTTTCCAGGGTTTTGTTACCTTTACTGCACTCCTTTTACTTACCTGGCCCAAAGGGCAGCGGTGCTGATCTCTTCTTAAAACTTAGGAACTATCTTCTCTTCTGTCATTCATTAGCATAGTAAGGCTGTAATCCATGAAAATGCTGCTTATAATACCATGGTAACAGAAATACATCTAAACAGACAAAGGGAACAGTAAATATTGTTCATTATTAATTAATCAGGAAATGAATGTTCATACATATTACTTCTAAATTCTATTCTGAAGATCCATCTCTAACCTGAAATGTCAAACCCAGGGTATTTGGGAGGCTTTTAGATTTAGATTGCAAAATTTGTTATCTATGTTAATTATTCCTGCCATGAAAGTTAGTCCACTTAGGCATTATAAAATCATACTGCTGTAACTCACAATGGCTTTCTCCTGCCTATAGCCAAGAGGAGGCTTTGTCACTGTGGAAAGATCTGAAGAACTAAAATCTAGCAATTATTGCTTCAAAAGCTTTTGTGCAAGATGTGAAATTTCCTCTGCATCTTCTCAGTGCTGTGCCCATACTTAAGAAACTTCTTATTCTTGCCAGCTCGTGCCATTAAATGACATGATCAAAAGACTCAAATGTTTTAAAGTGTCCTATGGAAAGTATGAATCAAAACCATGAATGTTTGATGAGCTTCAGAAACATGGTCATTTCTTTTGTTGTGGGTTCTTATCTGATACATAGTTCCCAAGACTGTTCTATATACTTTTTATATCTTTATGTTTTCTTCACCATTGTCATAATTTTGAAACATTCCTTAATTATCAAAATGACACACAAGAATAAAAACTACTAGGACCTAAGAAAACTGATCAGTGAAGGTAGTTTTTAAAATTTGTGTTGGATACCTGAAGAAATGGATTTTTGCACTGACAAAGTTGTTTTCTTCAGTTAAAAAGCAATTCTGGCTTAGAGGGAGGTGAAGTCTGTGATAAAAAATAATGGAAAAAATTTGGAGCAGGATAGCAATGAATAAAATCAGTATTAGATAATGGAAAGAACTGATAAAGACTAAAGGGATGAGTTAAAAATCTGTGGGTAATAGGGCAAAGATAACAAGTTCTTTTAGAAGGAACAAAATGCTTACACTATTATAGAACTATGGATGGTAAAATTGTTCATGTTGGAAGAGAAAATGCAGAATTAAATACAGCTGAACATAATATTTTATTTTCTCTCACTTCTGAGGAGAAATGCTAAGCGGCAACACTAAATATTTTTAACTCTACAGAATTAGACAATTCACAGTCAAGAAGATTACTTGTCTGTGGAGCTGCCTGAATTAATGTGGTGTTTTAGTAAATGTAAATATTCTGGGGAACTTCCAGAAGCCTGAAAAATACAGACATGGCCCAACAGTACCAAATAGTAAGTCCTTCATGGCCTTCAAAATAATTTGCTGGTTAGCCCAAACCTTTCTTAGGCAAACATTCTTGCATGAATTGAACTAAGATTTAAATTCTAATTGAAGTCAGTCAATACAATGTACTGGAAAATATATTTTGCTGAAACAATCCTGTGTCTTAATGAGACTCTAAAATATTTTTGTAAAGTGATTGTCTTGGTGGAACACACGTAGATGTTTTACAGCTTCAGAGACATCGCGTGCAGCTGGCAGATGTGAGGAGGCATCGATGGGCACAGTCAGCTAGCAGCCAGGTGTGATGCCTGAGGTGTCTGAAATTGCATAGAACCTCTATGTCTAGACAGCTGGATTGTCCCCTGGTGCCCACACTGAGTGGGATTCATCTAAAGACATCCAGAAAATAAGATGTCTGTATTGGAACTAGATACCCTTTCAAGTCGACAGAGAAAATAAGCATCTTTCCATGTGCTTTAGCTGACCTAGCTGAAATGTCTTTCTTAGGGTGAGGTGAACAGTCACTTTAAGGAGCTGAATTACTCTCCATTAACTATAGGGCAAGGTGGTGAAACTGAAATTAGACGATATCAACCCAATGCAGCATAAAAAGAATATTGACAATCTAGAAAGAGTTTGGAGAAGATCTATTGAAGCATTTCAGGGTTTGGAAAAGGTACTTTGTAGTGTGAAACTAAAGAAGTACAATCAATACTATTTGCCCAGAAAGGTTAAGAGGTTGCAACCTATGATTACATCAGAAGAAGTATTTGATAGTAGGGAAGCTCTTTCATCTTAAAAAACCCCGAACCAAACAAAAAACCCAAAACATAACAACCAACAGCTGAAACCTTAAACTGGCACAAAGTAAGAGCAGAAACTGAAGTGCACCTTATTTACAATGGAAGTAGCTGTGTGGAGGAAGCTGTGTGACTGTCACAGCTACTGACTGTAAAAGCTTATCTCAGGATATAGAGGCTTCTCATTGCCTTGAGTGTATATCTAAATGATGTGCTACCATGCAAAGCAAAGAGATGAGCTTGGTTAAATTCCTGGTGAGATTTTGTGGCCTGGGATGCACCAAGCAACAGACTGAATACTCACAATTATTCATTCTGGCTTTGAAACCTATGAATTTCAAAACTTGTTTTTATAAGATAGAAAAGAAGCATTGTACATTTATCAGTGTTGCTTCAAGTTCTAAAGAAACCTGGGAGAAACTGTTAACTAAGGCAAAAAGGAAGGTGAAAAATGGGAGAGATGGTAAAGAGGGAAAATGAAAAATAATTACATAGAATTTTCACTGCCACTATCATCCTTTTGGTTAAATTAATTTAATATGGTTTTGGATTTAAAATTTGTATTTGGCTTTATTTCCAAATTAATTTCTTTAAGTTCTCTGAAAAAATATGGGGTTTATATTATTATGGATTTTTATTTACCTGCACTTTTTTTTTTCTGTTTCTCTCTTTTTAGCCTTCCCTCTTTCATAAAAGAGAAAGTTTGGAAATAGAAGACCAGAAAGGGAAGGATATTTTAAGTTTTTAACAAAAAAGAATAATCTTTGGCTGTAAATGAATTGGAAAGCACGTTTTCTTTCTCCTTCATGACATTGCACACAGAAAAGAAATGAAACAGTACAGTGACATTTTGTGATAAACTTAATGAACTTTGAAAAATTTATAAACAGTCCTCTGTAAATAGAAACTCATATCTTAGTATTTAATGATTGAATGATTTTCATGATACCTGTGTTCTTTTAACTTTTCTCCCTTGCTTAGAAATAATTTACCATAGGTTTATATCCACAAAGAATTAAGTTGTTGCTTTACATCTTTATACAGCAGATGCTGCTGAAATGCTTTCATAAATGAGATCATTTTATAAAAGAGCATCTTACAGGAGACTCTTCAGTTTAGCTAGCCAGGAATGCAGGCAGCCTTAGCCCACTTGGTATTATGTCTAGAACTTTTATATATATATTTTGCTTGCTGTTTACAGCCTTTTTTATTAGGGTGCCTTTCCTTCAGTGTGCAGGTTTGTGGAGCAAGCAGCTGTTCATTTGTTTTGTCAGTAATGGAAAGAAGACTTGAACAGCTGATGACAGGTAATTTGGGCTGATGTTCAAGTTCTTATAATAGAACTGTGTAGAAAGCTATCGCTTTATCTTCCAGTGTCTGTATACATGTGACAAGACTTTCAGAAGAGAAGAAGAAATTTGCACTTCACAGGGTAAATAATAAAACATGAGAAAATAGACAGCAGTGTTGGGAATGATGTATAGAAAGACTCCACTGCATTTCTGGTGCACAGCAAGGCATTTTGCTGTTTGTTTGCTGCTGGAATTTTCGGTAAGGTTTCCTGACTCTCGTGCATTGGCAACTCTTCTATCTGTTTTTAATACAAATTTGGGGCGTGCTCAGGACATTTGTATTCCTTTATTGGAAAATGGGTAACGTTACCAAACTACAGGGTTTCAGGAATTTCTTGGCAAACTTAGCATGCTTGCATTTGGTCCAGTTGGAGCCTCATTTCCACTTGTCATTCGCTCTCTGGAGGTTTCTCGTCTGGGTATGTTCTGACGGTTCTCTGACAACTCCTGAACATTCACAGTAAATCATCCCCATAGTTTCATGACTGTTCTCTGTTCCAGACATACTTCCATGCAGGAATTCGTATTTCCATCATCCCTGAAGGGAAGGTGTTCCTTCGTGGCTTCCTGGAAATGACAGTTGTAGTAATTACAGCTGTACTCTACTTCTGCCTTGTCTGACCTTGAAAGTACCTTTCTTGTACCCATCCCTGTCCTCTGCTGCTTTTCTCTGTCACTGGCAGCCCTCCTACTGCCAGTCCTACCCAGGGTTGAGGGAGTTCCCTGTTACCTCTGTTACAGCAGTATTTGGCTCCCTGCTGCCACTTTTTAATTCGTTCTGTCAGCTTTCCTACCACTGCTGGCTTCAAAAGTTTATTTGCTGTAGGCAACAGAGAGTCCACATATGGAGTGCCTGGAGATGCTGTCCTGGCTTCTGCCCATGCCTTCTGTTAGTGTGTGTCTCCAGTTGTTCAGTTGCTTCTTAGCTTGCTCATGAAGCTGTAAAAAAAGCTCTTTTTTGTAGATATCCCATACATTTCCATTGCAGATGGAGTGGTTTTGCTTACCATCACAAAAAATAAAAATAGAAAATATGTTTCCAAGCGTTCAGGTGATAGTACAGTCATCAGAAGCCATACACCTCACACCAATGTCAAAAGCTATTTGTTTCAGTCTGAAACAGAGATCAGGTAGCATATTCTGTATCATTATTTAATAGGGGGTAATTATTAAGTATTTGGATACACAGAAATGTATTCTGTAGCTAGTCATGCCACGTGAAAGCTTGCCACTTGCATAGTGAAGCAAACTGCAGTTATATATTGGTATTCATGAATTACTTATTTGTTCTGCTCTTATTGGTAGTTTATTCCTTCCAATTTAAGTTGTTTTGGCCTCATTGTGCTACATGGTATGACTGAAAGGTCATTTTACAACCTGTTGCATCCCTCAGTTGTCACAGACTCATTCTGATACTGTGTCTCCATGTCACAGCTGGATTAAGAAAGGATCATACAGATTAATGATCTAGAATAGGGATGTGATTCTTGGAATGCAAAAGAGAGGAGAAAAGCTTGATGTAAATTAATGAAAAATTGAGATAAAATAAAGAGATACAAATAATGGCAAAAGTGATAGGTAAAGCAGTGCATAAATGGCAAATAGGCAAATCAATAGTTAATGAGAACCAAAAAAGCCCACTACCTCAGAAATGTCAGGCTTTTTATTTTTTATTTTTTTATTTGAAGCTTCACTTATTGGACACTATAAATGAAAAATAAAAAGTTCTTGGATGTTTTTGTGCTTAATAATCTTCAGCATGCCAATTCCTTCCACAGCAAGAAGGATTTGTCAGTATTCAGACAATAACCTGGACAGTACAAATACTGAGGTTCTTCTAAGTATGAAGAAATACTAAAGCTGTCTAGGTGCATGGTATATTTATTTTTGGATGTATTGTGGTGGATTTGATGTTATGTTTTTATTTAATTTTCAGCCAATTGCCCTTTAATTTTAAATCCACATAAAGCAGCCTACAAAATTAAACATCTCTGTATTTTGGTCCCTGTAACTTGGACTTCACAGTTAATAATGCATCCAGTGGATGCTTTCTGAGAAATGGAGGGTCAGTTAGTTATTTTTTGTGAGCTGTTCTGGGATTTAGCCACCTACCCTTCATTCACATTAATGGCACTCACACAGATAAATTGCCCTCAACAACGTAAGTTTTCACCCTCTGGCCTCAAGCTAGGCCGTCAATTACAACCTAGAGAACCAAACACACCCTGCAGTTCTGAAAAACATGTGCCTGGGCATTCAGCATAAAGGGAGAAATACCAAAATAGGGCAATTTGGCAGGAACTGGGGAAAAAAATGTTATTTTATAAGCAGCAGACAGGACAGATGGAACTAGAAGTCATGCAGCTGAGAGAAAGATCAAAGAAGAACAACTATTTCCTTGATGCTGGGAAGAGAAAGCAACAACAAAGTGTGCAGTACAGCGTGTGCTCCTGACAAGGCAGGGTCAGCCAGCAGCTTAGGGAAACTTCTGAGGAGGGTAAAAGGGATGAGAGTCAGGAAGAGGGAAATGCATAAATAAATATCTTCAAGAGATAGAAAGAAGAAATGTGGATTTAAAGTTCCTTGCCTGTAAAGCTGCCAGCTCTTAGCCTTTCTTTACTATTGCGAAATATATTAAATTATTTTAACATTCAGTTGCTAGAACCAGTGACTCTCATGCTGTTTATTTTCTAAAGGAAAAAAAGGGAAATGAGTGACAAAATTTTGAGAATAGTGAACCAGGCTAAAGAACTAGAGTGTTTGCATGTATTTGAGAGGGTGGTGCAGAGGGAAGGAGAGAAAGAGAGACAGAGAGGGCAAGTCAGAGGGACAAATAGATTTTAATCTACATTTATGTTATTTTTAACTCAATCTTAATTGATTTTTATAACCTGACTTTTTCAGTGCTGGAGTTACATTTTGGTTACAGTGTCTTATTGTATTCAGTCTTCTATTAAAAAAAAAGGTATTTCAATGACATTAGATATTGTTTCTCAGATTCTCAGTTCCTGTCCTGGATACATAACCCAGGGTTTAGGTCTGGACATACTAGTCCAGATGTCACAGTGCACATGTGTGTGTGCCCTACTTGATGTGAGTCTGTAAAGCCCCATGGTGAAGATTAAATGAGTTTAGAAAGGATCTCTAGGGAACTGTGTCCTGAAGATACATATGTTTTCACCAGTGCTTCACAGCGGGTTTTAGAGGGAAAGAGGACTTTTTAAATAGGGGTATTTTTCCTCAAACCTAATGCTGTTCAAAATATAAATTAAATCTTGAGTGCAGTTACTTCATTCTGTTCCAGAATACCATTTATTCTGTTTTGTTAAATGTATATAGGTTGGTGAGTAGGTAAATGATTGTAACGTGAACCTGTTTGTTATTGATGAATGTGCCTAGAAGACTAAAGGAAGAAGAGAAGGCAAAAGGAATAGATATTAAAGCAAGCAATATATTTCAGTGTTCTTCTTGCAGTTCCATTAATGGTACCCATGAGAAGACATTTCATAGCAGTTCTTTTTTCCTCCCATTTCCTCTTCCGCCTTGAGCATCATTTATAGAAAAAGTACATCCTAATATTTTCTATAGTCTATGACTTGACAATTCATTTTTTGCCACAAACTAAACTTTTTGTGTGTGTCTGTTTCTGGGGTTTTACTTGTATTTTTACTGTCTGTGGACCAGAAGCACAAATTATATATTCATTGATAGCAATGCATAAATCTCGCTTCCTTCTTCCAGTGCTCCTTTCAAATGATTCATGTGTTTTAGAGGTAAAATAATAATTATCTCCTGAGAATTAAAAGAATCAATTCTGACTGTCACTGCTTTATCATAATATTGGATAACAGGATAAATTCAAACAAACATTTTTAGTTTCAGTCTTGCTAATTTGCATTTTAGAGTATATTTCTGCAATTTTCATCTATTATGGCTCAAGAATTCTGACATTTGTGCCTGCTTCCTGTGTTACTTCCCAGACTCATCCATGTGTATCTTACACAGAAGTGAGTATAATAAAAATACAAATAGAACAGCAACAAAATTGTTCAAGAACATTTGATCTTTGGAGGAAAAGCACTTTTTACATAATCCCATGGTTGCTGAAAGAACAGGAAGGATTTCCACTGACATCAGTAACAGCTGGAGCAGTCTCAAGTGTGGATTTATCAGAATGGTGAGGGAAAAGTGCTCTGGTGATTCTTCTTCATAGTTCATATTTTGCAGGAGCCACCTCTTCCAAAGTATCATGACTATGCAACCTTCCTGTCTTGGAGGGAATATTTCACGGCAGGGCTGTTTCCAAGGATCTGTATCTGCATCATTTTCTGTGGGTAAGCTTGGTAAATCCCAAACCTACATATTTCTACCCAGGCTATTTCAGATACTTTGCAGTTTTGTGGGTGTTTGTACCAAAGTGGTGTGAAGCCTTGTTAGCAATGAAGTAGGGACGTGCTGAGATTTGTAATCAGACTGCAATCTAAGTTACACACTGGTGTTGTATAACTCAGCTCTAGTTCTGTGGCCTAGGCTGGTATCATATGCCAGTTTGCTTTTATGGAAATTACCTCAGAGTGATGATAATATTAAATGTCTGCTCATATGTTCAACTCATGTGGGAATGTCTTTGTTCCCAAAAGCAAGAATGTGCAGAGGAAGAAGAGCAAACTTGAGTCTGCTTAACACCTGTCACTGATACTGAACGTGGTGCTGGGGGTGACAGTCAGTGTAAGTCATTGGAAAAGAGGAGCTTGAAAACAAGTTTTAATAAATTCAATTATAATTTTTCTAACGTTTTTTGATGACTTTAAACCCATCTACAATAGGTAGAACGTCATCTGGAAATGCTGCAATACCTAATTTTTCACTGATGCCTTAGCAGTGGAAGATAGACCTTACCCACAGTTGTGCGTAGAGAGCTGTGAAACATGGCACTCAAATCTCTCAAAGAAACAGTTTTCTTCACTGAATATGGATGCTGAAAATCAATTCTATGTAGATTGGCCATGAGAGAGACAAGCTGTTCTGTTGATTTAGGCATGACCTGTGTGGTGACGCTTCATCTCCCAGTGAACTAAATATTCTTTCGAATGACATATTAATGGGAGGGCATCCAAAATACTTGCTAGGCAAATGAATGTGCAATAGCCAGATGGTTTATATGGATTTTCAGTAATCCTCAGAGGATCAGAAGAGGGATTTATTTAGGATTCAGTAAGTTATGACATGCAGTTACCTGTGTTAAACTCTCTTGAAATACAGAAGGTTATAATTGCAGGTCTGTTCTGTTCTTTTTTTATTCTGCCACATTTGTAAAGCACTGTGGAAAATGTCAGCTAACTTTTCATGCCATGGTAGGAGCACAGGTGGGGGATGTTTAAGAAATAGGCTTGTAAAAGAGATGGTGAAGCAAATTACTCAATAATCCCTTCTGCTATTCTTAGTACTATTCAAATCTTTCATTCTAAATCAAATTCCTTCTATTCAGAATTTAGCATAAAAACCATAACACATCTCAGAAGGTGGAATAAATCTTACCTTGTGAGCCCACCTCCATAACTCTCTTTAATACATGAAATGTATTTTGGGATGTCTTCTCTTTATTTGAATATATTCTGCCGAGACAGAACCTTCTAATAAAATACTTTTCACTTACTGTTCATGCTTGTAGCTCCGTACATGTCTGGTCAAATGTCCTCAGCATATACACACTTTCTGCAGCTGGAAGAGTGAACCACAGATGTTACATTTATATAAAAGCTGTCTTTTCTCCAGCTGAGCCCCTAATACACAGATACATTGTTTCCCTCAGTGAGCGTGAGTGGGTCTCTTTGATGCTGCTGTCTGTTCTGCATGGAGAGGAAAAGGAAATTGAGTTTCACTGAATGTTGGGTTTTGCTTGGAACACTTTTCTGCTGGGGAAAATTGAAATGTTTCTGAAGCATTTCAGAAATTCATGTCTTCTGTAGTCCAGTAGTGCTGCTATTGTGTGTTCCACAGGCAGCAATGGTGGACCAAAATGATTTCTGTCTATGGTACAGTTAGTAAATCAGCAAAATGCTTAAAAACCTGCCCTGGTTTTGGCTGGGATAGAACTAATTTTCTTTGGAGCTAGGATAGTGGAGTGTGAGAAGAATGGTGATACTGATGCTTTTAGTTGTTGCAAGGAAATCAAGGACTTCTCAGCTTCCCATACTTTCCTAGTGTGTAAGAGCACGTGAAGCTGTGAAGGAGCATAACCAGGACAGCTGACTTGAACTAGCCAAAGGGATTTTCCTTACCCATAGGATGTCATGCTCAGTGTATAAACTGGAGGGATTTGGGCTGGGGAGGCAGATCACTGCTTGGGCATTGGTCAGTGGGTGCGGAAGAATTGCATTGTGCATCACTTGTCTTTCCTTAGGTTTTATTTCTCCCTCTTTTAATTATTTTCCTTTTAACTAAAATTATTATTATCATATTTTGCTATTTTTAGTTGCGTTTAGTTATTAAACTGCTCTTATTTCAAGCCATGAGTTTTACTTTTTTCTCCCATTTTTTCCTGATCCAGTGCATGGGGGAGGTGTGAGAGAGCAGCTGTGTGGTGTTTGGTTGCTGGCAGGAGTTAAAACATGGCAAAAACAAATGTGTAACTCAAGCAAAATGATGAAGTCTAAATTTTATAAAATTCAGGAAAAGCTCTACAAAGCTGCCTGTCTACAAGATTTGTTCCAACCATTAAAAGATTTTGGGTAAAACCTTGCCTCACACCCCCAAAGTTCTACCACTGGGAATTCATAGCAGGATCACATATTTACTGTGCTTGCTGCTTAGGAAATTCAGAAAACCCTTCATACACTTAGGAGTCTCTCTAGAGCCCAGTTTGTTGAGTGAACTTACCTGGGTGTATTGAGTTTTACTAAAATTTGTGCAGTAATGTCATGGCATGACAGTAAGAGTACACTGAATTCATTCATTTTTTACATTGACAGGCAACTGAACGGTCTTGTGGAGAAGACAGGTCATAGGATTTCCCTCCTACTGACTTGTAAGTCTTAGACAGTGCCATGTAAGTCTTGGCTTCTTTCCTTTTGGTTTCATGTACGTGACTTAGCTCTTACAAGCAGATTCCTTGCCACCTATCTGTATATTCTTGGAACACAGAAGCTGTCTGCTTGCTCTCCCACAGTCTGGGGATAGCCTAATCCTTAGATTTTGTGTTTGAACAAGGCCAAATCCTTTAATGACTGGCTAGGCAGAGAAAGAGCTACAGGTCTGTGCTCAGAAATGTGCTCAGGTTCTGCATCCAAGTCTAATAGAAATGCAAAGTGGCAACTCTGAGGAACCTTCCTTGCTGGCAGACTCTGTGGGTCAGATCTGACATCTCCATGCTTGATAATTCTCCCAGATATGAACCACATCTTTGGGGAGGTGGGTGTAATTCTTCTCCTTGGTGTCCATATAGATGCCTGGAGGTTTTACCTAACACCAACACTTCCTTAGCTGCCCTTGGGCACCTGACTTTATGCTGGGAATCCGCTGAACTGTCCTGAGCTGTGTAGACCCTCTGTTAAGTGCCTGCCTTGTAGCAGAAGACCATCCATCATTAGTTATGTCTTTTGACATACTGCCTTCATTTCCTATGCAATCACCTGTAATGCTGCAGTCTCTAATTAATGTTGTCCAGAATACCAGTGGCATCTTCATGAACCAGGGCATAAAAACATCTACCAGTCCTTGAATTAGAAGGTAGTCTTCCCACTGTTTGTCACTTACCACTCACTCTGTTTCACTGAGAGCAATGTCTCTGCATGAAATGTGAGCCACTCTATAGGCCAGATGGCAGTAAAAAGGTGCATCATGCCTGCTTCAGCATGCTTCATCGTGGTTCAGTTTTTGTAGTGTTCAGCAAGCACCACAATCACTGGTCAGCACTGGATTTAAACAATCCTTCTGAAACTAAACTGGAGAAGTGCTTGGTCAAGCAATTGATCAGTGGGTAGATGACACTGGTAATACAGACACACGATAAGCTGGGAGTAAGACCATGAAAGCAGATGTGTGTTTGAAGCCAGTGATTTTGATCTGCATAAGTACATAAAGAAAGATGTTTCTGAAAGGGAAAGAGACTAAAAGTGTTGAGAGAAAAGAAAAGCGTTTTTTAAGCAAAAGGGACTGTTTAGGAAAAGGAGGTTGATCATTTTTACTTGTTTAATCTGGCAATAAGAAACATGGTACTTGGCTTGTCAGCATTTGATCTCAGAATTAATTTCCAGGATTCAGGAACAAAATCTCACATGAACCAGTGCAGCTTCTGCTTAAGTGGGGAGTTCTTCCAGTCGTTTTAACAGGCAATATTTAATGTAAGTGCAAGTCTCTGGAGGTCAATAGAGTTTACTATAGTTCTCAGGATAAAATAGGCTTCATGGGGAGTAAACAGAATTCTTTTATTATCCACAATATTGTTTTAATATTTGATAAAAGATTCTGTATAACATGAATACATAAAAGTGCACACACACACATACAAAGATATATTAATAATATGCTTCAAACAAAGACATTTCCTGCACGTATGACTTCCCATTATATTTAGGAAAGCTACAGAAAATCCAGCTGAAGAAAACACAGAGAGAAAAAAAAAAGTCTTTCTGCAGAATAAGCACACTTAATTATAGGATCTTTCAGTTCACACCAAGAATACTGCATGGTATATGGCAAAACTACTGTCAGGCTGAGAAATGGTGTCAGTTCCTGACATCACTCAAGCTTGTGACAAACCTCCCATTGGCTTGCATGAAACCAGAATTATATCCATTATGCTTTTCACAAGGCAAAGTACACCTACAGCAAAATGAACTTTCAGAGCCCTAGACTCTCTCCTTTTGATTATCATTACACACTATGCCTTATTGTAGCAAAATCTTTAAACAATATCATAACCTTTATCTTAAGAAGAAAACGTTGTGTTTAGAATAAATGTGTTGTCTTGCACAAAATGATGAGTAGGGATCCCAAAGGAAAAAAAGTTTTCACTGAAGCCTAGCCCTGTATTAAGTAGGAGTTATTTTTAGAGCATCCAGTAAAGCTATTTTCAGGAACTTTAATGGGCAGATTCTATTGATACTGAAGTCTTTAAAATATAATAATTGCAAACAAAGGTTTATTTGTGACCTTCTTTGTTGCTTTGGCAAAAAGTACTATAGAGACAAATTTTGAGAGCCGATCTTCAGTAGAGGAGAGAAGTGGCTGTTTGGAAAATACAATATCATCAATACTGTTAAAAAGGAAGCATGTGTTTAAATGGAGTGCTTGGCATAATTGGCATACTACAGATTTCCACAGGAAAGCTGGTCCTGCACCTGGTGTGATCAGAAGCTATGGTCAAATACTTGATGAAATTCTCAGCTGGTTTAAGTAGATGTAATGACCCTGACTTCAACAGATAGCTGGCGTAGAGGAGAATTTACTCTGTTAACTTTTTGAAAGCAACCATTTTATTTATTCTTCAGCTCTGAGCATTTATGTTCCAGCTGGTCTCAAAAATCACATAACTGGAAGTTGTAAAGACATGCTGAGGAAAGAAAAGTGGCAGGAAACTTGACAGGAAAAGAGACGCTGAAAACTGGAAGCAGAAACTATTGGCAACCTGAATCACTTGTTGGATGAAAGTGCAGGATTTTTTGCCAGTTACACCTGGAGGACCAGGGTTTCACCTCAGCAGTGCTGTCTTGCAGTGAGAGAAATGATTCTTCCCCTTGATTTGGCCACCCGTGTGAGGTGGCAACCCAGACACCATAGACTGGCATGCTCTTCAGAGCACCCCAGTGAAAGAAGGACATGGAGAAACTGAAGTGAGTCCAGTGGAGAATATAATTGGTCAGAGTGATGAACCACAGGGTGTATGAGGAGTGTCTAATGGAGGTGGATGTGTTCAGCTTGCAGGGGAGAAGGCTAGGGTGCCCTCAGAGGTGTGTGGAGATAGGATGAGAAGGAAGGGTCAAAAGCTTTCAGGACATTCGGGATAGATACAAGGAATGGGGTTTTTTTCACCATGGGGATTATCAAAGACTGGAAAAGAGGTTGTTGATGCTTTCTAGAAGCATTCAAAACTCAACTGGACAAAGCCCTTCAACCCAATCTAATACAGCTTTGCCTTCAGCAAAGATGACTTCCAGAGGTCCTGCCCAACCTGAGTTATTCTGTGTTTCTATGATACTGTTCAGTTTACTTAAATTATTCTCTTTATTTTCAAAGAGAAGTGACAATTTCACAAGTGGATCCAGCTGTTGATTATATGCTTCGGGGGTAATACTAATGGAGGAGCTGCAGCCCTTTAGCCCCCTGGTAAACTCAGGCTTCAGTTTTTACTGTTTTCTGCCTTCTGCTATTGTGTAGCATTGCTGAGCTTATGAAGCAGCTGCTGCGAGTGGTGTGAAAAGTAATTGCTGCATATACTTCATACAGCTTGTAAAATGATTTGGAAATTACTGTAGAGAAGTGAGCTGCTACTTTTTTATCACTGTAGAAAACCTCAAGATGGCAGATCACTAGTTAAGCTTTTTGTACATACATATATAAGTATACGTATACATATATAAATACACATATGGATCCCAACTGTTAGAATAATTCATGCTACCTTAGAATCTGTCCTTCAAATTTATCCACAGCCCATTTTTTTTCCAGTAATAATTGTAGCTAATGCTACAACAATAACACAGGTAAGAGAGAGCTCCAGATGACATACTAGACTGTTAAGATGGGTACAGGGGAATACTGAACACAAGAAGTTGAAAAGAGAAATCCATAAATATCAAGAAAACACAATCACCTCAATACATCCACTAAAATGCTGATGTATGAACAGGTATAATAGAGAAGCATGATATAAGCTTAGCTGGTAAAGGAAATCCTGTTGTAGGAAGCATCTATGTTTGTACATAAACAGTGTAAGAGGAAGCCTTTGACCTCCTAAATTCAGACTGTGCAAGTGGGATAAATTCTTTTCCTCCAAAAACACAGTAAGGGTCCTTTATGTGCCCTGCTTGCCTCAGCTTCTATTTCTTTTCTCTGCATTTTAGACAAGAATGTCCATGTATCTCACAGGGTGGGCCTAGACTTTTATTAATTAAACTTTCAAGACCTCTGAAGATGAAAAAGAGAAAGCATTATTATCAAGGATTATTTAAACTACCTTCTTGTGAGGTTGAATTACAGTCCAGCAGAGAACTACATGCCAAAATCTTACTAAAAATAGTCAACTGGTGGCTTTTCAGCCAGTACAATGTCAAATTAAAGTTATACTTTGCAACAGTAAATTCAGTGATGATAAGTCCTCTGTAGATTAAATGTAGGAAGATGAAAAAATAAACATTCATATTTCTCATCCAGATCAATTGCCTTCTTCTTAGGGTTTTATTTTCAAAACAACAAACCTGAAATCTGTATGTGGAGAAGTAAACAACTGCAGGGGGGAAAAAGTCAGTATTTGGCATCAGTGAAGTTTGTCCAAGGATTACCTCAGTGAATAAAACCAACCTCCCTTTGAAAAGCTGAGTGTACTATTTTGGGAATGTGACCCCTTTTCATGAATAAATGACGTGGTGACATTTACAGATAAAGCAAGATTTAACTGCTATGAAAGGAGGTGACAAATGTCAGGATGTCATTAATGATCTGTGAACATAATGGTCTCTCACCAGAGCACTGAGTAGATATATAATGTAACTGTCGCCTGCAAATGCTGCCATGGAAGAAGAAAAGCAAAGCAATATGAGGAAGATCAAAGACCTCTCTGGAGCCAACCTTAAAGTCTCACTGATAGGCATTGGCACAACTTAGCCAATAAATTATACTTGTAATGACCTAAGGTTTTTACCTTGTGCATGTTAACTGTTACACACTCTGAAATCCCTGTATAACTTTCAACTGTATTATGTCAGAGGACAAAATGCTGGCCATGAAAACGGCTTTCTGATAGTTTTTTGTCCCTGGTCTACTGCTGGAGCTAAGCTGTTGGGAAGATCTTGCTGGATCTGAGTAGATTTACAGTAACCAAAGCTGGTTCATGGAGCCCAGTTTGCTGCAGAGCAGAGCAGGATTCTGTGTCGGCATGAATTGACTATGTGAAAGATCATTGAGACCTCCTCCTACCCACAGCAGAGCTGTCCTCTTCAGGTATTCTCTAGTGTTATGTCTCTCAGTTTTTCACACCCTGGCAGACGGAATGTAGGCCTAGTCTTGTGATTGCTGTCAAACTCGCCTTGACGACTTCCTTGGGAAACTGAGAAATATAGTAGGGAAAAAAATGTTGGCATTATTTATGCAGTTGTCTTCTGAAGTCGTCTCAGGCAACTGCCCCCCACCTCCAGGCCCCAAACCAAATCCCTATTTGTCTCACATATTGCGTGCTTTCTCCAGCTGACAATTAAATTGATTTCTGTTTTCTATTTAAAGTGAGAAGAGAGTTTGGAAACCTAAAGGTTTAAAAACCCCGAGACCTCAGCACAATGTAGCATGGAAGGCAGGGATATTTTTTTTTGTGTGGGCTCCCCAGCCTCCTGGCAACTTCACAGCTCTTAGCTGTGCAGAGGGTTTTGCTTTCTTTGTGCTTTGCTTCGACACTTAGTCGACCTTTTCTCTGAATAGGTTAGCCTGCCACAGGGCTTGTGTTACCCAGAAGACCAAGAACGTCTTCAGTGAGATGGTGAAACTGAGATTGAAAGCCAGACATAGTCAAGGTCTGGTGAAATCAGCCAGGAAGCATTTGGCTGGTAGTTTGTTTATGAGATGAGATATCATGGATAAAATATAAACATTAATACAATAAAAAATGCCAAGCTTGGGAACATTGTGAAGATGATGCTGAACAGTGAAAAGATGTGATTTGGTATGAAATACACTGAGTTAAAACTCCTGTTAATATCATACAAATGTAGCTTTAACACTACTTGTATAGATACAGTAATCACACTCTCTCAGACAAATCCACATTACAAAGGAAACTCATCCCAATATGCTGTATCTTTTGATCTGTACTTTATAGAGTCATCTGTGACAATGGAGATGGAGGTGGCATTTCAGATAAGAAAGCCAGCATTTTAGCAATCATATACTGACATCCAGCAAGAATTCACCTTGATTAACATTATCCATCTAAAAGTTAGATGTCTTTTCTAAGTCAATTCTTTTAAGCTTCCTGCAGTTAATGGAGAGATGTGGACAGTGCAGAAGGCAATTGACCCTATCCTGAGATAACTATTGTAAGATAAATTGTGATATTTCTTGCTATTCACTGTAGAAGAGACCAGAATCTCCAGAATGGAAGCCTACTTTTGAGGTGTCTATGCTTGTGTGAAACATGTGTGAGGGAAGAAGTAATGAACCACTCTTCTAATTTCCGTAGAGACAGCTGATCTGATGGGTCAATTGCTTTAACACAATCTTGTTACCATGCAGCATTAAACTTTTAAACCTGATTAGGGGTTTATAGTGAGGAGTCCTTCAACCACCATATCTTGCACAAAACAAGAAAGTTAATACTAAAGAAAAGAAATACACTTTCTAAAATAGAAGATGCACAGTTAAGAAGTGCACAGAAGAATAAGAAGTAAGCAAAAAAGGGTGATCTGAGGACCTACTGACCAGTCAGTCTCACCTCTGTGCCTGGCAAGATCATGGAGCAGATCATCCTGGAAACTATGCTGAGGCACATAGAAAATAAAGAGGTGATGGCTGACAACCAACATGACTTCACTAAGGGAAAATGGTGCCTGATAAATCTGGTGGCTTTCTACCATGGGGTTACAGCGTTGCTGGGTAATGAGAGAGAAACAGACATTTTCTGCCTGTTCTTGTGCAAAGCATTTGACACTCTCCTGCATGACATCCTTCTCTCTAAATTGAAGAGACATGGAATTGATGGGTGGGCAACTCAGTAGGTAAGGAATTGGCTGGATGTTCACAGTCAGAAAGTTGCCATCAATGGCTCAGTGTCCAAGTAGAGACCAGTGAGAGGTCACGTTCCTCAGGGGTCAGTATTGGGACTAGCACTGTTTAACATCTTTGTCAGTGACAGGTACAGTGGGGTTGAGTGCACCCTTAGCAGA
Organism: Galbula dea; assembly: GCA_013399015.1. Taxonomy (NCBI): domain Eukaryota; kingdom Metazoa; phylum Chordata; class Aves; order Piciformes; family Galbulidae; genus Galbula; species Galbula dea. The sequence goes on from VWZX01006809.1 coordinate 625,512, forward strand.
TTGACAAATGTCACCCAGCTGTGTGGCATGATCTATGCACTGGAGGGAAGGGTTAACATGCAGAGGCCTCTGAAGTCCCTTGACAGGCTTGAGAGGTGGGCCCTTGTGTACCTCATGCAGTTCAAAGCTATGTAGCAAGGTCTTCCACATGGGTCAGGGCAATCCCAAACACAAATACTGGCAGGGCAGAGAATGGATTAAAAGCAGCTCTGTGGAGAAGGACTTGAGGGTGTTGGTTGGTTAGAAGCTGCATGTGACCCAGCAATGTATGTTCGCCTCTCAGAAGGCCAGCTGTATCCTGGGCTGCATCAAAGTAAGCGTGACCAACAGATTGAGAGAGTTTAAGAGTTTGATGATTTTAGTCCACAAAGCCTCTTCTTAAAAATGTTAAAAGGCAGTTTCTGGGTAGACTAACTGGGGTCTTCATGTTGCTTAAGTCTAACTTTTAACCTACCCATCTTGATTCAGGGATGTCTAATCTCACATGTTTCTAACCTGTTAGATATATATTCTAATATTAGTGAACCATTTCTGTTTAAACTACTTGAGATTTACAATGTAGTTATTTTTGCTTGATTTGTTGTAATATTTCATTTACTTACAATTGAGTGAATTTCTAGGTTACAGTTAATGGAGTATTATTTAGCTCTATTGAGGTGAGAAGTTCATTACAAAATGTACTAACAGTTCTACTGCTCACAGAAAATCTAAGAAAGAGTTTTACATTTTTATTTCCAAAATACTGAGTTTTAGTTGCTGCTTTTAATGACCTTTATACTCATCAGCTAGAGAAGGACATTAGTGGCTGTCTCAGCCTTGATGCTTACTAACAAAGACTGACAACTGCTGACACGACAGCCTGTCTTGAATTATTTTTGGGTAGGGGGTGGGATGGGTTGGCTTAACACAAACATGTAATTTCTGTAAACCACCATTTTCAGAAAACAACATTGTTTCAAATTTCCTTTGCTGACAGGGAGATGCATTTTTCCCCAGACCTCTCTTAAAAAAATCATGCAGAGAATAGAATAGGAAAATACTGCTGGAAGGAGAATTACCAAATGTACTCAGTGTCAGTCAAAATCTCCCATTTTAATTTTTATTCTCAGTTATACTTAGGTATAAATACGTATACAAATTCTTACCCTTAATTAATTATAGAGCTTACAGAAAGCCTTTATTGGTATCCATTTCTTTCCTATCTGTCCCTTTATCTCCCTTGATAAGAAGTGCATGTTGAGTAGACACACTATAACCCCATAATTTGAAGCTGCTACTATAGCGTCAATTCTTCTCGATGATACCACACCTTGCCAGTCAAAAGTGATTTGAGCTTAAATTGTCAGTTAAAGATGCTCTTCAGTTTTATTGTCCTGAACTTGCAGGCAGTCTATTGGATGAAGTGAATTACTTTGTTGTTGAAAATGCTTGTAATTTTGTGTGAAGGACACAATCAGAATACACAATATTTTTTCCCCTTTGCATTTCCGAACCTGCTCTGCTCCTTTGGTGCCCAGACATATTACAAAATTGCTGACATCTAAGCTGATCAATCAAAGCCTTTGGAGTTCTGTAAATGATCAAGCTTAACTGTCTGTGCAGGTGTTATTTGGCAGTGGTCCATCTGGAAATAAAATAGAAACACCAAAAGAAATTCACCTTGGTTTATATTTCAGACAGCTTTTTTTGATAGCTTGTCTGTAATATAACAGTCTCGAGTCAAATTAGAAGGCAGCAGACCTATGTCCTTTTGTGAATCCCTGATCCTTTACTTAGCCAGATGACAATCACCTCCCCCAAAAGGGACACCTAAGAAGAGTGTTGGTGCTGTGTTGATACTCTGCACACTAATGTGCACAGCCTCACAGAAAACCATGGGATGTATACAGGAGTATCACACAGGAGCTAGGGAAAGGTGGGACAGCCATATGGTTTAGGGGATTAAGAAGGTAGATCTTTTCAGCAATGGATGCATTATCTGCTCCTCAATTCTCCCCAACTCTACCAAGCTTAACTCCATGGCATGCAGGGGCTGGGTTGGTTGCCTTTAAAACTGCCATTATTGATCCAATGCATTAATTTATGGTACTATAGAGAGCTCTGTGTTTATTTGATTAGTCTCAATTCAGAGAAAAGAAAACGTTCATGAAGTGTTTACCTTCTTCATACACTTGTCCTTGCATTTAAATTATGGCCTTCCTCCTAATTTCATGAGTTCAGCTAACTACTTGACCTAAACACATTAAGCAAATGTACCAAACTGAAGGAGGAATACAACATGCATTAACAGTTTGTGATTTATCTAAAGGTGAGTGAGTATTTGCCACTGTTTCTTGCCACAGATACAGAGAACTGGACTGAGAATTGATGGTCTGGTAGACTACAGGAAGTCATTCGCCAAGGCTGGAGAGAGAGCAAATCTCCTGGTAGTTCATGCTCTGATTGGTCATACCCAAAAGGCATAGCAGCCAACTTGAACAGATCAGCAAAGTTCTCATTAGCCAAATTTGGAGCTAACCTTTCCGCTTGCTTGCTGCAGAGAGGGCAAAACAGTAATCACAGTGGAAAAGGTGTACTTAACACTCTGAAAAGAAACTATCAGGCAATAAACGTTGTTAATCAGACACAGAATCAGATGGAGGAGATGAAAATATGTCAGTGAGTCAAATCCCTTCCCTTCCTGGATGAAACACAGAGGTGAAATTTGTAGTTATGAGCAAAAATATTTTATATGGTGTGATGGACATACTGCCAGTTGGTCCTGGTCAATTAAAGTGATTTTTGGTGTAATGTGAGGAAGGTTTTCTCAAAGGACCATAAAGGAAATTAAGTACTCAATACCTTTGCCAGTTTTATAGCTCTCAGACTATGTGGAAAATTCCAGCTAGACATAACTGGCAGGGAAAGAAAATAATAACAAGAACAACAAAACAATGTTACATGTTGAAAAGTTGCAACGTATTTAAGAGAGATATTGATACTTGTTAACTTTTCCGTGTAGTTTCACACTGCATTTTATGTACTGCTTAGTTGAAGACTGCAATGCCAAGATACAGATATGTACAGCAAATTTTAAGCCTTTTAAGTAAACCAAAATATGTATCTTGAAAAACAGATCCAATTGTTTTCCTCAGCAGAAATTAGAACTGCTGCATTTAGAGGCACATCCCATTTCTATCCAATATACACCATTTCCCCTGCAGGTCTTCTTATGTTAGTCAATATCTTTTAATGTTATCTGATGGTTTCCTAGGAGATGCCCTAAATGGCTAAACTCACTAGTTTGATGCTGGTGTTGGATAATATCTAAATGCACTAAACATCTGTTTTGTTCACTGAAGTCTGCTCTGCCCTTTTTCCACTGGTCATTATGTTCCCTCTGTGAGTTTCTAATGGCTGCTAATGAGATAAGAAAAATGCACCATGTACACTTCTGTCTTCTCCGATGGTGTGTGATCAGAAGTCTCTGCTCTTTGTTAGAAGGAATTACTTCAAAATCATTGTTAGTATTTCTTTATGCAATAGTTTGAATGCAAATTTTACACTTAAGGACTAAAGTGCCTTTTAAAAATCTGTAAGAAGCAATTAGAAAGAGAAAGATCACCACATTATAGAGTAAAGAGTTCTATTTGTGGAAGGGCGGGCTCAGTGTTGATTCATGTTTTTCAGATGGTACAGTACAGGTTGCATCATTAATAGAAGATTAAGATGCCAAGTGGGGAATTTTTACCTTCTGTTTCTGAGTCTTTCACTGTAGGAAATCATCCAGATATGGCTAGAGTTTGGTTTTATATAACATGATGAGCAGACAGAGTATTCCTCAGATTTAGCAAAGTCTGCTGTTACAATGGGAAGAAGGTCTTAAACCTTTGATAGTATCCATACAAAGCTGTAATTTCTAATCTGTCAAAATCACTTCCCTTTAAAAAGCTTGATTTCATTAGCATGTTCTTTGTCATATGTGATTGTCTCTTTTGGCAGCTTTCCTTTTACAGCTGTCACAAAAGCCAATCAGATTATACCAAGGGCAAGAAATAAATAAGTGGTTTTTTCTGTAAATTAATTTAGGCAAGAATACATTGCATATGCCTAGATTTAGTTCCTACTTTATGAAGTGTGGATTCTTAGCAAGGTAACAGATAAGGTCTCTAAGAGCAGGTATTTGCATAAAATTGGCTGTAAACTATTTCTTTTGCCACTCAAGTGGTGGGTATAGAAAATACATATGCCTACATATAACCTACTTATAACCTACACATAACATATATATATATATATACACATATAACCTACATATAACCTATGCCTCATAAATGGCAAACCAAACTCTGGGGTAAACTGAGGACATAGGCAAAACTGATGCATATCTGTCTGGGACAGAGAGGCCAAATTAAGGTTTTCTCAGATTCTGTCTGTGCTGCAGTCTTCTGGGGTAATTCTAACCCAAATACTGAGAATTTATTTAAATTAATTTTTTTCATATTTGATCTTATGCACTGTTTAATTTACCAATGTAGGCTCCAGTGCCATATCACTAAAGTTTCACGTTTTTGTACAGTTTGCTGTGCTCTAATACTAAGGAGTCTCCAGGCTGAATCTTGCCTCTGTTCATCTCTTACTTTGGACCTCAGCATATTGGGTAAGAAGGAGCAGGAAGGTGCTTTATGTAGAAACCTTTTAATCCACTTGATTTGTCTCTGCTTGATTCAGCTCTATCTTACAGCTTCAAAAATTCGTGAGGAAAAAAGTATCAGATATTTATTCTTCTAAAAAGTATTTCACTCTGGAGAGTAAGACAAAGGACAGTGCCTCAAATGAGCTATCCCATTTGGCTGCTAAGGTTGGAAAAATAGCATTCTCAGAAGTTTTTATTATACAGAAGAATGATGGTGATGATGATGAGTTATAGGATGAGTGTCATAGAAAAAGACCACTCAGTGTGCCAGATGGGTATTCCATCCTTCCCTGGGACTTCTGCAACAAGGGACAGCATGAGTTGATAGCAGAGCTCATCAGTGGAGCTGTACCTTTACTTCTCAGTCACTGACCCATTTGGAGAACAGGTGAAGCTGTATATTTTTTTGTAATGAGCCTTTCTGTACAGGTGTAAAGAATTGTTCTAGAAGTCAAAGCATAGACCTATGGTGCTGTGTGATTAGTTTGGCTAAGATTTTCCTTTATTTTGGAATCTATTTAATTCAGAAATACTGCTTAGGTTTCACTGTACAGTCTTGTGCTTGTTAGAAATAGGTAGCAAGCACCATGTGCATCAGTCACTGCTTGTCTTACAGGTACTAAGTAGTTGTCTTACCTGAGCAGGTACAACATGAGACCAAGTGTCTTTTCATTGTGCCCTGAAATAAAGTTGAAAGGCCCCATAGTTATTATGACTTGTAACCAGTGTCTTTCCCTTCTACAAGGTTGCTGGTCTTTCATCTTTCAATTTTGGCACATCTGCATCTCTAGAGGCTCATTAAATCTCTTAATTTTTTTCTTTTTTTTAGAGCTAAGAGAATCTTCTAGTTTTAAAAATTCTTCCATTTGGCTATAATAGTCTAGCTGGTTTTTGCTCCTGCTTTTTTTGCCAGTTGCATCCAGACATTTAAAAACAGTAATTCTGTGTCTTTTCACATGATCCAGATCTTCTGCAATGCCAGTCTCTAACTGACTGATCTGCTTTATGATTACCCTTCATCTGTTGCTGGCTCTTTTCCTGCATGGTGGTAATGGCTCTGATCACCTCTTGGCCAGAATCTGTCGCTTCTCAAATTTCTTCTGGCAAGATTCTTTGCCTTCTTTTAATTACTTTCTGCCATTACCTGGCCAGCATCCACTGCCCATTGTCTGGTTTTAATTTTGCCACTGTGGAAGCTAATAGTACTCTTCTGCACTGGGACATTTAGGAAAGTCAATCCAAATTAAAGTTTACACTTCAGCTGCCTTAAATCTGTGTGTAAACAGCCTCGTAAGAACTAAAGAAGGCCTTGATTCTGTTTAATATATACTAAGCTAAGTTGAATTTAACCACTTCAGTTTTGAACAAATGTGTCTATACAAGGTTTGTGAGATCTAACAAATCCAATTTAGCTTCATACTTTTCATTGATGTTTTTGATTTCCTGATTTTCTTGTATATAATACCTCAGTTTTCTATAGGAGTAATCTTTTTCTCTTTCTCTCCTTTTGTTAATGTTTGGCTGTCACTCTTCTGCTCTGATGGGGTTCAGAACAGCTGAACTTACTTTTAGAGGGGTAATGAAGATTTACAGAGCACAGTTGTTACGATTTTATTAATTTACATTACAACAAGCTAGATATCTGTGTTAAGTTCAGGGTCATGTTAAGGCAGATGCTGTGAACACATGTAAACACACAGAATATAGTTAAGCTTACATAACTTTACTGGGAAAAAGGCAGGCAGATGGAGTGTACCCTCAGCAAGTTTGTAGGTGATCAAAACTAAGGGGACTGGGTGTTACACCAGATGGTTGTGCCACCTTCAGAGAGACCTTGACAGGCTGGAAAAATGAGCAGAGAGGAATCTAACAAAATTCAACACAGAGTAATACAAAGCTCTGCATCTTGGGAGGCTTAATCCCATGTGCCAATACATGCTGGGAGCTCACTGACTGGAAAGCAGCTTGCTGGGGAAAACCTTGATTTCCTGGTGGACAGTGAGATGACTGTGATCTAGCACCATCATAGAAAAAGGTAGAGAGAGATAGTCCTCTTAGTGGATGAGGGAAACACTGTGGATGTAGTCTACCTAGACTTCCTAGACTTCAGTAAAGCCTTTGATGCTGTCTTCCACAGCATTCTGCTGGAGAAACTGGCAGCTCATGGGTTGGACAGGTGTACACATTGCTGGCTAAGAAACTGGCTGGATGACTGAGCCCAGAGAGCTACGGTGAATGGAGTTAAATCCAGTTGGCAGCTGGTCAGAAGTAGTGTTCCCCAGGCCTTGGCTTTGAGAGCAGTTCTGCTTAATATCTTTATCAATGATCTGGACAAGGGGAACAAGTGCACCGTTAGTAAATTTGGAGGAATTTTGGAGTGTTGATCTGCTTGAGGGTAGGCAGGCTCTGCAGAGGAATCTGGACAGGCTGGATCAATGGGCTGAGGCCAATGGGATGAGGTTCAGCAAGGCCAAGTGCCAGGTCCTGCACTTGGGTCACAACAACCCCATGCAATGCTACAGGCTTTGTGGCAGAGTGGCTGGAAATCTGCCTGGCAGAAAAGGACTGGGGTGGTGCTGGTCAACAGCAGCTGAACATGGGCCAGCAGTGTGCTCAGGTGGCCAAGAAGGCCAGCAGCATGCTGGCCTGTATCAGAAAGAGTGGGGCATGGTAGTGCTGTGTGTGTGGCTAGACTCGATGATCTTAGACACCTTTTCCAACCCTAATGAGTCTATGATTCTATTGTATGTGGTCAAACACAGGAACAAATCACACAGAGTTTGTAGAGTCTCTGTCCTTTGAGAGGTAAAACCCAACTGGATAGAGTACTCCTGTAGCTGATACTACCTGTGAGGAGGGGTTGGTGTAAGCAACCTCAAGAGGTTCTTGCCAAGCTCAACCATCCTGTGGTATAACACCTAAGATATTATCATCTAAACAGAGATTTATAACACTATCCAGGGCAAGTCGTGCACACAACATCACAGTGCATCCCTTTCAGACTTGTCCCATGTGCTCATGCTGCTCCCCAACCTTCTGAAATTTCCTACATTTTAATTCATCCTTCCTGAGGTAAGCCAAGCCTTGAAGACAGTAGTGAATTTCCATAGCCTGGCACTGAACCACAACACCAGAAAAATCAATGTATATAGTGTGTGACTTCATAAAAGGTTCATTTTATCCCAAAGAACTGATTGTTCTTTTTATATTATAAAGCTTCAAACAAGCCCTGTAGCCTTGTTCCCAGCTGTTCCTGTAATCTTCTGGTCTCAGCTTAAAGTTTATGACCTAAAGGCTCTGATCCCATGGGTTTAATAATAAGCCAAGTTTAATAAGTATGCTGACTTTAAAACTAGCATGAATCCAGCAGCTCTTAGTGATGGTGATGAAGAAAAATTATTTTCAGGATTTTTTTTAAAAAGAAGGACAGACAAGGTTGTGATACCTTCTGTAATGGAAAAAAGATGAACTCCTGCTACTCTAACTCCTTTTGCTATCTGTTAAAATTGTTCCAGGAAGCCTGTCTCAGCAGCAGACAAATGAACACTCCCATTTAAATCCCTTCCTATCTGATAGGAAGACATTTGCAAGCAAGAAAAAGGATTGTCCTCTTTACTGTTCAAAAGTATGGTCTGCCTCTGAGATAATATGTACTTTCCCAAACTTGTCAGGTGAGGCAGTACTTGAAAGCTTTTTAGCACTTACCCTTTTGTATAACAAGTTATCTCAGTAGGAGACTTTGCAATAGTCTTTAACCCCTTTTGTATTCTTATTCTATTTCAGAGATGTCTCATGGAAGCTAATAAATTCCATGAAGTCTCTCCTTTTTCCACAACATTAATCTCCCATCAACTAGTAATGAGCCTTGGTAGGTTTCTTGTGAAAATGTGAGCAACCACATTAATTCCTTAAAACTTTTTTAAGGATAGTGATCCTATTAGCAGAGAGTTTAGGAACATCTGATCCATACATTTAGCCTTAGGAGCTTTTGGTGCCCTACATTTATTGTGCCATGAAACTCCTAAAGCCCTAGGAAGATGCTGCAAATGCTAAGTGTGATGATTTCTGCTAAGCTGTCTCTGCATACTGTCTTAAGAAACAAACTAGAACTCTGCTGCTAAAAACAATGCTTTTTCATAATAATTTCTTGAGCTGAGTGATTTTTCTTGAAAAATCAATGTAATCAAAGTTTATATAGGTTGGTGCATGCTTTAGAACATATGAAATGACTGCTGGTTCTTTAGCATGTTGCTTTTTCCTATAAAACATATTGGCATGCCTGGCAATGTATAGGCAATACTCATACTGCTAGCCTTGGCCATGTGATTTCCCACATGGCTATGTGGGAGCTCACTCTCCTTTTAGCAGTCTAAAAAAAAAATAGTTGCTTTTGAAGGTTTACAAAGGAAGTTCTTCTTGCTGAAGCTTAGGTATCGAAGTTACATGACCTAAGTCCTGCTTACCTGGCAGTCTCCTGACAGCAACCTACAGCAGTGGGATGGGGTTAAAGAGAAAAGACTAAATCCTACCAAAAATACCAGTTCTTTTAAGAAATCTTGTTTTATAAACACATCAGAAAAAGTTTGGCTTCCTATTAGCCTTACTTCCACATTCATGTCAACTAAAACACCAAGCCAATCAAATAATACATGGCAAATCAAAGCTGGAAATAGGAAAGAAAAAAAAAAGAAGCAGACCTGCAGAAGACAACTGTGCATTTGAGACATTTTTCTACACTTGTCTTTGACATTACAGTTTGCACTCAATTTACTTCAGTGGAATTCTGCACTGCTAAAGAGAGAAAGGACACCCATCAGTTCAACACACTCATTACTGTTTCTTTTCATCATCAACTTTCCAGTGATTTTTTTTCCTGCTGCTACAGCAGCTCTTTTAGACTGTAGTGGATTTTCTTGTTTGTTTGGGTTTAGGTTGTGTGGGTTTTTGTAGTCTATTTTCATAGGCACATTGTTTTATGCCATTTTTTATCTTTGCTTTGTTCCCCTGTGATATGCAATGAAACCTGCAGTGCAATTAACATAGTTACCTGCATTCTGCTGTTTGACTTTTTATAAAGCTACTTTTTATGAACCTAAAAAAAACCCAAAAAACCAAACTTGAAGTGTCTTATACTTCACATTTTCCTCCATTCCTGGTGAATGTGTGGAAGCTTGATAGCACCTTGAAAATGGATATACATAGAAACTTCACATATGCATTATGTATTGTTCTTAGAGAATCAGTTCTGTCATAAAAGAAAGCAACCTTTCTTTATAGCTTGAACTAGCTTCAATATCATGGAAACCTCCTTGAGTTTTTCTCTATAACCATAATCTGAACTGAAATCTTCTAAACTTCCAAAAGGATTATTGATTGGGAAAGAGTATATGCAAAGGGATTTTATTTTGGATTTTTAGTATATATTACAATAATACTTCAAGTTGCATATATTGCTAGAAGAAGAAATAATACAAAGGCCATTACTGAGATAGTGACATGAATAGAGAGCCGAGTACATTAATTATTTAACTGTGACAAGAGAATGGCAATAATTTATCTTTTCTCTGAAATAAGGAGAAGAAAGGGAGCAAGCTGTGGCTGGCAACTGTTAAGTGACAGAACTTAAAAGACCTTCAAAAGTCTCTTAAGTAAAGAGGGCTGGCACTAAACATCTGCCCCAGCATGATTAGAGAGGTTGGGTGCATAGTTGTCTGCTCGTTGCACTGGCTTGCTGATTTGACCTTCAGAAGGTTCTGATCATTTTTCCTCCTTAAAAACAAGGCATTCAAAGGGGGTTTTAATTGCTTGCCTCAAATCATTGTTCCTTTTTGAAATCTGAGCTTCACTTTTTAGCTTGGTCCATTTGAACTTTCTTAAAGTAACTTAGGTTACTGTACGAAATTCAGGCCCTTTTGCAGTATCTGCAGTCCATTGAGCAGCTGATAGTCTGATATAAACTTACAGGGGTAACACAGGAAAACTAAGTTTGAATTTTTTTTTGCAGCAACTTCTATTTTTAGAAACAAATCTTAGAAACAAATAATGGTAGTTCCAGAGAAGTCTAAACAATCATATATGCTTTGTATAAATCAGGTTTTCCTGCACTAAAATTTGAAACTTTAACCTTCTGCATTTTAGACATTGTGTCTCAGAATAGGTAGATATTCTTTGCTAGAAAATAAGGCTGGTTTGTGTTAGCTCTCTGAGGACAGAAGCAATTACAGTTAATGAGCTGGGTTATTGTTTTATTATGAAACTTCAGGTTTTCCACAGTATGGACATCTTAGTTATCTGGCTGTGAGCCCCTTCTCCATCAGGAAATACAATAAACTCCCTAGGTATGTGTGACCTAGACATAAAGATAGTATAACAATGATGCAAATTATTCTGAATATGCCTTTTTAAAGGTGATCTGGAGATTTCACATAATAAAAAGTGTGCATGTAGAGGAGGAAAGTTAATGGCTTAATTTCCTGTAGTTGCTCATCTCAGTAGCTCAGTAGTTACTTTCAGTCACTGTGGCTATTATTGTTTAGCAACAGGATATCTGGTGATATGTGCTACTGTAGCTTAGCAAAATACAAACGTTATCCTCTGTCCAAGATGATGTAATGTTTATTGCCCTTGGCTGCACCGTTTATGACTTTACACCTCTGAGTCACTGTGTATGTATCCAATCTACTTTGCTTCTGATGAAAATGTGTATGCAAATTTGAATTTAGGAGTTAGGTTGAAATACTGTCCTGGTGTGATCTCCTTTGAAATGGTCCTCATACATATCACTATTTGGCTGAAGAAACAACAGCAAAAGCTGTTGCTAATTTTCTTTTTAATTAATTGTACAGTATGGATTTGTTGACGTGGCATGGATAGGGGTCAACTAAATGGATTTGGCTTGGGTTAATAGAAGTTTTCCATCTCTTCTGTTTCTGGTGCCTAAAATATTCCTTAGTAACCTTAAGCTTGTGAATGAGTGCATGAAGTACTCACGATCAGCCTGTCAGCCTTTAATCGAAGCTGCCACCACTGTTTGTATTCGTCTGCTGTGCAGCTTCCCTTATGGTTAGGAGTCCTGTGAAATGCTTGGAAACTATTGTATGAATAAAAGCATTTCAAGTGATAAAAAACAATTTTGTAGAAATTAATATAATATCTTTTGGACTTTTCATAAAACACTCTATGCTCTTCTCATCCCTGGAGTGATTTCCTTTACTATTATTACTGTGATGACACATAATTAAGTCAGATTACATTTTTATAGAGAGAGGAGAATAGCTAAGACACAGTTCTAAATTATTCATCAATAAGTTTTACAAAAAAAGCAACAGATAAGAATTTAAAATGTGCTTTCTGTTGATTTTTTCCTTCCTAGAACTAGATAATTTTATAATGGTATATTGAACAAATAAGTCTCTCTCTTCCTCCCCATGAGAGAACAAGAGACTTCATTTAATGCCACATGTGTTATTGTGCTTATCTGCTGATTACCATATTACTTTGATGTGTATGGTAGATTGTAAACTCTTGTAGAGTTACAGAAAGATTTCTTTCCCCAGGCTGAACCAGTGAGATTTTTTAGCATCATGAAGCCAGAGATGAGTAGGAAAGAAGCAGATTGGTTATTATATCTCTCATGTATTTTTTACACACTGGTTCATCTCATTTTTATCACTGCAGAGTCAGCATGAAAGTCAACTAAGTTAATACACCTCCACAACACTGTCACACCGCTAAGTTTTAATGTCTTTTCACATCTTCAACATGCTTAGTGAAAATGTGAATTGCTGAAATGGGGTAGCTATAAAGAAGAGGAGGAGTAGGCATAGATATGCTTTCATTTGGCTGGTTAAAGTAGTCCTTTTGATTAGGAATAGGTACTATATGATGAAGGAAAGTGCTAATTTTCTAAACATCAGAATTTTGTTATGTGTAATTCCTTCTTGCTGATTTTGGATGGGCTCATTAAATTTACAAGACAATTTATAGTGTGTATTAATCTAAGTATTTCCTTGTAAAAAATGCAAGGGGTAGTAGTAATGAAGGAGGAAGTTCAGATCAGAAAAAGGAAAAACATCTGTCCCATGAAGCTAAAAATATGAATTCAGCTACTGTATCTCTATCCAGTGTATGTAAGTCAGACTAGAAAAGAAAACTAATTTTAGTAGAAATTAGATAGAAGTTAGATAGTAAAGAAGATGAACTACCATGTTGCTATTGACAATGTGTAAAGAACTGGGGACAACTGATGAAATTATCATGCTAGTTTATAGTGAATATAAGGAAGCACTTTTCTCATAGCACAGCATGTTTCAGCTCTGGAACTCATTGTCAGAAGACTTTCATAGTGCTCAAAGGATAAAGTAGTTTTCAAAAAGGTTTGGAAAATCAGTTGCAAGAAAAGACCATCAATGATTATCCTATAAAATATTAAGATTTTTTTATTCATATGCATGAAAAATACTTCTTATGCTGCTTCTTTAAAGAACCACAGTGGCTTCTACACTATGGAGTATGATTTGTTGGGTCTGATCAAACTGAGTTTCACCCACTATGATATTTCTGAACCTCGTCCACAGAAAGAGTGCTATGACATTCAAAGTGAATTCTTGTGAAAGAAACCTAAATAATAAAAAAAAAATTTAATCTACCTCATCTAAAATAGGAAGGATAGTGACATTATTTTTGAGTTAATCAGAGGATAAGCACTTGGGAAGAAAAATATCCTTAGAGTATAAGACAGTGGAGGTGTGTTCTGGGACATTTCTTTAAGACATAGTGTGGGATCACTCATGCCACATTTGCATCAAAGCCCTGCATCTTGTCTAGCATTAAATTCATTTAGAAGCATGGAAGGATTCAGTTCTGAGAATCTTTTTGCCTTCTACCATCTATATCTGTAGTTAACAGTTCGCAATTAAAATATTTGTGGAGATACATTAGAAGTAGATGAGATCAATGATACAAGTTAGGAGCTGGTGCAGTCACTTATTTGGTTGGGTGAAGGGAGCAATACATTTCATAAAAGAGCTTTCACTCCACCCACCAGTGAGAAACGGAGCAGTGAGGCTTATAGCTGCTTGTTAGGTTGTAGCATGTGGGAAGACTGAAATAATGTTAAATAGCACTTCCCTTCTTCCACATTTCATGAGGATAACCGTGGAACTCTTGAGCAACAAGAAAGGTTTTTTCTTCTCTTGGAAATTGTAAATTTATCCAAAAGTGTCAGACATGAAATACAGGAATATTTCCCCAGTGCTGTACAAGTTCTTACCATGGAAATTTAGAGAGATGTTTAAAGGTGTGACTGAGGGAGGTGTGGGGTTGGGGGAGACAGTGATTTTGTTTTGTCATTTTGACCTCAGCCTGAATCTTAACCGCAGTATCAAGTTGCCTTCTCTTAGGACTGAGCCTGGAACGCTTGCATGAGATAAGCTGGCATGCCCTGAGGTGGATGTGGAGTGCTGGCCTGCTTCCCGAGGGCTGCCAGAGTACTATGCTGAAATCCAAACTTTATTGACTAATAATTTTCCTCCTCTAGTGCCAGCATGTTTAAACACTCTGGATGTTCTGACTGCAAGTTGTCTGTGTAAATGTGAGTAATGTCCCTGTGCAAGTATTCCTTACCCTGCAGGGTTAAAAGGCTATGTGCATCAGAATTTGAGGTGAAGTCATATAAAATATCTTGCCATGTAAAGTGTAAAATACATTAGATGTATAGAGCTAAGTCAAACTGAAACAAATCCAAATGCAAATTGTGATCTGAACTCTCTCCCAGGAGCAAGAGCTTTGGGTCAGGTGTTACTGTCCAAGACGATTTCCAAGCAAGTGACTGCCTTTTTACACAACACAAGCCTTGTTACACTTTGGTTTCTTCCTCTGTCCTTGTCTGAATTATATTACTTTTGGTGATATGAATTCACAGCCACTAGCCAATGACCATAAAAGCCATTCTATACCACATAGTGACTTGAAAGATTTAGGTCCCCAGTATAAAAGGATGGCTCTTTATCCACTCAGCCAGACCAGACCCTTGATTTTACATTGCTGTTTTCTCTGAGTTTCAGAAGACCTTTTAATATTTCAGAACCATGCCAGTGCTTTTATAAACTTTCCAAAGGGTGAACAGTAGCAGTTGTATTCCAGCTGCTGCTGAATCTACTGTGTTTGTTCAGCCCTGAAATGATCTTTTAAGATGTGAAAATAAAATGTTTCACTAGTACTGAGCCATAAACACAAAACTGACCAGGGATGCTATCCACTCAACAAAACCTACATATTACATACTAGAACCACGTTTTTATAGCTCTCTCCACAGAGACCTGATCCTTATGTAACCTGATTTTTTGGGTTTTTCCATCACAGCAGGTAAATTAATATTCATGAGATTAAATTTTAAAAGTTTTGAGAAAGTAATGGCTATTACTTTGCCCTTCATGACACTATGAAGCCTATTACAAAGGCTTTTTTCCTCATAGAAAACAAGAAATCCTTATTTACTTATTACAGAAATGTTCCTCTGACTTATCTAAGTATTTTGACTCAAGTCACAGAGCTGCTTAAGTGTAAGACTGGTAACTGTTTGATTACTTTTGTAGATATTTCCTTATTTTACATTATTTATTTGAATGTGTGAAAACATACACTTGTAGGTATGCCATAGATACTTTCAGATTTTCTTAATAATGCAAGCAAATGAGGTGCCAGTACAGGGAGCATTAGAATTCAAGCCCTTAATGTTTGATGCTAGTAGAACTCACAAACTGCAGTCTGAACTCTCAGCAGAAATCGTGCAACTCTCAAAATATTTTTTCATTCTCTTTCCCTTTACCACACAATTAGTAGGAAAAAACTCAACAACAAAACAAAACTTAATTCTTTTAAATGAATGCCCTTTTCACAGAATCACAGAATGCTAGGGGTTGGAAGGGAACTCGAAAGACCATCTAGTCCAACCCACCTGCCACAGCAGGATTCCCTAGACCAGGTCACAGAGAAGCGCGTCCAGACGGGTTTTGAATATCTCCAGAGAAGGAGACTCCACAACCTCTCTGGGCAGTATGTTCCAGTTCTCTGGCACCCTTACCATGAAAAAAATGCTTTCTTGTATTTACAAGGAACTTCCTATGCTGCAGCTTACAGCCATTGCCCCTTGTCTTGTCACTGGGCTTCACTGAGAAGAGCCTGACCCCATCCTCCTGACTCTCGGGCAGCTATGGACCAAAGGTCAGAATCCAACAGAAATTTTCAAATACCACTAAGATTGTCTTTCTCAGCTATGTCATCCTCTTCTTGCCTTGTAGGTTTCTGTCTAGGTGGGACTTAAAGTCTGAATTTTACAGTCCTACACTGTAACCCAAAGTTGGGCTACAGATGCACAAGAATAAGAAGAGAGGGCAGGCTCCGCTGTATAGATTAACTTGTACTTGACATCAATAGAAAGTGGTTGTCAAAGTGAACATGTTGAAGCAAAATGTAAAAGGTAGAATGGATCAAAAGGAAGATGGAACTGGGACTAGGGCTGGGATTATGGTGCTGAATTGGGAGGGGTGAGGGTATTTGGGATTCATGAGAGAAGAGAGTTGAGACAGGATGAATGAGAAGAGTTGAAAGATACATCTCTAGGTATGTCAGTAAAGGCATGGGATGCTTAGAGCAGGAAGATAGTGAATCTCTAGGATCCTAAAGGCTTTGGGTCTGAAAGGTTTGAGAGAATAGCAATTGTGAGCTGGCTGCAGAACAGCTATGTATAAGAATATTAATGTTGCACTTCAATCAACAAAAAGGAGGATAGTGCAACAGCCCAAAACAGTCATTTTGTTTTACCTCACACAGCTACCCTCAAGTATATATTGTTTGCCCCTCCAATGGAATAGTATGCATAGTGACACAGGCTTTAGGCAGGTACTGCTATTTAGACTGTTAAGGCACCTCCTGTAATTGTGAAATACATAGGGCTTAAGTCTCAAGTCTGGGTACTGTCCACACTGATAGATTCTCTTGCAATGTGAAATGATTACCTTGGCCAACATCAAAAGTGCCTCTAACCATTTCTCAAGTCTAAATAGTATGAATTACTGAAATCTAGTGCCTATACTCTGCTGCATATTGATATACTGACATTGCTGTAGACTATATAAGACTTGTATCTGTAATTTTGATCAAAAATCTATAGTCTAACAGGACATTTAATGTTGTCTGAATGTGCTTAGTTTAGATGTGAAGTCTCTTCTGGAAGCATTGCCAAGGTCTTACTTCTAATATTCCTATCACTTATTTTGTATTGAATGGGTAAAAATCCATTCTATGTTCCACCTCAAGCTTGTAGGTCAAAAATGCATTAAAAATGTGCTGAAGTGTTAACTGGTCCTGTACTGCCTTCTGACAACATCTAAGAAGCTGCTCTTGACTTCTGTGGGAGTAGTGAAAGAATAATCTTGAGTAGCTCTTCTGTTCTTAAAGGTCTCCCTTAGTTGGGAAATGGCACCAAACCCAAGAGACATGTATGACAGACGTGTTATTTCTATGGAAATTATCAGAGTATTCAGAGTTGATAACAGTTCTAAATAGTGTACATAGCAGCTTCATTATTAGTAGAACTAGTTCCATATCACAGAAGGAAACCTTTTTTTTCTTTCAGAAACAGAGCTTTCTGGAGTTATCACATGTTTACTTTGAATGATAGAAAAGTTTCATACCTACTGGTACAGAACAGAATTTCATTTGATAAGTCAAGAAAAAAACAGTGTTATTAGGTGTGGCTTTATTTACATGCTTGTTGGGAGATTGTATGGCAGATTCAATAGCTATTTGTTACTGGTAGAGGTAAAGCTGGAAGAATATTATGCGTGGTTTTCATGTCACTGATGTTTTGTTTGATGACAGCTGCTTCAGAGATTCCTTCTAATGACCAGTTCATTTTGGGAACCAACCCAAGCAATTAGAGTTTTAACTTTCCCATCCCTGAAACCATTCCAGGTCACATTGTCAGGACTCCAAACAACCTGCTCTAGTTGAAGATGTCCCTGCTCAATGCAGGGGGGGTTGTACTAGCTGACCTTGAAAGGTCCCTTCCAACCCAAACCATTCTGTGATTTAGGAAACACCCAGGGCATCAATACTCTCTGAATTTTTTATGTGACTGCTTTGCAATGGTTTAAAAAGTCTTCTCATTTTCCTATACCCCTATGTCCAAATAAGATCACATAGCACAGGGCTGGAAGCAGTTACAGTCTTATCCTGATAATAGGAGCTTAGGACTTGCCGACTACAAGTTAGGGTTAGACAACAGAGAAATTGTATTCCTCTTCGCCTGTAATACCAGTCTGTGCGAGGTGTGCTTCTGTGATCAAGTGATACTTTGATAACTGTTCAGCATTGCTTTCCCTCTGTATTTTGAGTTGTCCCCCACATCTGGTTGCTGCTGTGTCACATCGTTCTGAGTCTTACACTAGATGAAATGATTTACTAATGGCCTGAGCAGTGATGTTGTGTCGTCCTTTATCTAGTTAAGAGCTGCCTGCTCCCCAGCTGCTTGACTAATACTTTCTGAGACAAAACTGAATGCATGATCCCATGTAGTTTCTGAACCCTGTTTGATCTAGAACACACTTCCCTGCAGGGCTATCCAATCCAATTGTACAGGGACACTTCTTCAACTGAGAGGTTTTAATGGCAATTTTCTGAAGAATCTCTTCAAAGTATCTAATGTTAGAGAAGCATGCTGTATGTGGGTAGGATGTGATAGGATTTGGCTTGATGGAAGGTCCAGTGCCATTAATAGAGGCTCCATGTAAGGTCTGTGATCAGGGAATGTTCATTGAAATGTGTGTCATAGCCACTACTTCCAAAGTGCAAGGAAAGGCTGTACTATTCTGTATTCCTCTTCTTCAGCATCCTCCAGGGGGCATCTTGTGGATGAAATCCATAGAGAACTGCTGGTTTTCCTTGAAGATGATAGACAGCAGCCAGTAAATACCCCAAACAGCTGAATATCCCAGTGTATAGAAGCTACAAACCAGGGCAGCTTCTGCTTTTACAAAGAGCTGCAGTGGGAGTACATAAGTGGCAGCTACATCTGGAGTGCTGTAAACAGACTTTCCTGGTAGCTATATATGTTTTAATGACGTGTCTGTCTTGGTGAGACAGAAGCTGCAATGAGAAACAGTGGAATGTTGAATTTGAATGCCTTTGAATGAATATGGGTGCAAGGGTAGGTTTTAAAGAGCCCCTGCAGATGTGTTAGGTACTTTTCCAAAGCTCTTTTTGAGGAGTATTATGTGAAGCTCATCCCTGGATTTTCAAGCATGTTTTCTATATTTCATTACCTACTAGCATTGTTAATAGATAATCACAAGGACTTTGAATATACCAAAAGAAGAAATCTCCTTGACTACACCAAAGAAGGTAAATCTTCTAAGGCAAAGCTCTGTCCTGATTGTTTGTCAGTTATAAGGAAATCCCTTATAAAAAGTAAACTTCATAGTGAAGCTCTTGGAAATCCTACTGAGAGGCTGGATACCATCTCCTAATGGAGCTTACCACAGAATGGGTACCACAGGGGTTTTATTTTCCAGTGATGAATAAGAGGTTAGCAATCTGAAAACATCAGTAGTATATTTTCTAACAGAAGTAGTAAAAGAGAGGAAGTTACCAGAAAGTCTTATGATCCTGCTGTATATTCAATCTTTTATTAGCCTGTAACACTCAGGACAGTATGTTAATGAATGCTTGGTCTCACAGGGTCCTGGTTAAACCCAAAAACCTGCAGAAAGGTGTTATGTTTAGGTGCACTGGTAGGGTCTGTGAAAATTTAAAAACACCCCAAAAATACAGATGAATATTATCACATGTTTTCTTAGAGATTTGTGGGCAAAGTTAGCTTTCATGCTAGCCAGCTGCAGTCTTGGGTTTCTGTATGAAAAGAATAGCTCAGCTATGTCTTGAGGCTAATACTGAAAAGGTCATGAGATTCTCTTTCATGAAAGGAATGAAAATAATCTGAAAAGTACAGGAAAATGTAATGTTCAGTATGAATGAAAGAACTGATTTAGTTCTATGCATTTCTCTGTGTATAGAAAATGACATTGAAATACATTTGTATTTAGATTTAGGGAGCAACTTAGTTTCTGCCTCTTCACCAGTTTATTATTTGTTTCCAAACCTTATTATTTTAAAATGCCATAGCACCCAAAATATGCTAGACCATTTCTAAACACAATCACATAATGGATTTTTTCTATGATGAGCAAAGCAGCCATTTGAAGTTCATCCAGTGAGACCCCTTGGCCTTTAGAGCATTTAGTGAAGGGTTTGTTTTGTTTATTTTACAGTTCAGTGGAATGGAAAACAATTTTTCTTAAGCATTACTGGAGGCCATCAAACAGTGAGAAGGAATAATTTTTCTGCTGCTGCATGTTCAGCAGAATTTAAAGGTATCTATTTAAAAAAACCCCAGGTGTGTAGTGATAAAGCTAGATTTCCCCCCTTTTTGAGAAAGTGTAATTATACTCATCAGACATAATGATCTGCTATTTTCCCCATCTTGCTATTGCTCAGAGTGTAATGAGAAAAGTTTGCTGATGCTGGATAGGTTTGATTATTCCCTGTTTCTTCTTGTTTATTTCCTACTAAAAAAGAAAACAGAAAAACACCCTCCCCAAAAAACATCCCAAAACCAAACAAACCAACAAACCACCAAGCAAATTAAATTGTTTATTTATTCACAAAGTGTGATTTAGTGCTGCAGCTTGTATATGGTAATAAAGTAATTGAAAACATTATTTTCTCAGCCTGTTGCCATAAAACTATTTAAATTCAGATTTTGATTACTTGAAGCAATAGGAGATCCTGTTTTTATTCCTTATTTTGTGTTTTTTGAAAATTAATTTTCATAAGACATTGCAAATATTATTAAGTAGAGATAGGAATCAGATAAATAAAACTGTTTGAACAATAATGAGGTAAAAACTGAGACATCAAGTGGTTGATGATACTGTTACTTAGTTCATGCAAGTTGAAAATCTGGAGCCTAAATTCCTACTGAAGTCACCAGTGCAAGTCTACCTGAGAAAGCAACTGAGAGTTACAACTTCCTCTTAAGAGGACATTGGGTGAATTTATTCTGATTTCACAACCATATAGTTGCAAGCTGCAGATAAATTCAAATCTCATTAAAAATAACAGTCTTAAGAAGATGATTGTTGAGCTGAACTCTTGTCTGTCCCTGATACCTTCAAGGAAGTAAATGGTATTAGACTTTTAGGAAGGTTTGGAAAAGAACTCTGGAAAACATCAAAACTCATTTTTAAGCTGAGTTTGGCACATAAGCAGTGCAGTCCCATGATGGTGCAGTCTAATCCTACATCCAGATAATTGATAAATATATTGAACAGAACTGGCAGTAGAATTAGGCCCTGAGGAACACCGCTGGTGGGCAGTCACCACCCAGATGTAGCCCCATCCACTACAACTCTTGGAGCCCTGCTGCTCAGCCATTTCTTCACTCCACATACTGTGAACCTGCTCATACCATGCTTGGACAGCTTGTCCAGAAGGATACTGTGAGGGACAGTATCAAAAACCTTACTGAAATGCAGAAAAACTACAGCCACTTCATCCACTTCACCCCTTCACCCACCTTATAGAAGGATATCAAGTTAGGTAGGCAGGACAGGACTTTACCTTCATGAACCCACGCTGACTGTGCCTCACGACTGTTGCCTGATTATTCTATAACTGCCTTTCAATAGTACTTAGTATGATCTACTCCATGATCTTTTTGCTCACTCTAAAATTCCCACTGAGTTTTTAGTGAGTTGGGTATTAGAAAGGATCTGTGTTTTGACTCAGGGTACATTCAGAATCTCTGGACTGCTGAGATGTTTTGTAGTTCATGACACATGCCGAAACTCTGGGGTGATGCTGATCTTGATTCTAGCACTTGAAAGGCTCCACTGACAAAGCCACTGTTTTCCAGAGTCGTTTGCCAAATCTTAAAGGCCAAAGCCACTACAGTGTGAGTGGGAACTTGCTCTGCTTTATTCTTTTTAAGGTAAAGGCAAATTTAATGACTGCTAATATGGAAGTTACAGTTTAGATGTCATTGGCTATTTCTTGATTAGTGACAGTCAGTTTTGTCTAGTGGAAGATTTCAAGAAATAGAAATGAAATCAATATTCAGTTTCTCTTAATAGTTAAAGGCCTTGAACACACATTTGCAGCACTGAAAAAAACACAACACCTTATTCTTTTCTGCTGTGATACACATTGTGTTTTTCCATTTGTTTGTTTATTTTTATGTTGAAGGCAGGTGCTTTTAACAATGCCTAAAGTGACATTTTCAGACTCTGGAACTCATTCCCTGCAGCATTAACTGTCTGTGACTATTCAAAGGTGACTTTGTATTGGATGAGGTTAGCTTTTTGGTACAGTCTAGCCTAATATTTCCTATTTAATGTCATAAATTTCTTTCTCTTGGATTCTTATTCTCTATTTTAAATTGCTATAGTGTTTTTTGCCTTTTTATTTTCTTCTTTCTGAGCTTGGATTGTTGTTAACTAGAGTTTTCTGGTGCTTCTAGAGCTTTTTAACAAATCAGTTAGACACTTGGATTTCATATTGGAAAGTCATTCTCAGTGAGATTAATGTAGCCTGATTTAAGGCATCTATAATGAAATAGTCAGACTTCAGACTGCCACTGTAGACTCCCTCCATTGTTAATGAGAGAAATAAGTATCTCCAAAGGGCAATTCATGTGACCTGTTGCATGCATCTATCTCTGGATGAAAACATTGTCTCCTAGAGGAGCCTATTTTATTCTACTGACACTGTAAAATTATGCCACTAACTCTGGCACCAATGCCAGGAGAGATTAATTTCACTTGGTGTGTCTAAGCTATATTTTTTATTTTTTTTTACTGGGCATTTGAGAAATTTTGACTTTCCACTCATTTGGTATCTGTGCACATTTTTATTGCCTTTGTGATATTCTTTTGCAAGTGAAGGCTAAAGTAAGTACTCAGCTGTGTTTCCTGCTTCCTTTGGAAAGTGAAAACCATTATTTTTAAGCACTTATTTGAAGAAATGAAAAGTCCAAGATGAATGATACTGTGTTACATCTTAAGTTGAAAGACATTATCAAAGCTGTGATTTTTAGTAGACATCCAAGGGCTTTATTTCATTGGCTTTAGTTCGGTTTCCAATTAATAATTTTTCTTCCTATGCTCTCCACTTCCTTATCACTATACATAGAAAGATGTGTTAAAATGAAGGAAAAGCTTGCTGCTGAGTAGGTCCAAGCAGACACTTTCTTGCCCTGCCCTGGGGAAACTTGCTGGAAGGCTCAATAATCTAAACCCAGAATATTTGCAAACAAACTTATTTACCTGAAAGAGTCATGATTGGCAGGGTGAGACAAAGAGGGAAAACTGGAGCAGGACACTGATGTCAGCACACTGTCTGTATTCCTCTGAGGAAAGGGTTAACAGCATTCAGAAGTCTGGTTACCCCCGAAGGCTTTGCTGACAAATGGGAAGACCATTATGTAGATATCTGGTACAACAATTATTCTTGTGACATATCTTTCCCTCCCCTTCCCTTCCCTCTCCTCACCTCCCTTCTCTTTTTCTTCCCAGAAGTGATTAAGGGTTTCTGTCTTCAGACTTGGTAACCCTGTACACAGTATTGGTCACAGGGTTTCCCTGCTTTTTTACCTTCTCCCCATAGCAGAAATCACTTTAAAAAGCCAGATGTATTGATGGGAAATTGATCTAAAGGAAGAAACTGAAACTAATATGTTAGTTGAAATAGCAAACCCAAACTCCTTCCACAATCAAGATAATTAAAGATCCTTCAGACACTTTCAGCAGGGATTAATGGTAGAGTCATGATAATCATATAACATTGCACTTTTCATTCTGGAGGGTGTAGCTTTGGATACTCAGCACACCAGTATGAATATGAGGAAGCAATATGCTGCCTAAGGGGATTTTGCTGTTGTTTGTATTACATTTGCCAAAGAGTATTCACTGCAAAGGTAACAGTCCAGAATGTTAGCTGGAAGTGCAAACTTCTAATCTACTCAAAAAGAGGAAATCTGAAGTAAAGGGAGGTTTAAAAACAGGAGCATGAACTCTGCAAAAGGCTGTATTCCAGATTTCTTTACTACATGCAAAATTAGATAATGTTTTTCTCCAGAAACATTGTTACAAGAGACATGAAAATGTATTTTCATCAGAGTTTGTCCCATTCAATGCAGAGTGTCTTTTATAATTGCATTTGTCTCAGCAGTTTCCCATTTATTCCTGTCATTTTTCATGCTTTAACCATATTGATGCATTTTTGGCCCTGTCCCAACTGGAATATTACCCCTTGCCATTACAAGGCCTTCTTGTTTATTATTCAGCTGCTGTTGAGCTACAAGTTTTATGTTTCCAAGAAAGTTATTTAGCAACTAAGTCTCACTATCTATCCTCATCCTCAAGATTCTCAGAACAATGCAAATGAAAGCTCAAACCGCACACATATTATTCATGCTCAGCAGATTATGGAGGGCCAGCTGAGCTGAGGTAGCTCTCAAAGACCTCGGTATTAGTCCTTGGAAAATACAAGGTAATGTAACTTAGCTCAGCTCTCTTTCAATATGAAATAGATGGGGTAAAACTGACCTACATTTATCTTAGGTTAAAGGTGTATCCAGTTGTTTTCACTCCTTTGCCAGCTCATGTTTGAACCGAAGAAACTGTACTGAAATTTTGAGCTTTCTTGAGGTGCTTCTTGATTTCTCTCTACTAGCAAAGGCTGCATAGTGATCACATAGTATTTTAAAAAATTCACTAAACAGGCATTGAATCAGTACAGATTTTTGTGAAATTGACTTCTAAAACACTCCATGAAGATGTGTGCACTGAAGTGATACTCATTAAGGAACTATTTGAAGTATCACAATTTTTTTTTTTATTCCTAAAAATTTGTATGAGATATTGGTTATTGCAAAAATGGCAATACCCCCTGCAATGGGAAGTATTCAAATAAAATGAATGCTGAAATATTGTGGTTCTAAAATGCTTGATTATAATATATTCTTTCGTAGCTGGAAGTAACTGTAGTACCTGATCTCATCTTCCTGAGAGTGTACTTCTCCTCTTAGGCTGTTGTCAGTTGGGAAAATAAGGGAACCAAAGGGAGGACAAATCTTTACAACAAGTTCTCTGTTCAACAGGGCAATCCAAAACCTTTTGCTGTGACATCAGAGTCTGCAGTGGGCTTCAGTTCAAGCTCTGAATGGTCTGTGCTGACATCTTTAGCTCATGGCATTTGCTGCTGCCTTTGCTGCTCTTGGTGTTATCTCTGATAGGCTATAATTTGCTACAGCTGGCTTAGGTGCAAAATCCCCATGGGCAATTCTTTATGTCTTTCCTTAGGTGTGCCATTTCATTGTGTGTCTCATCAAAATCAGGCAAACAAATGTGGAGAGGGTAGGTGCTCCTGCATGTGTCATGCTCTGCAAATCAAGTGTATAGAAACCCCTTGCCCAGAGTCCTGCTTGTGCCACTGCACACATCAGAGCTCAATGACAGAGTGTCTCATTTGTTCTATTTCTACCTCCTCAAGGTCAGAAGAGGTTTAAACACCTACCTTTTGATAAAGCTCATTATTTAGCTGCCTGAATCCTAAGTGGAGTGGGTTAAGATGAATAAAAATAGTTATTCTAAAGCACAATTAGGTGCAAGATTCAGGTAGAGATTTAGATATGGCTTGATTAAATCAGAGTCCTTTTCTAATACAGTGTTATACTGAGAGTCCCTTCTTTAAAGGAATTTTCAGTGCCAGTTTAAAAGAAGTGCTTGCTACTCTTTGACATCATGTCTTAGCTGAAAACTCCCATCTTCAAGTGTATTCAGTAGGGTGGATCCTCAGCTGAAATATACCCATGTCATTGCAGTCTCTCTTGGTGTAATTATGTCAATGAATGTCATCTAAGGATTGCGTGGATAAGAGAAGCAGAGGACATCACTAATAGGCACATGCTCTGATCATCACTGAATAAATTCAGCTCACAATCCAAACTGGAAGGATAAAACTCTGGGGCTTAAAAAAAAAAAGCATAAGGAAAATGTGTTGTATATAAAGTGGAGTATTCCATCTATTCTGTTTAGATGATGGAAGTTTTTAAGGCAAGGCTGGATGAGGCTCTGGGCAACCTAATCTAGTGGAAGGTGTCCCTACCAGGCAGGGGGGTTGGAATTAGGTGATCTTTAAGGTCCCTTCCATTTCTGACAATTCTATGGTTCTATGAAGGTAAACTTTTCTGCGTTCATTGCATTACCTTACCATAGAGCATTAGTGGGAAACCAGAGGAAGAAAGTTGCTATCTTGTGCAAGTGATATTAATAACACTGGTTATTAGATAATGTTAATTCCAGAGTTACACTTCCAAGAACAATGAGCTTATGATTTTCAGTAATTAATAACTTAACACTAAGTTGTGCATTAAAACAAAACAAAACAAAACAAATCTCAATTTTCTCTCTTGACACAGCTGATTTTTGGGGATTTTGACTGGCTGAACCCAGCACTTAGGGGTCCTTTATATGCCAAAATGTATAACTCCTCAATGAGTTGGTTAATGGGTGCTGTTAAAAGTGTAATACTGGATGAGTGACATGCAGGATTTTGAAGGCTGATTGAAGCTTAGACATGCTGGATAATGTCATTGGCAGGCATTGTACAGGAGGAACAAATAGTGCTGAACTCTTGCCTATTGGGATGATCTCTATGGTTCCCTGAGGAGCCAGCAGAGCAAGCTGAAATCTCCCTTCCTCCCATTTACTGCCATGAGCTTGATAAAGAAACATGCAGTTTTGCTAGCATTCATCCAGCCACAAGCTGCAGCTAACACTAGGATGTTCATATCAGCTGCAATAACAGAAAGCCCCTAAGGGCTCCCCAGTGTCTTTCCTCTTTTATGGGCTATCGTCTGGGCCTCTGACTTTTCCATTTGGCCTAGAAAACTCACAACAACATCCTACAGACAGCTGAACTGGCATGTGTTGGCTGGGAGCTGCAACAGGCCTGCCAAGCTCCTCATAGCATGTCTGCCTGTTTGGCCTCAGTTCATGTTGTCTTATCACAAGCAGGACCTACAGCCCATGCATCCGCAGCTCAGCTCCACTCCACCTCACCCACATCAGGATGGTCTGACCTCTACCTCGTCTTGGGACCTAATGCCTGGCAGATCTCCCATGGGAGGGAAGGAGCACAGAGCAGCATTATGGTCCTTTCTACATTGTGTGACCAGACAAATTCCATCTTCTGTTGCATGCAGCTCTTCCTCTGGTCCCTTTCTCCTTATGTTATGTTACTTAGTAAGATGATGTCTCAGATGAGATGTATTTATGTAAGCAGGACCATGCAGAGTCACAGCTCTCCAGCTCAACCATCACAAAGTATCATTCTTCCCTCAAGCTCATTCAAGGTCCATATTTGTTTATGGAAAAGCAAGGAAGTACATATTGAGCACAGTTTGGAGGTGTTAAAGAATTGCAGGTCATGAGTAAATGGTGTCAAAACATCATATCTGTTTCTATGAAACTGGAATCTGCAATATCTTTATCTCAGGCTCTAAAGGATCTGTATCTTAAAAGAAACAAAGTAGATTAATACAGAATGCAGAACTTCAACCTTATATTGTTCATCAGTGAGACACAGCAAGGTGAAGGACAAGAAGTAGGTAGATGAAAAAGAAAAAAATATGAAAAAGCAAATGCCTTTGCAGCTGATTAGTTTTATTTCTGACTTTGCAAATGAGATCATCTGCTATCACTGCTAGCACAGTTAAGATGAATTCAAAATATTCTGGCACTTGTCTTCATTGTTTTGAAATCTTTAGATGACCCTGTGAGAGGCTGCTTCAATCAGAAAGACTATAATTTCCTTCTCTGTAGATATTTAATATACCTTACTTTTTGGTAATATTACCTTGTCACATTTTAAGCTATGTAAGATTTTTTGTTTTGTTTTGTTTGCTTTTTAAACATATTCTAGCTTGGTTTGCAAAGCTGTAAAGCTGAAGAGACAAGGGAAATGATTGTAAATTGTTTAAATATTTGCAAATGTAATATACAATCCTCAGTTCTGCTTTTCTGAGGTTTTTTTTTTTATAATGTAGTGGTGTTTGCTATTATTGTTGTTCTGATGACAGTGACATTAGAAGCTGTAAGGGCATTCAGCAATCCTCACTGCAAACACAGCAATAAGAGAAGATTAATTGACTTGCCCAGATTCAAAAAGCAAGTCAGTGGCAGAGTTAACATCAAATCTCTTTTTTTTTTAATCAATATCAAACCCTAATACATTGTGTAATACACTACACAATGATGCAAACTAATTTAAAAATGTCATATTTGAATCTTCCTAGATTATATTGTGCTAATCTTGGCTGACAGAAAAATTTGGAAATATGCAAAGAAAAAAAACCCAGTGCAGATGTGGTAACTGTGACACCAGTAAGACATGAATCTGTGTGTGTATATATATATATATACACATATATATAGAGAGAAATAGGAAGATGCTGAACTGAGCAAAGCAAATCCTCATTCAGCAGTCCCTTAGGATGTTAGAACTTTTTAAGCATTAAAACATATGAATAAAAACTGAGGACGAGTACCTGTGCTCAACAATGGAAAGCACTACACATTTTGTCATAGACAAAAGGCCAAAAAATATCCTATCCTAGTCCTGTTTCATGTAAAAAAAAAATAATAAAAAAGATATGGATATGAAATCCCAAAGACTGATATTCAGTTGCTCCATATTTGCTTTGCTGGAGTTAAATTATCTGATTCTTCTGGAGGTTCTGACCCTCAAATTTTAAAATAGACACCAATCTCCATGTTTCATGGGTAATAACTTCTGTTGATAAAATCTTAGTTTTAATTTGCAAATGTATTTGCATTCTTGTTGTCACTTCTTGTTTTTCTATTCAGCTGCTGCTCTGTGATATATGATACAAAAAGATAGAGATTTTTAAATTACTCCTAATTTTTGCAAGCTATTTGCAATCTTGTAATTCTATGTTCTAATTCTAATCTTGTAATCCTATGTTCAAACTAAAACAACAACAAAATAACTCGGGGAGAAAAGCCAGTGTCTTTCTAGCATGGAGATTCCAGATTGTAAGATCATATATGTCTAAATAAATTGAAACTTAGGTATGATAAGGCATTTTTCTACATATTTTTGTGTGTTTCTCTCACATTCCTTTGTCTATTCTAAATTCTGTAAAGTATCTAAGTTTTGGACTCTAGCTGGTTCTTCCAGAGACTTTAAAACACTGTAGCACAGATTTTGGGGACATTTCGTGAAGCTATCCCACATTTGAGAAACTATTTAATGAAGCTGTTCAGTGGAAAACTATTGTGTTCTGCTGGTTTCTCTTAACACTTAGAAGTCAAGCCATGACCTACTGGATCTCTGGATGGTGAAAGTAAAGAAGGTACTTAGTGGTTAATATAGAAACTTTGCAGTTTTCCCCTCCAAAGGGAGCATACTGCTCTATATGCATGATAGGAAAGATTTCTGGAGGAAATTCATGGTAATATTAATTATTTTTAAATGTGCTTAGAGAGATATCACTAGTTTAATATTGTATACCATCTGGATCCAGATTCTCTGGTTTAATATTGCATGCCATCTGGATCCAGACTCACTGCTTGAGAGCATGTTTATAGTTATGAACTGCATCTTCAGTATGAGATTTACACATTTTATTCCTTCACTTTCATGATACTGTAAAATAGTTTCCAACTGAAAAATACAGGCCATAGTTGAACTTGTATGAAGTCAATGCAAATTCTCAGTGAACTCTATCACATCCTCTGGCCAGACCTTAAACTGGGGTAAAGATGCTTTCAATCACTGAGTCACAACGCTAAAGAAAGAGACTTGTTTTTCCTTTTCTGCTGCGTGGTTCTGAATGCCATTGACAGCCAGCCCTGCAGAGAGATGGAAACAGAATGCAATCAGACTTCCAAATCTTCTCTTAATGCAGTGTCTTTCTTTGGAACTTTTCCCTGTAGGGTACCTCTCAGATGGGGATAAGTAATGCTGTTAGTACATAATCCAATCACTGATGCAGATTGCTGCTAGACAATCCTGAGCAGCAGATTTGGGCTTTTGTTGTTTTGGGGGGGGTTGGGGTTTTTTTGTAGTTTCTTTATAAAGTAGCTTTTCTGCATTAAGAAGAAAAAAAGTATGTGGCTTAAAAGCTATTAACAGTATAAATAAGTCTTGTTGTATGCTATCTGCATATGATAAATTTGGAAGCTTAGTTTACCATAAAATATCAGAAAACAAACTAAAAAAAATGAAACTGTTTAGTGCTCAAAACAGAATTGGTGCTCCCCTCTCCCTGTTGTATTATGCAGTCAGCCAGGGCTGTGGAATTCTCCTTCTTATTCTTAGAATGAGCCTATTTCTGGGACTGCCAATGTAGTGGTTTCATTCTAGATCTTTTGCTGCCATTGAAGTGCTCTGTGCCTTTTATCTCTAGTGCTGTGCTTGTTACAATGTTATTGGTGGTGCAGTCTGCAGACCCAAAAAAAGGTCAAAAATATAAGTGGGTTTGAAATAGGACCAAGAGCTCTAAGGTGCTTCTACCTAAACATTATTCTTATTGGAGAACATATCCAAAACCACTAAGGGGTTTAAAATCTCAAAAGCCAAGTCTGATCAAGAGCTAGAATAGCTAGCTTCTGTTAAGGTTAAAGTGACTACAAAGTTGTTAACAGAAGAGAGAACTGAAAAGAAGTTCATAGACACATTTACACCAATTTGTTGTGGCCTTGTAGAGCAATTTCTTGTTTCTAAACTTGCTTGTTAACAGCTCAATTTCTGGTTGCCTCAAAGCCTTCAGTGACCATATCTATTCCTGCTTTTCTCAGCAGTTTTCAAGGCACTCTGCCAATATACAGACTTCCATCTTTTTTCCTGAATCTTCCTTTCTTGCCACAATTTGAACTTTTGAATTTTTTCAGCTTCATGGAAGTTTCATTGTTCTCCAAGAGCATGAGGTGCAGACATTCCCACCTGGCTCTGACACTTTTTAAAAAAAGAACATGATGGTTAAAAAAAGAATTGACAAGAAACATAAAAAATAGGTGCTGCCCTTGACTTCATAAGAACATTCAATTTACCTGTGTTTTGTATCATATTTTTAGTGATATAGACTGTGTTTACAGTTGGTGGTGTAAAACTCCATGGAAATCAACACACTAATCTCTTTGTGAGAGCACTCCAAAACACATCAGGAACTGCTCTGTTCTTTAATTATGTATCTACTTTGAAATAGTTACCAACCTTTTTTTCTCCTAGCATAGTTCATAGGGCAAGCACTATACTGACCATCTTTGTCAATTTTTGGTTGACTTGGTCTGGACATCTCTGGAACCATACTCTGAAGATGGCTATTTTCTTTTCTGCAATTATTTCACAATATAATGGCAAAAAATAGGCCACGTGCATTTCACACACACTTCTGAATTATCAGGTTGTTTAGAAGTCTACTAAAAGAAGAGGTGAAGATGTGAGGCTTTGTGAGATGGTTAGGATGGTTAGAAGGCTGTGGAAGATTACCCTTAAAGTGATTGAAGGGTTTTGTTTCTTTATTTTAAACTCTGTCCCCCAAGCAAGCCTGAAGCTGTTTGCCTGAGTCTGACAACTATTAAGAAAACTTCAGGGCTCAACTCACAAATTCCTACAGGGTTTTCACAGCCTAGTTTTCTAGATGTAATTAATCAGCTCCTGTTCTCACCAAATCAAAGTCTCCTGCGTAACTAACTGTGAAGAATTATTGCAAAGTCTATAGAATGAATAATCTCCCCAAACCTTGTCTCTGACTTCGTTAGGTGCTCCCTTGGCTTTGCTCCTCATGGTTCCTCCTTCATGTGCCTCTTTCTTCCTAGCCATACCCTGTTAAATGTGAAACTGAGAGTCCAGATGTGCACATGTATGAATGCAGTCAAATTAAACTGCAGACCCAACTGATTATGTGCACAGTAGAAATGCCACACTAAAAAGAATTTACAGAACCCCAGAGGAACACTCTGTATTGCAGAAGTCAATGATGATAAATCCAGGTAAATCCTATTTTAAGACCAGAGTTAATTCAAAGGGCAAAGGGACTGGCAAAAAATAGAAAAACACCATGAGTAAATGTTCTGGTTTTTAGCTTTATCTTACTGGGTTTATGGGTCAGAGGATGTCAGAGACTGATATCCAAAAAGATCTGTGCCTGTAATGAGGCCTGTAATCAGAACTACATTAATTTAAATGTCTTTCACAATTTACTTTGGTATTCAGTAACCCATTTTCCCTCATATTCTATAGCATTTTTCCATTTTATCTATGAGGAAGGGATCTATCCTTGAGCTCTGAGTAGTGCAGCTGAGCCCTGATTACATTATCTGTGATTATGGTAAAAACAGAATTTCCCTTTGCCAAGACATTTCCATATTTCAAAAAATGTTTTCAAACTTAATAGATACAAAATGTTGATGTTTCCTGGAGAACAGACATTCACAGCAGTTTATATTAGAAAACATTGACTAACCATGATGATAGTGACTCAACTTTTTTGAATTTGTTTGGATAATCTCAAACAGCATACAAATCACCTCTTCTTCTGCATTATCAGGTGCAGAGCTGTAATGTCTAACTAATATAAATATAATCTGAAAGTGAAATAGACATATTCCAAAACTTAATATTTTCAGATGCAGATCATGAAACCTATAGCCAGGAATATTTTGATTTAGATAAAGAAATAGTAGCTAGTTAAAGATGGCCAAATTACTGCCTTTTATTTTGTGACAGACTTCAACCTATTTGAAATTTGTACTCATGTCTTCAATTATTTCCTTTTTCCTTAGCAACACCAATTGTTCAGTTTTCTTCTCCTAGCCATATTTTCTAGATCTCTGACCAGTCATTGTCACTGCTTTTCTCAAGACTGTTCCAACTTGTTCATTTTTCAAGAATTTAGGAAACTGTATGAGGCTTTATTGTTGGGGTTTCTTGTGATGGAGTGCACTGGAAGGATAACCCTATACTTTTATCTAAATATCAAGTCTGATGCTTCAAGTGAGAGCCAGACATATGTTTTTTTAATGTTATCAACTGATTTCTCTCAAGTCCTGAAAGTAATTGCCCTAAATACACTTGTAGCATTCATCCTAAAAATAACCAAATGCCATATAAAAGCTGCTGACGTTTTCCTGACAAGTGTGATTCATGAGGAGCCAGCAGTGTGATGACTGGAAATTTTCCCAGCCAAAGTGATTACAGTGACAACCTCACTATGTGGGATGAACTAACTGAACAGCTGGTTTTACATTTACTCTTTATATATGCACAGCTGGCAAGTACTGTCTTTTGGATAGACAGATGGGTGTCTGTTTGTTTGGGGGGGAGATAACATATTTATCATGCATCCACTGTCACCTCCTGAGACTATGCATTGCAATAAATATTAAACATAATGCTTCAAATTATCAGAAAAAAAAAGGAATTTTAAGCCTCTGTATATGGTGCAGTCAGGGTTACAGCTTGAAGCACTGATTACTGCTGCAGTTCTGCAGGAGTTGCTCAAACATTATTAATAGAGACAGAGTGAGATTACTAACAGTAGAGGAAGGGATCTGATGGCTTGACATAAAAAAGATGGGGAAAAATTAGGATATTTACTATGAAGAGCTTCAGCTGGTTTTATGGGGTCAACTGGGCTCATGCTTGGTCCTAATTGCACTGCATTGCACAGAAGGTGCACGTGCATGTGCTGTCACTGCAGAAAGCTAGCCTAGAATCAGAGAATAACTGGTTTTCAAATGGACCTTTAAAGGTTGTCTAGTCCAGCCCCCTTACAATGAGCAGGGACATCTTCCACTAGATTAGGCTGCTTAGCCCTGTCCAACTTGACCTTGCATGTGAAGTGGTGACCCTACATGCTAGTATGGCCTGCCAAAATACAGTTTAACCAGTTCAAGTGAGTGATACACTCTACAAGAGTGACCACAGCTGTCCCAGTACAAATAATTCTCATAGTGGAATGTTTTTTCTCAAACTCTAAGCTCTTTGAGATGCTGTTATAGTTGGTGATTACCATTCCTTCACTGCAAGTGCCATCACCTTGCAAATAATTGATGACCATTTCTGTAACTTTAGCAGTAAAATATATGAAGCTTGCCTGTAGCCAAGCCCACAGTTCCACAGGTCTTCCAGAAATACAGCACTTCTGAAAGCAGCTGGTAAAACTCTCTCTTTACCTGCATGCTCTCTCAGCAGAGCAAAAATGCCTTCATGGTTCATTCTCATTCTATTTAACGCACACAGTGAAAACTTGGGAGGTCAGGGGGATTTGTGCTAGCAGATTTCTCGGCCTTTTAATATTTACTTAGGCTGTAAAATATAATTTGAATTTTGGAAGTATTTGTCATTGTATCTAAGGTGGATAAAGGTATGTTTATTAGAGCTGTAGTTGCAATGTGTGATTTACATTGGTATATGTTGACTTTTCATTTCCTCAAATGTCACAGTTGCATTTTTGTCTTTCTGACTTCCTCAAAGTATAGAAAGTTAAATATTTTTTTCACACTGATGGCAATCAAATCATGCTACAAGGTCTTAGGGTACCAAACAGTGAGTTATTTTTGAAAATACTTGATGATACCTTCTACTGTCAATGTAGCAGGATTCAGCACACCCAAAAGTCTCATTGCATAGTCCATACTCAAGATCTACGTTTATACTACACCAAACCAGCAGCCTGGGCAGTGCCATAAAGAGTCTCTTCTTCTTACTTTTCTTCTCTTCCTCCACCTTCACCCCCCACACCTCTATGCTCCTTGCCTTATTTTCATAGTGCATTTCTCTTTGTGTCTCAAATTTTCCCTTAAAGAGGGAAAATAATCTGAAGAGTATACCTGTAGGTTTTCCCTCAAAGAAGAGTTCATGGTGCTCATAAAAGATGGTTTAAGTACAGCCAAGTAGTTTATTCTTTTCTACAGAGCATAATTTTCATCCAGAATTCCTTTTTTAACCCTTTTCTCCAATCTAGTGGTGTAGAAGGTAACTGGTTTATTCAATCCTAAGAAGTTAGTTTTTATATCTTAAGCAATATAAGGGAAGGGATTTTCTTTTTGTGTTCCTGTGTTTAATATACATTCATACACCATGTGAGGTACTTTCATTGATTTAGACACTTTTTTTTGCATGGGTCACATCAATAAATTATCTAAATCACTCATTTCTATGTCACTGCCACTATTAAACTTTCTTACACTTTTTGCATCAACTATAAGCTTTACCAGAAACAGTTTTTAATTGACTTTCAAATAACAAATGTACTGAATGGTTGCAGCATTTCCTAAAAGCAGATGCAGTGGAACTCCTGGTTTATGCAGGAGTCATGACCTGGGAACATCATCTTTACCAAAGAATACACAGTACTAGACAGAGCAAATGTACCATTCATACATCTCTCTGCCTCCTCATCCATAAACTGTGAAACTCCTTTGGGTGATGCCTGAACAACTGTATGTGTGGCACTGTATCTTATTTCTGTGTCTCTAAATTTTGGGTGAAGAGAGTTTCTCTTACTAAGTGTATGCTTCACCTAGAGAGAACTCTGACTCTTGGGACCCTTTAAGCCACTGTTGAAACAGTAGTAGTTAGCAATTAAGCAGTTGACCATATAGCAAACAAGAGCATGTAAGCTATTTGAAGGAAAACTGCCCTCCCATTAACTGTCACTTGGACTATAGATAAATTAGATTCTGCAGTTCACCTCTTAAGTAAAAAGGGCACATTTTCAAAATTACTGGAGACCTATAGTTACCACAAAATTCAGAGAAATCTCTTGACTTTTCGCTGCTTCTGATAATGGGACCCTTTTATGTAGCTACCTGAGCACAAACTTTAAGGTGCTAAAATTTTGTCTGGTATTCAGCCAAAATCAATCAAAACCTCATTTAAAAAAAAACAAAGGGTTGAAAACAACCCAAATATTTGCAGTGCAAATGCTTAAGTGTCTTGACATTGTCAGGAACTATTCTTACATAGCTAGGCTTTTACACATGTGGTCCGATCCTGCAACAAATAGCTAAAATATCTGGATCTAAGGAGCATCTTGGCATAATATTAACAATAGTAGATTGTGTTGCTTTCAGAAAGAATAAATGGAAATCTTTACTTGCTGTTTTGCTGCTTTGCAGTCTCTGGTGTGGACAGAGGTAACATTTGAGAAACATCTATCCTGGAAAAAAAATATAATAGCGGAGCATCTAATGGCAAGGTTGGGAAGTCAAATGACAGATGCCTGAGAAGCCAAACAGCAAGGGAGTTTGAGAGTTCAGACAGCAGATGCATGGCAAGGCAAAAGGGCTCATCTGAGAGAACACCTGCCATTTTTCATGCACCTGTTTAATTTTTGAACTATAATATTTCTGTATGTGAGGGGATGCAAGGAGGTAAAATTGAAGCCACAAACCCAAGGGAGTGAGGTCTTGGTTTTTTTATTTTGGGCTATCAACGTTCTTGCCCTCATGAAATCCTTAGTGTAATCAAATGAAGCAGCTGTTTGCACTGCTGGATCTATTCAGACTGAGAAAAAAAGGAGTAAACACTTCTAATGCAAATATCAGCCTTGCCTCTCTACACTTGCTGCAATGATTCTGTTATTTAGCCACTTATGGTGGCAGTTGGTGCAGAAAATCTCCAGAGCAAACAAGGTTTTAATTAATAATCAGTTATTTTCCTCAATAAGTAACTGGGAATATCTTTGTGGTCTGATAAAGAAAGAGGTTTATTTAACTGCTTTGTTAATATTTTGTCTGCCAACTTTTAGGATACTGCTATGTCTCTCATAGCTTTGATAGAGAGAATGAACAGAAATGTGAAGTGGTACTAATCATTAGGATATGTTGGCTTATTGGAAAATCTAGTGACTGAAAAATGTAATGGCTTTTCACACTGAATATAAATAATCCCTAAAGGGAAGTCAGCATTGCTGTGAATGCTTGCTTCACAAGCCCATAAAAAATGGAAGATTGCATCTAGCACATTACAGGAAATTCTTTTATTCCTCAAAGCCATGAGCACTGAGGCATAACATTTACAAATGTTACATAAATACACAAATTACATTATATACAAAATATGTGCCTGTATAAACCCAAACCCCCATATACAAATGTCTCAAAGTTCCTTTTATAAAGTAGAAGAGTTTATTCCATACTTGGAAAATTGTTCTGCCCTACATGTATAAACAGTAATCAAAAATTATGTCTGTCTGTGATGAACACAATTTGTTATACACAGTTTAATGTGTATAACACATAATGTAGTGGATACATTAGACACTGAGAAATCTTAGTGACTGATTGTTCCAAATTTGACTGAAGGGTAGAGTTGAAATCATTTTCTGTTTACCTGCAGCACTAGCCACTAGGTGTTTCTGTCTTTCTGAGCCTGTTCTTCTGCTAAGTGAAGTTAGTGAAAATAATTGTTTCCTTCAAGGGAGGACTGGATGGGGTTATCTGTGTTCCTCCTTGCCTACTTTGCCTCTAGGAGGTAAAAAGTTGTATGACATTCTTACACCCTTTTCTAAGTCTTTAGTTTGCTTTGGATTGTTTCTACTAATGTAGTTGGTGCATAAACTCTCTTAAAAGAGTTAAAAAATAGCCAACTAACTCTAAAGACACATGAGACAATGCATGAAAATGTATTAATATAGACTCAGACATACGCTAAAAATTTTCTCTACATATCATCTCATTTTGTCCAAGTTTGTTTTAATTTTTTGTTTTAATACATATAGTATTTCCATTGTGTTTAGAACTATGTTAAAAATGCTAGTAAATGCTCCATATAGCATGTAATAATTTTTTCCCAGTGCTACCTATTTCTATTTCCACTTTCACTTCCCTTTGGGTAATGCTTTATACAATATAATGTGTTCTAGTGAAAAAGCAGTTGAAGTTCCCAGATCAATGTTATTTTAGGCATATAACATATAAAATATTTTTGAACACAGAGTTCTGAGAGCTGTCTAATCAACAGATTATATCCTTTCTGTTCTTGAGTGAGTTGCAGCTTCTAACAAGTGACTTCTCCACCCTTTTTTTGTCAAAGCTAAATAATGTGGAAGGCAGAGTTCTTCACTGTGTAACAGCATCAAAACTGCTCACTCAATAACTTCATGACAGCTTCTCGAAGCAACTGTCTAAACTTTATCTTATCCCCTTTTTAAACATGCAGTAATAAACTTAAAATTACTTTCAGATGATAAGCCAGATTTTAATGCAGATATTTCTCTTTCTTGCTCCCACTTTCATATATTTTGTTCTTCTGAAAAGACCTGTATATTTTCAGCTCCTCTTCTGTGATACCTAATTATTCTAGATGTTCTCTAAGTTTGTTTTTACATGGTACATATTTGATGTATCCTAAAATATACACCTGTCTGAAATATTCTGGAATTGTAACAGAAGTTGTAGAATCTTTCAAGCAAATTTTGGGGATAGATGTCAAGTTGTCAGACTACTGGTCACAGAAATTGCTTTGTGTAACTCAAAAGTTTCAAATGTTGAAAGGAGACTGGCTTGGATAGGAGGAGTGTGTGGTTTTCTTTCACAGATATTCCCAGACAAGAACTTTATTATATCTGATTGCCAGTCCAGCAGTGGTTTTGTGGAAAAGAAGTCTCAAAAAGTATCAAAAGCTGACAATAGGGCAGGGTTCATCAGCCTGACAACTGCATGTACAGATAATAGTTACTCATGTGCATTGTGTGAAACAGTTTAAACCATAAAGGTTTTAAAAATGTATCTGTTAGGGAGAAGTTGACTGGAAGGGCAAATCAGTGGTTTCCTATGATGCAGATGTTAAGTAATGGAGGAAAGGCAGAGAAACCAAAGCAGAAGTCTAATTAGGAGTGATGCTAGCTTCCAAACTAGTCCATCACTGTCATCCTCTAGTGTGTGACTCATAATATGATGAAAACAGATGAGGTGAATTGCAAACAAGCAGAAGCTATTTTTGTTCAGAAAAGTAACCTTGGGTGGCTGTCTTAGTTGGAGATATCTGCAATGCCAGTGTTAAAAGTTGAGAGGAGTTCTGTTGTATGAGATTAGAAATCAGAGAAAATAGGTAAGATAAGATACTTCACCAAAGTCAGTCACTAGCCTCCTAGGTAGATACAGGACATCTCAAGGGTTGTAT
This sequence comes from Galbula dea, assembly GCA_013399015.1. Lineage (NCBI taxonomy): Eukaryota > Metazoa > Chordata > Aves > Piciformes > Galbulidae > Galbula > Galbula dea. The sequence goes on from VWZX01006809.1 coordinate 664,462, forward strand.
TCTAAATAGTGTCCCTGCTGACTGGATTCTCCTTCAGCCCTGTGCTTCACCAACCTCTTTCAGGCAATTTGGCTCCACTGCTGTCTGTCACACTCCTTTTTCTTTCTCTTTTTCATCCTCTGCCACACTTTCCTGTATTAAATGTGTCTTTCTAACAACCAGCTCCTATGAGGCTACCTCTCTCCTTTCATCATTTTTTGGTGAAAGAATTAATATCATGCTTGTAAATCATGACTTACTTTTAAATCAAGCATGTTCATTATGCTTGTATGTTATAACCAACCACCTCATGTTTCACTTATCTTTTCTGTTTAAAATAGAAGTTTGTGAAGTCTAGAAATTATTTTAAATCCTAATTCTTAAAGGTTTAAAATGCAGCCCTATTCCTTTGGGGGAAGAAACAAATTTGCATGTGAAAGTCTTTTATTTCTTTCTTCTGGGGAATAAAAAGTGAGAAAAAAATAAGGGATCCCTAGACAGGTCTGGTACCTAAGGAACTTCATGGGAATGCAGGAGACTGCAGTGAGTTACATCAGCAGTAAGCTGTTGGCTGTCCTCAGTACTATTCACTGGAATTATCCAAATCTCTATCTTTAATTAAAGATTCATTAGACCATGAAATCACCTCATATCCCAATGGAATAGGTAAGTTACCTAGAATGGCAGAGATTGGATAAAGTTCCCATCCTAAAAAAAGATTTCCACACTGAATTAATTTTGCTGCTAGACTACTTGCTATTCTGAGAAGAACTGCTGCCTTTTCTGTAGGTTTTACCAGAAATTCTGTCCTGGCCCAAAGGATCAGTTTCAATTAATCAACATTTTCCAATGAAAAATCCCCCAAAGGACATTTAAAAAACATGATAAGCTCTTAGTGTTAGTTATTGGCCTGTCCTAATCATTTTCAGAAGTGTTATACAGAATATTTAATACAGATGAGAATAATTAACACATGAAGCAATAAATGAAGTTCGTGTAGGGTATAGATATGATATGAATTCAGTAGAAATTGTATCCAAGCTCAAAATTTAACATTACTATTAGAATTAATTTCATGCCTGTTATAATCTTTTATATACTTATTTTTGGATGGTATGAAAATTGCCCTTTGGAGGTGCCAGTCTCTCACCAGTGTCAGAAGAGAAGCCTTAGATGACTAGCCTAGATAATGCATGTAACTTTTAGATTAATTCCACTCCACATAATTGTCTGAGAAATGACTGAGAAGACTCAAAATGTAAGAATCCTGCAAAGTTGGGCCTGCAAAGTAAGAACTTTCCTTAAAAAAACCACAAGTGAGGGAGCATAAAATGTCCTTGTGAAGGGTTCCTAAGGTTATATCTGAAAGATAGTTAAACTGCAGTGAAATACATGCTTGCTAGCTCATTACTCCTATATCTGTAGGCACAGATTTCTCATTTTTCTTTGAGCCCTTTTCATCAGAACAGTGAAATAGGCAACCTATATAAATTCTCATCCTAAGAGAGCACAAATAGGGAAGTTTATGGCACAAAAAGTCAACCTGGTCAATAAGAAAAGGAACCTGCCTTTGCAATCAATAAGAGATCTTGAGGCTATCTGAAATCTAATAACTCCTCCTGCATTGTCACAAACTAGAATAACAGGTTCAGAGCTGGGCAGAGTATGACTCCTTCCTTCAGTGCAGGTCATGCTGATCATAATACTTGTATTATTCTGTTCCTGTGGATGATCTAAAATGATCAGTGTGACCATCTGTTTGGTTCCACCTCTGAAAGGTCCTTAGGGGAGGAAAAGAAGTAGCTATCAAAGCCATCTCAAAGAAAAATAGATTTTTTTTTAATGACTTGATGATCATACTTGCTAGAAAATGCTTTTCACATATAAAAATGATCAGCTATTTATCTTTTTGTCAGCTAAGTGGGTACTACTGAATACTATTATGTAAATAGACATCATTGCAATACAACAGTTAAATGTAGCATGTAAATTATAACAAGAAGCCCTCAGATGAATTAACTTCTCAGTGCTCTCAGCACCTTGTCCACTTAATATTTACTGAAACTTTCCAACTCTGTTATGAAAAATCTTCCCTTGTCACAAGAAATAACAGGGTACTTATTCTACCCTCTTTTGTTAACGTGTTCATTTCCTTTTTCCACATGTGTGGAAGAGTATGTCTATATGTATGCACATGTATATCCTGTGGTCAGAGGTGATATGAGACATTTAGTGCACTGACATCATGTGTGAGAAATTATGAGAGAACAGTATGCTAAATCCTATTCCTACAGTTCTGATACATCCAAATATCATGGCCTTGCTCACATTGCAGGGGAACTCAAGAGGTCTCAAGGAACTCAGGAGTACAACCTACTGCTTAGAGCAGAGTCAGCAGTGAGGTCAAACCAGGGTCGTCTCTTCCTTCCAAGGATGGAGGCTGCACAACAGCTCTGGGAAACCTGCTCCAACATTGGACTGTTCTCCTGTGGAAAATGTTGGGGTTTTTTTCATCTATCCAGCTATCCAGCTGCACCTCTCTTTTTTCAGCTTAAGTCTATTGCCCTCTCACCACAAGTTTTAATGTTTGTTTCTTAAATTCCACCTTGTTACTGCTTCTGTAGATGCATATAGTATGTTTGATGGCTAGGAACACGCACATTTACAGCTTATCTACATGCATTCTTTGACACTTTTTTAGGTCTAATTTCAATTTTATTATGAAGTGCAAATGGATCATATACCTGTGAAAAATGAATCTTGCTATCACCTGGAACTTTAATGACTCAGTACAGTCAGTAAACATGTACACAGCTCTTGCCAATTGCTTGCAAATGACTATCTCAAGAACTCCTTGGAGGGGAGGATGTTACACTGCCTCAAGCTTAAGTGGCATTTTTCCTAGTGTATGTTTGCATTATGAAGTTTGAGTCTTCATACTATTAAGAAGGTACCACTACTTCAAGAGTCTAGCCAATTGTCAGGTGGAAAAAACTCTCATTTCAAAGCTGTTTCTGAAAAGAAATGGAAAGAAAAAAGAGAAAAAGCACAGTCACTTGGTGCTTCAGGTTGGTCTCGAAGTGTGATAATTAGCTATTAGAGTGGTGGTAATCTTCATTTATATTAGTGTAAATGATGTGAAAACCAATCCTCTACAGGTTTTTAACATATAAACCATTACCTTAAGAAATGAGTTTTATTGTTAAATATGGAAGTACTTTACCAAAGTGATGATCAGAGAAGTGTCCTACAGAGTAATGCAACATAATTGAGAAAGTCCACCAGAAAGCAATGTGTTCTCCAGGTGTAACAGCTTAAAAATAGGCAGTTCCCCACATTTGAATGTGGGGACTTCTGCCCTTCCCTACTCACAGGTGCTGATCTTGTGGTTAGAATTCAGCGCTCTCACTGCTGGGGCCTGGGTTCGATTCCCAGTCAGGGAAGCTTTGTTGTGACCTAGTCTAGGGAATCCTGCTCTGGCAGGGGGGTTGGACTAGATGATCTTTTGAGGTCCCTTCCAACCCCTGTGATTCTGTGATTCTGTGATACTCCAAAACCAGAAATGCATGCACACCTTGATGCTGTTTCAGCACAGCTCTAAGCCCACCATCACCAATCTGATTGCTTAGGTCTATCTCATCGCTTTCAGACTGATAGGCAGATTTTGCAGACAGAAATGTTTCATGCTTACACAGAGGACTTACACTGAATATCACACATTTCCTTTTTAATTTTGATCATCCAAGATCTTTGTTTTGGGATCTTCTGCATGCTTTGTAGGGATGATCTACATTAGCATTTTAGTTCAGAGGAAGCATGTACTACTGAAGCAAGTGCTTGCTTACCATGATTTTCTTCACATTGGAAAGCAGTCTTGGATCATCCAGAATGGATTTCTTTGCAATGAAACTAAGCCAAAGGATGTGGAGCTAATGCTGTCCAGCTACTAACAGAAGCTCAGTCAGCCATGCTGCACCAGTACTAGAGTGAATCTTCCAAAATGCCTAAAGTGAGGGTGACAGGGCAACAACACGAGCTCTTTCCTTCTGTAGATTGCTCCTTTTGGGCTGCCATGCCTGCTGATGTAAAGACACCTTCCTTCAGTTAGCTGAATTATTTGACAAGTGGGTTTGTAAAAGAGATAACAGAGGATATTTAATCAACGTTCAGCCTCAAATTTTAATCTAATATTAGAAGAGAGGATTTTTAAATCTGTATTTCTGACACTTTTTTTCTTTGAAGGTGCAGGACTATTTCTACCTCAGTAGGTTAAACAATGCTGGTCTTGTGTCCCAAACATTATAATTTGCTATTCTGCACTGCTGGATTGTTTAATAGGTCCCTGGTACACCTTAGCCAAACAACACTCCAGTACAGTTAAGGCAGCAAGGGTTAGAGATCCCTTCCCCAAAGGACCTAGGGACAAAACCACTCATGTATTTAAGGATATTAAATAGGCATAGCCAGACTGTGCAGCTTGCCTCAGAACAAAGGAACCATCCCTGCTGCTGTTGAGATTATTAGTATGGCTATAGCCCAGATTAGATAAGGTACAGGCAAGGAGGAATGAGATAAGGAAGGAGAAGGCACAGTAAAAATGCTATGGTTTGCTGAGGCCCTGAGAAGCCTGCATGTGTAACAATTGCCTTGTTGCTGAGGCTTTCTCTCCTGGATGGTTGTAGAGGAATTTTGGTGCAAGAGGGTTATCAGAGACCCTTACCTTGGCCTTGCTCTCAAATAGACCAAATTTTACCCCTCTTCCTCTTGTTAGAGTAAATGAAGAAACTATCTCAGTCAGTCAAAGCATTTTCCCTGACATTCAGCAGGTCTCTAAATTAGTTAAAGAATGGACTCAAAAAAGTTCCTGGACCTTTAAGTGCTGTTCAGAAACTACAAATCTTGTTGCTATTGAAAATTAATCTTCTCTGAAGTGTTGTTAGAATAATTTAGTTGTAGTCTTGTGTAGAGGGCAAATTAGGTTATTTATAACGTGGGCAGCAGCTGACAATACAAATTCGGAATTATTTGCTTTTAGAGTTCAGCTTTCTCTTTTTAGATCTTGTGAGCTCTGCTGGCTGGCAAAGAGGAACATGTAGGAGATGTCATCCTGTGATGCAATGATCTTTTAATAAATTTTTTTTAAGACATCATCTCATAGATGTAATCAGTTATTTTCCCCCTCCTAGTCTTCAGCCCAATACAAAGAGGATTCTTACGTTGGTACTGACTTATTTTATTGCCCCTTTCAGTCTAATATTGGACATTAACCTTTGGACTATGATTTAGTAAAGCCCATTTAATAAAGATACATTTCTGAATGGAAAATGTGGAATAAGAAATCTGATTTGCTTAGTCAGCCAGTTATGTTGCACAGAACAAAGACCAAAACAGGGAATTTCTGATCTGAAAACTATGAGTTCACATTACAGCCAAGGCACAAAAATGGAAGATAGACTCATTAACAGTTCTAAGTATTCCAAGTACTTTTATCTGACAAGTATATTTACTAGTAAACAACTTTACTAGTTTTCAACTTTTCAACAGTTTTCAGTACAGATCCCAAGCTTAATCCCATAATAGCTACTGTGAAGAAAATTAACTCTATTCTAGCCAAAACCAGCACAAACATCATCTGTAAACCTGCTGAGGGTGCCTTTTGTCACATCATCCAGACTTCTAACAGACACACCAAATAGTGTTGGTCTTATCTAGTCTAAACAATATATTTGGATTTTCTCTGCATTTAAAAGAGAGATCTGTCACTCCAAAAACATTATTCATCACAGCCCAAGACTCCATCTTGAAGTCCCCTCTAAGTACAGAGGCAGCTTAATTTCTGGGGTGGAGTGACTGAGATTTTGTTTATTTAGCTTCAGTCTGGAGTGGATGTTTATGAGACCAATGGAGTTAAATTGGATTCCTAGTGCTCTAACCGGCAGAGAAATCTTCCTTTGTTAACTTCTCTGTGGGAGAATCCTTCAGGCTTTGTATGATCAATGGCCATTTTACTGGTAAAAACACTATGAAATTAAACCAGTGGTTTACAGCCCCTGACTATTTTATCTTTGGTCCATCCAAGATGTACACAAATCACTTGTTATGATTTACTCAATTCATTAGTAAGAATGTAGTATGCAGGACGTGAGTTTTCTCACATTTGTGTTTGCAAGATGACAGCTGACTTTCAACCAAGTCATTTAAGGAAATCTCCTTCTGCATGAGCCAATCCATGTATTTGGTCTGGAATTAGTGTCTCCTAGATATCAGTACAGAAAGACTGTTTTAATCCATCCGTCACCTAGGGCAGGCCAGTCAGTGGAGCACCTTGCTGTCATGTCTCTCCACTTTGTTTTTAATGTGGTCAATAGTGTTTGCCAGGATGGCTCTCAAATCTGCTCCCAGACCCTGACATTTTGAAATAATCAACCTGGTCTACAAAAGAAATGCATTTAGACAAATTAATCAAATGGCTTTCATGAAGGAACATTTTCTAAGGTTTGTTCACTGAGAAATTCAGAATGTGAACTATTATTGCTGACAAAAACCTCAGTAGATGAACAGTTTTGAGATCCAGAATGCTGAGCAAGGATAAAAATCAGAAAGACAGGTTTGGTGGGTTTATCTATTTTTTTTTTACCTGTAGCAAAAGAAGAAGAAAAGGTCACTTGCCAAAAAGACAGCTGAAATGGAATTAGTTTTCAAATTATAAGATTAAAGAGTGTTTGCTTGAAGAAAGTGTTATTATAAAATGTGTAAAGAAAAAGGAGATTAAAACATATGGAAGATCTAATCAGAACAAAGATAAACTGTGTATCCTGTAGGTTAAAAGGGTTTCTGTGAGCTTTGTTTTCCAGTAGGGTTTCATAAGCCACAAAAGTCTGAAATCTTATGTTTAAATAAAAGGGTTTTTTCTGATGTGCAGGAGGAGCTCACCTCTTTTTGATTTTCTGCAGGTGGTAAGGGAACAAAGCTACCATCAGAGGAAAGAAAAATTACTTAGACAAATTTTTCAAACATAAGTTAGGTGTTTTTCAATGTCTAGGCCAGATTCTGCTGCCATTTCAGTTGGTGTAAATCCTCAGTATGGGTGGCTAACTGTTCTCCTTTGCTATTTACAGAGGAGTTTGTGTGACTATTTGCATTGCTTTTTAATAAAAGAAAGTACTTACCATATGCAAATCCGGCATTTCATGGTAAACAATGTACCCTCTGAACTACAGGGCACCACACCTCCTGCTCTGTGCTGGCAGGGCTTTCTGTAACAGTCAAGTGCATTAACCCTTCAATTTCTGTCTTTCTGTGTGGTGTTTTTTTTGTTCGTTGGTTGGTTTTGTTTGTTTGGGGTTTTTGTTTGGTTGGTTGGGTTTTTCCCCCCTCAGTATTATTCTGGCTTGTAAATTGATTTGCCAAAAAGGAAGAAATGAAAGTTTATGTGAAGGAAAGGAAAAAAGGAAAAGTCTGGCCATGGTATTTTGTTCTGCTGCTAACACGTTTCCAATTAGTCCCAGCTGCTCTCTCTGCAGCCGGCACCTGCCTGCTCTTCTGCATGGGATATCTCTGTCTCAAATTCTGGACTTTGCATTTCACGTCATACCATTTCTCCAGCCTGCTAAGGTCCCTCTGAAGGGCAGCACATTGATTTCCCACACAATTTTCAAAGGGTAACTTCTGCCCCATCGCTGGGCTCATTAATGAAGACACTAAACAATGTCAGCCCCACTACTGACCCTGAGGATGGCACTGGTTACTGGCCACCAGGTGGGCTACCCCCTGCAGTTCCATCTAAGCATTTCTACTTTGTAAGGCTGTGACAGTATGTCCCATACCCTATAAGTACAAACATCTTTTGCTTTAATTAGGTTTAGCTGCTCAGTCTTTTTCTTTCTTTCCCTGAGAAAAACCTCAAACTAAACCAAACGGAAATAAAACCTGCTTACTCTAATGCTTTTTCTTGTCTGTTAAACCCTCCTCATCTTTTGAGTCTGATGTTCAGCATCTTTGTGTTTCTGATCTGCCACTGCTTTAGTTTGAGGCTTTTCAAAAATTATTTTTAAACAGCTTTTTTCTTCTCTCTCTTTCTCCGCTCCCCCCCTGCCCCTTCCACAGGATCTTGAGTATTTGGACATATTTTCTACTAAGGGAATTTTTTAAAGTTTTCAAAGTCACTTCTGAAATGTGATTTGTGACGTTAGCATGTGTGACTGTCAGTGCAGTTCCTCACTTGTGGGGATATATGTAAAGAATTGAAGGACTGCCATGATTTCCAGATATGCAAATGCAGTCATTTCACTATTTTATTCTCTATCTCTACCTTCCCAGTTATATGTATTTCATAAATGCTACATGTAGGTGTTACATAGTGTAATCCTCTTTAGGAAAAAAAAAGTCCTTGAAATACTAGCTATTACCTTTGGGTTTTATACAGTGCTCCTTAGTCATTAGCTGGGGAAAATTCCCATTAAAATTAAATTTATTTATAGAGCTATGTCAGTTAGTTTGAAGTACTTGCATATTTCACCTATAACCCTCTGACTGTCTATTTTTCAGACTGAAAAGATAACCCTAAACTCCAAGCAATCGTATTTCACCTTCCTGTGTTTCAAGAAATAATGCATTGATTTTTGTGACACGAACCAAAGGAGCTTGACTCCCACTTAAACTGTCTTCAGGAAAATTTTCAGGATACTAGTTCAACTCATTTTTCATTGAGAAGATCTTTTCAACCCCAAATACTATAGGAGTTAAAAAAGAATGAATAATGTCTATCAGCAGAGAAGTGCAGACCAGGCATTTAATGATCTCTGTAGGCATGAATTGTCATAAGTCTGTGATGGGCAAAGATGAGAAGTAAAAGAACTGGAGAGTACCTGACCCGCCCTTTCACAGCTGCATGTTATTTATCACCCACCATTCAGAGCACAGCAGGTTGCCACCATGGTGCTGCTCAGCAGAGTTTTCTGTCTCTAAGAGGACTGTGTGACTTCTTTCCCCTGCCCTTTTCTCCCAAAACCACCTTTTGTTGTTAGTTTTTTTCTTTTCAGTACAAACCAGTTCCAGAGCAGTCAGTCTGCTCTTTTGAGCAGAGATTGTTGGGCTAGTCATAGGATTTTTTTTCCCTGTCAGACCACAGTTCCACAGCGGGGAAATAACTGGACATTTGGGATTTCTTATTCTCCACCATGCAAGGACAATTTATGGCCCATGTTTAGAACTTGATTTTACAATTTGTAGAATATTTACTACAAGGGAAAATGTTATTTTGGCTATTAATGAACTAGACAACCATTCCTAAAATCTCTTCTGTTCATAATTTCTGTGCCTTCATCGTGCATTCTCACAGTATCTTAATTACTAGTTCCATCTCCCTCCGCCTCCTCTTCTTCCATCCAGTTCTTAACAAATGCTGTTATCAGCTTTTATTGAGCTTAGTAGATGTGATGTGCATTCAGTGTCTTTCATTATCAGCCCAATAAATCCAAAATGATTCACATCATCTATCTTAACTCTATTCTGCCTTTTGGGCACCACATTTGTCAATTGATCCCTTTTAAGAGTACAGCATTCCTCTTCTCTGTTGCAGTCTGTGTTCCTCTACTGATAATATTCAAAAACTAATTCACTGATTCTTTTTGTTGGGAAATGAACATTATCAAGGGGTGAGAAAAAAGCAAGGGCAAAGAAAGAAAAGTGTGTGTTAGCTGATCACTCAGGGCAGAGAAGGAAGAGAGGAAGGAGGTTAGAAGACAGAGGGAAGTAAATTATTAGCAAGAACACAATGCTGCACAAGAGAGGCTATATTAATTTCAGGCCTAAACTGGTAATTTCCTAGGATGTTGCAGTGATTCATATAGGCAGGCTAGCTTGTATTTCTGCTAGTTCACAGATCTCAGGACTACACCTCATTGCAACATAAGGCAATATAGATGTGTTCAAGAGAGCACAGCCTCGTTAGCCTCTTAAAATAGACTGAAAAGGGACATGATTGATTCTTATAAGCAAACTCAGGCGAATAAACAACAGGGAGAGGAAATAATTGTTTAAGGGAGAGGATAATGTCACCAAAAGAACAAATAGTTATGGATCACCAGAGTATAAACCAAAGGCAGATTGTGTTTTCTAACTATTAATGAAGGAGGATGCTGGTTCAGTAAGATTCCTACAGAATTGTGGGGGATAAATTAAAAAATAAAAGAATGAACAGCCACCTCTCAGCTCTTAAAAAAATGTCAAGTTTATAATTCTTGGTTCCAGAGATAAATCTCTCATGCCAGTGACAGAGATTCAAACAAAGGAGCTAATAAATGCTTAACTTTTATGCCTTTCCCCACCTTTTGTGTAGGCAACTTGGCATCAGCAGGTCCATTTTTAAGAATTTGTTGTATGTAGAGAGGAGATCAATAAGAGGATGTGTGATGAAAAATACAGGAGGAATGATACAAAGGAGTTACACTGAGGTCCTGTATTGTAATCTTCAGATTATAATACAGAGTGGGGAGAATTTTCTTGTTTTCCAGAGAAACTTTCTTTACTGGAACACAAATCTTCAAAGTTGCTAAATGATTGACACATTTAGGTCACAGTCAACAAATATTTCAGCAATTGAAGGGGAAGAGGAAGGATGGGTCAACATGTTTTCCATGAAAATTTCACTTTTTCAGTCTGTTTTTTAAAAGGAGATGTAAGATGTGAGACTGTGGAGAAAAACTTGTGCCAGATACTTTTTTTCAAAGGAATAATGTTAATCTCTCCTGTCAAATAGATAAAGACTGCCAGAAAGAAAAATAGAGAGCAGTAGAGAATGAGTGCATGCTGATGCTTAGCTTAACTACCTTGCATGATGAAAAACGAGTTCTATTATTTTCAGAAAATAAATAAACCCAGGAGACCTTTAAAATAGGAGAATCACCATTCTTCTAATCCATAACTCAAATATTTTCTGCACTGTTTGCCTGCTACTTGAGAATAGCTCTAGCCAAAGACGTACATGGATCTTGTACAAAGGCAAATCTTTCTCGTCTTGAAAGCATCCCTGCCTCTACTTCCTGATATCAATATACAAGAAGGAAAAAAAAAAGAGACAATTCGTAAGAGAAGTCAAACTTTCCACAACCAGTGACTTCTTTCACAGCAATGATTTGTTTCAGCAAAGACAGTAAAGTTTTAAATCCTTTATGAAGTTTGAGGGCTTGTACTGCCGAGGGAACAAAAAAATACTGTCTGTAGACTTAGAAAGTCTTGGTGGCTCTATATGGATGTAAGAGCTCGACCACTCTCAATCTCTGTTCTGAGACTCCTAAATTTACCCTTTTTCTAGCATAAACAGTGCTAGTGTGACAATTCAGTCACAATATTTTTCCCATTACACGTTATGTTTGGATTTGAGTATACTGGGCGATAATTTATCTTTGAGTGGGGGAAGGGAGCAGTAATGCTTTATCAGAATTTTCTCTCAATTTCATCAGTGCTTTTCTGACTTGCACTTAATTCAGACCCTAGTTTAGTTTCACATAACTTCCCAGATTTCTGCTTCTCTCTTATTCTGTAGGACTCTCTCTGTGGCAGGTCATAACTTGGGTCATTACTTTTCCCTTTGGGCAGTAGCGGATGCTGCCTTCTATTTGTCTTATTCAACTGCTGTGTAGTCTGCCCATGGGTAGCAGGAGTTTATTACTTTTTTCCCTTAGTGGGTTTATTTTTTTTCCCTTCTTCAGCTGCACCATGCCAGAGTGTGCTGCTAAACTACCAGAACTCCTGCTTCATTGATTTCATTTAGAAGCCTTTTGTACATGTGTCTTTGCCAGAGCATCCACAGTATTATTCTCCATCATATGCTGACTATAATCCTTTATATTAATGTTGCACTATCTGTTCAGCTCTCTGCTGCTTGACCCTTGCCTTGAGCTCTGTGTATTTCTGGTAAATATTTTCCAGCATATGATCTCGAAGCAAAAATTAGGTTAATGCTGATATTTTTCATAGTATACATTTCCCGCTCCTCCCTGTCTATGTAATGGATTTTCCAATTAAAAGGGACCTTCCTGGCCATTTTATCTGACCCCCTGCATTACAAGGCTAAAGAAAGCTGCACAGCAATTGCATGATAATGCAATGACAACAGGCCATCTTTTTTTGTCCTTCAGCTTGGAGTAGAGCACAGACACATGCAGATTTTCATAGCTATTCTCATTCTGTCACTAGGAAAAAAGGGCATTCAGAATTTCAAAGACACTTGGAAATAGATATGAACTAATAAGTTATTATAAATAAGATGAGGTATGATATGGACTGTCCTCTGAGCACCCACTGTTTGTTTTCACACTTGGCCAAAGTTTTTTACAGAATGACTATTTTAGCACAAGGTCTGAAGAAGGATGAAGAAGGTTTTGGAGGTCTGAAGAAGGATGTCCCATAATGCCTCTAGTCCTGCATGTAATAGCTCTTAAGTCATTCACACATTCAAAAGATGCAGCAGCTGAGGAGCACTGGTATATTGCATGTCAATTTAGTTCATGTTTCAGTACTTATCATTGTGAGTGGCAGGTGTGTCCTAAAATCTGTCCTTTCACTGATCTTTCTCTACCCCTGAGGGAAAGGGCGGAGCTAATCCGGTATAGATCTGCTTTCCTATAGAACTCAGACAAGCAGATTTCTATTCCTATCTCCCTTAGGGTAAACATCTCACATAAGGTGCACATTTCAGCAAATATCCAGAATTATAAAAAGCTTTCAGTTTATATGTAAATGCCAGTGCATTGAGCAGTCAGTCTTCCAGGTTCCTGCCAAATTGGCAATAAACTCTGGGCTGATACAAGGCCTGAGTCCCCTTACAGAGAGGAACAACTTATTTTTGCCATTTGAAAAAATGATCTGGAACATCTCCTGAATGTGAGTATTTGTTCAAAATCTTTTTGTAATTAACTGTGAGGGAGAATTTTTGCCTTCTTGTTTTTGAATCTCCAAGTTTTACAGTTTTCATCACTGAGTCCAGAATTATTTTTTTCTTCAAAGAATGTTTGATATTCTTGAGTATTCAGTTATCTCCAAGAGGAACACAAACTACTGTGGCAATTGACAAGCTTTAACTTAAATAAAACTTGGGGACAAAATAAAATGGAATAAAAAATTGTACTTAGGGAATGATTAGGTTTTTTTCATAGAGATTTGTGGAGGTGATCAACAGGTGATTTCAGGAAATTCCTTTCTGAGATTCAGGTACTGTCAGAAAGTCAGACAACTCATAAATTGTTGTTTCCAGTTTAGGAACACATCTGAGGGGAAAATATTCTTATATCTTCAGTGTGAAACTGTATCATTAGGGTATGCACATAACCATATCTGTGTATATTATTTTAGATATATGTCATCTTCAGGGATCTGATAGAGCTTGTCTCCTTTTTTATAAAAGTGTTGGAATTGCTCTTTATACTAGAGTGTGGAGGAGCATGTCTTCAGATCATACTTTGTGTGCAAACTACTTGGCTAGGTAACCAACATTTGAAAATTTAGACCCTTTAGGAGAGTGAGGAACCTGTATGTAAAAACAATATACATTGAGTGCAACAGATTTTCCTTATGATAGCATCTGAACTGACTGCAGGCAGTAAAATGAGAAGATCCTCTCTTTGTGAGTGGGTGTGTATGTATTTTAATACTGAGATAACCTTCAGTTTGGGGTATACCGAATGCTGTAGCAGATGAGGAATCTCTCTCTGATTCTCATCAGTCTGGTAGGGTTTATTCTCATTCATGCTTGCACTGGGGATGAAAAGGATTGCTTATATATTAAAGATTCTGGCTTATGGAAAAAGTGGGGATTCAGTGGATAGTCAGCACAGATGGAGATCTGTCTGTAGAGGAAAGGGATATGAAAACAACAGCAAGTAGAGAGTACACTTCTGTCTTTCTATATATAGAACTAACAAGTGAATGGAATGGATCAGAGCCAGAAAAAAAATTGGAAGAAAAAGGGAAATATTAATGGAGACATTCATTCTTGGTTTTCACTCTGCATATTACTGGTTGAGAATATCCTTTAAGATTGATGGGATCAGATTGTGGTGTGCAAGATTACACACCAGTTCTCTGTGGGATGCATACTTGGAGGGTGTAAGAGAGTCTTACCACTGCTCTGTGATGGCCATGTCAGAACCAACAACATATTTTTAAATGTAGAATGAAATCCTGTTATGCAGGACCATAGCAGAGGTAGGGAGACTGAAATATTATGGATGTCTACTAAAAGCATATGTTGCACCTTATGTTGTGCATTAAGTGGGCAGAATGAAGTAGCCATATTCAATATAATTTCCATGCTAAAACATTGCAAATTGGAATATATTTCCTGCAGCACAATAATCTACCATAATTTTTGAATAACCAATAGCATAATTAATTGTCAGTACATTAGGAACAGTGTTGCAGTGAATTAAAGCCTAACTAATAACCATAGAATTCACTGAGGCTGAGATTTATGTGACATCTGCTTTACTTATGGATTTCACTGGGGTAAATGCATGAGTCTGACAAGCACAGTTTAATCTTATTTGATTGTATTTTTGATAAAGGGAAAATGCTGTTGGTATTTTGAAAAATGGAATGCTTCATACACCTTCAAACATCAGTGCTTTTGCTCAGATAATTTTCCTTGCCTTTCATAAATGTATCTTTGATTTTATGTTGCCTCTATTTCCTGAAAAATGTATTTTCCCTGGGATATCATGACAAGCCATCTTCTGTGTTGATTTTTATTTTGGAGATGTTTGAAGCACATGGTCGCAATCAGAAAGTTGTCTCTTTTGCAAGGGGATATTTTTCCCTTGGCCACAAATTCTAGTGAGCTTTTTCTTTTATCTTTTTCAGGCTAACATGCTCTGATAAGATGCCCCATACTTTTCTGCCATTAGATTTCTTCATGGGCAGTGGCAAAGTGGAAAACAATCTATACTTCTGAGACCTCTGTAGGTCGTAAGAATGTATCAAGAAAGATGAAAAGTTGCAAGATGATGTTAGATTGCTCAAGCATGGTTCATTTCTGGGGTAATACCCTGCCATTCCTTTTTGCTAGTTCTCTCTTATTTTTGACACTGTGCTACAAAGGACATCTATTTTTATATTATTTATTCACCTGAATTCTATACACAGCTTTCTCTTCTTCAATAATTTATAAATCAGATTAAAAAAAATAGGGAATGATAATATATATATATATATGATAATATACATTATGCATTGAATTGTGTAAGGCTGTAATCCTTATAGAGGTATTTTCCTGGGGTGAAAGAGGTCTATTGCTCTAGTGTGTTTAGAATTTGAGAATCAGAATGGGCAGGAGCAGAAGAGGAGCAAGAATTATATACAGCTGTATTTTCTTGGCAGAACTTTTTGAAAAGTAAAAACAAATAATGTGAACACCTGAAACAGGAATAGATTTGAGAAATTTAGTAAGGGGTTTTTTTGTGGTTTTTCTTTTGGTTGGTTGGTTGGTTTGGTTTTGTTGGGTTTTTTTTTTGTTTGGTTGGTTTTTGTGGGGTTTTTTTAGTATCTTAAAAATAAAATGAAATAACAAGTCATAACTTTTCTAGAAAACATTTACAACAACAGTAAGTATTACTAGCCTAAGAGCTGCTAACAGCTTCAGATGAACCCTGGATTATGCCTAGAAGCCATCAGAAGTTATCTTTCTTTTGTGCTCTTAGATCTGTCCTTAGAAAACCAAACTGTCACTGTAGCCATACATGGAAGGACACTCACTGTTGGACTAGATAGGTTTACTGGGCGTTTGCTCATTCCTGTCTATGCTGTGTATGCTATGAGAATAATGTTAAAAATACAAAGGATTTTTTTTTTCCCTAAATCCCAGAACAAGTTTCAGAATAATCCTCTGAGCAAGAACTGGAGGATCTGTGAGGAATGCAGTATGTTATATTGGTGAGGAAGCTGAAGAAATAGTGCAACCTGCACATGGTTCCCGAGATTGGAACTGAATTGCTGCAACATGGGAGTCTGTATCTGATTCTCTTTACAGGGAGAAAAAGCCAATTCCATGCAGTAATTCATCCTTTCCTAGAACAGACAAGTAAATGAGATCAGATGAATTGAGTTCTAGAAAAGCCTGCTTTCCCCTGTTGATCATAACAAGTCATTATACATAGCTTAAATAGAATTTTTCATTTTTGCAGTTGCTGTAAAGGCATACGAGGTAGATCCTACCCATATCCAACTTAACACTCAAGCTAGCTCAGGTTTCTCCACAGTCCTACATTACACTACTTAGCTCTTTGATCAGCATAACTGAGAAATAGACTAGTGAATAGTCCTGAAAACCCCAATTAGTTTTGCAGCTTTTCCGTCCTCCCACTACAGAGAGCAACTGTTGTAATCACATTTATGATTGAATAGTTACTTCACAGTGTTATAAGTTAAATTATTTATCTCTTTAAAAATATCAGCAGACAAATTTTGAGTTTTAAATGTTGATACCTCTCTTGGGAAGCAGGAAGGAAGAGATCAGTAGGATATCACAGTGCCAATTAATGAGGCTAAGCCTTCAAGTAGAACATTCATTAGATTATGTGGAAGTCTCTGCAAGCTGTTCAGAAATGCAGTCCAAAGCATATTTAACTGTAGAGCAATACTTTCCAGAACTTTGAGAGTGACTGGAGGAAAAGGAAAATTATATGATAGAAATGCAGCACTTTTAACCAGCCTCTCCCCTTCTCTTTGTAGAATAATAGACTCTGAAGCCAATTCAGTAGTTGTAGTGTCAGGATAAGTTTTGACCCCTGTTGAGTTTCCCACATGATTAGCAGAGCAATAGGTATGGATAGAAGAGACATTAAGGAAAGCGTGTCCTTCCATTACGTTGTTTCCACTGTTGCAGACAACTAATAACCTGATCTTGCCCTTAGTTGAGTATCTTGAGTGGAAAAGAGCAAGTGAGGTAAATGATGGAGAGAGGTAGTATGAGAAATAAGTATGGAAAGAAATCAGTGCACTGTGTGTTATCTTCCGAATTCTACATTTGGGAAAAATATTCCCATTGGATAAATTCCTATCTTCATTGGTAAAACATGAACTGTAGAAATGTTTTGCTTTAGAAAGTACATCATGTTTCAGGTTATGGAAGTATTTCACTATATCTTGCAAGGAATTTAAAGCTGTAAGTGATAGGACATGAAATATGTCCCTATACTGAACTCAGTAACCTCAGTTATAAGCTAAAGCACTTAATTCTCAATACATATAAATATGGATGCACCATAGGTAAAGATCAGGTGAAACTGAAATACCAATAATGCCAGAGGCCATTGCAATGGCAGGGAATCAATTGGATAACATATGTCTAAATGAGCTTATAGGGCACGTGTATGCTATACTGCTGAGTCTCGACCAACCTCACCTAGGGGAAATTCCTCATTGACACTAAGCCTGTAAATGTTTGATCCTGGACATGTGAGCAAGAGGTAGTAGCCATGGGTATAAGGAATAAAATGTTCCTTTTACCCTTTTAGAGAAGTGATCTACCTAGCCAGTGTCTCATTTCTATTTGTCAAACGTTTCTGAAGGTACAAATGGATGTGTGTTTGTATAAATACATGTGGTTTTGCAGGTTATGTGTACATATACTGGAAAATTAAATGTATATAAAATATAGGCTATAATTGGTCAACTTTGGGTGCAGGTGGGACAACAGAAGAAAGAACTCCCAGTCTTATGTCACATAATCCTCTTTGTAGTGAGATTTTGAGGACTATGAGTTTATTTAAAAAAACACTGACACAGTCCTCTCCTCTCAGTGGGCAGCAGATGAAGGGAATTCACTAATTCCAAGTCAGATCTCATTCAGTAAATCCCTCCTTTTGCTGATGTCAGTGTTGCAGCTGGAGGAATGAGTGCAAAGAGAAGTGTAGAATGAAGCAGTTTAAAAAATGGTAAAAGCTTCCTCCACATCATCACTGGGTCAGTGTGTAGTGCCCAAATTCGATACAAAACCATAGCAAAGGTAATGTGGATGCCATTAGTGTTGACTGGCTGGAGAAATGTGTCTCTCTCTGTCTTGTCAGCCAGGATGTTTCACTCAAATTATGATAAAAATGCATTACTCTTCAAGACACTCTATACTCCATACAAAATGACTCACCTTCCTGAGAGGAGAGCAGGGTCCAACTTCCACCAGCTCAGAGCCTGTGCTCTCAGAGGGGTTGCCTCTGCTGCATTGCCATAGAGGGGCTTAGGCTGCCCCAAGTCTGTGCCTTCTGCAAGGAAAGGCATAGACATGGGCTATGTTCACCACTGCCCAAACAGGAACTGAATCCTTGAAAATCAGTGGAAAAGAAAATCTTCAAATGAGCAGCCAACAGTTCAGCAAACCCCAGAACTCTGCCTGAGAACTCCCACAGTGCCACAAAAGTCTCCCCAGCAAAGGCAGTGTCAAGGGGTGGGTAAAGATATGGATATTTGATGGGAGAACATTTGGCTTCTGCTCATTGGTAGGTTGTGAATTAAGGAGATACAAATTCACAGGGGGAGACAATGCTTCAAGCTATTAATGAATTTCTTACTTTTTCCCCCTTTCTGCTTTACCAATTGCTACTACAAACCAATATTAATAATTTAAAGTGAACTTGTTGAATTATAACTTGTGAAGAGAGAAAAGAGGAATATATTCTCTCTGAGGCAAAACCCCCTTCTTTCTGTAAGCTTGCTACCTGGTATTTTTATCTGCTTGAGACTTGTTTATTAATCCTGTGTGGTCCATGAGGAGGCTTTTTATAAATGTTTTAATAAAATATATTCAGTGAGTAGGGTTGGTGTCCATGTGAATTTCAGTATCCTGTAGGGGATGGCTTACAAAAGTAGGGAGATCTGATAGTAATAATTTCCAACCTTCCAGAGCTTACCTGCCTCTCTTAGAGCGTTTCAGACAACATTTTGTGTGATTGTCTCCAATTTTTCAGTTTTCTTCTTTGGATTTTTTTGTAGAAACCTTTTTACCAGTATTTTATTGCCAGGAAATGTGCATTCTTGATGTAATTCTTTGTAAAAGTATGAATGACTTTGTAATTGCACAAAAGAGACCCACCTTCTGGCTAGATCCAATTGGAGAGGAAAAATCATTCCTGACCATTACTGCTATAATACTAGGCAATAATACCAGCCAAAATCAGAGCAAACTCTTGCTGCCCATAAATGTTTGAAGCTGAATTCTTTGACACTTTCTGAGCTCTCAGTAATTGATCATTTATTAATTAATCATCTCACTGTGGATGCTTTTAAATAATTTCAGTCAGTTTTATGTGAAACTTTGTGATTTTGTACTTAAGGACTTTGTTTCCCTTTCAGTTTGGGAGAGATAAGATATTGACATTGTTTCTTTGGTTGAAAAAACCCAAAATATCAAAGCAAAACTTAATTGATGCTGATAAAAATCCTTTCGTGCATGAATTGAACAAAATCTCTTCTATTTCACCTGGTTTGCTCAGAATCCTGCCTGTATCCTTCTCTGGCACTTAGAAGTGACTCAGATCTTGGTCCAAGCTTGTGGGAAGCCTTGTGAACCTTAATGGACCTATCAGTAAACACTTAGCTTAGAGTTGATAGAAGAGCTAATCTTATGCACAGCTACTTCTGAAATGTGACAGTGAGAAGATACTCTGACCTTTGTTTTATTTATTAAAAAGATCAATCATTTTTCTAATTTTTTCAGAGCTGTATTCAGGAAAAAACTTTCCTAGCTGGATTCTAGGTCAGGTATTAATTCATATGCTTTCTCTGCCGAATATGGCAAAATGTTTATTCCTCTTCTGTTCATCTGCAGAGACTTCCAGGTGGCTACAGAAGGATGTCATCCTACAAGTAATGCTTCATTCACTTGAGGTTAAGGGATTTTTATTTATAAAGCTCTATAAATGCATTTATTCATTTATTTGCATTTCTCAAAACTGAGTGTTGCTTTAAATAGATAACAGGAAGAGTGAGATATGCATCTTTGGTGGTCATGCAGCCACCGTGCTTCATCCCAGTGTTGGTGGCAATTGCATCTTAGATCAATAATTATGAAGTTCTTGGAGATCTCTCAGTATAAAAACCATCATGTAAAAAATGCAAAAAGCTATCATTGCTGGTAACGTGGCCTTCCTGAATACTTGCCCTGCATCAGCAATAATATATTGAAAAAAGATGTTCTAAAATTTGGCTTAATGCAAGAATTAATTAGCTTTCAAAATCAATTTCTGGCCAAGGGGAACACTTGGGGGTTCCAGGCAGGACTGCTCACAAGAGACTGGCAAAGCGGCTCCCTATATGCTTAATTGGAAACACTTTGCCAACTCATTGCAGTTGGCCCATTATGCTTGGGTTGAAAAAGCAAAGCAGGAAAGCTGTCAAAGCACAAACACTTTTATATCCAAGCCAGTTACTTTAGAGTGAGGCTAGTCAGGGGGAAAGAGTTCATGACCTGACAATAAGAAATAGCTAACAGGAAGAAGTCTAGCTGTTTATTTCCCTTTATCCCTCCAGTACTGAGTTTCAGTCACGATATCACTTTGGAGAATATTCCATCATAGTAAAAATAAATAAATAAATAAACAAAATAGGCAGTCCATTTAGTAGGCAGGGATTTTTTTTTCCCAGTACTTAAACTGTAGTGTAATTTGTGGACAGGTCTATTCACAGTTGGAATTTGAATTAGTAACAAAGTTAAATTATGTAGGAGTTTGCCCTTGATATGATACACTGAAGGATTGACTTGGGTAATTTCCATTGATGTTAGTGGAAATGATGCTCATAAATCACCCACACATCAGAGGGGAAATAGATATTTTAGTCTACCAAATGCTTAATGTTCTAGTATCACAATCTCAAATCTAATCTTTTAGTATTTGAAGAGCTGCTTCTTCTCCAATATACAAACCATGAATGATTTGCTCACTAATTCTCAGTTTGATGTACTTTCTGTCGGGAGACAGGGTGGATTGGTTTTATTTTGTATTTGCTGTTCTTTAGTGAAACTGTTGAAAGATGTTGTAAAGGACCCCACTGAAAGTCTGGAGGACTCTAGCTACAGCTGTGTTAGTAAAGGACAGCGTGCTAGGGAGCCTTCCCGGACATTGAAGTTCAATTGTGCATGCTGTCAGATAGCTGGAATTGTTTCTGGCATGCTGGAAGGGAGCCTGTGCCACCTAGCACGCTACCGAATAACTACTTGGATTATTTTGAGAGTTAGCATGACCTGAGGGCCACTCTCAAACGGTTGTCTGGTGCTTAACATTTTGTTTTGAAGGACAGGAGAATTTGGTGATGTTGACTCAGGCTATTTCATGACAGGTGAACTGAAGAAAGTTTAACTTCACTATCATAGACTTAGTCTCTGTCTATTGTGTTACATAAACAAAGTAGTTCCTAAGCTTTGAAAGACCTGATGCATGCTGTCACCATTCATCACATGTCTTCGTTTGGAAACCTTACAGAGGCTGAAAGTGTCCTTCCAGAGGCAATACAAGTGGCAATAAAGCAATAGTTCTTACAGGCTCTTCATTGTGCTGAATCTGCATCCCAAACCCTAAATGGCTAATTAGTGATAAACGTCATGACTGAATGGAATAAGTACTTTTCTGTTAGAGATAGGACTGAGAAAAGTGAATTATTTCAGTCTCTCACCCAAGAGGCATAGAAGGACAGAATTTTGTGCAATTGAGGATAGACAACCCTTCTATGACTTTCTTGAATGTATGTTCTGGATGAGCCATAAAGATATTTATTGTTTGTGCACACCACCAGCCATGGTTGTTTTCAAATCACTGACCAAGAAATAATTGGTTCTCTGTTACTCCTCAAAGTCATTCTCTACACTGCCAGTTTTAACAAAACTTTAAATTATGTGAAGCCTTGGCTACCAGAGGTGGTCTGGGCAGTTGTGGTTTTAGACTCTGTGGGATTATTCTAGTGTTGCTGCTAACTTATTTGTTAATGCTTTACTCTCAATAGGAATTAAATATTTAGTGTCTGTGACCTGCTCTATCTCCAGCAGCTTGAGGCTTTTAATTTTAATATTATTTTTTACACATACTGCAGCAAAAAGCACACTTCTAAATAGTTTCTTTTTCCCTCTCCTTTTTCTCCTCTGTGGTTCTCTGAAAGGTTAGGTTTGACAATAGGGGTATAGTCACAGATACTCAATGCAACAAATGAGAAATGTTCTTCTGTGACCTTAATGTTGGCAAGTGATAATAACCAGTGAACCATGAAATACTGCTGCAATATTGTTCATGACTTTTCTGTTTTCTAAGATTAATTTTATGTTCTGAAATGAAGTGACAATCATTTATTATTCTGTTTTACATAGCTTCCACCGGGAAGCAAATATGAAAAGCTTAATTTTCTAGTCCACTTGCAGCAGTGTTTCTAGTGAAGAATCAGATATATGTTTAAATATTTCTTGTTTAATGTATACAGTATAATCCTTTTGTTTAGGCTTAGTCAGAAATGTCTGGTGTAAGATAGAGTGAGCTAGTGTTTTAAAGAGGAAATTACTTTTCTCTCCTAGGGGTTAAATGGTTATAATATTAATTATTAATACACTGTGGGTGTGAACTTTGCAAGAATATTTAATTGTGAGCTACTGTTTTCTGAGAACATACCATACTTTGCTAAAAAAACCACCATTTTCCCTTTTCTCCAAATTTGGGACTCTTTAAAATGCAGTAAACAGGAATTTAACCACTAAAAACTTGCTGCCAGCAATTTCTGTTCTATAAGTAGATTAGAAGAACATTTTCATCAGAGGAAGCATGTATAGTTCTCATATCAAAGATAGTTCACCTTTCCATGTACATCATTATTTTTTCATCCACAGGCTGTTGGTAAGCAAACAATTTTAGGGCTTGATAGTGCAAGTCTTACTCATCTTGAGTACCACTTACCCATGTCAGTGCTTCTGTTGACTTCAGTAATATTACAGGTCTGAAATACATCAGGTGAGCAAAGCCAGGAAAAAGAAAAGCCTTTAATTTCAAGGTCAAATGGATAGGGGAAAGTTGATAGCAATATTTTTAAAGTTTATGTGGCCTGTTCTTTTTCTTCAAAAATGTGTGTGGCTATGTATTAGGATATAATTGTTTAACTAATTAAGGGATTCATTCTCAGAGGACCTGAATCCCAATCATTTTTATTAATGTTAAATTTCTCAGTAAAGTATTTCAAGAAGCTAGTAACTGCCCAGGGCTTGTTTGTCTGGAATGGAATCTATGCAGAATGCAATGGGCACCCCATCTTCCAGAAAACAAAATCGTTTCCAAATCTGGGTACATAAAATTACACACTAGATCTTTTGTTTGGTCATCTCAGTTAAAGCAGGCTGGTTTCCAGAGGGAGTGGATGGATTCAAAAGTAAATTTCTGCATTTTGAACATCAGACCAGAACTAGCCGAGTTACTTAAGCACAGGATTAGGTGACTGTCATCAAGAACTACCAACAGAAAAATACTGATCTATGTACACTGTGAATTAGGGGCCAAAGACAAGGGGCACCCACATGGAACACCAGGCTCCCAATGTCTCTCACACTGACTAGCATTAACTGGAAGATCAAACAATCACTAATAATTCTGGAGTCTTAAAGTAAACAGATTAAGAAGAAATCCTCTGTGTTAATATTCTGATAAGTAGCCTAAACTCCAAGGTGATGTGCTGTAGCATCACTCAGTTGGGTTCCAGCTGTTCAGACGTTGCAGGCTGTTGTTTCCTGGTTTAATGATAATACCTTTCCCTGGAGTATTCTGATTAGGTAATTGTTAAAAGTAAGAGTAAAATGTTAGATTCACTACTATTAGTTACCAAAGTCTCAGCTGCCAGGAATTAGATACAGTGCTGCTGCCACTAGATGTGCAATAAATAGTGTTTGTGTTAAGAGTCAGAGATTACTTTTGTTCGAGACAGCTCTGCTCATTATAACTCTACTTGAGGAGCCTTCTTGAAGATTCACAGCAAAGCTCAAGCAAAGGCTAAATATAAAGCCAGCATCCTAGTGGGATTTAAAACAAATAGAAGATAAAAGACCCTTCTCTTATCTACTGAAATGGCCACAACTTGAAGAGGATAATTTAGCGCATTGCATTTCATTTCCTTGTAATACAGTACATGACATACAAGCAAGATTAGGTCCTGGGATTCAGAAGCAATGAAACATAAGTCTGTGAGTGCTCAGTGGCTATTTATACATTTCTTTTAAACATGTTTTATCCAAGGGAATTCATAAGAAGACTGTGTGCTGTTATTCAGAAAACAGTTTGATGGTGCGATCATGGATTATGCAATCACAACATGCAGTGGTTATATCTGAACCGCTCGATTTTTACTATGTAATTCCGTGAATCTTCCATAGAGGAGGTGTGCACAATAGTGACTAGTAAATGCATTTTATGTGTGGAGAATACAGAATTTTGCTCTAAAGTTACTAAAATTGGCATAAATAGAAACAGTACACAGGGCAGTTTTAGAGGCTGAGAGCTCAGTAAGACAGAAACACGAGCCACAAAAGAAAAAGAGCGGAAGTTTTAGCTCCTCTGTCTACACTTTCTCAGTCCTGTTATGATAATAGTGTCCTTTGTTCCTGTACTTTACTTGTGTTGGTGTAAAAGCATTCAAGTGATCAGCATACAAAATGTGCAGAGTGGAACTGATTGCTTCAAGGGAGATTTCCAGGTTAAAGTGAGGTAAGAAGAGAGTTTTGTCTCAAAGTGTGTAGTCTCAGGTAGGTACTCAAATGCATGTAGTCTATTCAAGCTTTGTTCTGGACCCCCTGTCTGTTTTGGGGGTGGGTCTAGTCCTTCAGCTGTTGAGTCATTTAGACACTTTGAAACTTCCATCCTACAGTGCTGTATAATAGTCATCCACATCCATTATGCTCTAACTCATAGGGATTTCAGCAGGAATTTTGGACATGTAATCATGTGTAATGACAATATTCAGTTGCAAGATAGTTGCAAAATACACAAATAATCATTTGAGTGCTTATGGATGGCAAATAACAAGATCCTGCATAGGAGTTTCAAAGAAAAAATGGTACCTTTTATTTTGGAAAATCTATTTCTTTCTTATTGGTTGTAACCAGCTCTGCACTGTACATTCTCTGTATAAAAAGTCCTGTCCCCAGCAAACAAGAGATGAAAACTAACTGAAGGATCGATTTCCTGCTCCAATTTTAATGAGCGAAGTAAAATCTGGAAATTGTTGCATTTCCTCAGCTAGAGATGATTTTTTTTCTTTCTCTTAGGAAGCAAGAAGTTATATTTTGCTGGAAATAAACAGATTTCTCTGAGTGGAAAATGAAACTTGTTTGTCACAGCAGAGGGCAGAGCTGAAGGTCAGAGCAGAAGCTCTGGTTGCTGTGACACATTTTCATGAGCTGGATCATCTCTGTGATTGACAAAGCTGACACCTGCAAGAAAGGGAGTGAAGGTGAAGGGCCAGCAGATTTCCTCATAGTTCTAGGGAAAGGGGAGAAGGTAAAAGAGGGACTAACAGTAAAGCCCTCTTTAAGCATGAATTTAACAGTATATAAAAAAAAAATAAATAGCTGGCTAAGTGGCAGAGCCCAAGGTTGAGCCCTTAGAGGGGCAGGTAGAGGAACAGATGCTTTCCAATGGACTTTAATCATCTGCTGCCCTAGTGGCTTTCTCTACCACCTGCTGAGGTTCAGGGTCTTTGTTTTTTAGTGGCCATAGAAGAAGTTAAAGAGGTATATGGTATCTGGAAATGAAGAAGATAAATTTTTGCTGTTAAAATACGTATACTAAGAAGGAAAAAGATTAAACTATCCAGAAAAATCTTAACAGCAGAGTGAAGTGAACTTCCAGTCTATCCTGAAATCATCAAACACTGTCATGTTGTACATCCTTTTGGCTTCAGTGAAGTTTGAATCAAGCCAATGCACTCTTCATTTGATCTCTTTCTAGACTGTCCTCTAGTTTTTCTTGTTATTTTCAGCTTATTTTCTGTCACTGTTACTTATCATTATTTATGAGCTCTAAGAAATAGCAATGTCAGCAAAGTAAGACTAACTTCTAAGACTGGGAGTTAGCTGTCTGCTGCAAATTCACTTGGGAAATGTGCTTCTACTGCTGTTCACCAATCTCAAGCTCCTCCTGTAAATCTTAGTAAGGTCTCAAATCTATCAAGGAGGGATACCCTTGGGAGAGTGCTAATGATTTGGCAGTAGTAAACATGTGTAGAGGACAAGCAGAAAGCTTTGTCTCCAAACTTGTAAAAGGTAAAGTGTTATTGAGGCTTGTCAAGTTACAGGCTTCACATACAATAAATAAGGTTAATGAGGCATTGAAGACAGGCAGAGATCCTGAAAACTCTGTGTTATCAGGATATATCAAGATTCTAAAAAAAATATTTTTGTCATGAATTCAAAATCTCACAGGGGAAAATTTACACGTTAGAGGGTTGCAAAAGGAAATGAAAGGTCAGGACTTTGTTGCTATATTTACTTACATTTTGGTTTTGCAGAGACAAGAGTCAACTTGTAAACCATGAAAAGGCTCCAGATTTGCTAGTATGTCAGTGATTGTGTTTCTTTCTCCACTTGTCAATTTACTTTCTCAAACAACATACATAACAATAAGTTAAGTGCTTCCCTTGTGAATCATACCTTTTTATTACCTTTTTTTTTTGGAATGATTTGATAAGGACTTTGTTTTGTCATCATGTAGTCTTTTCTTCAAGATAGAATTAAGCTTGTTTCTCAGACCTCTTCTCTTTGCAACTCTCCTTCTTCATTGCAGTTGTGATAGCCATAAAATAGAATTTTCTAAAATTGGAGAACAAGCTGATATGCTTCATGCAGCAGAGCTGCAGGCTATTTTTCATGATTGCACATATATTGTGTTGATTATGATGAAGCCAAGAGATTTTTAAATAAGAAAAAAAGAAGAGGGTGGTGGAAAACAATAGTCTGACTCCTGCAGTCTGGCAGAAGCTCCTGAAAGAGATTAAAGATGAACATGCCTTATGAAATAATTATTATTCTGACTTCTGCTGAGGTGTGTGAGCTTTTTTCCTCTTTTACTGGGCATTTGCTTTGATTTTTTTTTTTTTGGTTTTGTAAAAAGAAAATGAGTTGAGAATATATTTGTCTCAAAAAATATGGAACATTTTGATGTATATGGCTACTTGTGTATATTCAAATTATTTATTCTGACAAATCAGGGCATTGTAGATACTGCAACTGCAGTTTATTAATCACTGTTAAAATGGCTCAGTAAGATAAGAACATGTACACCACTGCTTACAGGGAGAAGCTCATGCACAGAAAGGGAAAGATGTGTTTTAAACAAACTAGAGGTAGAATAAAAGAAAGAATAAAAGATCTTGTGGCTTTCAAGACAAGGACATTTCTATGTGTTAAAGGGGTGGATGCCTTTGTTTGTACTTTATTTGCTTTGGGATTGTCATTTCCAGTGATTTATGCAGGTCCCACAGACAAACAAATGTGTAATGACAGTTCCTTGTGGTCTTTCTGTTGATAGAGGATTGTGTCTACAGGTTTGTCCACAGAAGAAAGTGAGGTTGACCACAAGCTACAATCCATCCTAATTTCCTAGGATTCAGAGAAAAACATTATTATGGAACAGAATTCAGCTACCACAACAGTCACTCCTTCTTTGTTCTATCAGATTATTTAATTTCTCCAGCCTCCATTTGTTACAGTTAGCATTTAGCAAAATGTTTCTTGCTGTCTCTGGCCTTCCAGAGAACTTTATAAAAGGTATCTACTGTGGTTGCTGCAAAAGAAGGATCCAAGGGAGATATCTGGAACTTTGAATTTCTTGTAGGAGTTTTAAAAATAGATCTCATTTACCAGGAATAACCCCAAAATTAATATGATTCAGCTTCTAAAATGACTCCACTAAATTACATTAAATTCAACAGCTAACATCCTTTCTGAGAATAAAAATACATTAGCTTTAATTAGTTCCTTGCCAAAAGTGGAAAAAAATAAACAAGCCTACTTTTATTCTTTCTAGTAGTCTTCACAAATGCACCTCAGCTAATCCACTTTCAAGTCACACTTTTAGTTAAGTCAGGTTCATTTTCCTGATTGCCCCTATTTAGACAGGTCTTTGGAACTGGGCTCCAGTTGCAAAACTCAGGTTAGGATGTGAATGTAAATTAGTGAACTCTAAGCCAGCTATTGGGATCCTGTCTGGGTCAGGCCAACATAGTTTTTACCTCAGTTAACTTCTTTTACCCTTCAGCAGCAATGCATTTAACATCATTTTACTGTTATTATTGCTGTTCCTTTCTGTAACTTTTTGAGCAAAAAGACATTGGGCTCTTCTGAGGTAAAGCCCAACAGTGTGGCTAATAGCAGGGCTAGTGGCACTGCTGCTGAGGAAAATAGCAGTGACAGCAAGAAACACAGATAAAATTGACACTGAGACTCTGACACAGTAAAGATTAGTTTCCAGTCAAAATTACTCCCTCACGTAAGCCAGCAGCAGGAGCATCACAGGGATCCTGCCACCAGCATGCCTCCCATGGAAAGAGAAACCAGGGACTTTTATTTGCCTTTCTCTGAAAAAAATGAAACTGATAGTCTGCCTCCACCTGCCAGAGGTTCAAACCTGGAATTTCAAATCCTTATTTTCATTGCACCAGACACTTTCTACAAATGTACATCACTGGTGACAGCAGCACCTTGCTTTCTCACAAACACCTCTGCACTTTCTGCCAGGCAAATGTATGCTCTGGGAGTGCCTGTCACCAGTCTGTGAGCCTAGACAGCTCTTTCCCTGGTTCAGCCATTGTTCTGGGTGTGCTTGTGTGGCATGTCAAGAGCAAGGTTTTCCAAGAGAAGAGACCCATCTGAAACACTCCTAGAAGAAAAGCATCCTAGGTCATGTGTGAAAGAGAGAGTCTGAGGCTGGTGTACAAAGAATTGTGTGGGGTTGGACAAGAACGAGGACAAGAATACGTGCTGGTTTGAAAAGGGAAATAGGTGAATTATATATGGATTTTGTGTCTTCCATGAGAAATGGAGGGAGGGACATTGCTGCTGTGGGTCTGAGAAATCTCTAGATGTCTTTTTAAGAAGGAGGTTTGATTCCCACTTTTGCCCTGCAAGAACTCATGCTGAAAAGGGAACAGATGACTTCAGATCAAAACAGTTCTTTCCCGTGATAATGTGAGTTGAGCTCAAAACCAGATCTGTTCCCATCCTAAATTCTGCTAAACTGCAACCAAATCGTCTGACCAAATGTAGACCTCTCAAACAGGTATTCATAATCACACCTTAGAAGTGTCTGTTGTTCTCATCTGAATATAAATGGGATTTAGCATGACTAGTTCATATCCACAGACACTGCAGGCGAGATGACTCACACTGCCTATGAGTAACTCTGGAGTCCTGGTAAGATCTAACCAATTCCCAGACTTGCTCTGAGCACAAGCATAGCAGTGGTGATTCCTGTGTGATCCCACACATGCATAAAGTTACACAAGTATAGGATTATCTATCTGCACAATTGCAGCCCTGTGCTAAAGCTGGGGGAAAGTCCACAAGGCATATCAATATGATGTTGTACTGCCTTTGGGCTCTGCTGGCACTGCATTCCTTGAGCTGTGTTAGATGATGGGTAGAGGACTTACGTGCTGTCACCACTATAACTCCTATGGTTTCTCTACATTAATCTTGCTTTAGACCAGCATGTAATGCTCTTTTGTGATGTGTCTTTATTTGTCCTGATGTGTCCAGCTCATGGTTGTAAGTCTGGAAAAAGAACATTGAACTGCCTCAGAACTGAGGTTATTTTGAGAGTGAGAAGCTTGTAGTAAAGTAGAGTCTGAAAAAAATTGTAATCCATAATTAGTTTCTGTTCTGATGACCTAGAAGTTGAATCTTTTAAAAATGAATCACAGTGATGTAGCTGATACATTTTGATGCCAATATTAAATGTCATTCTGGCTCAAAATACAAACCACAATAGGATTGTAAAAACTTGTCCAAACACCTTTATGTTACAATAATGTACATAACTGCTTTCAGGGAGAGAATGAATGTGATTGAGTCTCTATAGTCTACAGCATGCCCCAGTTAGGTTCGATATGTAGAGATACATGCAAGCATGGATACAGATACATTACCTGCTTGTTCTCAGGGGTAAAGTAGCTGGAGTTTGACACTGATCTTTAATTACCTTTTTTCTCATGCAACAGTCAAATTACATGCATTTTATTCAGCTCATTGGTGGATTTACTATTAAATTTCATATTCCTTTTGTATAGTCTCAGAATTCCAGCTTATCTCACTTTCCATTGCCTGCTGACATGAAGACAAGTTTGCTTTTGCTCTTACTGTTTGCTTCACTGGATTTAGCCCTCTGAATTTCATCCTGAGAGCTGCAGAAATTACAGAAGCAGAAGCTGATTTAAAGAATACGTGGACAAAAAGATGTAACATTAATGCACTGATAAAAAGGTGTAAAGCAAAGCTAAAAGAAATCTTGAGAGATTGTCTTAGAGAAAATGCCATGAAAATAGGGCTGAAATGGCATCATAAACTTAATCTATAAGAAATCCACTAAAAGGTTCTTTTTGAATTGGAAAAACACAAACAATTTTTCTAGTATTTTGTACTCTCAGTGGTTGATCCTTGACAAATTAGAAAGTAAGATTTGGGTAGAAGGACCAGATTTTTTTAGTAGGTTCTGAAATTCAGGATGGTCTTGAGCTTTAGTTACTAAATCCTAAGTGCTAAGCATAGCTTTTGTTCTTGTTCAGTCATATATTCCTACACAGAAGTAATTTCATATCTTTATGTATGTACCTAAAGGGGGATTACAAGATAGAAGGGGAGAGACTTTTCAGCTGGTCAGATTGCAACAGGACAAGGGGGAATGGATATAAGCTGAAGGAGGGGAGGTTTAGACTAGAAATTAGAAGGAGGTTCTTCACCCAGAGGGTGGTGAGAAACAGGAACAGGTTGCCCAGAGAGGTTGTGGATGCCCCATCCCTGGCAGTGTTCAAGGCCAGGCTGGATGTGGCCCTGGGCAACCTGGTGTAGTATGTGGCATCCCTGCCCATGGCAGGGGGGTTGGAGCTAGGTGATCTTTAAGGTCCCTTCCAACCAGAGCCATTCTATGATTCTATGAAATTAAACAAAGGTTTTCGTGGCAATAGTTTTGTGAAAATCTATACATATTAATGCAAAACACAATCTACCATTGTTAGATTTACATTAGATATTTAGGTTAGATATCAAAAAATATTGCATCCAGTTCTGGAGCCCCTATTACAAGAGGGATGTGGGGGTGCTGGAGTGAGTCCAGAGAAGGGCCACGAGAATGATCAGAGGACTGGAGCACCTCTCCTACGAGGACAGACTGGAAGAGTTGGGGTTGTTCAGTCTGGAGAGGAGAAGGCCCCAAGGAGACCTTCTTGTGGCCTTCCAGTATCTGAAGGGGGCCTACAAGAAGCTGGTGAGGGACTTTTTAGGAGGTCAGACAGTGATAGAACCAGGGGAAATGGGTGTAAGCTAGAGGAGGGTAGATTTAGGTTGGATATTAGGAAGAAGTTCTTCACTGTGAGGGTGGTTAGGCAGTGGAACAGGTTACCCAGAGAGGTTGTGAAAGCCTCTTCCCTGGAAGCTTTTAAGACAAGGCTTGATGGGGCCCTGGGCAACCTGATCTAGTGGATGGTGTCCCTGCCAGGCAGGGGGGTTGGAGCTAGATGATCTTTGAGGTCCCTTCCAACTCTGACGATTCTATGATTCTATAGGTACACTGTGATAATAATACAGGAATAAAATCCTTGTAAGTGGCTTTCAGGGAATCTTTCTGCTTAACATCATTTTGAGGATTTGAGCAGAGAGAAAAGAAAAATACATAACCATTATTCAGTACCACTACCAGCATCGGAATTCTTTTTAGGGTCATAGATCATAGACTGGTTTGGGCTGGAAGAAAGCTTTCAAGGTCATCTAGTTCAATCCCCCTGCAGTAAGCAGGGTTATCTTCAGCTAGATCATGTTGCTCAAAGCCCTGTCCAGCCTGAGCTGGAATGGTTCCAGGGATGGAACAACTACCATCTCTCTGGGCAAACAGTGCCAAACACTAGCTTGGTGTATCAAGCTACCTGATAAACTGTCCTCTTGTCATCAGCCTTCCTTTTTTGGGCCTTTTTTCTGTCATAGTAATTCAGTCTTTCAAATTAGCTTCAAAATTCTTTAAACAGAGTTAATGTTTATTTCCATATTTGTCCAGCTCTTGTGTAATAGGCCTTTACTGCAAAATTAGTGTTTAGTTTGAATGACAGAGGCTTTTGCCTTGCCAAGTTTCTCAGAAAACTTACCTCAACACTTAGACTATGGATTTTCTCTTTGAAATCATACAACTGTATACTAGTCCATTGCAATAAGTCAGATGTGTGAGCACAAAGTTGTGAAGCAGACAATCGAGATCTCAGAGGCAAAAATGAGAATCCCTAACAGTGTTTCTGAGGTGTTAAAAAGAGACTTTGGTTGATGGCATACATGTTCTTCCACAGCTAAACTACTGATACTTCTTCACTTGTATTAAAGTTTGTAGGTTTTCATTCTTCTGCCATTCTTGTTGTCAAGCCATGCTTTGTTGTAAATTCAACTGAAAAGGAACAATTCTGCTGCCCTAACCATGTGTCATTGCATTCAAAGTTTTGCATGTATTAAACTTCTAGGCACAAATATCCAAAGGTGTGTTCCAACCCAGTAGCTGTAACCAAAATTATAAGCCTCTTTTTGTTACCATAAAATTGATTCTGGAACATAAATAGGTAGGAACTAGGTATTATTTTTATTAATACAAGTGAAAAAATTAGTTAAGCAGTGAAGGACAACAGGAACAGAATATGATTTTTGCCATTTATTTGAGGGTGTGGAAGTGATCCTTGTTGTCAAGTGATTCATTTTGTTAGTTATAATTAATTTAAACCCTAGTAGAAGGTTCAAGTAATCCGTTTTACAAAGTAAATTACCTATTATTTATGTCTATTTTTGTATCATTACTACATATCCACAAATATTTCCCAAAGTCTTTTTTAGATACTTCTGTTACTGATAGACTCTTCAGTGGTTCTTTCACATAGATCACTCAATAACATTGAGTCAAGCTTGGAAGTTCAGTGTCTTATTGATAACTTTTTCCAGATGTCAAATTGATCTTTCTCTACTAAGTTAGTTTTCTGTGGACTTGCCATTTTCTAAAAATACTGCACATTCCAGCTTCCTGCAGTGAAATCCTGGTCCTGGTGGAGTCAATCTTTGTCTTTTTCACAGCCTGATGTAAGAGACTTTATCAAAGGGCTCCAGGAGGTTCCAATAAACTATTTTAACTGACTCTTCCTTACGACTCTTTTGTTAGTGCAATGGAAGAATTCTGATATACACAGGGCAAGACTTGCCTCCAAACTGTTTTGCTTAATGCCTGCTTACTGCTGTTCATGTGTGCAGTTTGGTTACTCTATGTAATTAGTATTTCAGCTATTTTACCAGGTACTGAGGAAAGCATATGCTGATGGCTATTGCTCAAATTTGTTCCTTTTTCAATCTAGGTCCTTCACTTACTGCTTCCAAATTTTCTGTAATATAGCTGATCTTAATGAGCAACTGCTTATGGTTAGTGTCTCAAAAGACTAAAACACTTTGTGTTTATTTCAGCTATTTCCTACCCCCTGGAGAGACTTAATCTTCAGTTACATCTAAATGAAGATAAAAGTGACTGATTAAGTTGACAATTAGTGTTGTTTATGGAAATTATTTTTCAAGTGTTTGCAGTTCCTAACCCAGATTCAGTTTCTGCTTTGGAATGTCAAAGGTCTCTGTGGAAAGACAGTCTGGTGTAAGATTGAAGGCCAGGTGAACTGTATTACTAGCTCTGTTAAGGACTTACAGTATGATATTTGGCAAACCACCTCACTGTGTCTCCATTCCCCTACAAATAGCATCATAGTTTACCAATGAGCTACCAAACACTCTGGTTAGAAGGGTTAACATGAGAACTCTGTTTCTCCCTCCTGGGTAGCATGTCCATGTTCAGAGATTATGTTCCTGCAGGAGATGAGAGTTTAAACTGCAATGCATCTTATTTAGGGTGGTATTTTATGGGTTGTGTCCAACCTTAAACTAGTTGTTCACATTGCTGTAAGCACAGGGTCACATCTGAACAATGGAGATGATCAGATGATCAGTTTGCACTTAAATAGTTCTTATGAGAAATTTCCTATCAACACCATTTCTGGAGGCTCTTAATGAATTCTGTTTCAGTTTTCTGCGTGAAGCTTTTCCTTTTTTACATAAAGCAAGTCCTCTAGGTCACATAAACAAGGACTTCCCCTTCTGATAATGAAGAAATCATCAACACTAAGTCAAATTCACATTTTCTTCTCAGTCTTTGCATAAGTTGAAAACAACAAAGCTAATTACTTTGGCTGTCAGAATTTTTTCAGGCAGTAAAAAGGGGAAGTGCCAACAAATGTTAGTTGTAAAGGTTAGAAGACAGACTGAACAACAGTTAAGTATATTTAGAAAGAGCTCTAAAGACAAAGTTTTAACCTTACTGAATCTGCCTTTACTGCTCTCCACCTAACTTCTTATATACTGTAGAGTAAGATTTAACTAGAGTGTTAAAAACTTATATAAATACTCCCCCAAGCTCTGCTTTTTGTGTAAAGCACTTGCTATGTTTATGGTGTAAACAGGATTTTGCATGCATATATTTAATACAAGGTTTTCTAAAGATTTGCTTGTATTTTATTCAAATGTTGAGTATGTTTGTTCCAACCTTTTCCCCTGTGAGTTCTAATGATTTTTATTTTCTCAGTACAATGCATATAATAGTGCCTTGGTCTAATGAAATCAGCAGAGGGTTGAGCTACTGAAATATCTGTATTCCAGCTACAACTGTAGCTTGCTTGGGAAGGTCGTTTTTGTAATGTAATTGTGGATCACCAGATGGCACTCTTGCAGACAGTATATCAAGTCACAAAACCTGTTTGTAAAAAGGGAAAAGAATATATAACTCTCTTTACACTTCTGTTTTTTGTAATCTCACTAGGTCACACCATTCTGTTGCCATCTTTTTGATACTGTCTCACAAATTTATTTTCAAACTCCTGATCCTGCTCTCTGTTCAAATCCTGTATGTGTTTTACATATTCTAACTCTCTGAATTTCACATTCCCTCTTACTTTCCCATTACCTGAAACTTAACACTGTCCAAATTAGATGGAAAGCTCTTTTCATTTTTATTTTGTTCTGGTTTGGTTTTGGTTTTGTTTGCCTCTAGCTTAGAAGACCATCACGCTTCCTTCCTCTTAAGTTTCATATGGATGTTAAAGTTGGACATTTTTTCTTTCTTTTCCTTCTCATTCCTGGCTGTTCCTGGTTCCTCTCTGGACCAATATTGGACAGGTTGAGTTTTGAGTAGCACAACCTCTCCACTGGCTTCTTTAAAGCAGAACTGAGTCCAGAACTGAGTGAGTGGGTGTGATGGGACGATGGCAGAAGGCCAATCACGTCAGACCTGTGCTAAGGCATAGCTTAGTGCCTTTTTGTTTAGCAGAAACAGTAGGTATAGCAGTAATGAGCTAGAGGTACTCTCCGTGGCAATATACCTGACTGTACTGTGTCTGGGATGGAGTTAATTTTCTTCATAAACAGCCCATACAGTGCTGTGCTTTGGAACAGTGTCAATAACACACCAGTGTTTTGACTATTGCTGAGCAGTGCTTGCTCGGCATTGAGGCTTTTCTTTTTCCTGCTCTGTCTCCCCAGCAAGTAGGCTGGGGGTGTGCAAGAAGCTGAGAGAGGACACAGCCAGGACAGGTGGTGCAAAGTAACCAAAAAGGTTTTCTATGCCATGTCATGTCATGCTCAGCAATAAAAAAATGGAAGGACAGGAGTTTTGGAAGAGGTAGCCTTTACTTGGAAACTGACTGGGTGTTGGGTCTGCTTGTGGGAGGTGGTGAGTGATTACTTTGCATCACACTTTTCTCTCTTTGCTTCACTTATTACACCATTTTTATCTCATCCCACGAGTGTAATTGCTTTTGCTCTTCCTATTCTCTGTTCAGCCTCACTGGGGTAGGAAGCCAGTGAAAACCTGTGTTGTGCTTAGCTGCTGGCTGGGCTTCACCCATCATGGGTACAATACCTCCTTTCAGGCCTGGAGGAGGGCGGAGAGGGCATTGTCATGCAGGTAAGGCTATAATATGAATGATTGAAGTATTGATCTAGGATTAGAGTAGCAAATCTCCATTACCTCAGATTTGTCGAGTCCGTACCTCTCCATGTCCTTTTCTCAGATTGTATAAAATGCAGTCCTTATGTTCTCACTCTGATCAGTCCTTCTGCATATTCTGGGCACATTGCTCCCACCTTCTCCACACTGTTACAGTGATTCCTGTTCAGTGACATCTTTCTTGATGAACATGTTTTCCCACAAATATCCTTGTGCTGTTCTTCCATATTGTCCTCCATTTGTGGAACAGGCGTTGGTTGGTCACTTCTTTCCTCCCTGTCAAACAGGTTGTCAGTCCTCATCTTTGCTTTGACAGGTCCTCTCTGCAGTGATAAATTTCCCCCATTAGGCATTACTGCAGAGCCTGCAATTCCATATAATAGTATGCAAACAACATGTCACCTTATACAGCGTTCTCTGAGCCATTTCCCCTTCAATGGCTGTTTCCTTACATTTCAGAGCAATGCCTGTAATTCAGTCTGTGTGACTCCTATCAGCTCCAAAGAGCTAAGTCCACACATAAATCTTTTAAAATTTGGGGGTGCCTTGCCAAGTCTTAGATTATCTATCACTCTAATCAGCTCAATAAATCTGATTATGCGTCTTTCAAATAAATAATGATGGGTTTTGCCTGAAGCTTTTACTGTTTTTCAATCTGTATCTATCAACTGAAATTTTATGTGCACTCAACAATTGTTATTTTTCTTGTTAAGAATTCTGTTACTGCTGGCTGTAGTAACATTCTTTTGAATGATATGGATGTAAAATATTCTTTGTTTCTCACACAGAGCAGTTAAATTTTAAGATAACATTAGTTAAAAACAGTGTCATTATTATAAGAAGTATATCTGATTATTTTTCTTGTTCTCATTCTAAACAGGTTCTGAAAATATTCTAGGTCTAAGTTAAAGTAACATTTCCAATATTGATGAGACTATGGAAAAGAACTTCACTATCCTCACATAAAAGTTATATTTTCTACAAAAAACCAATAAAAGTTGACTGTTAGAAAATTACTTGAAGTCATATTCTTTTCCCATTTTCTTGAAATACCAACTTTGAGTTAAATCAGATTAAGCTGTTCCACCTGTAACTGTTGTATATATCCAGAGCTGAGATATTTGAAATAATCTGCAAGTGTCTGTATGCATTCTGTGAAATAATCTGCAAGGGTCTGTACTCATCTCTACCTAGACATGTCTATCAATTCCTGAGCAGTTCATGAGTGTTGTCATTGGGATGCTTTTAATTTTACATTCACACGGATAAGCATCTGCTTTCCTGGTATTATTACCAAAGCACATTATCCATGGAACTGCTGTTACTGGCATGGCAAAGACAGACATTTTACAGTCTTGTCATGTTTGGTAAGTGAAATGGAATTTGTCCTTTTTCAACACAGAGCTTGACCCCAAAATATTAGTTTCCTAAACTTTTCAGTCCTGCACATGTTTATGCAGATTTAGTTTTGCACCAGCTCTGGTAATCCTGGGAACTGTTTGGGCCTCTGATTCTCTGTCTTATCCAACTGACATCATAAATTGTTTAGAGAAAAGATGCCTCTTGCTAGGAGTACTGTCAGGCTCTAGAGCAAGTGAGAGCAGTTACTAGAAATGCACAAAGAACTCCTGATGAAATGCATACCTAGCAACAGTCTTGGCTGGGGTCTTTATATGTTATAAAAATTATAAATGTTATTATGAATAGTGAAGTCAATGAGAATTGTTGTACTTACTAGAAGCTCTGAATCACATCTGTAGATAGCAGATCTGCAAAGCAACTCAGCACTGCTGCAGTTATGGAGAAGCAGGCACTAATTCCTCCATGAAACACAGACTGTTCTGTAGTACATGATACTGCTGGAAGATTGGAACTCATATAACTGTAAGCCTGGTGCCTGGAGACCTGTTATTGAAAAAGACCAACAGTCCTTTTTCTTTCTTTTTTTTTCTGTTTGAGATATTAAAGGCATTGACTCTGACTGTCTGGGTAAAATCCAAACTGGCAAATACTTATCAGAGGCACACAAAGCATTCATGATGAAATGCAAGCCTGGTAGCAGTTTAAGTTTTTTTTGATATTTTATTACAGGCATCAATATAAGCTTATATGAGTGGAGTAAGTACATATGCTTTCAAGTAAAAGTAGACATTGTATCCCAAGAAGGTACAAGAAACATGGAGTCTATTTGCCTTGCTGAATGAATGTCATCACATTTTATAAATAAGTCTTTCATGTTGAAAATACGTGAAAATTCATGTTCATATAGACATTTGGAGTCAAGGGATGTATTTTCTCTGAAATGCTTAAAAATAAAAAGGTGCACATTTGGGCAAGATAGAGAAACTGTTGGGAAAAGCATAATTTTAGAGTGGAACAATGTATCTTTGGATATTAATTAGATTTCACTCAATCATAGAAGGTACAATATTCTCCATGTAACTTCCCTCAACATATTTCAAATTCTTGAAACCCTTCCATTACTTTCTATGAAAACTATCTATTGTGGCCACCAGAATGGATTTAGATGTCCAGAGAAGCTATAATCTAGGGGTGCTTGTCCTCAAACGCTTAAAACCTAACACCACCTCCATTTTAGGACATTAATTTCTCCCAGCAGCCTGAGCACAGTCACCAGCATATACTCACAAATAAACCAGGTAACAGGTAGATATTTAGCTGATGCTTAAAAGCCATTAGTAGTCAGGAGCTCAGGACACTGAGACTCCACTGAAATTCCCAAGAAAGATCATGCCACGCTTAAACAGCACAGTGTCTGTGTTTTCTGTACTTATTGGAGTAACTTTATTCAGACAAGAGAACATACCTTTGAGGCTCACATCAGCCTGAGCTGATACAGACTCACAGCTTATGTTTTCCAGGAGACAGTCCAAACCTCAGCAGATAAGACTCTTACCCTGCATTAAATGCAAGATTTCCAGAATCCGGGAGACTGTAAGAAAGGTGGAGCCTAGCTATGCAACCCAGTGAGATGATGAACCCCCTGAGGATTGTTCCCAGTAGAAGAAAATATTTTTGGTTTATTTCAGTTATTTCCTCTCTGATTAATATTATCCAGCCTTTCTCTGACCTTCATCACAGATGTACTTTGTTAGCATTTATAGCATCACAGACAGGTCTGCCAGTCTTTCACAGCAATTTTGCTATTCTGCATTTTGCAAAGGCTGAAAGTCTTTTGGAAGTTAGAAACCTCACCTACAACATCAAGTTGAGTTGAATGTCCTTTTCTCTTCGTTCTCACAGACCCACTTAACCTCAGAGACTTTTTCTATCTGCTTTCCTTCTGCAGCTGCAGCGGTGCCCTCATTGACAGGGAGAAGCGAGGGAGCCAATGAGGTTCTGAAGGCAAACAGAAGATCACCATTTGAATAGACAGCAGCTAGAGCTTTGAAATAATCTGGTTCCCTGGAAGGTTTCAAGGAAGGTAAATCTATGTGTGCAGGGAATATGCTAAAGCAGTTGTGGTGTCAACAGTCTGAATAGCCCAGGGAAGGATATGAAATGTATGAGTCATTGAACATCTCAAGTGAGTTCTGGTGATTTGCTGAACAGCACAGCTCTTCCACATCTGGGAGCTTTAGGCACAGTACAGTGCTGGCTCTTTGCATTTTCCATCTAGTTTCTCCTCGTTACTTAAGGTTAACAAATTCATAAGCAGTGATACAGTTGCAAATACAATGGCAGATCTCAGGTGGTGAATGAGAACAGGGTTCCAGCAATGCATTAGTTAGAAAGTTAGTGATAAATCTAAATGAAGGCAGGCAGACAAAGAACCATTTTTATTTGCATTTTATTGATGAAATTTTGAGATAAGAAAGTAAGTCTAGATCTATGCTGTTTTTTAGTCTCTGTGGAGATAAACATGTGATCATGACCACACAACAAGTAAAATCCACAGCAAGGAAAGACAAAGAGCTTGGTCATGCATTATTCTTCAGGGCAAGCCAAAAGGTGTCCTGTTCTCCAGTGTATGAAAGTCAAGTACGTTGAAACTGCTTCTGTTGCTGTAGTATGCTGTGGTTTCTGAAGAGGTGGGGAAGCACTCCAAATGTATTGTTATTCTAGAGTGTTTTATTGTGTCTGGTCTCAGTGAAGAACCAGAATCATACTTAAATTCCACTAAAGAGCTGGAATGTTTAGATATTCATATCATGTATATTTTTAATGAATTTAAGGTTCAATGAAAGATGCATTCCTTGCTGGGAAATGTTGACTAGCCACCAAAGCAAAATGTGTAGACTTTTACATCTCATTTTAAAAAGAGCTGTTTACCCATATGAAAGCGATAGCACCTATTATATCAAAAAACCTGTTTAGTCACCTACTGAAGGGAAACAGTTTTCCCTAAATAAGATAATGAAGTGTCAGTCTGCTATTCAGGAAAAAAAGACATTTGAGGGGAAAAAAGTGAAACTGTTTTGTCCTTCACGTGTGGCTTCCACATTTGTCACAGAGCTTATGGAAGGCTGTTTCTCTTCTGGGCCAACAAGTGGAGCTAACAGAGGAAAGCGAAAGGGCACAAAATAATGAATATCTCAATGTTTTGAGAATGAATCCCTCCTTTTCTATGTCCCCCATGTAATTGTCTACACCTGAATTCACCCAAAGGTCCTTAGAAGTCAATGGCAATAAGTAGGTGCATCTAAACTCTGAATTATCACACTAAGACAGGATGAATTTCACTTCAGAAGTGCATCTATCTCTTGGCTTATCTTAAAGGACGTTTCAGGTGATTAGCTTAGATATAGCAATGGGGTCAGCTCACTAATGTAGACATGTAAATATAGGAATTTATGTGCAGACACCTAGACCACCATTGAAACACAGGTGTTTATCTGTAGGTGAATACAAACATGCAAGGGTCCAAACCTCCAATTATAGTCAGCAGAAGTCTAATCAATACAGCCACTGGAGCGTGGAGGCAAGTTCAGTTCATTCTAAAGTACATACAAATTCAATTGTTCATGTGACAATGCCTGTTGTAATCTAAGCTGGTACATTCCACCTTACAGAAGGCTGATCTTATGCAGGTCCTGTGTTGTATCTGTCAACTGTATAAAGATATCTGAGACACCACAGGACACCTCAAATAGCACCAGGTGTCTGATTTAATGCAACTGAGCTATGATCCCAGTGTCTGGTAGGCCTCAAACCTATTGAGTACATCTCCATAAAACACAAGGGGAGTATGCCACTAGGCACCTTCATTTAGGTGTCTTTAACCTCGAATTAAATCCTTGATTTATGCTTGCTCAGCTGAATCCCATCATGGGACATTGTCCCAGGAATTCTGCCCTCAAGTCTTGGTATCACAAAAAGCAGTCTGGAAGGCTTGAAATGCTTCACTAGAGCTGAAAACCTGTAAGACTTCATGAATTCCAGCTTTAGAGCTGTGAACTTTGGAGCCAGGCAGGCCTTTCTGAAGGCAGAGATAACAGCTGGACATGCTGACCTAGACCTTAGATAGACTTTTGCTCATTTAAATAGAATTTTGCACATCAAGGTGAGCAGATAGAGTTGAAAAAAGATGGAAAAGTGCTCATAAATGTTGCAGTGGCATTAGAGCAGAAAGCTGGGTGACAAAACCTGTTTCTATGATTCCTCTTAAGAAAGAAGGTGCTGGCACATGTGGAGCTTTACTTGATTAAAGAGATTTTCCCGGTGGCAGAGTCCTGACTGTTCTGTCACAAGCCTTAGGGCTACTTTGTGGCAGTACTGGGACACCAGAAACCAATACTATCAGAAAATCCACCTGCTATTCATCAAAGAATCACTGAATTGATGAAGTTTTGGGATGATATTCTCCATATGATCTGGCATTTTCCTGTTCTTTCTCAGGAAACAAAAAACCCCACCCAAAATACAAACAAAAAAACCCCAAACAAACAAACAAAAACAGCCCAAACCATTAGCTTTAGTTTTCTTAGGTAGAGAGACTTTCTCTTAATCACAAAGATTGCCCTTTATCTCAGAAAGAAGGTATTAGGAAAGCTAGTTTCCTGCTGCTGTTTCATCTGTACCTGACCTGTCTTCTGTATTGTACATCCTAGCTCTAAATTTGCTTAGAAATATATACATACATAAGTAATGCAGAAGACAGTAACATGACTGAAAGCTGGAGAACAGACAGGACAATTGGTTTCACTGTATCTTTGTCTGCTAAAGTGCATTAATCTTGCAATAGTGAAATGTTATTAATGGCAATTTGAAAGAAAGAAGTAGGTTACTTTCAGACAGATTTATTTCTCTGGGCAGCATCACTGTATCACTGTATTTACTGCATTTACAGCTACAGTTCAAGGACAGTAATATATGCAATTGCTAGAAAGCCAGGTAGCCAACCTTGATAGACAAATGTCTATTTACCATGACTTCTGCTTTTAAAAGAGTTTCTTTGCATTTTCAACATCTGTTGACAGAACCCTGAGTATAAAGAGCTATACTAAATCTTTGCTCTGAATGCAGTGTTTTTGTGATATAATCTGTTGCAGAAATATCAAGCTGAAATTGGATCAGGAGAGCAGAGTTGCAATTGAGAGTAATCACAATGATGTAATGTTGTTATACAATATAGTTTCAGAAAATCTAGTGACTCAAAAGATTGCTGTGGCTATTTTTAAGTTGTAAGAATATCAGAGTAGAGGTTTACAAAGTCTTCTTTTCTGATATTGCAATTTGGGATTTTATGTTGACCGAGGAAAATATATTTAATGGGAATGAAAAAAACCCTACTTTTTAGGAGAATAACTTATAAGAACAGTTATTTAGCCTAGAATATCAATACTTAGAGTTATTTTTCTTCTGAGGCAAACATCCTGGAAGGGACATTGTGTACTTTGACAGTGTTCAGTACAGTAATGGAGCCTTTAAAGTAGATTACTACATTTGCTTCACCAAGTATCCATGTAAATGATTGTGTTAACATCTAGTCTCTCAGCCTAATAATATTCATTGAGAAACTGGGTGTTCCATCTCTAATCAAGATAAAAGGAGGCCAGGTGAAGGAGATTTTGTGGAGCTCTGCACTGCCAGATCCCATAGCATAATTGATAAATATAATTGAGGGGATTGAATTATCAATGGAAGCAGAAATTGGCCAAATATATGTATTTCCAAAAGCAGGGTTGACTAGATCAAAGCCACTCTTTGTTTACCTGTACATGGATCTACTTTCCCTTCCAATGGTCCAAGCATATAATCACATCAAGGGCTCACAAAGAGCTGGTTTAGTCTGTTCTGACATCTTTACTTTGTGTTTCAAAGAAGAATGTGATGTTCTATATACATGAAAATTAAATATAGCTAAAGCTATAATTAAAATCATCAAAGCAATGTAAAGTTCCCCACAGAGTCACTCTTAAGATAAAAATCATACTAAATATTAGTCAGGACCTTCATTGCTAATAAACCAGAATGTCATTTTACAGTACAGGAAGTAAAATGGAACAGGTTTTAATCCAATTTACATTTGAGATAACGTGTTAGATCAGCTCTTAAAACTTGGGCCATTCCCACTCAAAATGCTCACCAGTCTGTTATGAATTGTCT
The DNA here is from genome assembly GCA_013399015.1 of Galbula dea. Lineage (NCBI taxonomy): Eukaryota > Metazoa > Chordata > Aves > Piciformes > Galbulidae > Galbula > Galbula dea. The sequence goes on from VWZX01006809.1 coordinate 708,285, forward strand.
CAGCATCACATTTCCTGTTTTTCCTTGTATAACTACAGGGTCTGGATAAAGTCTAGTCAGGATTTTCCAGTTTTCAGTCTATCCAGTCCATCTGTCTGTCTTTCCCCAGGTTAGCCTTTGGGCCATGAAGATGCACCCTCACCTCACATGTTCACTCTCCCCTTTGAATATCTCCTCTTTAAGAGATTCTCTGATTATCTCACCTCAGACAATGCAGAAGGAAAGCTAAAACCAGTGAATTTTTAATTATTATAATCTGGTTTGGTGTGAATATCTTTTCTGGAGAATATCATGTACTTGCCTTAGATCAGGTGTGATTAGATGAATTGAGCTCATGACATAAAATGAAGTTCCCGGATTGGAAATGGACAGGAATTCTCAAAGGAATTTGTAATCTGACAGAGATATATTTCCCCATGACATTTTTTCCTGTACTCCACTTACTTTGGACCAGGATTTTGCACCATATGTTGCAAATGCTGTTTCAAAATTTCTAGTTGTTGGACACCAAAGTATTAAGATTACTGACAATAGAAGTAGACATTTAATTATTCTACCACACAAACTGAGGGACACGATCTTGAAAGAAAGACAAGACTGCATAGACTCTCTCAGTATAGTCTCTTCTATAGTAACTTCATTAAATGCAAATTGGGCTTCAGGGAGGATGTTCATCAGTATGAGGAAAGTTATGACAATATGGTCTGAAGGCAATTGTGCAAAAGTGTGTTGCAGGAGTTGAAGAAGAATTTGAGGAGAGCTTAGTCCTTATAAAACCTAAATACTCATAGTTTTTTGTCCCTTGGTTTTCCTTAACCATATTTTAAAATGAGCATATTTTTATCAGTTACAGAAGCTGTGCTCTGAGAAAAAAAACAAAAAACCCCATAAAACAAATACTTCACATATAATTCCCTAGTTTAGCAGTATGATTTCCGCAGACATGCATATAACCTCCTCTGTTTGCAGTGCTAACTGAATGGGGAGAAGAAACAGTAACTTGGTTTATTCTGGAAACAGCAGGTAGTTTAATCTATTTTTACTGCAGATCATTTCCCAGGACACTGTGATTCTTATATTTTTAATCAAATGTGTGAATCGAAAACTGCAGTGTGACCTTTGGAAAAGATACTGCAGGACATCTTCTGGAGCTGTGAATACTTTAAACACAAACAGAAAGTTGACTTGGTTGCTCTGTAACAAAAGACTGTGGTAATTTGTGGAGCAGGAGTTACAGTTTCAAAATATTTTTAATTGCTCCATTTGATCTGTTATGCAGCATTGTGTGACAACAGCTAAGAATGAAATGTCAGTGCCCATGTTCCAGCATAAATTTATGCAGTGTGAAATCGAAGAACCCTGTTGATTCTAGCCGTTTTTTTTCCCCTAAGTTTTTCAGATTTGCCTGAATTAATTTCAGGTTAAACAGGGAGTGAAAAGGTCCTCAGTCTTGCAAAGCACTTAAGTAGATGCATAACTCTGTTCTTATTAAGTCTACTTATGATGAAAGGAAATTTTAATATATAGGGGAAATAAAATGCGAAGGGATTTCACAGTGACCTATGTACCTAGGATAGTTTTCTCTGATAAATGGGTCACTCTCAGGATGGAGATGTGTTAATACCCACTCTCTTTGCCTTCAGTTCATTATTATGGTAACGTAGGCCTATGAAAAATTCCAGAAGTTTCACTTACAGGATTGAAGTTACAGAGGTACCTAGAAACACCTTACTTTTCTATCTTGAAGAAATAAAATCCCTCATTGATATATTTTATTAAAAAAAAAAAAGTCAGAACTACAATCTTTTTTTCATTATAACTTGGGATATGTTTGATAAAAAACCTGGAATGTCTTACTGAACAGAAATTGTGTATTTCAACCCTTTCAAGAATGTAGAATTCACAAGGAATTAGTCTCTTTATGAATAATAGTGTGTGACTAAGAAAAGACAGGGCTACTTCCATGTGCAGTCAGATCTACCACATTAAGTACGCGGGTACCACACACCCATCACAGCAGGGCACTACTAATTTGTTAGACACTATAGAATTTTAAAAGTTCACTTCAAGGTGTCTTATAACCATTGCCTGGGCCACCCAGTCCCTTAGTGAAATACCTTTTCAAAGAATACTCCACCTCTATCTCTCCTACCGTTTCTAAATGTGTTGTTTATATTAAGAAGTTTATAATACTGACATTTAGCATTTGGCAGTGAAATAGAATGTTCTTTGGGTTAATTATGCTTCCTACACAGTGACAACTGCTATAAGATATAATATATAGAACAGCTGGGACATTTTTGTGTGGGATTTCAAAAACCTAAATCTCCTGTGTAAAGTGAACAACACTTAGTGTGGGAAATGCTTTATGACTGTATACCATGATGTTTTTAATTAAGTGCTGTATACATACACTGTATACTCCCCCGGTCCCATTACAGCCTGTCCTTCATTACTGACTGGGTTTTGTATGTAAGAAGAGATTCAACATTTGCAAAACAACTTCAAGTGGTCAATGCCTTATGGACCAGATCCAGCTCCACTGGAATAATTGGAATGACTTCCGTTGACTTCAACAGAGTTTGGATCATGGCCCCGGTAAGTAATTTCTGTTAAGCAAACCTGCACAGATTGAAAAAAGGTTCTTGAAGCATGTTCAAGTCTCAACAGCTGAAGGTTTGTTAAGAAAGCTTTCTGAATGACTCTAAATAAGTAAGGAGCCTGACAACTATTCACTGATTGGCACAAAGGTAGAAATGTACTTTTTTAAGCACAATGCCTGAAAAAAAATTTACTTATTCTCATATTGGAGGTAAAGGAAGACATACACAACCATGTGAATCTTCTGACAGGTTTATTCTTTAGTATAGTAGGATTGCATTTTCACACAAAATATTAACTATATGAAGGACATAATGTCCCTTAGAAGGGTGGAGACTAATTGGTGGCTCTTTGAAGATCTGTTTAGAAGAAGGAGATCTGCTTTAGCCTGTAGACACCAACTTCCCTAAAAATCACCTACTTACCTCCCAACAAGGCATCTGAGCTGCCTAAGTCTATCTTTATAGTCAGTAGACAGTGAAACCTCATTAAAATGACATGGAAATCCTGTATATTAACTTCTCTGGAATAAGTGAAGTGATGCTACGCACAGGACTATCTAACCTCCTTTCTGCAGTTTACATGCCTGATGTAATATATAACTGGTTCTTTGAAGTTTATTGTTTTGTTTTGTTTTCAGTCTGACATTGCAGAGTTAGCACCACACAGACCAGGGTTTGGAGCCTTATGGATTTTGTGACTGTCCTCTATTCTTTCCTGTTCTCAAAAACACATTCTGTGGGGGAACAAATTTAGTTAGCTGGGAGATGACATGAATCAGGAGAGACAGACTCCCTTGTTGTCCCTTCTTGTAGACACTGTTGCACTCTCCATACCTCTTGTTCTCCATGTAACCATACTAAGTCATGCTACTTGGCATAGGCAAAAGGAAGATATGTGCCCAGCAGAAGGGGAAGGAGATTGCTACCTACCCCACTCACTTGCCCATTCTCAAGACCAATGTGAAGAACACTGCCAGAGCTTTTCTTTATCTTTTGACTTTTCTCTGGCTTACCTGAACCTGGAGCCAGATCTTGCTGCCATGTCTTAGGTTGGTATAGGGACTTAGTGACACTCCCACCCTGCCCCAGGATCAGCAGGCTAGCAGATCAGAAATGATCTTTCTCCCTTAAGGATTAGTCATAAATGGATTGTGGTGAGAGTAGGGGAAAAATAGGAGGGGGAAATGTTAAAGATATGGGTAATGAGTCGAGGAAACAGACTTGCTGTAGCATACAGAAATATTTTGCTGGCGTTACATGTAAGATAACTTCCTGTTCTCGGATGTAAACATATGACATTTGCCTCTCAGAAATGGACTGAGATTCACAAAGACCTCCAGGCCATTATCAGTTGTCATCCAAGGACATTTTTCCCCCTCCATTCCTCCTGGTACCAGCTCAGCATGAGCTAGAACAAACACAGAGGTCAACCCAAATGTCTCTTAGAGATGTCCTGGCAGACCTTGCACAATTCATACACCTGTGGATCAAATACAGATATCTTATTTTGTTTGAGTGCTTCTTGTAAGCAAAATAAATGTGAAGTGCTCTGGAAGTTTCTCCCCAAAGCACTACAAGGGTGCTTCAGGGGATACATCAAATTGCAGTTTGCCTCAGCTGGGAAGTTGATATGGACAACATATTGGAATTGTTATTTCACTCAGGCTGCAGCAGAGAAATCTGTGGTCTCCATCATGCAAGACAGCAAAAGACCAATGTAACATGTTGTAAAACATTGTTTTTGAAAGCAAACAAACTTACATGTAAATAATTAAGTCAGCCTAAACAAGGAGGCCTCCTGATGCCTTGCATGGTGATGTTGATTTTCTGATAAATCAGAAGTACAAAGATGATAAAGCAAAGGAACAACAGTGGCACATTAAAAATTAACTTTAACAGCTGAATAAAAAGATGAGAAGATGGAAGATTATGCCAGTTGCCATACTTGGCAGTGATAGTTTGACAGTACTGCTGGGAGGATGACAAAAGAGAGATGAATAACATTTTTTGTTTCAGCTGCCAGGCTTGCCATATTTTAGGAGCTTAGAATTTGCAGGGACACTATTATATTTATGTGCTTCTGATCTTGAGAAATCAGAGAAGCAGAGATGGGCTGAGTGGACAAGAGAGACACATAGAGGAAGAGTGAAACAACAGCTTTTCTGCCACTGGCTTTGACTGAGTTCTGAAAGATGGTTACAGCATGAGATTTGTGCCCTCAGTGTAAGTCTTAGCCTTCTCCTTCCTTGGTGCTTTCTTATCCTTCCCTTGTTCTGTTTAAATATAATCTGGCTTAGCTTCTCTTTTCTTTATTTCTGTATTTTATTATTCTTTATTTTCTTAGGTTTCTTTCTCTTATCTTTTTTTTTTTCTTTTTTTTTTTTTTTCTGTTATTGCTAGCCCTGTGACCAGAAAGACAGCTAATAGTAACATCTTAAACAGCTTGACATTGGTTCAAGCTTGCCAGGTCTTGGAGTGGCTGATAAGACTATGTGCTGTGCTTGTCTTTCTCCAGCAGCAAGGTTACAAATCAGAGTCAACAGCTTTTTGTTTTTCTTTCTTGGTTATTTTCCCCACTCCCTTTGTGTATGTGCTTGTGCTGCTTTATTTTTGAGGAAGCAGGCCCAAATTCCAATAAAAGAGACAACAATTACAGCTCTAGCCATCTCAGCTACTTTTTATTTTCTTTTTTGCTCCCAAAGGGGGAGTTAATATCATCTTAATACTGTATAAAAAGACACTATCAACCAGGGAAATTTCCTCATAAAAATGCTCTGCAGCTAAAAGAAAGAGGAGTAATGGATGCCATTAAAATGAAAGTCTCCTTGAATACTTTCCATAACAAACACTTTGTCTGCTTGTTGTCAATAGCTTTCATAAAAGATTTAAAAGATTTTAATAGTGATCATTTGCTGTAAGACTTATTTGCACACCCAGTCCCATAGAGCATACAGCCATTCTGAGCTCTGCAGTGAGTCATGACAGCACCTCTGACCCCAAGCTCCAGTTCTCCAAAATGCAAGCAATTGACAGAACACATGCAATCCCACCCCACATCACCATCCAAGGTGTTTTGGGGATTGCACTGCAACAAAAACAGTTTCAAAGGGTATTTGGTGCATATACATAATTTTTGCAATTTTGACATGTGGATTTCCATCTTCTCAGAGAAGAAACACTTGGGTCCTTCAGCTCATCAGCTAAGGATGGTGTTACAGCTTGACACTGTTCTCTACAGAAATTACTTTCTCCTCTCAACAAGGGCAGATGTGGCTGAGCAGGTCTCATTGCACAGTGGCAGTTCATTGGCTAGAAGGGTTGTCATGCAGCACCAATGTCTATAGTGTTTCAATTCAAAGCTTCCTATTTTCTCTAATGCAAAGGGCTCCTTGGGATGGAGGCAAGCGAAATGTGAGTCTGTGTCACTGCTGCCTGTGACAGCATGAGGTTTGCCTGCTGTGCAAAAACACAGGTTATCAGCTCAAACCTGAAATAGAAAATGCAGATAGTTAAGAAAATGTTTAATTTATAAAGAGAAACTGCTGGAGAAACAGGAAAAAAATAAAACCAAAACACCACAACAAAAAACCCCAGAACAACAACAAAAAAACCCCAACAAAAAACAGCTCTGCTTTTTTTGTCTGAGAGATGTAGAGCACAACGTTGTTTCTTTTCTTTACCTTCCATTTTTTGGAAGGGCAATGGAAACCCACACAGCTGTGACTCATCTTTGAAGAAATTTTCAGTGCTGAAGCTCTTTCTACCACAATGCCTTTCCCACAGAAGACAACTCTTTTGTCCGTTTTACAAGGGCTAGCAGCATAAATTGGAAGTACATAAGTGAAAAGCAAGAGTTGAAAACCAGTCATTTGATATTTTGCACTTTTTTTTCTACAGATGCATAAGAACTACTTGAATGAGTCAAACTGGTCCAGTACAGGCTTCTATAGTCCAGTATCTTCTCTCCAGCAATGGCCAAAACTGAATACTGCAAATAATCTCAGGATATGTTTTGCACACAGACACAGATGCAGATGTAGAGGTACATATGCGTGCAACAACTGTGAAAATTCCCACATTTGGCATCCCACATGGGTGATGATCTGCAACTCCACAGCAACTCTGTGAGGTATCATTCATGAAAATCAGAAAGATAATGAAGATTATTTGTAATAAAATCATAGTGCAGTTACAGAAGTGGATATATTTCTAGGGCATTTTCTCATGGAGCTGGGGTGGGCAGACAAACCCATCCATCAGCTCTTCACTATAGGAAACTGGAAAATTCCAGCTGATGGCAAAGATGTTCACAGACTCTACTGAACTGTATATTTCTCTTACTCTGTGTTGGAGAAAAAGATGGAGGAACATGTGACTAAGCAATATCTTGAATCAGATGCCAGGAAAAGTTCATTTTTTATACACTGGTCCCTTGGCCTTTTTAAATTGGAAAGGAATCCCAGAGGTACCCAGCCATGTAATTTATAGCAGAGAAATTGCTATAAGCCCCAAGACAAAGCTTAAAGCACAAGATGTGAAGATGAACTCATTTCTTTCCATACTCACAGGGCTATTTCTGAGTCAAGCTGCACTCCTGCAGGCAGGAGCTGGAAAGGATTCAAGGCATGTGAGCTGCCATCAAAACTGCTTATAACAACACCCAGGAATTTGGAAGCAAGTATGTGTGTCCAAGGATGTTAGTCTTTCCAGGATTGCCTCCTTTGTCATCATCTCAGTTCCTGAGAGTGCAAAGAGGAACACGTGTTTACAGGAAGAAATTTGACTGGTTTTATTTAAAGTGTCAAAAAGTGTGCTGGTAGTTAGCATGTGACCTTTCCACCTGAATTGAATAAGTTATTTCACAGAAAGTCAGAGAATGGAAAATATGATTTTTATGGGGTCTTAATGTTTACTTTTAAGCTGGCAGTGTCCTGTTACTTGTCTTTGCATAATTTTTTTTCCTTTTTTTTATTTCTTCCCCTCTAGCCCCCCATCACCTGTGTATCTTAGGTCTGTGACAGCCTTCATGGTGAGTACTCTTCATAAGTTGCTTAGAGGGAGTTGTGGACTGTTTGCAGCAGTCTTTTCACTTCTGTCAGTCTGGAATTGTTCCTGGTTGCAGCATGCACTGCATATGGCTAAGTGTGAGCTTTGCACTCACATTGGAGTGTAGCTGGGACTGGGCTGTCTGAGTTGTCACGGGAGCAGCAATTCCCTTAGCATCCTTGTGGTGGGTGCACAAGGATCTGACACAGTGAGTCTAAAACAATGAAACAGACTGTGCACCTTTATGCAAGATAAATCACTCATTTCCCTCTTCAAATAATATGAATGGCCCTTGCAGGATGCAAATCTCTCAAGGCTGATGTTTGACTCCTAAGAAAGATACCCACTTTTCATGAACAGCTGAATGTTTTCCTCTACTATGTGTTAAAAGGAGAACCAACCAAATGTATCACAGTCCTGGGTTTGTTTTTTTGGAGGGTCCCTCTGTCATTTCACAGGAAGTTCCTGTCTGGGATGTTCAGCTAAGAAAACTGGCAGCTCCATGAACTCAGAGACCCCTTAGAAAGTTCACTGAATTGCTTTAAGAGTCACTCTGAAAAAATGAGAAACCTTCTCAGATACTACAAAAAGAACCTTACATCATTAGGCTGTGATGTGCTGGTTCCTTCAGGAATACTAGTTCTTCTTGGGGTGCTTATGGTGAAAGCTTCGTGTTTTGGTTCCTACAGCACAAAGTCTGTGTACTGTGCTAAATACAGGTTTACTCATCCAAACTTGAAATAGAAAATAATGATATTTTGGAAAAATAAATAATTTATATGCAAAGCTGGGTTAAAAATTTCTAAAGTTGCATGTATCTAACTAGAATATAATTATCTTAAAAAAAATTAACATCAACAAGCTACACAACTGTGAGTCGCCTGTGACTCATTTTTGTAACATGTAGGATGCTTGCCTGGTGTGTTTTCTATTCAGAAGGCAATTTATTCTGTGACTGTCCAGGATTAGTGCAGGCTAAAGTGTGGTGTTAGAACCTATGAACTTCACAGAATCACAGAATCACAGAGTGTTGGAATCTGGAAGGGACCTTGAAAGGTCATCCAGTCCAGTGATTTTTTTTTTAATTATTTTTCTGTTTTTTTTCCCAGAAGCCATGTAAAAAATAATTTTAAAATGTAGTATAATTAAAATGCAGAATTACACTCTATTTGTTAGAAAGTGTAGATTCTCTGTGCTTTGGTTGTTTTGCCCTTAAAAATACACATTAAATGAGAGGTACCATATAATGAATTGAGATTGACAGTAAAGCACTGAAGTTCTCTTTTACTGTGGTCGGTATTTCCCTCCAACTTCTGTTTAAAAGAGTAAGAAACCAGACTGTCCAGATTATAGCAGAAGGCTCCAGTCTGTATTTTTATATATACACAGAGATCTTCATTCATGCAGATTCCCATTTAGAAGTCTATCAAACTTGTCAAGGTTGTCTGTCTCCATGGCTCTGATGTTTTCTCTTGAAAAAAGTCAACAGGACAACACAAAGAAATGTTAATAATTTCATTGTAATTTAAGTGTTGACAATAAACAAAACATAGATAAAATGGTTCAATTAAGTTATTTAGTCACATGTGATATATGAGGAACCATAATTTAAATCTCTGAAGGTATAAATGCTTGTAAACCTGACCACCAAGAGCCTTCTGTATAGATGGGTCTTTCCAGCACTTTGGTAGTGTTCTTGTACAAGTTGAGCACTATTTATTAAGGTGGTTTGTGTGCTGTATGTCTTATCTGCTACCAAGTAGGCAGAGACAAATAATTTGATTTTTTTTCAGGTTATTATGCAACTATAACATAACAAAAACTTTCAGTCAGTGGTCAAGGATTCAGAACATTGAAAGAAAATGTAAAAAGACTTTATTATTAATGATACGTTTTACCAGTTCTTATCTTCTTCTTTTAATCTGTAGATAAGTAGGCTGCTTAGCCCTTGAGCTTTCTAAAAGCATCTTGGGCAAAAATGGGAATTGAAAAGATCTAAAATATTTTAATATCTAAAGTATGCACATTGTACTTTTAATATTTTTACCCAGTTTTTTGTTACTTCCATTTTTTGCCCATTTCTTTTTTTTTCTGAATTCATAACTTGAAAAAGTGGAATGAAAAAGAGAAGCACTGGAGTTAAGGATAAACAATGAGCTGAAAAATAGCTACTTTTTGTTTACCAGTTCCATTGAAAATAAGAAAAATTAAATAGAAAGCATCTTTAACCACAGAAAATGGTGATTTTTCAGCAAGAAGAACAGAGATGTTGCCATGCTCCACTGCCTGAAATTGCTGTTCAGTTTTACAGTTTTAGGAAATCAGGGAATGGAAGAGAGAAAGGGGGGTAAAAAGCAGCCCAGAGCAGAAACTTTTCTTTCAAAAGACCATTCAAAAAGAAAATGTGAGAAGTAGAAAAATATGATCAATCACCTTTTAAAACTTACAATGTTATGATTTTATCACAGACTGAAAATAATAAGCTACTCTCTTAGTAGTAAGATATGTCTTCATGCTTGGCTCAACATCCAAACATTCCCCTCACATTTCATTATTGGCCAAGGACAATTTATTTTAGAAAAATCCACCTGCAATAAAAAATTACTTTGTTTTCTTTTGAAATCCAGAATGACTAACATACTTCTTTTCTGTTTCCATTTCTAGCCTCTTCTGTACAGCACTCTTCAGAACAGTTTGTGTTCACCTGAAGGAAATAACTATTAGCTAAAATTAATAATTTACAATTGCATTATCATAATGCATTCATAAAGCTTCCAGAGGAACTGAATTCTAGAGCAACTTCCAAAAGGAGAATAAAAAAATCCCTGAATTAACTAGTTTTTTAAAGGATACTTGATTCTTGATTTGTCCTTGGACATAGATACATAAGTCAGAAAGTAAGTAGTACAGTGAATAATAAGGTTTTCTTTAGCTTTCTGCTACATTCAAATATTCCTATATTCTTTAAAGCTTTCTGACATGGAAGTCATACTACAAATATTTATTTATTGCCTCACAATTTTAAAGACTACTGTAGTTCTGAAATTCAGGAGTACTTGGGCTGATTAAGCAGCCAGTGTGCACTGGTGATACATGCTCCCATATTCATCAAAATCTCAATTCTCCCATGTGGCCATCTCATTTGTATTGAGTAGCCAAATCCTGTCACTTTACTTGAATTAAGATTACAGTCTTCTGAGGGCATGTTTTTGTTATGTATTTGTACAAACCTACAACAATACAGCTTTAACTTTCTTCATGTTACTTGATTGCAAATAAATGATAATACTCTTTACTGCACACATCTGGGGAAAAAAAGCAAAAAAAAAAAGCTGTTTCTATGGTATAATACAAAGTTTACATTTCTTTCTCAGGATAATAATCTCAGAATAGAAACAACTGCAGGCTCAATGACCCAGGGAATCAGTCTGTTGCATGCTTTATCCGTGATTCCAAACTGCAGATAAAAGGACATAAATAATGAAGGTATGCACTGCCCATTGATTTAGACATTTTTAACAACATGGATTTCTGAAAACAAACAAACAAACAAAACCCCTCTCAAAAAAACCCCAACAAGTTGAGGGAAAATATTTCTGTACAGGAAATGTTTCCTTAAAAATTCATTAGCAAAACTCAAGTGGAATTTTCAAATAGATCTTGTTATGGGTAGGAAAATATTACCAGCCTCAGGGAGCTGATGCTATGCTGCTGCATGGAGTCTGTTATAGTCAAAATCTTTTGTGTGGGCAAAAAAGAAACACTTTTTACTCCTAAAGCCAAGAATTCATTGATTGTGTAAAAGAAATCTTAACAGCCTGGTCCAAAAATTAGTCTTAATTCATCTCTGTTTATTATATGAAAAGAAAGAACACTTTTATGTCAAAAAGTCTCAATAATAACAGTGAAGTTAATATTGTTACACACACACTTCTCAGTTTCTACCCCTTCTTCTGGACGTGCCTCTAGCAACAGGATTTCTAGTGCCAAACTTCTGCCAAGCCCAATGCTGTTACTTTTGTACACCATATCCTGTCTTTCTGCTCTAAGCCTCTGGTATCATACCAGGTCTGTATCCTTCTATACTACATTGTTAGAGTCAGAAACAGCTTGTTCTGCACAGAATAACTACTTATTGCTCATATGATTGTACCATATGTAATGAGAAAAGCAAAATGCAACAAATTAGTTATAACCACTTGTTCAGAAGAAAAAAATGTTGTTACAGTGCTAAGTTAACACATTATCCTAACAAGCTCTGAGACCTTGAAAATTCAGTAGAGAACCTGTGCCTGTTGTTAGCAAAAGCAATACCGAATTTCTGGGCTCCAGGTTTCCAGATATTTCAGTGGTCAGTCTGTGCTCCTCACTGCTCTTCAAGACAGGAACGCATTGCTTTTCCATTATCTCCCCTACTGAAATGCTTTGTAGGTTACATTACTTTCTAAAGGTTAAATATAAAGTTTGGTGGATTACAATTGGGTGTGATACACTCCAGCTGAGCTCTAGTTGAGTGTCTTCCCAGTTGAAATAAATTCCTAAAGAAAATGAACTGAGAATTTCTCTGCCATCATATACCCTGATTCTGAAACTTAACAATTAGCTATTCTTTTTGAAGCTATGCTTTTCCTTGTTATTATAGCATTGCCTTAAATTTGTCATGAAAAGTTTTAATGAAGGTGTGAAATACTTGGCAGTTAAATCTAGCATATGCTATAACACCTGTTAATTTCAAGTGTTCATTTTAAGATCTTACTTTATACTTGGCATTTAGTCCAACTCACACTGTGGTTCTTAGTTTGAAAGAAGAAAAAAAAATCCAAGCTGCTTATATATTCTCTTCTACAGCTACTTTTACCTAATATTTTTTATTCCTGCCATTTTTAAGGTTGTGCAATTGTAAGGAAAGGGTGTTAAAATCAGGATTTTGATCTCATGCCACAAAAGATTAAATTTGCAAAATAAGAAAATACATAACCTAATGACTGACAATTTATCTTGAATTTTCCTAGGAAAGCTTGGATAAGCTCAAATCCTTGGAGCCCCATGACAGTATCCATCCATTTGTATTTGATTCACATGTAAGTGTAATTTTAATGTTTAGGTATTTCTAATATAGAAGTCTGACTTTTGTATTACAGTTATAATTTTAGGAACACATGATTAAACTAAGGTACATAAAGCTTTATCTTAAGATGATGGTGAGCATTGTGCTCATTGCAGTGTTAATCCTGTTGATGGTCAGCAGTAGTTGGACCAGTTGTATTAAGAATTTCAGTTACAATTAGTTGTGTTTTGTTCCAGTCAAAAACAGTGAACATTTCAAATAAGGAAGTGATCCAATATTCAAAGCTGATTCATAAGGATGCTTCAACTGCATTTTATTGACCAGCCAAAATATCTCTCTCTTTTCTGTGTATATTAAGCACTTCCATTATTCTGTGAGTTTAATAACAAAAGTTGTACCACTATTAAAATAGAGTCTACAATTACATGTGAATCTGCCTAAGGTGACAGCACAACAAATGGGGCTGAAAGACTCTTGATACATAAATAGCATCATAATAGAGTCTTCCTCAAGATCACCATCATTTTTTAGATTCCACAGGTGCAATTTGTAGGGAATTAACAATCTGAAATTCCTATTGTTTCTTTCCTTTTCTCAGACTACAGGAACATAGTAGACAATATTTTCAACTGCTTGATTAAATGAGCCCATACAAAGTAACCATTGAGACTAGAGTCTAGAATGGTAATGCATAGGTACCTTATTGAGTCTTAGTAAAATAGGTTTTGAGAAGACCTCATGTCAACCCTTTTACTCTAAGGCAAAAGCAGCAACACCTGTAGTTGTAAAATGTGTTGAAGACTGGGACACACTGTATAGCCAAAGAAAGTAACCTAGCAAATATCTGTGTTTAATAGACAACAGACACTACTTTCTTGAGGGAAAAAAAAAACCCAAACATTTCCTTGATGGATTTGCCCTCTCCTTCTTCTCAATAAGTGGCATATTACATGTCAGGAACATTTTCTTCTTTTGATTTAGTTGGTTACTTTTTTCTTTTTTAAATAATGTATTTATGCATGAATATGCACATATTGAATGTGTCTTAAATTTTCACCTCTAGAAATATTTACTGCACTAGAAGTACTCTGTGTACAACTAACACTGACCTAGAATTTTCTGAAGAACTCTGTAGGAAATCAGGAGCTGCAAAATCTTCAGCTACATTTTGGAAACAAAAGAAGTGTTGAATGCTAGCTTTATTTGAAGCTATGGTCCACACTGAGAGATGAGATCTTTGAAAATTGTAGCTCTGGTTGTTGATTTATCCTGAAAACAAGAGACACCACGCAAATTAAATTCCTTGAATGTCCCAAACTACCATAAAAATGCTCCTTTTAAAATAACCACAACCCTGGCCTGATGATAGGTTTCACAAATCGTAGTTCTCAGATTTCATTACTAATGAAATTTGTCGTCTAGGTTTGGCAGCTGTGATTGCCACGCAAATGTGAGCCACTAATTAGATTGATTGTCTATTTGATGCCTGCTGATTAGTTTATGAAAACCCTCTGTATTCCTGACTTCATGATAAAATGTTCCTGACTTCATGATTGCTGATTGATGCTCAGAAAATCTGATTACTGTCTTGAATAGCCAAGTAATGGCTCTGTCAACTTTCCAAGGATATAGATATTCACCTGACAAGGATGGTAGGGTATGATCTTACATTTAGACTACTACATGTTTAAAATTTTGTAATTAAAATATTCATGATACTTCTCTGAGCTATGAATGGCAGAAGTTTAGACATGGGCCCACCATCTGCAGAGTAACCATTAAGTGTCTACTTTCTGACCTTGGCCCTGGAGCAAGTCCAAGAGATTCAGGACTTATTGCAAGCAAATTCTCTGATTTGCAATTACAGTGAAAGGGACATCTAGTGACATATCATTTGACATACCATTCAGCAATCAGGCTATTTGTGGCAGAGAACAGCATGACACTTTAGAACCAGTTCCCATAGTGAGTTCAAAAAGAAGAAGTAATGTCATACGAGGTTCAATGACATTGAAATTTTTGGCTTAGGCTGTTATATGTTCCATGAATTTACTGCCGTGTGATATTTAAATCTTATACTAACCAATGAAAATGAATGCTTTACCCTTGGACATATGGGGGTTTTGTGTGTTATGAGATCATAAGTTATTTTTCCAATGGTTTGTGTAACTGTGAGCTGTTATTTGATGTTTTAAGTTAACAGAAGAAACAGTGTTTTGGTTCAGTGAAAGTATCCTAATAGTCAAGAAAACTGCTGTCTGAGATTAGGCATACGGTACTCACCTAGATGTACTCAAATTGATGTTGTTTCTTTTATCTGTAGGTTGGGAACACATTTATGTGAAAGTAAAATCATGTTCGAGTGATAATTAACTATAGTAAGAACAGCTACAATCTGATAATGATAATCTGATAGTTTAAAGTGTACAAACTACAATATTATTCTTCAGGACTTATTACATTGTGCTCATTACCAGTCTGACCCTGATATGTCTGGCAGAAATAGTCCTACCTACCAACAGATTCTGTCCTAGTTAATTTCCAATCTGTAGAACAGATATCCTGAAAGTATCACACACAGAGGATGGTAAGACTGAAGGAATGAGAATACAGAGATAAACAACTGAACTTCTACCTCTGGAAATGGCTCAGCCATTGATTTGCTGTGTAAACCTAGGCACATTGTTTAACCTTTAGTTTCTTTATTTCCCTTGTGTCAAATTGAATATCCTTGGAGAAGCACTACAACTGGAAGTTGCCATGAAATTGGTAACCGCCTTTACTGCTCTGATACTTGCTGCCAGCATAATTTTGGATGGATTCAATACATTGTTGAAAACCAGTATCTTGTTAAAAGGTATTTGCATGGTGCTGTTATGCCTTATAGAGTGTCAGTGACTATTAAATTATATTGAAAGGCATACTGCATTGATATCAGTGACATTTGCTTTGACTTTATTGGTTTTATTTTAAAAGCCATTAACTTCAAGAAAATTAAGAACTATATTATGCTTTACAATAATCTATAAACAATTATGTGCAAATTAATTAACATACCAAAGATCATGGTGTTTAAATGGTGCAACCTTTGGAATAAATCAATTGCAATAATCTTGTTAATAGCAAACCACATTTCAAGTCCTTATTGACCTTTTAACACTTTATTGTATATGTGGAAGGACTGTGGAATAAAAAAGATGTTGATATTTAGATTTTATTGCGACAGAGAGACAGTTATGTGTAAAGCCCAAAGCATTTTAAAAAATCTGCTTACATACATTGATTGGTGATTGGCTTCAGAATGGTTTTTCTTCCCTAGATGAGAAGAGTGGTGATTTTGACCCTGCTTATCCAATCCAAATGTTAATGCAACAGAAAACATGGCTGCTTGCAGATTCAACAAGACAAGAGAGAATCTAAATTATGCACGATTTGTCTCTAGTGTTCATTTATAAGTAAAACTGATTGTCACCCACCAAACCCCCTCTGCCAGTTCTGAACCCCAAATACATCTTTGTCAGGTTTAGAGGGAATGAAGAACTTGTTTTAGTATTTAATACTTCACTTTAACTGGAATTATTTCTATCCTTGAATATAGTATTTCTGTAAGAAGTTCAGGTAGAATAATCATACAATCCAAATGCTTTATTCACACAATGGAAAAAAAATACATTGCTCAAACTATAAATCCTGAATATTCTGCATGATGCACTACCTAAGTTACTTAAGAGCTTTTTTCAGGTCCTTTTTTTGTATCATTCTTTTCTTTACCCTTTTCACTACTGCTCCTATTTACAGACAAGTTAATCTAACTGTAAATCTTGTCCTTCCAGGAACAGAAGCTTTAACCTTTCAACTGAAACATTTGTGAAGACAGAAGGAAGTCTTTTAATCAAGATAGGAAGTGATTAGAAACGAACAGGAGAATATTTAAGTGTCTTATACAGTAAACTTTAGCTAATGACAGATTTTTAGCTCCTACCAATGCTAAGAGATGCATTAGTCACTGTCAATGGTTTTATTTAACATCACTGTTTTCTGTACATGGCCATGACTTGCAAGCTTTTCCCATTATGTAACCTTCTGACTTTTATTTCTGGGTTGCACAAGAGAGCATAGGATGAAATGAACAGGCTGTTATGAAAAAACTCTATTTACTCAGGCCACAGATTTACTTGGAGGAATTTCAGTTCTGGGTGCTTTGGCTATAATTTTTTCACAGACAATAAATGTATTATTTAAACTCCATTATATATGTCTACTTAAACAATTTAATCATCCCAGGATTTATGCTTCTGCTGTCCTTCAGGTGGGCAGAACAATAAACCAACTTGAAGAACCCACAGGCCAACAGTGATCTCACTAGCAAATACACACGAGTCTTCATGTGGTCAAGAGCTGTTACAGCTCACAGCTATATATGCATACGCTTAGAGAGCTCAAGGGAAGGACAAATATGAGGAAGGAGAGATGGCAGTGACTAGCTCATCAGAGTGGGGCTGGGCTAGATAGACACCTGGCTTTGAACCACAGCTCCTACCAGCCTCTTTCCACTCAAAATTAGAGACCCAAAATCACCCAGCATGACTATGTCACATCATTGATCATCTGAAGTAGCTCCAGTTTGGGAACTATAAGGAAACCACAGGCAGCACAAGTCACAGTTCACCTCTCTACACTCATGGTTTAGAAAAAGTCATTTAGGTTCAGCTAATTCAGTGAAGGCAAATCTACCTCACAAAGAGAGCTGGAAACAGAACAAATAGATGTATAAATCTACTGGACAAAACAGCCTTGTTTGGCAGTGTCCGTTTGAAAGAGGTAGTAAAGATTTTTTCAGTGTAACAGGTTGCCAGAAGAAAATGTTAGTTTAACAACATCTAAATGTTTTTCAAGAATGTACTAATTTCATCTGAGACCTTGATGGGAAAATTACCAAAATGAAACATTTTGATAAGGTCAGAATATTTCATTTTGACATTTGTTTTATGTTATCATTTAATACACAGTAAAAGTTAAAAAGATGAAGCAACTTTTCCAGCTTCATCAGAACACCAGATTTCTGCCTTATCAAAATATAATGCTTCAGAGAAGTTGAAACAAAGCTTTTTTGGAACATTGTGCCTTGCAGGAAAACCTTAGATTTTGACTTTTGTTCACCTTTAGAAATGAAGACACATTTAAAGTCTGAATTTTGTAGGCAAAGAAGTTCAATTTGGAAGACAGTTCTAAGAGTGTTCACCTTTTGATCTTGTAATGTATTATTTCTGAATCTTATGAACAGTTGAAGAGCTCCTGACAGCAGATGATGAGGTTGCATTAGGCCTAAAGGGTAGAATTTAGTTTCTGATTAAGATACCTACATGTGAGAGCTGTTGTCTCAAACTGAGTTCCCCCAAATGTGTGAAATTAAAATGTAAATATTCATAAATAAATAATAAGACTATTAGACTTCAAGATTTTCAAAAAGAGAGAGTTCCACATGGTTACTGAGGGCAGCGATGAGTAGCTATATGTACCAAAATCATGATGTGGCTTGAAACATAATTAATAACAAGTAGGCATTTCATTTGAATTTGGAATTGCCAGAATGTTCTATAGCTAGCAGCAACCTAGGTCAGGTACCTTCTTGGACAGTATTAGCTTTATTTTATAATGCACAAGGATTTTAATTCACTTGATACAGATCTCTGTAACAACACCAAAATTTTTGAATGTTAGCAACTTGCAGACTATTCAGGTTGCCCAGAGAGGTTGTGGATGCCCCTTCCCTGGCAGTGTTCATGGCCAGGCTGGATGTGGCCCTGGACAACCTGGTCTAGCGATTGGCATCCCTGCCCGTGGCAGGGGGGTTGGAACTAGATGATCTTTAAGGTCCTTTCCAACCTGAGCCATTCTATGATTCTATGATTCTATATTTGAATATGGTCTCGCAGTGTAGGTATTCATATACAGCAGAGAGAGAGTAACTTAGCTGTTAATGCCTGAAAATGAACAACCCATGTTATTTCTGGAATGAACACTTGTGGTTACAAGGATTCAAAGGTCACATTTGTTGTCTTTTTGTTATTGTTTTCTTTTCTCTTTGAAGGGAGAAAATAAAGAGAGTTTAAGGCAACTTAAGATCTTGCAGTTGAAGTCTGATCCTATCTCCTGTTAGATAAAGCAAAATATATGAACACAAAAAGGAGAGAAAAGAACAGTAAAGATATAAAAGGCAGATTCTGTCTCTGGGGCTGAGTTTTGATTTCAGCTTTGCTGTGGAAGAAGAAGATCATGCATACTAAGGTGGAACATGCTCATTGGAATCCTAGGCTATACAAACAAATGCCGCCTCCTACTTTGGTCACACATTAGAAGCACTAGAAAATGTGAATTTGATTGTAAAAAAACCAAAGAATATTAGCTGAAGAGGTAAGTGAGTAGAAACATACAGCTGAAGGAAAATTGTGGAAAGGGGGGAGTCATGTTACAGTGACATTTGATGTTTAGTACAGGCAATGGAAGTGTTGTTGGGGATCAAGAGGATAGGGCCATTGTCTTTTCAGTGGTGCCTTGTGACAGGACAAGTGGCAATAAACACAAACAGGAATACAAAGAGTTCCAGCTGAACATGAGGAAGGACTTTACTTTGAGGTTATGTAGCGCTGGAACAGACAGCCCAGAGAGGTTGTGGAGTCTCCTTCTCTGGAGATATTCAAAATCCACCTGGATGCCTTTCTGAGCAACCTGATCTAGGTGAACCTGCTTCAGCAGGGAGTTTTATCTCCAGAAATCCCTTCCAATCCCTACCTTTCTGTGATTCTATTGCAGCAGGACTGATCTCTGATCCAACAGTCAAAAGAAAGGAACAGAGCTCAAAACATCACATATTGAAAAAGGGGGAAGGAAACAGGCAGAAGAACTGATTAAATCTATATATAACATGTAATGGAGCGTTGTAAATGAAAACTATGAATGTAAGAATAGAAACACTTAATATGTCAGGTGGCCATAGAAGTTGATCATGAATACCTAGTTAAGTGCTATGTTTTGTCAGACCAAAATCAACTTCCTGTTATGCACTAAAATAGGGGTTTGTGCATAGATGTATACAAGCATCTTTTAAGAAGTGGCTATGTCTTTTTTTTTTTAGAGTAAGGAGTAAAAAATGAGATTATTTGTGACAGTTAGCTTTCACAAGGAAAAAAAGAGAGGTTAGAATGAAGCAGAACTGGCAACCCTGGTTTTTATTTAAGCTATCTTTACAATTGCATGAGTCCTACTAAAACAAGAAGGAAGCTAAGCTGAATTTGAAACCAGCATATGGTTCATTGTTTGCCCATCCAAATTAAGTTGGAGTGGAGCTTCAACTTGTCAGATTATGTTATAGAGGACATCCAAGATTCTATTATATTCTTATTAGCTGTCCAGAACTTAATGAGCTCAATAAAGATAGATTGCTTAATAAGGCCCTTCAAAGTGTATTTTTTCTGTCAGGAGATAGGGAAGTAATTTGACTGATCTTGATGTCCAGGAGTTCAATTTTTTAATCATCCAGATGTATGAAAAAAACCTTTTCTCAAGAACATCTACAGGAGTCAAATTTTTCTCAGTTACATCGTTTATATACTTTCAGTAATTACACTCCATTTACTGGGTCATGGGAACTGACATTTAACTTTGAAGTGAAATGAATTACAATGAACTCACCTCTAATAGTTTCCCAGTTACTCCAACCTTGCAAAACTACATTGTGATTTGCTTTTTGTTGTATGAATTTACCCATTGTCTTACTCAGTACTTACTCAGTTGGGCAGAATGCAAAATAAAAATTGGATAAATATAATTAAAGTGTTACCTCTATTCTACACAGGCCACTAGTGCAACCTTTGTAAATGGCTCATTCTCATCATTCTCTGGTCAGGAGTGCTTCAGTTTATCAACATCTGAAATGGTACATACATGAGCTTACTCTGTGGGGCCTTCCTGAATCTTGGTGAACCAACTGAATTTGCATTTTGGGATCATGTTTCAGAGCTCATTTTGACATCAGAAAGTTGCACACAAAGTTGTGTGCACCTTCTTCCTCCCATGACAGAAAACAGACTTTCCTGGGATCAAAGGCTCGCTAGCTACTTAGAAACAGGGAAAAAACAAACCAACAAAGACCCCCCCAAAATAACAAGAAATAAAACAAAACAAAACCCAAAAAACCAAACCCAACAAACTAACCAAAAAGAAAACCAACAAAAAACCCATCCCATGAAAACCCAACCACCAAACCAAAATATTATTCTGAATCACTTTTAAGATTTACAATAATAAACAATGCAGTAGTAAACTATTTACAATAATAAACTACAGGGTGGATAATTTAAAATGTTTGTAACTATTTTGGTATTGCCAATGAAAAGCACAATAGTCTGATAAACCTTTGTCCTTAGAACACGTGGAATTTGGAAGCAATTCAATTATTGCATCAATTTTTGTACAGTTATTCTTTGTCTTAATGATGAGAGAGAAAAGCAACAATTATGTGTACATAGAGATTAAATTTAGCCTTAGATTCACTAAGTGAAACTGAATATTTTTCTAGGATTTAATTTTTTAGCAGTTGTGTTAATGACATTTAAATCTCCCAAATGACAGTAACATTATAAAATCAGTTGATTTTCTGAAACATAAAACTTTCCTGGCAAGCTGGTTTGGACAGATATTATTAACATCCTAGAGACATCTATGCTTTTATGCATTTCTTGACTATGAACCTGAAAGTATGAAAACTAAGCACTGCTCACTTATAAGATTCTAATGAACACTTGCATCCTGTTTGATCTATTTGTTCCAGAAAACCTGGTGTTTGAATATATCACTAGAGGAGGAGATTCCTGCCACCTACTGAAATATTTGGAAGTGATTGTCACATGCAGAATGTTAGCAGTTTTATGTACAGTTGTCATGTACACCTGGGTGGAATGTTAACTTGAGACTACAACCAAAGCCCATGGCTTCTTTAAGTAATGTAAATTTCTGCTGTTTACTGGAGCTAAATTATGTTTAGTTTTATCTCAAAGGTTTGTGGGTTGTTTTTTTTAAAAAAACATTGTGGTGAATCCTCTTTGCTGCTTTTAAGCATTTCATGGTAAGACAGTGCTTGACTTGTGACATTGATAGAAGTTAAAAAAAATGATTGTGTGTAGAAGACAACACTAACCCAACAATTACTTTTTCTAATCTATGCTAGAATGTTTAAAACTGTCTGCTAATTGAGCAGGTCAAGACTTGAAGGATATTCTGCTTTTCAGACTTGATTTTATGAACCTTTTATTTTTCTGTGGCCCAGCAAAGACCACAGTTGCCATATTGTACATCCCCAAACTACTCCACTATGACAATGTGTGGAACTAACCAATGCATCTTTGGAAAAAGGCATAACATTTCACCATGCACTTATGATAATCATCCACTGGAATAAAGTCCTTATGTGTCATCTAAGAGGCCCTAAGGATAAAAGTGATGAGTTGTCCAAAAGATGACTGTCAAACCTCAAGGTTCAATTGCTTCTTGTCACAGTCTAATTTTCTCTTACATTATCTGTTATACTATCTAATCAAGCACTAATGGCACAGAAAGTACTCCCCCCACACACTTAAACAGCTTTGTGCCCTCTCTAGATTCTCACAGGAGAGCTTTCAAGCCATATTTCACATGCATTTGCTATTTCCCAAAGCCATTTGTCTTGTATCAGATTAAATCTTTTAATTTTTATACCATTGACATGAAAGATTGAACATGTTACCAAGTTACTTGTATTTTTGTTGGATTTTTCACATTCTTTTTTCCTGAAATAGCTATTACTGACAATAGCAAGAGAAATATTTTTTATTGGAGATTTTAGAACTGGAATATTTTACCTGGCAACAAAGCAACAGAATTCCCAAGTGGGCTTAATGCCTCATTCTACTATGTACTTTACAGACATAGTAAGAGGCAATTCTTCTACCAAATAGTTTGCAATAAAAAAATCATACAAAAAACAAGTCAAGGGAAAGAATGAAAGAAATGAAAGCAAGGTGCTCTAATTTTAACAAAAGAGAGCTTTGTGGCAAAAGAATAAAAGTTTCACCAAGATTTTTGTAAATATAAAATCTTTGATAATGAATAATACAGATTTTATGGGCAAAATGTTAAACTTTGATTGTAAATATACTAGCAAGGAATCTTACAATTTGAATACCAAGAAATTAAAAGTGAGTTTTCAAGGTGGAAGTAATAACTTATACTGATAATTTTAATTATTATTCATTTAAAGAATTATTGAGTGGTGATTGGTGATTAGAAAAGCAATAAGGACAACTTAACATTCTTCCTTTCCTTTTTTTAATGTATTTTATTTCAGATATGTGAGATATAAACCATGGAGGACTATTCAAGCCTGATTTGGATATACAGAAAATAATAAATGTCACAGAAAATGAGAAAGACTAAAGGAGGTAATGATAGCAAATGGAAAATAAATTATGTAAGATAAGGGAAGACAAAAATCACTTTCTGAATCCAGTTCTTTTTTTGTTTTTTAATAAGTGCCTGGAGAGTATGGAAAATACTGCAGGTGATTTGGAAAATACCACAAGTGATTCAGAAAATGTAGTTTGTTTCATCTGAAAAAGAGAACATGAATGACTGGCAGTTCTTCAATTAAAAAGATCGAATTTTTATAAATAGGAAAATCATTGCTTGTTTTCCAAGATTCAATGAGAGGAAAATAATCTGCTTAATGTACCACAAATATGATCAAGCATTGGATCAGACTGCATGAGAATGATACAGAATCTGTATTAAAAGATTTGTTTTTTAAGAAAATTTTAAACAAGCATGTTGTTTGGTTAGCTTATTATTGACACCGTCTGAAAAACAGTTATTGACTTGAGTTCTTCACAGCTCTCTGATTCTCTGGTTGTATTTCTTTGCCAGAGAAAGTAACTTTAGGAAGAAAGGAGGAGCTGAACATAGTGGTAGCAGGAAAGCTAGTACAGAGTCTAAATGCTGATCAGGATAAATAATTAGTTCTGCAGGTGAAATGAGGTTTCCATGCAGGAAACTTGCTTGCCTGCTTTTTGTGGAGTAGTTTCCCAAGTGACAATGAAAATAATGGCAAAAGGCTTGCTTGAGTCTTCAGGTTTCTCTTACAAACATCTATATGTCCAGATTTAAAACTGTTTCCCTGTCTTCAAAAACTTCACTTTTCTGTAAGTCTGACCAGTACAGATGTTTTCTGTTGTGCTGAGGCAATGGTGACCTTAGCCTTACATGGCTCCCAAAGAGATATCAAGGTCCAGAAAAGATGTGGAAATAATTAGTGAATTGTAAGGTAAAATCATATTTTCCCACACTGCACCTTGAGAGAGTGTTATCTGCAGTTTGGTAGTCAGCTGAAGTTAGTTATATTTCATCTGAATTGAGTAGGAAAAGACCAGTTAACACAAAAGAATGTGTGTCTGATAATCACACAACCAGTTTGAAGATGCTTTTGTCTGGGTCTGTGGATTCCTGTATCTGTATTCTGTTGAGGAGATAGTTAGAATTCTGATTACAGAATCAAGCATCTACAGAAAGTACTGTATGCAAATGCTGGAGAGTATGGGTCAAAGTTTTATGCTTCCTGGGACTGCCTGGCATATTAACAGGTCTAGGGAAAGAAATGACTGTGGTTAAAAATTAATAGCACACTGACAAGTATGATTTAAACCTAACCAAATCTAAATCAGTCAGCCCTAGTAAAATCTTAAAGTACTTAAGAGGCAAACCATAGCTAGTGGTGTCAAAAAGTGCCGCGAGGATTGAGAAATTAATCTGCATTTCTCTCACACAGCAGTTTTGTCCTTGTGTGAAAAGTAAGAGAGGGATTTTTCTGCCCTTGTGTCTTTTATTTAACCTCCATTAGCACTGCATGTAGTAAAATGTTACTGTGTTAAATAAACATTACTTTTTTTGAAAAACAAATTAGATAGCAAAAAAAATGTGAAGAGCTTACCAAATTCCTCCTCCCCATTTAGCTGAAATGCATCTACTTTTTTCTCTGTCAATATTTGTTCCTTTGCACTTCCTGATGTTCATCTGAAAGTTGGATAAATTATTTTCTGACACTGGACTGAATGTAAATTGATTGCTTCTTCTAACTGGCATTTATGGTATAGCTGGATCATGTAAATACCATTGTACTGCTTCTGCTTATAGAGGTGACAGAAACTTCCATAATTGGATCACAGCAAAGAAGTTATTTACAGAGAAAATGTTGGGAAGTTTTGAGAATTTTTCCCCTATTCGACTGCTGTCCATATGTTAATCAAACATCTGACCTTATACAATACAGCAAACCAATCTTGATTCAATTATTAATGAAAGTCCTTTCTGAAAATACTCAGCCACCTCTGTATACGAAAAAACATTGGTGGCACTGTGTAATACAAAGATTGCAGCGATAAATCAGGCTGTGGAATGAATGGCAACATCCATATCTCACTCTGGATCCAGAATGTCATCTATTTTATTATTTTCCTTTTGGTAGCACACCATATGCTTTAAGTACTTTCCTTTCAAGAAGGACAGATGAGGATCCTATTAGAAGGAGTTCAAGTCTAGGACAGGATAGTTAAAAAAAAAGAAGAAAAGAAACAGTAGATGATTCATACAAATACAAATACCAGCCCAAGACTACTGCAGAATTGGTGTGGGTTTTCTTTTTTAACAGAAGTTTAAATGTGGAATGGGAAGAAGTGCTTACTGGTAACTTTAAATCACTTCAGTTGCTTTAGCAGTTTATGACACTGGTTGATTTGTGGCAATCTTAACCTGTAATCATAGCCCATTCCCAGCTGGTGTGTCACTATTCAGCAATCACAAACTAGAAATTGCTGTCTTCTGACTGGGCCTCAGGCAAGTGTATTGCAATTCTACCTTGGCTGGACACGTCTTTCAGCTGCATCCATAGCTACCTTAGAGATTTGCTTTGGAGCAGTAGCACGGTTTCAAGTATCTTAACTACCTTGATTTCCTCTGTTTTGGTTTGGTTAGCAAAGTGATTTTGGTACACAGGAAACAGACTTCTATCAGAGGCAATTAAATGAGAAATTCCTCTCCACATAGGCAATTAATATTGCTGTCCCCTAAGGGAGATCAGAGAATAAGAAACAAGGACCAATCATTGCAACAGCTTTGAAATATTCAGTGGGAATGTTTGTTCCAAGGGACTGGAGTAAATCCATCTAAAGTACACCGCTGAATCACTTTGAATTACTTCCTAACACAAGCATATCCTCTCTATGTCCGGTATGGCTTCAGCTAGCTTCATTGTTCTTGTTCACCTAATGCATAAATTAAGTTAATAGTGTTTAATGAGTAAGGAAAGATAGCAAAGATGTACAATTTACAGATGTCAAGTGCTTTGAGAACTTTGAACATGAGCCCTGTAAAATGGCAAATCATTACCATATGAAACAAACGCCTAGTTCTTTTGCAATCTAATAAGGTAAATAACTTAAATGTTTTAAAATTAACTATTCAAAAACATTTATTATTGCTTAATAAAGAAAGCAATTACAAGAAGGAAATAAGGAGAGCAAGTTAGCAACTTCAATGCCTATGGCAATTCCAGGGTTAGGCAAAGAACTAGTATGCAATGAAATCTCATTATAAAAAGAAATAATATTTGCATTTTCACTGTTTCTTTTGTTGAGTGTTATAGTTGAAAGGAAGTGAATCTATCAGTATTAGATATCTAATTTACAAATTTAGTTTAAATTGGTTTCTCTTTCCTTTTCAGTTCACCCATTATTGTGGGATTTTATAATAGCATAAGCATTGTGAAAAAAAGAGGAAAATGGGTAATTATATGCACAATTATTTTAAAAATACAGTAACAATAACAAGGATGAGTTGAAAAGTACTCAGACATTATTGTAGTGTATATGCACCATATATGGCCACCAAAGAAACTGGAATGAAGCTTGGCTTCTTGCTCCCTTTCCTAAAATTTATAGTGAGTTGAGCATCAAAATGTTTTACAGATGTTCCCCTCCACTGACAACATACACTCAAAAGGCACTGAACAGGCAGTCTTCAGGTTCCAGAGTGAAACGAACTGCTTTAGCTTGACCTAAGGAGACAATATATATGCTTCTGTCAAGGAAAATATGTTGCCAAAGTGTCACATTTACAGTGGAGCATCTATACCTACCTGATCTGTGTGATCTTATGAGCACTCTCAAGCCCCAGATGAAACTCTATTTGGCATTTCTGGTTTTATAGCCAATGAAAAGACTTATAATTTTCCATAGACAGGATAAAAACCACCATTTAAGTGTGCATTCGACCTTCAGGTAGTCTAGGGAAATAGAGAGGAGGCTGAGAAAGAACCATCTAAAGCATTAATCCAGACAAAACCCAAAGATGGGGACTGGCTTCAAGATATAGCCTTGCGTTCTTCACTTTTATGCTGTTATCTGACTTCCAGTACAGGATAATTATTTTCTCTAGACATCAATCTCTACCATATCCAGAAAAACACTGACTTTTGGTTGGTGAAAATGCAGTTCTCTTTTTCGTTTTTTTTGCAGCTTGGCCAAAGAAAACCCATTATAAAATATGTAAGTCATGATGCATCTTTTTAGCCAGCCAGAAAATTACATTTGTCATCTGAGGCTTAAAGCAAAACAAAACTTTAAAGAACATATTGATTCTTAAAGATATTCAACTTAGAAATTGTTATGATCTAATATAAAAAACCCAAGAGTTTGAAAATCCTCCAAACCTAATTTCATACCTAGAAATTTCACTTTGTTGTTAGACTGTAATAAGACTATGGATTAACTTTAGGTCTCTTTTACCTTAATTGTGTAATTTTTCCAGGAAGTATATTGCCTTACAGGAGAATAAGCATAACATCTTTTAGAAAGTTAGCACTTCCTGAAGGTTACTTAGAAAAGTAAATTCTTCTAGATTGGCACAGAAACTTGCAGTGTTAAAGATCAAAAGAATTTCCTCACAGAGTATTTTCTCCAGTAGTTATAGTGGCAAAAGAATCCCTTTCATTTTGTAAAGAGTTTGCTTCGTTGATCCAAATAACCTACTCACAGTATCCTGCGGGAGAACACTGGTTATATAGTCAGTATAAATACATTGTTTCAACAAATAGGAACAGAACAAGACTCCTATGCCCACATAAATGTCTAAATAGAATTCAGCAAGTTCTCCCTTTTCTTGTAATCAGATAATACTTAACTATTTTAGTTGCTAAAGTCTTTCCAAGTTTTTGGTGTCATTTTCATATAATTGAAAATATTTTATCATTCATTTAAATCTTAGCTTCCCTGAAGCAGACATTTTGCATTACAGATTGGGCATGACCAGCTTCATAGTCAATTCACTTGTGATTCCTATAGTTTAAAGTTTAATTTTATTTTAATTCAGTAACATGAGTGAGAGTAGGAACAATTTAAAGAAGGAACATCAGAGACACATACATCAGTAAACATATGTATGTACATATATATATGTGTGTCCAAAATCAATTAAGTTTTGTCCTTTGACACTGAAAGACAGAGATTAAACTAAAACTGCCTTATGTTTTTTTAAGTAAATATTTAAAATTACCAGGATGAAGTACCTTTAGGACAGAGTTTTCATGCTTTGCCAGGCACCTTTCTAGAAATATAATTAAATTTTACTAATTTTTTGTCAGATTTTCTGGAGTTACGAACCAGCAGATCTCAGATCAATATTTTCCTATTGTGATCTTTGGAATATACCATTGTTTCCATGGAGGTGTTATCATCTTCTAACTCTCCTTTCAACCCCTGATACTTCAGTCTGTGAAAAAAAAGTGTTTGTCACTCTTGGTATTGTCTGCTAGGATTATGAAATGAGAAAAGGAGACATGGTGACAACTGGTCACCATTTGGAGATAATAGAAGGGAGATGTTATGTGAAGGATGGAGTGCCTGAAGTGAGTACAGGGAACATGTCACTGCCAAGCCTTGGGTAGAAATAAATGTAGGCCAGAAGAGAAATGTTGGTGAATTCACTAAAATTTTAGAAAAGGGAAAATCCACAGCAAATGGAGCTGATATGGATGTCTTCTTGCCTTCTCCCTTTAGGATAATTAGCCAGACTTTAATTCACCTATTCAAAATCCTTCTCACAGGGAAAGATGAAACTTCATAGTATCTTTTAGGGACAAAATCAAATTTTTCAACCAAAGACAAAGGAAACTAAATATTCTATTATTATGTGAGAGCTTTTGGAGTTGGCAGTGCAATGAGAGTACAAGGACCATTAGTAAACATATCAAGGCAAGAGCTTCATTAATGGCACAACATATCTGGTTTTGTTATCTAGCCAAATTTTCTACCTTTCTGTACAAAAACCCAAATATATATATATAGAAAATCTGACTGACTCCAGAACTCTCCCTCTTAACATGATCTGTTCCTAGACTTTTACCTTTCCAAGACTATTTGTCTTTTAAAACTTTCCTTTAGGACACCAGATTTTCTTTTTTTCTGTCAAAGTCTGTACCCCATTAAGTAAGTTTCGTTCTGCAAGCTGCTCTTGTTCTCTGAGAAGCTGAGGAACTCCTTTTTTTCTAAATGAGAGAAGGAGAAAATAATAAAAGCAATATGGAGGGAAAAGAGAAAAAAAAAAAAAAAGATGATAATGTCATGAAGTATTTCTCTCTATATGGACATGCTTGCCTTTGTTGCAGACCTCCTTGTACTGTCCTGCTCTCCAAGCATATATCACATGGAAAAGAAATCAGGTGCTTTTGACAGGTCACCTTCCAAAATGCACAACAAAACATGTTTATAGCTCTTTTCAAAGGAAATGACTGATTACACAGAAAAGATTGTTCCTATGGCTCACTTCACCTTGGAATACTCAGAGGACTCTGGAGATGTTGATATTTTTTAAATATTTGGAACTTCATTTAATTCACAGCTCTAATACATGGAAGCAGAAAAACAAACCCAAATTATAACCATTTTTCTCTCCTTTGCTCATTTCATTATAAGGCTCATAAGTTGCCTAAGCATTCACTTGCAGCCAGGCATGGCCTAAGACCTTCAATGCATTTCTAATGATGTTTTTTGCTTAACTTGAATATTAATGAATGTTGCACTGAAATTTTCTTTATGATATGCAATGAGAAAATTTTCAAAGTTAAGAGTTCTTCTGGTCCTTATGGTTTTTTTTCTATTGATTAGAGTTAGTGTTATGTAGCACCATTAAAAATGTGTTTGCATCTTAACCTTGCTCAATGACCTTTATTCTTACTGAAGTCTCTTAAGTTATCCTGAAACATTCCAGCAAGACTATGTCAATTATGCATAATGCAAATTAGACAATAAACATACTTCAACTGCATTCCTCATTTTGTTTACATTTGAACTGTCTTCTTCTGGTGATTATGATACTTACTTCTAATTGTCAAATAAAATTTAATACCACAAAACCTGTCGGGATATCAAATAATAATAGACATTAAAAGCTAATTGAACATATTCTGCATGAAGATTTACATAGCTCATACATTCTGAACTTTTCTTGTATATCAGGAAATAGTCAAGGTAGTACAATGGAAAAATGAATTGCATATGGATTCAGGAAATTGGGACCGAATTTCTAATGTTACTGTTAATCTACCAGTTGATGTGATGAAAGTCACTCCAGATTTCTGTGTCACCTTCCCCCCCCCAGTCTTGTGCCTCATATGCTTAGACTGTTAATTGCTTGAAAAGGATATTGTCTATTACTGAATGGATAGAAAACATCTCCTACAATGAGATCTAATTTTGTCTCTGAATTCAAGAGTTTACAATAGTAAAAAAATAGCAACTACAATTACAGGACTTCAAGTATTTGTAAGATTTTCACTCTTTTCAAAATACTACACAAAACTGAATCTACAGTAAGGATTTCTTTGCCTGCTTTTCTAATCTTTGTTCATGAACTTGAGACTATTTTCTTGTGTTATTTACAGGGTAAGTGATATGATTTAAAAACTCTGTAAAAATGTTTATATTGCTATATATATGTATGTACTTGTAAAAATTCACTTTGGAAACACTCTTGCTTGGAACTCCACAGTCAAATGTGTATTAAACCCTTTGCAACTCTATTCCAGTTTTCAGATTTTGTTGTTGTTGATAGACCCATTGATCCTTGCTTTTTTTATTCACCTCTTATTGAGTGAGTTTAAGAGTTTCTTCAATCCATTTAATTAAAAAAATACAGTGTTACCAACTCCTGAATCTTCATGCTCTATTATGCCAAAATAACGAGAGCCATTAGTCCTCTGAGTGTCCTTGTAACTTACAAATTACAAAAAGTACACCTACTTTGCCTGAATGATACACTTGAAATGTTCTTCTATGTGTAACCTAAATGTCTGGACGTGATGAAACCCTGTTTTTTCTCTTTCTTTTCTCTAGATGAGTGTAATTCTCTGGTTTCATAGTGTGCATCTGTCTAAAGTTTGATTTGACTTATAGAAGCTTTTCTGAGACAACAATGCCATGTCAGATGAAGAAGGTGTTGAAATTTGAGAGCTTTGAGCAGTTATTTTTTGGAAACCCATGGAAGTCTCCTAGATCCTGTAAGGCTTTTAAAAAAGCAAATAGAGTGTCTGTGTTTAACAAAGGAGTTGAAGAACTTTATCAATCAGCTTTATTAATGACAATTTGTAGATAACTAGAAGATAACAAAGTGGTGAATAACAGCCAGCGTGGCCTTATCCAGTAGATTTGCATTAGACCAATCTTTTTGTTTGTTTTTTGTAGCAGAGTAGAAGACTTTATGGGAAGAGGAGAAAAAGTCATCCTCCTGTTTTTGTATGGTATCTTGTGGTATGTCATTATAGGCCACCAAGTCCAGGCTCCTACAAAAGAGAAACTAGGCAAGGCAGAGGTCAGTTTCTCACAAGAAAGAAGTTAGATAGCCTGAGAGAGAAAGTGGGAGTCAGCTAGCAGAGGCCTTGCAGCTGCACACAGAGGCCTTGACAGTCTACAGTCCTTAACACTCTACACAGTCTTAGCATGCTATGCTCCCCATGGCTCCCCATAGCTGCTTAAGCAGTTCTTTCACAGCACCAGTCTAATCATATTTACATGTCTTTTTAGTGCACTGTTTTTATTAGATTTATAGTAGTTGTTTTTGTCTACTAAGTGGTACTTGTTAATTGGTCAGTATCCTTTGTATATGAAAGAGTCTCTTGCTAATTTGTCAGTATACTTTGTGTATGGTGGTGTTTCTAATTGGTCAGTGCCCTTTCTGTATGAAGGTAATTGGTCTTTATCCTTTCTGTGTGAGAGTATAAATTCCAGCTGCTGGAACAATAAAGTTGATTCTGATTGCCTTCAGGAATTGGGGTCCATCCCTCCACACGGCACAGTATCTTTGCGATACATCTTCACTTTTCTGAGTGTTTTTTGTTTTGCCTCATGTATCATTCTTAATTGTTTATGGAAATATCATTTGCATAATCTCGGTATAGCATAAGTGCAAAGATGATTCAAAGCTGAATATAAAGAACTGTTTTCAATAGTTCATATTCAGAACATAAGGCTGAACCAAGTTGGTCCCTGCCAAGATCTATCTTGTGTGGTACTTGGCAGTATTTTTATGAATAAACATTAGAACAAAGAGTAAATGTACTAAATCTGCCAGTAACTGAGGTCAAAGGGATTGTCACTATGCTGGGATATTCAAATAAAGTTCAAAATGATCTTTCTACAGGAGAGTGATGACTCTCAGAAAAAATAAACCGTTTAGTAGGAAGAAGTGTGAGATGTCATTCTCAGTGACAATAATTTAGTGTACAAATAGAGGATGCAAGAGAGAAATAACTGAAATACCACAAAAATGATCAAAATTTGAATTTTTTTAAAAAAGTTATAAAGAAATCAAATTTCATGCTGGGATATAAAAATGTAAGTAGCATCTACAGAAGACCTGAATAAAACTTTTCACTTTTCTTAGCAAAGGGGGGAATTCCATCAAAGCTTTCTGAGTGGTACTATGCTTCTGTGACTTTTGTTAATAGGGTCCCTTTAGAAGTCTTAAGAGTAATTTTTCTGGTCAAATCAGACATGTCAACTATTTTTCACTGTTGTTATAAAAGCTTTCATGATTATTTCTGTTACCACAGGGTTTTATGTACTTTTTTTTCCTTTTCTTATGGCATGGTGATTCTTTAGTACATTATTTTTTTCTGCACTATTTTTTTCTGCAGTGACCTAGCATTAGCTTTAGGTACAGTTAAGTCTCAGAGTTGGTACTCACATGAATTTGCTTCTTAGTACCCTTTCCTCTCCTTTGCTCTGTTGGTATTAATATGCATGGTGGGAAATAAGTGTTATCGAAATTGAAGTTCTTTTTACAAGCAGAAGTTCATGCATGAATTTGTCTCAAAAAAGACTAATTAAAACTTACAAACTGCTTTAACAGTGAACTTTAAATTCATGTTGTGAGGAAAATCTGCTTGCATACCCACAAGAATATTTTCCCATGACATACAAATACCAGTGTACTTTTCTTTTGGGCCTCAGGAAATCACAGCAAATTGATGGCATTTTGTCATTGCAGTTAAAGATACATAACAAGATTTATTATATGTTCCCAGGCCATATAATGAGGCATACTCTTCTATCTCCTCATAAGCCTTTGTATCTTCTAATGGAAGAACAGATGGAGTTGTTAACTCTCTGAGGAGCTATGTAACACTTTTAAGACTGTCTTTGAGTTATCCCAGACATATATATACACACACACTAAACCTCTTTTTACTTGTACAACCGCCTGACTCTCTCTCTCTCTCTTAAGAGAGACTGCTATTAAACCCTTCTCTAGCACAGATCAGATTCAAGCCCACTATTTGTATTGCATGTATAAACTTCATAACTGAACTCTTTCCCTTCTGAAATAATTGGATGGTTGATGTCAAGAGGAGATGACACATGCTATATCTTTTTACACAGCAGAGTCCCTTGAAAACTTTCAAACACAACTTTTCTAACAAGGAACTGTTCTATCATCTAGATCTAATGAGGTGAACAGTCTTTTGATTAAAAAAGCATATCCATAGATGCTGATACTTTTGCAATGGTCAAAACAGTTGAATATAAATAGAAAATGTTATGGCTTGGGGCTATGTTTATTTTAATTACCAAACAGTGCCAAGATCTGCTTTCTAGCCTTAAAGACAAATGGCGATATTGCAGCATATTCGATTAATCTTTCTCAGCCTGCAAACCAGGGTGGCCAAATGCAAATTAACTAATGAGAATAATTCCTAGCCCAGGCTACCTTCTCAAATACACCTGTTATTTGAAAGTGTTAGTTGGCCTAGGTTGAAGTAATTTCAGTATTTATCTGTTATAGATGATCAAGTTTCAGTGCAGGAGTCTGTCTTCTCATGCTAATTTGCTCTTGTGAGAGATTGAGATGGATGAAAATTTGGTTAGTTGGCCGAATATAGGACTAGAAATAATTTGACTTTGACAGTGAAGAAGATACTTGTGTTTTGTGAAATGGTTTAGTTAATAAATTCTTCTGACATGTTCATTTCCTGGATAGGAATGTGTTTGTCTTGAAATGACATGTGCAGGCTAGGCTGTTTTCACACCACAGGTTTTAAGATACTTCAAGATCCCTTAAATAGAATAAGATATCCCAAAACTTTGTGGATAGTATGACCATATATAGATTTAAAGGGAGATGTAAATTGCATAGGTTGAACTGAGTTATAGAAGAACACTTCTGAATGCTGGTACCTTGTCACTTTGCCCAAGATATATCTTTAGCATCTGCTGCTCATTTGTTCTGCCAGGCCAAGGACTTTGTGGATAAGAAATGAGTAACAATGTGCTTTCTTTATATTACTGTCATTCCGGATTTCTACTATTAACATTTCCTAAATTTTGGTAGCAGTCATGCTATGGTAATTAGAACTAACTAAACAAAAGTAAAAGGTGTTAGTGAGCCTGAAGAAAATCTGCGTATAATTTGAGACATTCAACACAATTGTGTTCTATCCTCTTTTACAAAACATGTTGAATTCCCAACTCTTACCCTACTTTTTGTACTCTGTTATTTGCTGAGATTGGATTGCAAACCAAGGATAGTCTCTAACATGGATTCAAAGTATAGCTGAGTTACTTTGAAAGGTACCTTTTTGTACCTTCAAAGGTTAGTTCTGTTAATAACACCTTGACATAGCTAATATGTTTTAGGTAAAGGGTAAGAGATTAAGAATTGTTTTTCATTGATGTTTAATTGAAACTTTTCTCTACTAACTTAACAAAAGACCAGACAAGTTTTGCATTCTGTTTCTGTGATGAATTCTATATCTATACAGTTAGGCTTGTACTCACCATGCTTTCTAAGCTCTGTTTTTTCCTACTGTTCTCTCGTTTAATGCCCAGAAGATACAAATGGGGGTTTTCTTGTTGTTGGTTTGGTTTGGTTTTTTAGTATGGAATAAGTCTTATGACTGTTTAGTGGTATATCACTTCCTAATTTCTGAAATTTATTGTGAAATTTCAGTAGGAACAAAAATAACAAAAGTTTCGCCATTGTTCCTTGTTGTCCTGTCTACAGCAAACCTTTTAGATTTGTATTCCTTTTCAATAAAAATCCAGTCTTACAGGAGGATCCAACCTATGACTAAAGTTTTATAAGAATTGAGGGGCCACAAATGAATGCTGAACATTGTTTAAATAGTCTGCATTGGTTGCGTTCAGATCAATGGAAACGAAACTCTCTTCTGCCACCAAAATAGCAAGAAATAGTCTCATTGATATTTCTTTTGTCAAAGGAGTCCTTTTTGTCCTTTGAAAAAGCAGTTCAAGGTGTTATATTTGTCCTGATGAATACAGTGCTTTCCTAGTAAATGTATAGGTCTGAGTGATTTCTGGTTTGTTTTTTTTTTGTGGTGGTTCTTGGTTGTGGGTTTTTTTGTTGCTTATTTGTTTGGGTTTTTTTTTTGGGGGGGGGTTGTTCTGTTTTGTTTTCTTGTCCTGGCAAAAGTTAATTGAAGTGTTTTATAGAATCATAGAATGGCTCCGGTTGGAAAGGACCTTAAAGATCATCTAGTTCCAACTCCCCTGCCATGGGCAGGGACGCCACATGCACTAGACCAGGTCATCCAGGGCTACTTCCAGCCTGGCCTTAAACACTTCCAGGGATGGGGCCTCCACAACCCCTCTGGGCAACCTGTTCCAGTGCCTCACCACCCTTTGGGTAAAGAACCCCCTTCTAATCTCCAGCCTAAACCTCTCCTCCTTCATTTAAGTCTAGCCAAAAATAACCCAGTATTTTGCATTTTGCTGATGTACTTCACATGTATATGAAGTAAGACTGAGTGTACACTTGAGAAGATATGTTTCTTCTGTTCCTTTCTGCAGTATGCACAGATTGCTATTCAGCTTCATTACATCCCTTCAGAGCAGAGCAGTTTTGACTACTTTTCATTATTGGTGTATAAACATTCCATCAAACAGAAAGCATCGTAACAACCCAGTGTAGCACCTTTGCACTCTACCTGACTGAAGAGAGATTTGCCACTTGAAGATGTTTATTATTGTCACAGATGTATGCACATTCCCTGAGATATTAGCATGGCTCATCTAAAGGTTATATTGGAGTTTCTAGAGTCCTGTTTAAAAAATGCTGTTTCCTTTTAAAAGGAGAGCACAAATGCAGAATTCTAATATTTGTGGCCCATCAACTAGTGAAATCAAGCGGAGGAAGAAACAGAATCCTGGTCCTCACCACCAACCCTGTGTTATACATTTTTATTTTAGGAAACCTTTTCAATACAAAAATCAGAAATGTCTTAATTCTTCTGGGTCCATGAATTCTATAGGTTTGGACTATGTTTAACGTGTGAAAGGAAAAGTTCAACCATCTAGAACAACTGTTGGTTTTGACACTATTCGGAGAATGGCTGACTAAGCTCAGATTTCCCAGTTCCTGGGAAAGTTTTCCAGCCATCAGCCTAGTGTTTGGAGGGCATATGGCAGTACCACCAAGAGCAGCAGATTTCAAGAAAACAGTACTTTTGCTCTTTCTGCAAAATAAAACAAAAAAAATGTGTTATATATTTTCAGGTTTGGAATCTGCGTTTACTAATGCATGTGGGGATTAAGTTCAACTTCTGGCTACCTATAAATTAGCCATCTAGCCTAAGGAGATCATCAGAATTCTCTTTATAGAGAACAATAATTTTATCTCAGGCTTTGAGACACTTTAGATCAGTTTACAAACACCTATATTTAAAGCTTCTTGTTAGGAATATATATTTGTAGGGTACAATGAAAGTAATTTTTAGCTGTCTGTTCTGGGATAAGTTGACTTGAATTTTACAAGTACTCTTCCTGTACAGCAAATATAAAGAGACTGTATGTAAATAATTCAGAAATGAATGTCCATACAATAGATACTCAAAGTTATTTGTCTCCACTAATGCTTTGCATTATAGTAACTTTTCTTCCCAGGAGGCATTACTAAGCTTTTTGTTTTGCCGGTGTACCATATCATCTTCAATCACTTGCTTTGAGAATTCAGCTGACCTACCACAGGAACTCATGACAATCTCTGACGACAAGGTCCTTTGTTGTTTGCAAGCCTTGCCATTTCCCTGCAGCTTCTTTTTATATTTGCCTACAGTTTTCCTCTTGTGTGACAGCCTGTGAGTATTGTGTTTGTGCCTCTTTCAATCCTTGGACATTTTCCAGTTTTCTACTAACTGTGGTGGCTATGTTGCCAGCTGCTCTAACAGAGGTGTAATCATAAACTGGTTGTTAAACTGTCTACTTGGGTTTGTCACTTTTTGCTAATGTCAGCATGGGATTGAATCGGAAGTTTTCTGGCAGTTTCTGGCCTTTTGTACACACAATGTTCCTGTCTCTTCTCATTTCTTCATGTAATTGAAGAAATATGTTTGGTTGCATCAGGCTTTCTACAGCTGTTTGTGTGTCTTATTTAGTTTAAATTAAGCCTGGTTTCTCTGCTATCTTATGGGGAAGTGAATCCCAAACATATGCTGCTTTGATGACTTCTTATTTTTTCTGTCTTCAGTTAACAAATTCAAGAACTCATTGTCCATCCTTTCTATTGTGTAAACCTTACGTGTAGCTTCCAGGATTCCTGCTCAGCCTATAAGAAGCTCAAGTTTGATGAATCCAAGACACGGATCCTTACACTTTGGGAGTTTGGAGATGTTCCATAAGAATCTTTTTCTCCATGCTTTGGCCTCAGGTCTCTAGCCTGTATTTGAATGTCACACGGAAACTAGTATTAACGACATCCCTTTCTTTTCTTTCTGTCTGTCTTTCCCCCGCTCTACCCTTTTGACTTCCCATTTGAATGGAGATCAGGAATCCTCCTCCTCTTCCCTCATCTCAGCCTTGAGGAGTCAGTTAAAATCCTGTGCTCTCTGTAGGCCCTTTTCATCTTTGCTTTTGAAAGAAAATTCCTTCCTTCTGCTTGTTCCTTTCCCCACCTACCCATTTTATAGTGAGCAAAAGTTGTCTTCCTTGAATCTCTTACACAATCTCATGTTTGTTAAAATTGCCTTCTCATATGTATTGAAATAATTCCAGAGTTTGAAATATTTTATTTCATTCCTCACTACCTAATATTTTCAAGTTTCTATGACTGGCTATTATTCTCTTGAATGTATTATGAATATACATGTGTATAGATAGATAGATAGAATATAAGATTAGTGACTGGAAAAGTGTGGATTTACTAAGGTGGATAGTTTGAGTGCAACTGCAGCCCAGATTAATAACCCTGAGAGTGGCATGCACTTTCCCAGTCCCACTATGGAATGTCCATTTTTTTTAAGTGTCCTAAATTGTCCTCCTTCCTTTTCTTTCCACCTCCCCCCGGCCAGTGTCAAAATTCAGGTTTGCATTCTTAGCTCCACTTGGCAGCTAGAGCTATCACAAAATCATAGATCTTGGGAAAGGGTGCTAGGGACATTGGTTATTGCTGGTTGTATGCTATGCATGTATCTCCAACATGGAAAACAGCATTCCTGGAAAGCTCTATGATAGGCTGGGCAAGGGAGAGAAATCCCACTGTGTCTCATATCTGGTTCTCCACATACCACTTTACATGTGAGAAGCTATAGTCTGTGAATGCCCATTGCATTCCTATTTTCTGGTGTTTCAAAAGTATGTTTTAGTTGCTAAGATTCTACCCTGTAAACCTTACTTTTATTTTGACCTTTTTCAGAGCCAAGACCATGCCATCTTCCACCTAATTAGCTATTTCTTCAGAGATATTTTGTGAGCATGTCTCATTTCTCAGTTTTAGATTCTGAGCCTGATTTGATGAGCTAATGATCCTATTAGTAGACTCAGCATGGTAGTGACATTTTCAGAAATAGTATATAGGCAAAGATTGTGTTTCTTACACATTACTCATATTCTTCCTACTCCATCCTTCCAAAGAATCTGCATGGTGACATTTTGAAGATAAATAGAATAAAAATATTTTATAACTGGGTGGCAACATTCTGCTGATTCTGAGTTTGTGTGGGTAAACTGCTCTTGGGGTCAGAATATCTTGTTTCATTCTTAATTAACTAAGGGGCTGTTTTTTACTGTCTTCAACATTTTACTGTATTTGTTTTCATTTGAACTAAATCATGGCTGGAAATAACCTTTCTATTTCTTATTATGCCAATTTTCTATCCCACTTTTTATGAAAAAGTCAGAGTCTGACTTCAGTAGCTAAGCTGTGGTTTGAGCAGCTAAGGACTCAGTTAGTATTCAGGGATGTGTTTCCAAACTGTAACTATTAGTTCTGCAATTAGAGGGAGAAAGTTTCCCTGCAGAAGAAAAGAAGTGGGAGGAAGCAGCCATGGAGAATGGAAAGATCTGGAGATACATTTTACGGCTTTGATAAGGGCTGTGATTTTAGGCAGTCTTTTACCAAACTGGACAAAAGCATTCCACATCTGAGTAGCCCTGAGTATACAGAGTGAATATGGTACTCATTGGGGTAGTGTATGTGAGCAAAACTGAAGTAGAAAGCATGATTTCATGTTTTCATGATTAGCAGGTAAAAATTTGGCAGCTGGGTATCTCCTGTTTAAAAATTGTCATGTGCTATCTACTGCTGTTATCGGTGCTATCAGAAAACCTAGTAAGCAACAAGCATTCATATTAATTCCTTACATTCAGTGTTTCAACTGGATATGATTTTTCTTCATTACTACTGTGATTAGAAGCAGTAGGAGAAGTACTGTTAGTTGTAACCCTCACCACATAGATTTTCACAAGAGAAAGAATCTTAATGTGAATCCAACTTGGGCCCAAGCACTGGTGAATTTTGAAAACTAATTAATTCTCCAGTATTTTCAAGTGCTCAGCAGCATTGGTTGAAGAAAGGACACATGGCTTATGGCAGGCCCAGATTTCCATACATCTAATGTGACTGATTAAGAGATTATTTCCAACCCAGTACAGGACTTGAATTTGTCCTTGATGAATTTGGCACCATTCTTTTTTAATCATTCCTCCAGCCTTTCTTTGTCTCTCTGAATGAGTACTGTCCTTTACTGTCCACCCCAAATTAGTGTTGCCTGAAAAGCTGAAGATAGTTACTACTACCTCTTTCTCTGGGTCACTGATAAAGGTGTGAAACGAGAGGAGTTCCAGAATACATCCCTGAAAAACTCTGCTTGCAACCACACTCCAGGTAAAACGTGAACCATTACTTACTATACTTTGTACCCAACTATTCAAGCAGTTTTTCACCCATGTAGTAGGTCATCTAGAGATTCATCTAGTAGTTCAGTAGATCATAAGATGCCAACTCAAAGACATGCAGGGGACCTTGTTGAAAGCTTTGTTAAAGTCAAGATATTCAACAGTTACTGCTTTCCTCTCAGCTTCAGGGCTAGTCATTTTATCAAAGGAAATAATCAAGTAGGTCAAATATCTTTTGTCCTTATCAAATCAATGATGGCTCTTCCTGCTGACTTTATGCCTCACATGTCCAGAAATGGCTTCCAAGAGGATATGTTCTGTTATTTTCCTCAGGAATGAACTGGCATTGACTGCCTTGTAGTTTTCTGGACAGTTTTTCTTGGCCTTTTTGAAAATTGGTGCAATATTTCTCTTTCTCTATTTGAAGGTCTTTCAAAGTTGAGAAACTGTAGCCTTGGAATGACATCAGCCAGCTTCCTCTGCAACCTTGATGCATTCTTGTGATTTTCACCGACTTGGGGCAGGGGGTTGATTTCTCAAGAGATCCCTGTCTTCTTGCAGCACTGATTGTTCCCTTCTTCCTTGACCCTTGTTTCTAGGCACAAAAGCCTGAGAGACTGTTTGTGAAGACAAAAGAAAAAAAGGTATCAAGGACTCAGCTTTTGCTGCATCCACTGTCACTGAATCACCTGCCCTACATTTTGCTTGTTTCTTTGACTATTTATACAACAGTAAAAACTTTCCTACTTGCCCTTGATATCCCTTGTCAGATACAACATAAGTTTAGGTTTGGCTTTCCTAACACCATCCCTTACATTCTGGCAATATTTTTGTATTCCTCCTCTGCAGCCTATCCTCATTTCCACCTCCCAATACATAATTTTTTCACACTGAAAGTTAATTGTGAATTCCCTGTTAAGTCAAAACAGTTTCCTGATAGATCTGTTTGTACTTCAAGATTATCCATTTTATGCTTCCCGAATTTATTTATTAAAATTGCATTTTTGCAAGGAATTCCAAAGTATTATGATCATATATCATAGATCATAGAATCATTTATGTTGGAAAAGACCTTTAAGATCAAGTTCAGCTGTTAGTCCAGCACTACCACGTCCACCACTACACCATGTCCCTGAGTACCACGTTTACATGTATTTTAAATACCTCCAGGGATGGTAATTCAACTGCTTCCCTTAGCAGCCTGTTCCACAGGACATTGTCATTGTTGGAACTTTTTGGAGAGGCTGGAAAGCAGTGCCGTTGGCTATATTTAACTTGTGTGCCTTTAACTAATGATTTTCTGGTCTATATCATTCTATAATAGGGACAGCAATAAGCTAAAATTTGGTCTATAATTGGGCTACTTTAGGATAACTGACATATTTGCAGGGTTGCTATCTTTTTAATCTTATTGTATTTCACTGTATCTCAATATTACCTGAATTTGAAAGGATATTGTATTTCCCCTAGAATGCTACTTTTAGTTCTGCATATGCTCTCTAGACTTGTAGTGTCAGACCCAATTTATTTAGATGATAGATTTTCCCACTGTTCTTTGAGAAAAGATAGTTCTGACAACTGGTGAATTTTGAACTTGCATTCGTAATTCTTTAGATCATGCAGCTGAGCTATCAGCAGCAGTACTATAGTTCAATACTTGTACAAGCTAGCCCGATAGCTACTCTTTTAAAGAGGGAAGATAAGCAGATAACAGCAATTCCAGGACTATTCCTGTTGTCAAAAAAATTAGCTCTATACTTTCCTCACATCTATGATAGAATTCAGAAATGGCATTCTTCTGAATTCTGTATAGACTACCCTTTGTCATTAAGATGGACTGTGTGATCCTCAGCATGCTTCTACTTGAAGTGAGGAAAGATAAGGAAGTGGTGAGAGTAGATCTAGGGAAATATAGTTTGTTTTAAAGCACTTATTGTTATTGAAGGCAGCTTACACAACTTTGGCTTCATTGGGCATCCCTGCATGAATACTCTGTGGATGGCTTCTCTCAGGCACCCTATGTTAGGTAGATCTGAGAATGGAATAAGTTCAAGTGTAAGTGGAGAACTTGCTAAAAAAGCAGAGCTTTTAATTTACAAGAAATTTTAAGTGGCTGTTAA
This sequence comes from Galbula dea, assembly GCA_013399015.1. NCBI lineage: Eukaryota > Metazoa > Chordata > Aves > Piciformes > Galbulidae > Galbula > Galbula dea. The sequence continues at coordinate 750,883 of VWZX01006809.1, forward strand.
AGTTTGTTTCCTGTTCACGCTGAATCAAAAGCACTTGCTGTCCCTGTATGTCTAGTGGCAGCTCTTGGATACTGTAGCTGCTTAGGGCAATTGGTGTTCCTGTCATTTTCCTAAATAATCCCCACCAGTAAACTGATAATACTGTCATTTCCACTGGGCAGCTGCAGAGGATTTGGCTTTTCAGCAGCTGTATGAATCTGATCTGTGATCCCTGTCCTTATTGTAGATCCACCAGGAATTAAAATGGTTCCTTGCAGACCCAGCTCTGCAGTCAGCAAAAGCTTGTTAAACCCAAGATGTTTAAAATGAGACAGTTGGGCTCAATGAACTTCATGTTTCTGTGTAACTTTATTTTGCTGAGGTTTAGCTGACTAGCTCTATGCACTGACAGCTGCCAGCAGACACATACCTTGTCAGTAATCTCAACAGTGTAATTGTTCTAACAGAGAAAAATGGATTGTATTTGATGAGTTTATCAAGTGTTGCAAACTAAACTCTCAACACCACAAAGATGCATCTGACTCTTTCATCAAAGTTATGTGCAGTAATTGGACATGCATCATTCCCCATTTCCTTCCTTATCTCAGTTCTGTTTTGGCTTGTGATTTTTTTGAGATCAAAGGGAAAGATAAGAGAGAAGGGATGCCATTCAGAGGGACCTTGACAGGCTTGAGAGCTGGGCCCATGAAGTTCAGCAAGGCCAATTGTAAGGTCCTGCACCTGGGTTGGGTCAATGCTAAGCACAAATACAGGCTATGCAGAGAATGGGTTGAGAGTAGCTCTGAAGAAAAGGACTTGTGCATGTTGGTGGATGAAAAACTGATTATGAGCCAGTGATGTGTACTCACAGCCAAGAAAATTAATTGCCTCAAAAGAACCAGGTCAAAGGAGGTGATTCTGCCCCTCTACTCTGCTCTTGTGAACCCCCACCTGGAGCACTGGGAGTACTGTATCCAGCTTTAGCACCCCCAATATATGACAGACATAGACCTACTTGAGCAGGTCCAGAGGAGGGCCATGAAGACGATCAGAGGGCTGGAGCCCTCCCCTGTGAGGAAAGGCTGAGAGTTGGGGTTGTTCAGAATGGAGAAGAGAAGGTTCTGTTTTTTCAGTACCTGAAAGAGTGCCAAAAAACAAACTTCAGAAAAGATCTCTATCAGTTCAGGAAAAAGTACTCTCTCATCCCTTCAAACCAAACTGGGAATCAAGAGGCTGGAGAGCAGCACTGCAGAAATGGACCTGGGGGTCCTGACTGGTGGCAAACCAAGTATAAATCATCAGTGTGCTCTGGCTGCCAGGAGGGCCAATTGTGTCCTGGAGTGTACTAAGAACAGCATTACCATGAGGTGATTGTCCTGCTCTACTCTGCTCTGGTGCAGCTGCACCTTGAATACTGTGTAATTCTGGGTGTCACAGTACAGAAAGGATATTAAACTATTAGAAAGTGTCCAGAGGAGGGCTACAAAGATGGTGAAGGGTCTGGAGGGGAAGCCTTATGAAGAGCTACTGAGGTCACTTGGTCTGTTCAGCCTCGAGAAAAGGAGACATAAGGAAGACCTCATTGTTGTCTTCAACATCCTCATGAGGGATTGCAGAGGGACAGGCACTGATCACTTAGCTCTTGTGGATAGTGATATGAGTAGAGGTAATAGTATGAAGTTGAGTCAGGGGAGATTTAGGTCAGATATCAGAAAAAGGTTTTTCACCCAGAGGATGGTTGGGTTCTGGAACAACCTCCCTAGGGAGGTGGTCACAGCACCAAGCCTGTTGGAGTTCAAGAAGCACTTGGACATCACTCTCAGGCACATGGTGTGTCCTGCACAGGGTTAGGAACTGGAGTAGATGATCCTTTCTGGTCCCTTGCAGCTCAGAATATTCTATGATTCTATGACTCAAACACTCAGTGATAGTAGGTGTTCCCAAGTTGCAGTCCTGACATCCATGCTCTGAAGTCATCAAACATGGTATGTTGCTATAAGAGCCTGTTGTTCTCTATAACAAAAACAGATGAAAACACCTCAAAGTGTTAATCCTTTTATCCTGTGATATACTTTTGTTTGGAAGTGTTCTTACTGTTTCTCAGGTCTCTCCAGCAAGCTATTGGTTTTGGTTTTGTTTGCTTTATTTTATTTTTTCCAAATGAGGTTTCTTAGAGAAATAAAATTTAAGTGATCCTAATGTATGTCTATCTCTCTCTTCCCTTTGCTTGTCCATACTTTTTATAAACCTGTCCACCAAGTTCAATGAACTTTGACACAGACACAGTCATTTCAAAGATACTCTGTTCCTAGACATATTGTGAAAACAGACACCTAACTACTTGAGAGAGAATCTACAGCTGTTTGCAGCATGACCTCAGCCCTTTATAAACACTAGGGAATACACATGGAAGAACTGCACTGCAAAAAAATCCAACCATCAGATAAATTTTATGTGGAAATAGTATGTTCCTAGAAAACACTGGAGGTAAATCCAGAGGAAAACAAAATTTATGATTTTCTCTGGTCATGGAGCTATATTGGTTTTCATTTTAGTCTCTGTTTAAAGCACATTTCAGATGTACATTTCACCATTAGTTTTTCTTTTTAAATGTCTAACTTTACTTTTCTCTTTTAACATTCAGTATATTCACCAATGACCTGGATGAAGGAATAGAATGTACCCTCAGCAGGTTTGCAGGTGACACAAAACTGGGAGGAGTGGATGACACCAGAAGGTAGTGCTGCCATCCAGCATGACCTAGGCAGGTTGGAGAGCTGGGCAGATAAAAACCTCATGAAATTCAACAAGGGCAAGTGTAGGGTAATGCACTAGGGAAGGAATAACCACATGTGCCAGTACAGGTTAGGGACTGACTTGCTGTAAAGCATCTCTGTGGAACAAGACCTGGGAGTCCTGGTGGACAACAATATCACCATGAGCTAGCAATATGCCCTCGTGTCCAAGAAGGCCAGTGGCATCCCTTGGTACATCAAGAACAGTGTGGCCAGTAGGTCGAGGGAGGTTATCCTTCCCCTCTACTCTGCCATGATGAGGCCACATCTGGAGTACTGTGTCCAGTTCTGATCTCCCCTGTTCTAGAAGGACAGGGAACTTCTGGAGAGGGTATAGAAAATGGCTACAAAAAAGATTAAGGGACTAGAACATCTCTCTTATGGGGAAAGGCTGAGAGCTGGGGCTGTTTATCCTGAAGCAGAGAAGACTGAGGGGGGATCAATGATTATAAATGACGAATGGGTGGGTGTCAGGAGGATGGGGCCAGTCTTTTTTCAGTGGTGCCCAGTGACAGGACAAGAGGTAACAGGCACAAACTGGAACATAGGAAGTTCCATCTAAACATAAGGAGGAACTTCTTTACCTCGAGAGTGGTGGAGCACTGGAACAGGCTTCTTAGGGAGGTGTTGGAGACTCCATCTCTGGAGACATTCAAAACCTGCCTGGACGCCCCCCCCTGCAACCTTCTGTAGGTGAACCTGCTCTGTTGGAGGAGTTGGACTAGATGATGTCCAGAGGTCCCTTCCAACCCCTAATATTTTGTGATTCTCACACTGTTTTCTTTTTCCTCTCCTGAAGAAACTCAGAAATACCCAATTCATACTGAAAACCTGGATATGGAGCTATATAAGCCAGAATTAATTTTCCTTTACAATTCCTGGCTTCTACAGTATCTGTACTCTTCCTTTCACTTGCTTTCCCTACACTAGCACTGAGGGATCTGTTTTGGACATTAACTTTACCATCTGATGTCCTGCTTTCTATAAACTACTCTGAATCACCTTTATGAGAGCTGTGTCATGCTCTGAACTTGTGTTGCTATCTGGACAGATGTTTACCTTCTAAGTCACAACTAAAGTTGTCAAGTTAATAGCATGTAAAATGAACAGGAAATCCTTTTATCTTTCACTGAGTTCACTTTTTCTAGATCATGAATTCATAATGGAAAGCCAGAAACACTCAGGAAAAAAATGAAAGGAAACAAAGAAAGGTAAAATCAGGCACCTTGCTCAGTGCAAGTGCTAATCTGAAAGCAGATGGAGTACATCTTCATACAAAACATCCTGAGACACTCAACTCAAAAGGCCAGCCTGTTTGATGAAGTACATTGCTATCCTGAATTTTAATATGACAGGTGTACTTTTAAGTCTCTTTTTTATGCTTCAGAACTTGAGGACTACAGAAGGATCACAGTGGACTCCTTCATCTACCAGTGTTTGTTGATCATGTGTAAGAAAAAGAGAATATACAGACATCCTCACCCCTACATCTGATCTGTCACTGTTTGCAGTTACAACACTGAGTGAAGGATTAAGCTCCATGCACGTGAAAGGGTTTTACACAAACTGCAGAACAGGAGATGATCTTTCGAGGTCCCTTCCAGTTCCTAACATTCTTTGATTCTGTGAATGAAATCCATAATAAGAATATTTTTACCTAAGCTAAGCACCACCCATCACATAGGAGGGTGAGCTCCTTACATGTAACTAAAATTGGGATCCACAAACCATCATGTGTTTTCATCACATCCAGCACATGTTTCTGTCCCTCCTAACCAAAATTGCCCAGAAACAGCTGTTCCCAAACCACCATTGTGAAATAATTTAATTTTATTTTTGGAGTCATTATGGTAGACCAGTTGCTATGACAACATAACACTCTCTGCTGTTAATGCATATGTCTCAGAAACAATTAGGGAAGTACCACTATCCCAAAATTGACTTTAATTAGATTAGTTCAAAAATTAGTCTCTGATACTATACATGGGAGAAAGTGTGTGATAAATCTTTTTTTAAATAAATTATTCCAGGCAAAAGTAGATTGATTCATCTGTATTCCCCCTACTTTTATAGCTGTCAGCCTTCCAGTTGTGTGTAAGAAAAAAGGTGACATCAACAATTCTATTCCTTCTGCTTGGGATTATGAAATAATCACATTTAACCAGGAAGCCTTCAAAAGAAAGTGCATATTTGCTTGTTAACTCTCTTGCTTGTCCTTCTGAATATTTTTAAATGTCCAGATAAATCTAGAATCACAGAATCACAGAAACATTACGGTTGGAAAGGCCCCTCAAGATCATCTAGTCCAACCAATAGCCCTACACTAAGTCATCCCCTGAAGAAACACATCTATCCTCTTAAAAACCTCCAGGGATGGTGACTCCACCACCTCCCTGGACAGCCTATTCCAACATCTCACCACTCTTTCAGTAAAGAAAGTTTGCTTTGCTTGTATTACAGTGCTTATTAACATATCTGATTGTAGCCCTTCAGTGAGACCTGGACAAGCTGGAGTGTTGGGCAGAGTGGAACATTCTGGAGAAGAGAAGGCTCCGAGGAGACCTTATTGTGGCCTTCCAGTATCTGAAAGGGGCCTACAAGAAAGCTGGTGAGGGACTTTTTAGGATGGACTTGAGAATGATAAGGTGACAGGAATGTAAATGAATATTTTCAGTGCCCATTTCTTCCAAGCTGAATATGCTTGGAGGATCTTGACATTTGTCAGTAGATTACAGTAAGATATATTTTATTTCCTGGTTATTCTGATAGTACAATCTTCTGTGCCTTGGTAGGTCTGTTAGTTCCTAAAGCAGTCAAGCTGGATAATGGCTTTTGTCGTAAGAGTTTTACACATGCTTTTACTAAGTGCAATCTACGTGGATAGGATGTAAACCTTTGTTAACATTCTCTGTTGAAGTAAACCAAGAAGTATTTTTCAAAGTATTAAACATCTTTCTTATTATTTTCTATGCCATACATAATGACACACTGCATAATTCTTCTGAAATATTTGAAAACATCTAGCTTTTAAAGAAAAAATTGTAGCAACTAAGTGTACTAAACACGAAAAGGCTTTTTTACCAGTTGTACTTGACTCTGAAGAGAGATGAGATGTTTGAAAGTAACAAAGAAAGATAGGGAATGAGGGTTTCTGGGTCAGTCTGATGTGGTGGTAAGCCAGCAGCATTCAGAGATATTTTAAAGTGAGAGGTTTTTATGTGCTGTAATGAGATGGAATGCAAATTGCTATAGTTAAAGTTTTGATACCATTCAGTGATGCAAAGTGAAGCGAAATAAGAAACAAATCCCATTGTTGAAAGGCCAAGAGTGTTATTCACAAAACAGGAACAACTTAACACACACTGGGATATTTTGTTGCTCTCACTGGTGAGCTTTATTGGATATTTAAAGCTCCTTTATCTATATTCATTGTGAACAGTCTTTGCACATAAACCAGAAAAACTCTCTTTTCTTTTTATGGATTGTCTACAATTTGATCATTTTTTCAAATGTCCAGTCTAGTGTTAGAAATAGATCTGTGGCTTTGGTTTTCTACAAGTCATTTGTTTTGAATGGTGCTGTACAGGAGCTAAAAAAAAACTTCCAGGACTTCCAGAGAGGATTAAAAAGAGGATTTCAGTGTTACTCCCTGCATACAGTTACTCATGCTGTTCTTGCATAGAACAGGTAAGTTTCTAACAAGAAGGAATATTTTGTACTTGAGGAGAAAAGTGAAGTCAATGTGAGTCACTAAGCAGTCACCTTAACTGATGAAAGTATTTATTCAAAGCTTGTAGAAGGCAGTGGGTATTTCATGGAGATGAATCCAGCAGATGTAGAAAGAGTTATGGATGCTAAATGCAATTTGCCCTGACAGATTGAGCTTTGTCTTTGCATCCATCCTCTTTAACTAAAAGTAATTTATTGGCAATTTCTAAGATGCTTCAAGTTTTGGGGGAAAAAAAGCAACCAGCCAACCAACCAAAGAACCCCACTTTGACAAATGAAAATTTCTTTGCTTTCAATAAGTACAAGCTTATTTCACTGAGAGAAATTTCCCATCTTTCTGGGACACTGCTATTCTCAATGTTCTACTCTAGCTTTACACTGGTACGGGGACTACAACAAAATCCCACAGTGGCAGAAAAATATGCTATGTGAACTTCAACCTGTGTCCCTACTGCTGATATTCCTTTTCACTAGAACTCTAGTATTAAACCTTGATCTGTTTATTATTCCACTTGAAATCACTGAAACAAAGCTATTTTATTAACTTACCAGAAATATTTAGCTTAATACGTTAAAACAAAAATGTTTGTCCTCCTCCTCAAATACCTAATTTTTAGGTATTAAATACAAAAAATAAAAATTACATTTAAAAAAAAATAAATCAGTCTGAATATGAATCTCTTGAAGGTCTTTTATACTTTTCTGAATCATTTATTTCTTTCTTGTAAATATGTTTTGTGAGATATAAAGCTTAACGCTACTGAATATATGCACTGAAAGCATTTTAGGTTGTCAAATAGAGCAGTATCTGACATATGAAATATAATCTTTTAAGGTTCACACGTTGCCACTTCTAACTTAGTAAGCATGATTGTAAGTAGCACTTGGTTCATTAGTACAAGAGTCAGAGTCCAGCCTTGAAATTCTACTTGAGACAAAGCTGAAAGTACCACTTAAGACAGACATGTTCAAAAACAACAGCCAAGAAAGACCTTGTCCCAAAAGGTGCCTAAAATCACAAGGCAGTTTCTTCTGAGGGTTATAAATTAACCATAGAGCAGTGATAGTAGAACACTTGATTGGGGAAGTCACATGTAGTTTCTGCTCAAAGAATACTAAAGAGCAAGGACTGGAAACCAAGACTACTCCCTCCTTGCCAAAACATTGGTACCAATAAACCCCAGAGTAATAATAATGCCACTTGACTAAGAAATGGTTATATGAAAGTTGGTGCCTCCAGTCACCCCTGTCCCATAGAGAAGTAGAGGTCAGATGCACGGTTATCAGTATGTGATTTCCGTTCAGGTCTCTTCAGAAACATTAAGTTCCCCATTAGCTTACAAGAGCCCTAGATAAGTAACCAGGATTTCCAGCTGGGGCCAAGTGCTTTGAATAATTTTTTTTTACCATGTCCATCATAAATAGCAGATCACAAAACTCTCAGAATCAATACTGTGACACCATAGAACCCACAATCATGTGGTGGTCAGTCCTCAAAACTACAAGTTATATCAGACTGCTCTTCAAAATGGTTTGGAGATAATTTGCTTACTGAAGGATCTGAAGTCTTAGTTAACTCCCTTTGAAGTGTTAATAGAATTTTAGCATATGAAACATTCAATGAACAAGCTTAAAAGACTTTAAAAAGGTCTCAAAGGTGCATCATGGGACAACTGTTGAGGCCGATGCAACCAGTGAATATTTACACTGGATAAAGATTTGTTCCTGTGTCTTCCCATTGCTGGTCACTAAGATGGTCTCAAAAGTAGAGTAAGAATGGTGTCACAGAGATTGTCATTCTACTCCTTTTGGGGCAAGTTGATAGTGACAATAGCAGAAAATTATGTCAAGGTTTGATTTATTTTTGTGTGATTTTGTTTGTTGGTTTACTGCTTGGGTTTCTTGGGGTTTTCTTTATTATTTTTTCTCCTTCTTCTCCCTTTCAGCTTTATTCCGTCTCTGAGCTTGGAAAGTTCATGAAACTTACAAGGTGAAGAAAAGAAGAGATGAAGAGCTTGAGCCCCAGGAGGAAGTGTTGATGAGATTTGAGAGCTAAAAAGCTAAGTGACATAGAACAGCAAACTTCCAGGTGTCAATAGTGCATCCATAGTGTGAGTGAATACAGAAAAGCAATCTCCTTTTATGCTGGAGGTAAAATATGTTCAGATGGTGATAATGATGATGAGAAGTAGCATAGGATTTGTCATACTGTATCAGAGAAATCCTATGTTCCTTCTCATTTGTTGAGTCTTGCATTTTTACTGCCTTCAAAAGTGACCAGCATCTGATGCTTGAGGGGAAGTTGAAGAAAAACCTTTAATGCACTTAGCCAGTTGTGTGGAAAGGAAGGTAAAGAAGAGGATATCTTCTTGACTCCTGCAGCTATCAATTTGCCCTTTGAAGTATAGTAATATATTACTTTAACATTCATATTGTTGTTATTACTCATAAAATTATTCAGCCCTTTAAAAGTCTTTCAACAGTATTTGACTTAATAATCCCCTGCTGGAGTTAATTCCAAGGGATGACAGCATGCTGTGGAAAGTATTCACTTTCACAATTTTTGATGTATATTTACCTTCCATTTATTTCCTTTTACATAATTTATTGATTCATTATGACATAGGGTTAAAAGTAGGGTCTTATCATTCTACACTTTGTAAATAGAAAGAACAGACCATTCTGTTTTCCTACATGAAATAAAATTCAAGGGTTTATTTTGTGTGTATAGTGAAGATTTCAGTTTCTCTATTTTTCTGTAAGTGCAGACAGAAAAGGTAATGATGGCAAAATGTTTCATGATAAAAGATAATTTTGTGTTTCCTCCAGATGAATTCTGGATTTTTATGGTATATTCTGCATATACTGTTTCCCTCTGTATACTTTTATTATCTGCAGGTTGACAGGTTCAGTAACACCTGCAGTGTTAACATGGAAAACAATGCTCATTTATCAATTAATTTTTAATTGAGACCAATCTTCTGCAAGTTTAAGTTCTGCTCCAAAGCTTTGTGTGGAAATAAGAGTGGGAAAGATTATACTTTTAGAAGCAGAAGGGAACATTCTGTTTATCCTGCCATATGTACAAACTCATCAGGAGATTCCTGATTTTTTTATCAAGGTATACATTTGGAGGATCCAGAATCCTGCTAAACCTGTTTCATAGAAATAATTAGAGACAACTGCATTTATCTTCATGAGTACTGGACTGAGATTCTTTTAGCATATTTTCTGATTATGTATGAGTTGCCTTGATTGATAGTTTGTATGACACTGTCTAATATAATGTGGCAATAAGAACTAAGAAATGGGTACCCAAACATACTAAAGCATTATTTCAGGAATAATTAGTAGCATATGTAATCTTACAGTTGGTGAAAATTCCCAGAAATATACATACCCATATAGTATATTGACAAATATAATCTTAATTAACCTTTAGCACAATCAGTGGATGAAGCTACTTTGCTGTGAAAATCCTGAGTATCTCTACTGAGTCAGTTAAACACAGATTTTTTTTTTCCTTCTTCCATTTCTAAATCAAAAATAAACTGTATTTACCCACAGTTTTTATTCCTTTAGGCAACTCTCTGATAAGGATGGGAGCTGTGCTGTAGGTTTTAGCCTGCAGGTCATTGTGGTCAGTTAAATAGACTGTCTTCAGATGGGCTCCAGCCTCAAGGATCCTTCCATCTGTCCTGTTAGCTTTTCTCCAGGGCATGACAACTTGAGCAAAAAAAATGCAGGGTGAGCAGCTTTCTATTTCTCCTTCATCACTGAAGTATGTGTGTTACTGCAACAGGACAATGAGAAAGGGAAGACTGGAAGGACGTGAAAAGGGCTTTAACTGAAGCATCAAGAAGTTGCTTCTCATCTTTTCACTTCTCCACATTTGAGAGGCACATCAGTGTGTCAAATGGGACAACAGGAGAGAGGCTACTGAGCACCCTTGCTGCTCCCTCTTGTCTGCTACCTCTATATATACCCAGACACTTCACTGTGTCCTCTGTATTCCTATCGTGTCTGAGGTCTGCAAATTTGCAAAAATATTCCAGTTAGGCACATCTGGGCAGCCTGGTGTGTATCAGAAACTGATTTTTTTCTCTGCCTGTGTCTTCTCAATATGTCTACTCATCAGCCAATTGCAGAGCACCTCTAAACACCTTCTGGAAGAATTGGGGTCTGACAAAATGAAGCTGCAAGCATAAACCTTATTCTGAAAACTGTACAGAAAGAGTTGATGTAAGTTTTTTATGTTTTCAGAGATCTGGGTTTCCTTCAACAAGGCCCTTTTGAATTAGATTATTTGGTATATTTGGTCAGTATTTCCAGATGTTCATCCAGGTGTGCATGTTTCTGTTTAAGCAATAGAAGTGTCCCCACTGATGGCCAGCCCCTGTAATCATATCAGCATTCCATCTGCTGCTACATAGTAGCCTAATATCCTTAAAGCATTCAGTCATTAAGTAGGTGACCCTGGTTCAATTCCTTTTTCTGCTTGAAGAAGAATATTACTTGTGTCCCACTGGAATGTGTTACATTCATTTAAAAGTGAAGGAGTTCTTGCTCTATTTTCCTTTTTCAAGCTGTGTCAGGGTGTATAAAAGATTTCAGGTTTCCCTGGCATGAAAAGAGAAAGAGCAGAGTAGTGTAACTCTGCACCTCAGTGCTAGATGAAGTTGCCTAAGAAAAAAGGAATTGAATAGAATCATAAAACCATTATGGTTGGAAAAGACCTCTGAGATCATCAAGTCCATCCATCCACCTACCACTATCATGCCCACCACTCAATCATTTCCCCAAGCACAATATCTACACATTTTTTTAATTCCTCCAAGGATGGTGATTCCATCACCTCCTTGGGAAGCCTGTTCCAATACCTGATAACCCTGGTGGTATTGTGACTCAAGTGCAGGACCTGGCACTTCGCTTTGTTAAACCTCATCCCACTGGCCTTAGTCCATCAATCCAGTCTGTCTAGATCCCTCTGTAGAGCCTTCCTACCGTCGAGCAGATCAACACTTCCACCTAACTTGGTGTCATCTGCAAACTTATTGAAGATGCACTCAATCCCCTTATCCAGGTTGTTGATAAAGGTATTATACAGAACTGGTCTCACTAGTTGATGGCAAGGAATTTTTTATATCAAATCATTACATAATTTGACCACAAAAATGACCCTGGGAGCAGAAAATGTTTTTTTTCCAATTGGTGAAGGAATTAATATCTTTGTGTTGCCTCTGTATAGAGTGTACCAGACATTATTATAAGCTTGCTAAATGCCCCTTTTCACTGCAGTGGGTACCTGCATGCCCACCAGAAGTGCTGGATGTCACAAAGCCATGTCATTAACAGTGGGTGTTGCAGGACAGAAGCTTTTAGTCATTTATGCATTAGGCTGGATCTAGTCTGTGATGTCTTTCAATGCCTGACCTTTTTATTTCTTGCTGCTTCAGACTCTGCTGAGGATAGCCTAATTTTTGACAAGGTTATATTTTGTTTGCTTTCTCCATCATACAGAAAATTGTTATTTTCAAGTCCTTTTTTAAATCAGTGCTTTCCCAGCAATAATTATGGCTCCTACTTGATCAAGAGATTCAGAAGTTGGTAGGATGAGTCATTTTTCCTAATCATCTTCCACAATGTCATGCCAATGACACTTTCTTAATCCAAATACTTTTCTGTAAATTACAAGGAGGTTCTTTACTCAGAAGGTGGTAAGACACTGGAACAGATTGCCCAGAGAGGTTGTGGCTGCCCCATCCCCGTAAGTGTTCAAGGCCAAGCTGGGTGCAGCCCTGGGAAACCTGGTCTCGTGGGAGGCATCCCTGCCCAAGACAGGAGGGTTGGAACTACATGATCTTTAGAGTTCCTTCAACCTGGGCCATTCTATGCTTCTATGATTCTGTCCTTTGCAGTACCAAAAGCACCTCTGTTCTCCATTCCTATAAATTCATTTTGAGTCTTCTTTTTCTTTCTGTTAAACCACAAACAAATCATGTGCATTTTCTTCATGCACATCTTTTGTTTCACATCAATGTGCATCCAACAGGTTATCTCCCTCTGTGCAAATAGTAACTCTAATTGTGCTTTTGCAGTTGAAAGGCCCCGGGTCCCCTTACTGTTTTATGATATGGTAGGAGTGGTCTTAGAAGAACCATATAAGCAGAATGAGGTATCTTTAAAAAGTATTGGTTCTGTCATTATTAATCAAGTTTTACATGAAGAAAAGAAAGAAGAAAACCTGCCTTACCAAAAGCCAGGCAGCTGCAGGAAGGTGTACTAGTAGTCTTCAAAGTTTTGCACCAAGGAAACAGACAAAAAATTTGGAAATGAATAGAAGGATAAAGGGGGAATAAATAGAAGTGTGTTATTGTGAATTAATTTAGTTTAATTTTGGGGGGGAGGTTGTTTGTTTGTTTGTTTTTGATTAACTTAACATTTATACCTCATTTTTGTGAAACCAAATTAATTTAGAAAGTTCTCAAGTAAGCCTTCACTAAAGGGGAAATATCAGAAAACAGAATGCTTCAAGTACTTTCTTAACTGTGAGGCAGAGCTCTGAGCAGCAACCATGTATGGTCTTACCAAGGGAATTGATTAAGATATGTCTGGTACAGAGGGAACTGCAGTATTGCTATGCAGACCTGCTTCTCTATGTGATATTTTGCAGATGGTCCCTCACACCTCAGCACTCTAAGGTATTGCATGTAGAGCTGGGACCTATTTAGACAGTGCTGTTATGACAAGCTTGCTGGAAGTATCAAAGAAATATGGAGTTTACAAAAGTGTATTATGATTTGATTCCACTGGACAGATTTTGTGACAGAATACTTATTACAGTGTAAGATTAAAAAATAACCCAGTGAGCCAAGTGCATGAGGAGCTGGACACAGCATTCATTCATTTGTTATGAACTGCTGTAAAGATGAGTGTTGAGAGAGTTCCTCAAATGTGAAGACAGCAAAATTCCTTCATAAAGGGAATTGCTAGGAAACCTAAATACATGAGCAGGTCCTAATTTCCCCATCAGATTCTTAGGACAAAGTTGTATAATATGCAAGGGGTAACAGTACATTATAGGAAGACAGTTTGATTTTACAGTAAATGTTAAAGAGCCCTCATACTAAAAAAAAATTCTATTCTTTCATAGAAGTATTGGCAAACAAAGTGACCAGAGATGAGTGGAGAGGGAGGAGTGAATACTGCACAATGATGGCAGTGTTCACCCTTTTCTGATTCAACCTGTACCACTTGCACTTCCCTGACAATCATTTAACATGCAACAGTGACTATATTAAGTATTTTTGCTATTCCCTTACAAAGTCACCCTGGAGGAATGGCACGGCAGACTTGCTAAGGTTCTCAGCTTCTCTGCTTTCAGCTCCATCTTAATTAGCTGGTGGGGTGAATGAAATTATTTTGCCATTCCCGTGTCCCAACTTGACAAACTGGGACTTGGCACTAGCTCAATATGAGACACTCCATGCAGCTATATGTGGTATGCGTTAATGATGCTATTAGTAACACGTTGCTGAATGTTAACATATTAGAACTTGCAGTTTCATCCCTCTGTGGAAGTGACTTGATTAATGTTAGAGAGAACTTCTTAACAAAGATGTAATTTCAGTGACACTATTTTATATTGTCAAAGAAAGAGGGATAATCTTTACATTGAATACTATTATGTTTAATTAAGCAGAGCGTGTCAGGCTTACACCTCCCCTATCCACTCACTTATCTAATATATTTCTTTTTTACAAAACCCAACCAAAGTAACAGCAACAACAAAACAGTATTAAGATTTGAGGGGTCTTCAGTCACCTTAGTGAGTCCCTTAATGCCTGGTCTACTGAAGGCTGATGGGTACCTAACGATATAGTAGTTGCAGGGTGCCCAGCCAATGTGAGGTCTCACTTCAAGATGCTGTTTCTGTAGATCTGGTATTTTTATACAAAAGCTTATAACTGGAATAACTAAGACAGATATTTTAATGGGTGTAGAGATGTAACGGGGACACATTCATCAAAGAAGTAGCGGTTAGGGTGCTTTTTTGGAAGGGCAGATTGTTAATGATTAAATGACAATCCTACTAATTAAAAGTCAAAAGTAGATAAATAAGGGATAACTCCCATGATAATTGTCAAATTTATATATTTAGAGAAATCTAGCACATCATAAATATTAAATTGGGCTATTATCTGAAGTGTGTCTGTGCCAGGGATCCATAAATAAAGACCTTAGGGACTAATCACTAGAAATCTTAATTATTTATGTCCCTCTACATTTTAACAAACAGAAAAGCTATGTCTTCTTTTTAGTGTAAACCACAAAGGAAACATACTCTTTTTTTTTTTTTTGAGGAATCTTTTGGGGGAGGAGAAAAGAAAGAATGCTGCAGTGGGAAAGTACAAATAGGAGAAGATCTCAACCTTGAGAAAATCTTTCAAGAAAAACCTTGGCTTCTCTTTTCTTCTAAGCATTAACCTCCTATTAAGTACGCTAGTTTTATGTCAATGCACAGCTCCATTGACTTCAATTAAGCTATCTCAGATACCCACCCTGCTGAGAGAACAACCACAGACTTTTTAAAAGTCAGCCAACACCAAACTGCAGCAAGAATGGTGAATCAGGTCTTCAGTGTAATTTTAATCATCAGTCCTGCCTTGCACTTTATGTAATAACTTATGCAAAGAAGGTACCTAAAGGCCTTTTTAGGGCCTCTGGTATTACTACCAATTTTGTTCCCATTTTTTTCAAGATGAAATATGTATTATGTGCACAATTTTATGCATTGTTTGCTTTACTGAACCAGGATGCTGTGGCACCTTGATAGCTTTTTCACTACATACACCCTGGAACTGTTGTCTTCTTGGCTCACTTGGTGTAGCCAAACACTACATTGACCGAACATATTGAGCAAGTGGATCCTGACTGTTTGGCATGGGCTCTCCAGTCTTCTGGGAAATTAGAAAAGAGGATGGTGTGAGTAATGCATCAGCACAGAATCTGAAAAGAAGTCTCATTTATTTAGAGCTCCAAGTTCATTTGGAAAACTCTATGATGAATGGTGCCATAGAGATGTCAGACCATTACATCTGCATTATTCTTGGAATTGCTTTGGTTTGGCCAGAGGTTGCTCCTGATCCTCCAGATACTTGAGCTTCCATAAGAAGGACGAAGTGTGGGAGAGATTCAGCAGCTTGACACTGGACCATTGACAAAGACATACAGCTACTGACAATTGGCAGTGTTTCCATTTGTATCCCTGCTGCCAGTCCTACAGTAATCATCTTTGGCCTTTTTGACTACTGAAAAAGGTTAATATTTTTCCTTATATTGGATATTATATGAAAGCTAGTGGTTCAAAACAGTTAAAATCCAGCTGAGAAGCACCAGGAATTACTTGAGGGGGTACTAGCCAGCTATTGCTGGTACACTAAACCATCAGATCTTTTTGAAGCATGCCAAGTAAACACGCTGCAAAATCATTCACACAGTGACACAGAGTTTTGAGGCAAAAGTGATATTCTGAAAGCTGAGATCCTGACTCCTTTCTGAATTTCAGTAGTTTTGAAATGATAAAAGCACTGCAAGTTTGTGAAGTCACCCATCCAATATGTGAGGCCAAGAGTAAAAATAGGACCCATGACCTCTCCCTTCTTCCTCATTTAGATACTTTTCTCTGTA
Source organism: Galbula dea (assembly GCA_013399015.1). NCBI lineage: Eukaryota > Metazoa > Chordata > Aves > Piciformes > Galbulidae > Galbula > Galbula dea. The sequence continues at coordinate 767,076 of VWZX01006809.1, forward strand.
ACTATGGGTAAAGCATAGTAGTGGAATACCATTGCTATTAAGTGAAAAACGAGCTTTTTACAGGAAGCCATGAAAATGAAAGTAATAATTAAATCTTCATATAACTTTAGGTTGTATTGTAAGTGCTTAGCTGAAAAATTCGTCTTTAACTCATGGCCCGCAGCAATCACATCTGTTATATTTTAGGAACAGAAAGCTAATGAGGTGGAATCTGGAGTACTGAGCTTAATTGGGCTTGTTTTGATTAAGTGTATGTGCTGGGAATATTTTACACACTAGTATAAATTGCAAAACAGCCAACACAAGCCACAAAATTTGCAAAATCCATTGTGGATAGTGTTGGAGAAAGGACTGTTTCCAATAAGCAATAAAAGGCAAAATAAAATGTCTAAGGTTTTGATGAAAAAAGTGTACTTTAATTTGTCTAATTAGTGGCTTTCTACAGTTGTAAATGCATTCCTTTCTCACGTTCACATGCGTGCAAATGCACACACACAGACACACAAACAGTGTACAACTACAACAGCTTGTCTTTGGGTTGGGTAGATTAAGTCTGAGTGGCAAAGGTATTTGTAACTGCATACAAGCATACAAGCTTGCAATGCATACAAGCATGAAAATTTGACATATCATTCATATCTTACATATTTAGCAGAAAGATATTTTACATATTTTACAGCAGTTTTAAAAGCATGTGTTTCAACATGGAGGGTGTATGCACGGTTTTTCTTCTACCAGTCCTTATCACTTTGGGCCATACTCTTAGGTAATGTAAACCTGCATAACTTCATTGACTCTAGTACACTTTGCTGATCCACTCAATTCAGATCTGATCTCTCAAGTTCCCTTGTGTATTCAGAAGTTAGGAGGAGGGGAAAAATACAAATAGTATATTTTAGCAACATTAAAAATAGTTTTAAATGGCTTTTCCCTACATTAAAAAATACTGCAAGCTGGATTCCTGATATTTTGGTACCACCCGTAACTAGAAACAGCTGCTTACTCTTCAAAGGAAATTTCATAGGGATGAAAAGTGGTTCTACTTAGATTGTAGCAAAAAAACACATCAACAAAATTTTTATCCAGTGCCTTCATTAATAGCTCTGAAAACAACTTTAAAGTAAAAATATCTCCACTTTTACACATAAGAAAAGTGAGACACCAAGAATTGGCTTGCAGAAAGCCAGTGAGAGAGTTTCCCTGAGTGGTGATATTTGTCCAGGGGTCTGATGTTCTGTGACAGTCTAGGGAGATTGACATGAGATACACAATAGGGTCATTTGACTTCTGCATCCTTCTTCATCTATGTGGGTGAAAAATTACAATGCTGACATCTTTACAGCACTCATATATGTCAAGATACTTTGTATAACTCATAGAAAGCTGTCTCATGTTGAGCCTTTTCAGCTGGTAAATATTTTACCCTGACCTCAAACACAAATTGAAAATTTAGGCTGAGATTTTCAAGGTTGTTGAATTTCAGTGGGATTTGGTTATCAGGTTCTTCAAGCCTTTTAAGATTCCAGCTTTGATCAGTGAATGTTTCACTATAATTGACTAATCCCTTAGAATTGCTTAAAAGCTAATAACTTTATTTGAGCTGCTTACTGTTTTTATACATTTCAGGGTCTTTAACATAGGATACAGTTATCACTATGTAAAGGAGACATTCCTTCAGATAAATCTCTAAACAATTCCTGATCTTCCCAGTATTCATGTTAACTTTTCCATTCCACAGCTCACTAGAAGGTAATAGGGGTAAATACACTGAACATGGGAAACAGACTGAGTTTAAGGATAAATACACTGCAGCCCTCCAAGAAAATGATGATCATGTTTTAACAGATTGGATTAAACTCTTCTGTCAAACTGAAAATCCCACTGATGAATTGTAGCTCCTTCCACTGGGGAAGGAGAATGGTATTTGAACACACACAGACCTCCTATAAACTACTAATACAGGCTAAAGGACTAACTGAACTGGCAGGAAGGCAAAGTACAATACCTCAGGTTAGGTCTTACTGGAGCAAGCTCCTTCAATCTTGAAAAAATACTCTAATGGCCACAGTTACTCAGGGCTTAGGCTTTACATTTCATTCAGAACAGTGCACTGCTAGCTGCTTTGTGACCCCTAATTCTATATTGTCTGATTGGTTCAATAATGACTCTGAGGTATGAGAGCCACCTACCCTATTATCAGCTCCACCTCCTGGGGTTTCCTTTAAAGGGACTTCCATTCAAGTCTGGTCTACAGTAACATATACAATTACACCAGGAAGGATGAAAATGTGAAGGGGGCAGCCACTGCAGCTTCAGGTCATGAGATGATTGCTGGCTGTGATTAAGAAGAAATCCCCTCCTCTTAAATGAAATATAATAATGTTCATATCTAAGGATTCAGGACTGGTCATTGTTAAAGGTAGGATATTACCTGTGACAGTTCATGCAGTCTCTGATTTCCTTCCTCTTCCCCTTTCAAAATGCAGCAAAGAAAAATAAAACTTTCAGAAATTGTATACCTTCTTGGTGAAAACAAAAAATGAGATAAAAGGGAAATAAATTCAGCTGCAACTTTTTCCTTTGAAAGTAATTTCTAATGTTATGTTCTTCTTTTTTATTATTTTTTGTTTGTTTGATTTGTTTTTTACATAAGGAGAGTTTAATGTTTCTAATATTTCATATGATATTTCTGAATTAATTTCAGTGTATCTGCCTTACTAAATACAATTTCTTTTTAAGCACCTTGCTCTTTTGAAAGACTGTGGTCTCCGAGGATTTTCTGCCAGTCACCTCATAAAAACAAAGGTTATTATTATTATCAATGGTGAGCAATAGCTGATGCCTTCAAGTTGAAGAAAGGTCAAGAGACTAATCACTGGTATGCATTCAGCAGCTATCTCTCCTAGTAGGACTTAAGCAATTGTTAAAGGTATGTTTTTTCAGCTTTAAAATTTATCCTGTTTTTCCTTATTGTCTGTATATGTGCATGTATGTGCACACAAATCCATCTGTTTGTATCTGCCATGTTTCTCTTGAGTAAATGAACATGAAAACATAGTCTTTTCATAATCTGGGCTAGCAATAATTGCAATATTCATACATTGTGTATCACAGGGGAGTAAGTGGAGGGGGATTCACTTTTTCTGTTGGTTAGCTACCATGTCTGTGGCATCCCTGAGCAAATCTAAATTCTCCAGTATGGTTCTTAAACTAAGACTCGATTACTCTGCTTCTGCTGGATGGTTCTTCCATCCTCCTGACTTAAGGGTATGGGATGCACTGCTGCTTCTCAACACCTTTGCTTTAGAATTCTTGCCCTATAAAACTAGAGCAGGTTTTCTGGAGATAACATCCTTTCTCTTTTGATCTTGCAAACTGTGGACTATCAGTAATGTATGAGGCTGTTCAGGTGTGGGAGACTGACTAGGTCTGGTGGGATATGCTGCTGCTCTCAAACTTCAGTTAAAGCATGAGAAGTTTATACAGGTCAGCAGTGTCTTTCTTCAGACTGAAGAAGTTGGCCATGCTTCGAATATGTAATGTAGGTGGAGACATGGCCTGACAGATGCAGAGAACTATTCAACCAAAGGCTAACATCAACTGAATCCCTTCATTTGTTTCTGAACATACTTTTGAAACTACTGAACAAGTCATTGCTGGTAAATGACTGTCTGAAATAGTCTATTTCTTTGCTATAGATTTAAAAGAAAATATTAGAGCAAGAGAAAAAGTAGGTGAAATTGATTTCATTTAACAATAACCTTCCAGCCTTGCCTCGTGTCTCACTCAAATAACCTTTGTAACTAATTATAGTGGAGCCTGAAAATAAAGCACTTCTAGGCTGAAGGGTTTTAAAAGTCATCAAAATTATCCAGTGCTCAATATAGCCAAAATCCTATATGCTATTATGTTCTTGTGCCAGCAAGACTGCCTGGAAGTTAACATCTGTAGAGATATGAGAGGAACAAACAAACATTGGCATCATCAAGTGTTATTTTGATATCCAAAGACATTATGGCAGGCTGGAAAATCAATAATTTCTAAGCACTTTCTTCTTTTAACTTTGCATTAAATTCTGAGTGATTGTAATGGTTGTTGATTTTCCTCCTTTTTCAGGTCTGATAGCATATCCAGACACTCAGCTTCATGCACTGTCCTGCCAGACTACACTTTTTTCCTGTATTCCCCTTAAAAGATTAGAAGTATGCTTTCACATTTGTTGGCTAATATCCTTTCTGATGTAGATTTACAGTTGCAAAAGCCTTACCTGTTTCCAACTCCCTTTGTCTTAGTTTGGATGGCCATTTTGATCCTTAGGTATCAGGATTTAAAGCCTGTTTACATTAAAGACACTTGTCATTCTTAAGAAAAAGAGCCTAGATTCCTTCCACTGCCACTTCCAGACTATCTGTATTGTGCTTCTGTATGCCTGAGTCTCTGCTTCTATTGAAGTTCTTCCTTTACACTAAATATAGCATCCCAAATTTGCCAACTTTTTAAAAATTTTCTGGGTACTAAATGCTCCATGCATGTTGCTGTAAGGGAAATTTTGTTTCTTATATTTAATGACCTTCACCAAATACTACAAGGTCTATCTGTTTGCTTACTCAGGCTTCCTTCAAATCAATAGCTCCCAACTGTAGATCACACACCATTAGTGATTCACAGACCAATTGCTGGAGGTCCATGGTGAACTTTGCCTAGCAAATCACAAGTTCCTCTGTATTTCCAGCTGCTACCTTGCATTAAAAGCAACTAAAATTATATTACATGCTTTCTGAATACTGCTATTCAGAGAAGGCAATTTCTACTGTTACACAAGACTCATATCTAGTTGTGAAATGTTCTATGTGTAACTAGTAGGAGGGGAAAGCAGGGGTCAAGGGGTTGAAATGTGACCCACACACTGGAAAAGTTTGCAAACACTTGCTCTTTAGAACTTCCCTGCCTCAGCTCTAATCCTCTGATTGGCCTGATCTTTTAAAGTCAAATCAGTTTTATGATTTCTAAACTGTGATGGCTTTAATTTGCTGTAGATCTTTCCAGAGATTATGATACCTTGTACAGCATACCTACAAATAAGTTCTGTGACAGCCTCATTAATCAGGCTCCATTTTAAAAGCATTAGCCTTTCTGCCCTCTGTTGAATCCTCAGCTTATATTTCCTCAGTTACAATTAATGTTCATTTGAACCAATACTTTTTTCCTGTATGTTTTGGGTTTTTTTTCAAAGCAGGGCTTTTTTTTTTTGTCCATGGAAGTTTTTTTCTGAACCTTGTATTCATCTATTGCTGCAAATCATGGCAATATGAAGAACGGGGTTAACAATGACTTTACACTGTGCTTACTCCAAATAGAAACACTCTGTTCTTGCCCACCTTTCAGCCAAGATCTGGGCAAAGTGAATTGTAAGATGTTATACTGAGCACCAAGCTAAGTATGTGTTGATCTGTACTCTGCCATGTGTCAATACCATGCATCCACAGGGAAAATTTGAGCTGTCATTTTAATATATGAAAGATAATAATCCCTTTTTCTCATTACAGCTCTTCAACTCAGAGACAATACTGCTTGGAACAGGGTTTTACTGCTGATGACTTGTCTCCATTACTTTGGATGACCTTCCTTTACACTGTTTTGACATGCACTACCTGAACAACTTGGATCTGACTTTCCTTCAGACACTGTCCTATGACTGCCCAGAGGGTGGCAACAGCCTTCTACAGTTATGTTGAAGCCCATCTTACTGTATTATCAAGAAGTGGGTGCTGTAGCTTCTACAAGTCTTATTGAAATGTGTGGATTAGGAAGTCCTGGATGATCATAGTCAGTCAACTATGGTTTTGCAAAGTGGATTCTCACATGTGTAGTAAAGTATTGCAGGTGTTGAAATAAAGAACAGAATGTCTCTGAAGAAACATGGAAATCTCCTTTTAAAGGAAGGAATAGTCACTGCATGAGAAATACCAGACAAATTACATCCTAGGATGGCCTCATCTTCTCCAATAACTATAAGAACACTGTAGGACAACTTGAGTAACCAGCTTCAATGTAGATATCTTCACTATTGATTTCTAGATTCAACCTGAGATTAAATAACTTACTAAGGGTAGGCATTCCACAGGCACATTATAACCCCATTACAGTTAATGGAGAGCAAAGGCTTGCTTCAGATAGCTACATCTGAGCTACATTTGAGACAACCCCAAAGAATTCAAGGCATTCACACCAGTTTGGCAGATATGACAAGAGAGTTAGAAGAAATGTCCTCTTCTTGACCTAGTAACAGCTGGAGGTAGGTTGGGTCCCCTAGACCATCTCTGTAAGCAACTGTTTAAAATACTGAATTCCACTTCCCAGTACACATTTAGATTGTTCCACATGGACTTGAATTTAGGTGTCATTAGTTTAGAGAAGATTTCTATCCATGAAGTTGGTTGAGTTGAATCCTATACAAGAGATCTGAAGATCCATGCCATATTTTTAGTGGGATATATCCTCTTTGCAGATACTAACAATTTTTTGCCCTCTTAATTTCTCCTCTAACTAGTATGAAGAGATATGGAGCTACTGGAGAGAGTCCAGCAGATGGCCATGAAGACAGTTAGTGGCCTGGACTATGTTCCAAATGAGGAAAGGCTGAGAGAGCTGGGACTCTTTAGCCTAGGGAAGAGAAATGATAAAGCTACATACCTTCCCACTAATTAAGTTATTTGCATGTGTTGTAGTACAAATGTCACATTATTCACTGGGTATTTTTAATCCCTATCTATTTTACAATGCAGATTAATTTGTGTGTGTGTGTGTTTGTGTGGTTTGTGTGTCTGTCTGTCTGTTTGCATAGTCTTTCAAGATAAAAACTCCCTGAGGGAGAAAATGTGCTGAACATTTGTACAGTAATCAAGGCAATTGGCAAATCAGCGATACTAAAGACATCTTTCCTCCCACTTTGGAAAGCTTCTTTCATTTTTACATCAAAAATTTGTGATTTAAATCAACAAAGATAGTTGAACTAAAATAAAAAAGGCTTTTAACCGAAATTCAGGAATGTCCTGAACACCAGGCTGCTTGTGCCACCACTTTGTTAAATGTCATAATCAAATTATATGATCTCAGTGAATTGAGATAGTTTGCATCATGTTTTGCTCCACAGACAGGACAGTATAACCTAACATTTGGCCAAATTGCCTTGTAAGTACAAATTCAGATTTTATTTTTTCCATTTGCCCATTTGTTCTGGATAAATTGAAGCCAAAGATCCTTCCTTCCTTACATTTTCTGTAACAAATTCAATTTGTAGAGCTGTGTGATAATGGAATGACCATAAATGGTGCAAATTTGCTAGTAACTGGCAAGCAAATCCTCTCTGAATTTGATCATGTTTATTCCAATAGAGCTTAGGTCTTTCAAATGAGTGCTCAGGGCATTCAAATATCTGGGGGACAAGTTCTTCAACTGCTGAACTTACAACACAAATGTGTGCTCAAAGTCAGTCCAAGGCAGTATAGGTAAACTTTAGTTTTTCTACTCCCAGGACAAAGATCTGGGATTGAGTCATGCTCATGCCATGGCTGCAGGTGAAGCAGAATTGATGGAAAAAAGAGCTGCAGCAGGTTACTTCAGAATAATTTTTTGCTGGTTCCACAGGGAACATAGGACTCTGACTTTGCCTTGCGGAGCTATCTTTCCAACTGTTGTAAATACATTGCTTCCCAGCAGCCCCTACCTTCTCATAGCTCTAAACTTCCTTCAGTAATGGCAATGATAAAAAGTAACATAGCTTCTTAGGGCTCTAATAGAATAGGAATTAAATCTATCCTGTGATTTTTTTTTTGTTCCCCCCCTCGCCCCCCCGTATCTATTAGTTATGGGAATTGCCTGTCTTGCTTATATGTAAATTGACTGTCTTTGTATGACCAGGCAATACATACACAAAGCAACCTATGGCCAGATAAGGTCAAATAAGAAGGATGTCCTACAACCATAGAAAAGAAAGTTTGTATTTTTACAGTGAAGCACTGTGCAGTCAGAGAAAGAAGCTAGGCAGCTTGCTAACAGCATCCCAGGAATTAGCCTTGGCTAATGAAATAGCTAATTCAACATGCATAAGTAAGTGCTTGACTAACTAAAACACCTGATGATTCTGATATTGGCTGTTTGGTTTGTATAAAAATCTGTATTCATACATTTAACATGGAACTCCCAGTTGATTTTAGTCAAGTCTGTATAGAGAACATTGGCAGGCTACCTCTCTGACTGAGCAAGGCTGTGGGAGGCTTAAGTATGTTCTGTGTAATATAGTCTGATTTCTATTTTAATGAACTGAATAAGTAGAACAGGCACTTAGGTTAAATGACCCAACAGAGAACTCAACAACCAGAGGAGGAAAGAGAGAGTTTAAGATAAAAGTAATAATCTGTATAATCTAATAAATCCATTTTTCCAAATGAGAATATAAAGTCTACTACCAGAGCCCAAGAAAGCAAGTGAGACCTTTGGTTCTCTATCTGAACCTGCTGGTAATTTGCTGTGTGATCTCATACAAATTTGGAGGATTCCCAGGTATTAATTTAAATGCCCACAAAGCAGTTGTATTATAATTTATTTTCCACTTGGGAAACCATAGAAGGAGAGATTCTCAAGTTTAACTAATATTCCTAACTGCTTTAAGATTGCTGGATGAATGATATTCAGTAAACATAACATTTAGAGACTTAAGTTTAATCTATCTGAAGCAATTGAGGAGGATCTGCATTGAGTTGTAAAGGCACAATGTTAGCATGAGTTAAGATCACTTTGCATTCCACTGTTAGGAAGAAGAAACCTACCTCTCCCCAGCTGTACATGTTGAGTTGCTGTTAATGCCATTATGCTAGGTACACAGATAATTATGGATGAGCACTGTTTCATATCCACGTTACAGAGGCAAATGTCTGCACAAGAGGCTGGAACTGTTTGCAAAGGTGTGAAGAAAGTTTGGCCAATGACAACATGTCTGAACTTGGCTGTGAATTAAAACCATTCAGGATGTAATAAGAAAGATAAAAACCCAGCAATCTGTGAACTTGATGTTCTATGTGAATGATATATCAGAGTAATACCAGTTTTTAACAGAAACACTTCAGTCTTCTGATGCTTAAAGGACTCAGGGTGGAGGAAAATTCACTGAAACAGACTCTAGACTTGCAGTAAATGGGATGAACATTTTCTTTAATATTATTTTAGACATTTTTCTCCAAAGCTTTTGGATTTCAGTCACTAGCCCACTGAGATTGGGGAGAAACTGATTTAAAAGAAGCAATATAGCATCCCAGTCAAAAGTGAATTGAATTCAAGACCATTCAGGGTAGCATGAAGCTTTTCAAAGATAAACATTTTAGAAAAATGTTGAAGGGAATTTCTAGTTTTCCTCTGTTTTGGTACACGAAGTTTATGTGCTTCTGACAGACAGAAACTAAAACAGACCAAAGGAATTTAGTGAAAAGGTGACCTAGTGAAGTACTTTTCTTTTTTTTTCCCTTCCCTGTTCTTTTGGGAGCAAAAAGAGAGGGTCAGCTTTCAAGTTTCAGTCATAACATCAGTGAGGTTAAGAGGTTAAGAGGAGAGCTAGTTCAGAGGAACACAGTTCCAAAGAAATTTTGCCATATGGTCTGCAGTAAGCAAAGTGCCTTGGTCTGTGTGTAACCTAAGCAAAACCTAGAATAGGTGGTGCTTCATCTTCAGTGAGTAGGTGGAAATCTACATTTGCAATAAAATCGGTGAAAAAAGCTAAAGGGTGATCTAGTCTGCTGAAATTAAGAACAATTTTTCTTACAGTGTTGGGAAATAAGAAGATATGTGAGCTACCTTCTACTGGTAACCCCAACAGGAAGATTTCCTGAAGAAAGGAAAGGATGTCATCATTGACTGTTCATCACCTACCTTGTCACCTTTTGCCCAGAAAGAGAATCTCCAGTCCCCTCTGTCCATATCTCCCATGTCTGGCAGAATACTTGGACCATCAAGTAGAAGCTGAGAGAAGGAACATTACTTTCCACAGAAAGAGGCACAGTCTACTCCAGAGTCTGTTCTCTGAAGTGTTGTTATGCATCTGGATCAAAACTGCCTTATTCTTACTGATTTCACAGTATGGACAAGTGTATGCCAGTGCTCATCCCTGTATGCTGACCCTATTTAACTTCTCAGTGCAGGTGCAGCCTCAGGTCTGCTGTAATAATTAAGTGGGTTTATTTCCAAAACTGATATTTCTGCACATGTGTGTATGCAAGCAAATTTCAGAGCATGGCTAATGTGTGGTTAAATTTTAGTGATTACAGAGTTAGGCAGTACTGGGGAGCAGGTGGGCAGGTTCACAGTTAGAGGATTAGTGAGAATTCCTAAGATCAGCTTGCACAAGTTGAAATGAGCTGAGCTCCTTCCTTCCTTTTATTTTTTTCTTCCATAAATGTCAAAAATAAAATTAATAATAACAAAAATTATGCTCTTGTTGTTTTAAATCTCTTTATCAGTTCTGAACTTTTATGGAGTAAGCAATCAACTTTGTCAGAGCTCTGATTCAGTAAAATATTATTTTAACCTACGTCTAAATCCAAGTGCTATAGACTCTGCTTTCCTGAAAAGAACACATTCACTTTGGAATCTGGGAATTTAAATCTTGAAACACTCCACTTTTTTTTTAAACTTCAGAAAATATCAGCTCCCAAAGAGAAATTAATGGTATCTAATTTTTTTTTTTTTTAAGGTATAGGGTTCACATTCCCTTGAATATTTCTTCCTTGTTTTCTCCATGTTTTGTGATTAATACATTTTCAGGTGTTCCTCACTCTCCTTCCATTTACTGAAAAGCTTTCTAGCTGTGTTATGATGTCTTAAAGTATGTCTAATATTAGCAACAGAAGGTTGATACAACCTTGATTCTAGTGCCATCAATGGACATAGAAAGATGCAGCATCAAGCTGTGGTGAAAGCAGAAGCATCTGATGGTTTCATGCCTGTACTGCATGGAAGTTAAAAAAAAAAAGCATATTGTTTTTGTTGTTCCAAACATGACAGTTCTGCCTGCATGAAGCCCAGAGGACTGTATGCAAGGGACAGACAAGCCTTCATATCAGTAATTTCAAAATTTCTTTATCCACAGCACAATTTTTGCTTTGAAACAGCTGTTCAATTGATGGAGCCTGGACAACACCTTCTGTTGTTTTCATATGTGTTTACATCCTGCCAATTTCACATATAACACAAATGTCATCAACAGCAGTGGTGTTTCCTTATGATAGGAAGAAGTGCAGACTTTATTTCTGTCTCTGGAAACAGACAGGTGTCTGAGACAGCATCTATACCAGTAAATTGGACAGTGGGGGCAAGACTTTTTCTACCCTTAGGCCAACTGGCACAGTTTAACCACATGCATGCTACTAAACACTCATCTCCCAAAATCAGGAGGCTATGTCTCAGCTGTCTAATGGGAATTGCCCTTCCTTGGTTATGACTCCCTGAGTATCCCTGGGAACAACTTGTGAGAGTGCTAACTTGACCCTGGACAAAAGTACATCAAGAGCTGTTTGACAGCTTAACACTATGGGTAACAGAGTAGTCTGGTGTCTGAGCCTGAACACTGATTAATTCACTTCCATAAACTTGCCTTGATGCTTTGTTGTGGATTTCAGGTGTTCCTGTATGTTGTCTCTGTATCTCACTATTGAGATTAAGTTTGTAGTCAATGGCTTGGAGGTGGGGAAGGCAGTAAATGGCTGCAAGGCAGAGATCAACTGTTTGAGTGAATTCTTGGGATAACACAAAGCACACAAAAGAATATGCAAATAAAGCACATTCTACCTTAAGAATATAATATGCCACTGTTTTGGCTGGGGTTTGTATTACAGAATTTGATTTTCAGTATGGAAGAAAGAAAAATGAAGGAAAAGAACACTCCAAAACTCTTAAAATGTACTGTGTTTCTATAAAAATGTGTAAATTAATTTTCTGTTTATATTCACTTCTGTTGAATGAATGAACTGGCACTTTTTCATATATATAAAGAGCTTTTATGTTATAGCTTGCTTTATGCTTGCATGAACTGGCAATTACTTTGGAAGGAGAGATGTTCCATTTTTCTTAAACAGACTGTATTGAAGTCCATTGTGACCATGAATCATTTGGAAAAGCAGCTAAAATGGAGGAAAATACTTCAATGTAATATAATGTTCTATTTACTGATAATAGGTGACTTGTACTTGATCATAGCCTTGGATTTCTTTTCATAGTATAGTTATACAGAGTGAGAAGCACTGTAAAGTTGTAGATAATTTTGGTTCAATTATATGGTAGAAATTTTAATTTCTGAAGCTAAATTAAAAATAAAAGATAAGAGTATATTTGGCTTTATTTCTTCTATTGAAAAACTTAAAAATATCCATCTGTCCAAGGAAATTAGATCTTTTAGCTATTAGAATTAGATATCTCAATGAAACATTTAGAGAGTTGGAATGTACACTGGACAGTGTTCACAGCATTGACACATAGATTGTTCAGGGTGGCAGTGTTTTCACTTGGCTTTTTTTTCACTTCGAAGGACAAGAAAAGCAACCAGTGGTTAACTTTTAAAGAATGAAGAACTGGCTTCTTCCATGTTTGGCTTCCTTTTGCTTCATGCTGTTAATTGTACATAGAGTTTCATAATCAATTAAAAGCTATCTTGGGTGGAGCCGTAGCACTGGATCCTATAAACAGGTTAAGATAGAAATGCCATCTCTGACAGTACAGAATTTAGATGTATAACTATACTGCATAGTGAGTGTTAGTGAGATACCCTCAAATGTGTTCATGCAGAGATATCTCCAAAGCCAGGAAGAGTATCTTCTTGAGCCAAAGACTGCTGCTGAGGAGCATGGCTTATTCCCTCAGGCACACCTTTATGCCAGCACCACTTTCATTCCTCTTGCTGGTACCTCCAAAGAAAGCTGCATTATATGCTTGTGCATGCAGGGCTTTGAGCACCAGGTTCCACAGCTATTGCCTGAAGCACCAATGCTGTGTTGTAAGCTCAAGAGTCAGACTGTGCATTGGTAGAACTGAAGTTCCACTGGGCATCAGTGGAACTGAAGAGGAAGACATGAGGTGGCAGATGGTTTCAAAACAACAAACAAACAAACACTGCAGAAAACAGATGTAAGAAACCTAAGATGATGTGGAGAAATCTAAAGCAGCAGCTTTGTTGTGAGTGTTCATTGACTGGGTTACTAAGACACTACAGAAAGGAAAGGGATGAAGGAAATTATTGCCTCTTTTGGGAATCTGGGAAGAACTACTGCACTAAACCTCCTTCCTAAACTGGAAAACAGTGGATGTGCTTTTTATAGTCATCTTTGAAACTGACCTCCAGGTGAATGGGAATGAATTTCCACTATTCCAAAGGTGATCTGAACGTGAAAAGACTGTGGTTCACTCTTTCTGGTTTTGTTGTTCAGCTCCACCACCCTTCAGCTAAATAACTCCATAATGATACCATTTTATGACAAGAGAAAGAGTTTGGCTTCTGAAGAGCAAAATTAATTTCTAGGTTCAAAATCCCAACTAGGTTTAATAATGCAAATCTTAATCTTTTTTTTCTCATGCTATAACAGACTCCCTACTTGTAGACACAATGATGGTGCTGTAGAATAAAAACCAATTCATGTCTAGGTTGCCTGCTCTCCTTTGGGTGCATTTTTTTTCAGTCCATCTCCACAAATTTACAAATGCAAATATGATTTAATAAAGGACAGTGGGTGTCTGTACCACGTAGTTGCATGAAGCAGAGAAAGATGGGGGTGGAGGGTGGATAATTCTAATCAAACTACTCACACCTTGCCCTCCTTGACATGCAATGCCACTTTAAACAGCAGTGCTCTAATAGAGAAAAGAGCTACTGTACTTCCCCACTCAATAATTTGCATAATTTTGAAGAGCTGAAAATGTCACTGCTGTTTTAAGATAATTGTTGGGAAATGATTAAATATAGCATTTATACATTCCAGGGAAAAAAAGTATTTTACTATTCTTTTTAAAAATATTAATAAAGATTAATAAAATGAAAAATAAAATCACCCTGGAGGACAAACAATGTGCAAAATAATAGGTGTCATATGAAGGCACATGAGTTACACATCCATTTGCTGTATCTTATCATACCTAGGAAAGTCTTAAGGAGACAGAGTTTTGACTGCCTCTCATGGAATTTCAAATGCAAATTTTAACAATAGGAATAACTAAAAATAATCCATTATTTTCTACCTTCTCTGTCTTGTAGCTGTGATTAGAATACTCCAAATTAATGTCTTCTTGTAATTCCAGAAGTTTTTAATTGTAATGGATGTCCATGAGCTGCTCATTTCTTCTTCAGCATTCTTCTCCCAGCTGAACTCTTTGATGTTTGTGACATCAGTTCAGTGTAACAGAATATAGTCCTTACACCCTCCCTGCACTTAACAAGATATGTTGTTGTAGATATAATGAGTAGCTCCAATACAAATGTTTGAGGGAGGATGGTTCCAGAGAAGGTCCTGTCCAGCAACCTTTCACTTACTCTTTCTCATACTCTTTCTTACAGTGTTAGTAACAGTACAGCTGAGATTCAGAAAGGTCATTTTTACAATACTCATGAAAGGCTAGACTGCAGCTTCTTTGCTCAGCTTCATCTGGGAACCTGGCTATGAATTCCAGTTTCTCGTAGGGTTTTCAGTCTGTGTGTGATGTGAAAGATGTATTTCTCCTGAAGGACAACAAACTATATTTTGACAGTCTGTGCAGAAAGTAGAGCTTATTAATCAGTTTCCTCCTGGCTTCTGTAACTGATCAGTTACACTTACAATCTAGGAAGAAGAGGAGGAAAGAGATGATGATTACTGTTACATAGATGAAGATGAAAGGTTTATCTTTATCCAGAACAATTTTACAGAGGATGAAATATCACATATTTGTATGACATAAACTCTGAATCAAAGAAACATGGCTTCTATCAAGACCCAATAGGTGTTTCCAAATGCAACATATATTGTCTAGAAAGCACTTGAACTGTATTTATTTTAATACAGCTGATTCAAAATAATTTTGATTTATTTTAATACAGTTGATTCAAAATAATTTTAATTTGAACTCTATTTTTGTTTAATCGGTAAAATATTATCAGAAAAAAGAACTGACACAACCTCACAGAGTGGTCACACAGTCTGTTGTACTAAAATTGACCTTGTGCATCATAATTTGTGTCTATTTATTATCACAAGAAGACATTGGGTACAGTAACATATATACAGACCTCTCACATGCTACTGTCTTAAGTTTGATTTTCGTGTTTTTTTCAGATTTTTTTTTCCCTGAGACAGCAGATGAAAACATCCCTGTTTAGAAAGACATGTAATTTTCTTTTAGGGATTCAAATCTCTAGTGAGTTGTCCAATTTTTACTCACCCTTACTGCTAGCAAAATGCAAGTATTGTGTTATTTCAAGGTTGAATTTGTCTAGCTTCAGTTTCTAGGCATTTGATCTTGTTAGGTCTTTGTCTCCAAGACTGAAGGATTTCCAGTATTAAGTATTTGTTCCTTGAGTCTGTACTTATTCACAAGGATCAAGACATCTCTCAACATTTCCTTCAACAAAATAAGCTCTTTAAGCTTCTCATTGTAAGACTTGTTTTCCAGCCTCTGAATAATATTTTTTTTAGTTGGTTGTCTCTATTGTTTCCACTAATCTTGTAAGGAGGGAGACTTAGTGTCTAAGATTTAGAAGACACAGCCACTGCCACCTCCACCTTTGCTTCTACTGCCATTTCCTGTCTGTTTGAAAGGGATGCTCCAAAATGAACCCTCTAAAATTTTATGTAGTGGATAGGTACTCAGATAAATGAGCACATTCATTTGACATTGAATGGTGAAATGCATACAAAAAAAGTAACTACAAACTCACACATCACTCAGATTCCTTCAGACCATCAATTCCACCAAACATCTGTTTTACCCTGCAGTAGTTGTGACTGTGTCTAATCTCAAAGCTAGATTTTGTGTATATTTTCCATCTGACTCATAAGTGCTTTATTTTCTGATGTTAACACTTTTGAGACAATGTTTTTGTGAGTCTTTCTCCTTCAGGATTTTTTACTTAGTATTTCGTGTTACATCTTATTTATCAAGAAAGGCTTTTCAAATACTGGAAGTCCTGGACTTTTCAAAGTACATGTCCATTTATTTTAAGCTGTTTTCTTTTCCAGAATACCCAGAACAGAGCTTTCACATCTCAACTGAATGAGCAGTTCAGAATTAAAAAAATAATGTATATTGGTCACAGTTATATGCTAAATCATTAAGGTTTGCCATTACCTGAGTGCTAATTAAAAGGAAGAATAGTTGAAGGATAAAGTAGGGCTTGCAAGCATATCACACATGGGCTCTTTCCTAATATATTTCCCGTCTATCACAGTTATTATTGCAGGGTGGGATGACAGGTTAATTATGTACTTGCAGGAGAACTGATACAGAGCATATTACAATCTCAAAAGCAAACACTTATAATCATTTTATCTAAACAGAAGACAGCCTCACCTTGATGAAGGTCTACATTTAGTGAACATTTTAAGGCAACAGTCACTGCACTCTCAAGAAAGATACATGATAAACCATCCATCAGGAGATACCAAGTCTATAACACATAGCATGAGCATGTACTTCAAGAACTTAATAAATTAGTATGCTAGTACATGGAAAAAAAGGTTGATTTTGTGATGATGCCAAAGGACTGGGATTCAGAAAATTCTGTTTTAATTTCCAGGCTAATTTGTTTCCAGATTTCTGGTGTGCAGGTCTTTTGCTCTCATAGAGGCCCTCGGAGTGACACCTGACCCAGTGGGTCATACAACATGAGAAGATCCTACTGACAGGCATTTGATGCGTCTGATTACATGGTTGCCATGTATATGTACATCCTGTTGTCTGAGAGACATGCTCTCAGATGTATCATATCCTCAGAGATGGGAAGGTGTGTCCAAGGAGGTTACACTGTGAAGAGGATCCTATTCAAGAGCACCTATGCTCTTGCTGTTGTGTAGCACAGACAAATGCATCAGCTTATCACAAATCAGGCTGTTCATCTATAACTAGCAAATCTTTTGCCAGATATGAAAAATGCTGGTGTACTCAATGAATAATCTGACTCCTGAAAGGGTCTATAGGGAGAGGGGCAAGAAGACCTAGTCTCACACAGAATATTTTGACTTGGTAGATGAAGATGCAGCTGCAGTCAAATCATAGAGATTTTTATGTATTTTATTTAGAAAGAAATTACAAAACTTAAGCCCATTGAGTCCTGATGTTTTGAGGTTTAATTCTTGTTTCAACATTTTTCCCCTCAGTTTATCTGTTTTCCTTTTTCAAATAGGCTGCACTATTATTCATTTTTCTCCTTCGTTTACTTGCCATAGTCGCTTGATGTTAGACATTCTGTACTTGGCGTTGCTTTGTTACTTACTATAATCAAACCCAAGCAGTAATTAAATACTAATACCTAGATATCCAACCACGTTTTCTATAAGGTTCAGAATCTATCATAATGCATTTTACCTCCCTTTGTACCCCAAAACTACAAAAGAAGTACTATATGAGCTGTTGGATTTACATCAACTTTCATAAAGGTCCAGGAGAAAAAAGGCTGTGCATAAGTATTGGTTCCTTCATATGGAGCTGGTCTAGACACATGAATAAAATATTCATCAACTAAATTATTCAAAGAGTAATTGTTGGTATTTGTTGAATAATGTATTCTGTTCATGGTGTCTGAATACTACTGAAATGAGGTGAATAAATTATATCAGAAAGCAGCAAAATTACTGACTTGCATTTTTTGAATAGCATTTGACCTAAGCTAAATGTATTTTAATAAAAGCATAGCATAAGAGAAAAAAAATGTACCCAGTTTTCCTTTGTGACAAAGAGTATGTTTTTAGGTATATGTTTTGACGGTCCTTTAGCTGTACAGCAGATATGGAGAATTGATACCTAGAACAATAATATGCTACACAGTGATTTTCAGGCAACACAAAACACAGTATTTCTTCCTTTCAGAAAAACATTTATTTTATTGCTACTAGAAAGCATCATAGTTTGTGGGCCATTGTTGTAAAAGTCACTTAAGTTCTGCCTATTCAGTATGAGAGTTTGTGTCCTACAAGTTGCATTACTGAAAAAAGTACACTTACTGAACAATTCCACATGAATAGAAAAGCCCAAATTTTAGCAATGAGCTGTTTAATCTAAGAAACATATGAACCAGGAATCCTGGTCTGGATAATGTGGACATCTAATATATGCAGGTTGAACAGGACTAAGAGTTGGTAATCCTTTGATTGGATACTGAATTGCACAATGACAAATATGGTCCCAACAGAAAAGGCCTGTAAGTTCATTTCAAGCTGCTTCTGTGTGATTGGGAGGCATGTTAAAAAGGAGTAACTATACTTGAAAAAATTAACACTGTTGTTGTCTTGTGTCTAAAATTCATTGAGGCAACATCTTGACAGCAAAGGGCTGCTAACACCTCGATTCGTGAAAAGGTATTTCTGATTATTCTCACATGCTATCTTGCTTGCTTTCTCTTGATTAAGCCACAAGTGAACATCCACATGTACAGAGCACTGAACTAATCAAATCTAGGCAGTAAAAGAGCCAGATACATCACATTTAGCACTTACCTGGAAAGTAGGATTAAGTAGTATGGATCCTATGTGTCCTGCATGCACCATTCACAACTTATTGATACTTATGAAAAGACAGTTTTAAACAATCTTTTCATAGTCACACTATAATTCACATTGTATTGGCTGTTGCCTACCACTGTAATCATAGATTACCTTAAAATGTTTAGGCTTTGCAATGTGTTAAAATGTGCTCAGTAGGTTTATGTCTGTGTGGACAAAAAACACAAAAATTTGTTCCCTTTGGATATTTCTTCATCCATAAATACAGCTACTGCCAATATCAATCTCTTTCAATGTCACTCAAAGGTGCTTGGCGTCTCAATTAAGGAGCTCAGAAATGAGGAAAACTAACATAAATAAAAGTAAATTAAGCACATGTTTCCAAGAGCATGCACTCAAGAAATGGGCTTGATATCATCACATACTTAACTGTTGTGTCCTAAAGAAACAAGTGTCATTTCCCAGAAAATCATTTTCAGATTTGTGAACCAAATTCTGTATACTTTGGGAGGATTTATCCTCTTTGGAAATACTACCACTGCTAATTGTGTGAATAGAAATGTTTCATTGGATATTGCTTCCCTGTCTTCACACCACTGGAAACAGCTTACTAATTACTGGGAATGCTACTCTTGTTGGTGTCTTCAGCCTTGATTGCTTTGAGATTCCAATTCTGTCACAAACCCGAGCTGAAGACTTCACCTGGGGAAAGAAGCATGCAAATACTGCATGCAATAAAATGAAGAGGTATAGCGACAAAAATAAGTCAGTCTTGTCTCTGACAAGATCAGGTTTGAAAGGTTTTCATGCAGTCCAGCAAGCTATTTAACTCTTGCTAAGTTTTGAGAGAGAGGAAAAATCTATACTTGTATCTTTCCTCTTTTTTTTCAGACAGCTACTTTGTTGCTTCTTACAACATAGACAAAGTATGGTAAAAGAATACTACTATCTGTATTATTTGGCATCTACACAGACCTATGCTACTAAAAGAATACTACTATCTGTATTATTTGGCACCTACACAGACCTATACTACTAGAATTGGCTTTTGCATCATGTTATTTTTCTGCTGAAATAACAGCAGCCAATTGTTAACATGCCACCAGGTTAGTATATAATGGGTTTCCTGTTATGAACAACGTTTTTCCTTTCTCAGATCATTGTGCTGAAACAGAAGCTTTTGTTTAATCTTCTTACCCATTTAATAAACCCAAATCTTAAATTATTTTGCTTTTAAATTTAAATTAGGCTTTCACCTGTAAGGAAACAGATTTCAGAGAAAATATCTAGGAATTTACCCTATAACTTGTGAAACAGTTGGTTTTCTAATCTGTTTGAGAGGAGAGCACAGCAAAGACTTCTTTGCCCTTGATTTAAATTGTTGAAATCCAACAGATTGGCTTGTATTTTGTGGTTATAAATGAGTACTAAATATGTTCTCAGAAGGAGAATATGAGTTAGTCATACTGGAAAAAAAAACCATAATAAAAACTTATGACTCTGATGAGATTATGATGATTGGAGGGAAGAGCTAAGGAAGAAAGATAACAGTAACCAAAATGAAATTATAAGACATGTATAGGGAAAATATTAGTAATTAAGAAAGAAATTTATTTTCAGGCACATACTAATTGGTAGCCATACACTTGGAAGAAGAAAACTTACAGTTTAGCTTCTACCCTGTCTTTTAAAATCACCATGCAGAGATGTATATGTGCTAGGTCCCGTAATACAAAAGCTGTTATTTAGCTATCTATTCCTTCTCTCTACTTTGCAAATGCATCTTTAGAAATCTGCATAATATTTACATAATGAGACTCAGATTCTAATATTCCAGACAATACTTCAGCAAGATTTCCTTCTAACAGGCTATTCTAGACAAAGTGTGGGAGGGGAAAAAAATAACAGAGAAGTCACTGCTCTATGCTTTGGCCATGAAAACAGGCAAACCTATCTCCTGGCTTTTAGTTTGTGACTTTTCTGCAACACTTACTATTATCTTAATATCAATATTTGTTTTTCAGTCTCTAGTTTGTTAATTTTATTTTATTAAAATTGTAACTAATATTTCTGAAGATTGTGTATGCCAGACCATAGCAGCACAAGTATGATGCTAGTTAGTTACTATTTCCCACAGAAGTATTGCTCAGTATCTGTCCCCTGTCTCCTACAACTGGAAAAGTATGGCTAAGAAAAATTACAGGGATTCACACCGTGTCTCTGTCTCAGGTTCATACAGGGCTATGGAACCCTACAGAGATGATCACTTAAAAGTCTGCTGGATATTACACACTTGTAGAAAAGAAATGAAAGTGTTTTTAATTTTTTTTTCCATTTATCTACTTTTTTTCCTGGTCATTTCATGTAAGACACGACATTTGAAATAAATGTTTCATGTGCTGCAAGCATCATTTTCTCCCATATTCTTTCCTTGTGACCTCATGGAAACAAGGAAAAGGGTAGAGGGATCATTGTTTAAAAGGAGATTGATTTATGACGTTTTGGTGTAGATTTACTTCTTGGTAAAAAAACCCTAAAACCATGAAGGGTTAGAGGCTTAATTATGCTCCTCTTGAAGTTAGTCTGAATACAGTACTTGCTCAGTAATCTCTGCTAAGAATATCTAGCTAGTCTATATGCTGGTATAGAATTTAGTTTTCTCATTGCCTCCAGTTCTCATCTCACGACATATTCATTTACACTAATTGTTGCCTAGCAAAATGCTATCATACCTGCAAGTATTGCCCCCTAAAAGCAAGAAAAATACTTCCATGATAGTTTTGACCCTATTTATTTTCTTTAAAGCATTCATACAAGAGAAATTCTGTTTATTGTAACATTTTTTCAAATGTGAAAGCACCATGAATATGCGTGCAAGCATATATTCACACAAACATTGATATCACAATGCTTTCCATGGGCTAAGAGTTAGAAGAAGAGGGAAATAGTGTTTTGGCAGAGAAATATCAAGTATGACTTTTTCCACAAAGCCCACAGGAAAAGGAGCATCTGTTGTGGAGGAAGTAAAAGACAATATGCAGAACAACCACCAGCATGAACACGTATGTTCACCATGTGGTACTTCTTCAAAGGAGAGAATCAGCCTGTTTGTTCATCTGGGTACCTGAACTCAGCCAGGAAAGAGAAAGAGCATTTAGGCCATGTTCCCTGTTCTTATGTCACCAAATGAAAGGGCAAAAGATGTTGTAGCTCTTCAGTATGCTATTAACAGCATCAACAGAAGCTCAGCAAAATCTATAGATGTACAAAAAGACTTCTGAATACACTCAAGAGACTCATGGGTTTTCTTCTATTTTACTTACATCAGAAGTGCATTTGACTGACAAATACCAATATTAGAGTATGACAATAGTTAGTAAGGTTGATTGTACTGGCCACATACAAAGAACTGATGAGGTAACTGTAAATGATTCTGTGTGGAGGAATCTTATGACACAGAGAAAACAGTTGGATAGTGGGAAGACACGTCCCTCAACCTTTTAGTAAACAACAGTTTCTCAGGGCTGACAGAAGTGATGAATGAGAGATTTGGAGACTTTGCCTGGTGCTTCCACCAGATGAGGTCTGATATTCCACTGACACTGCTCTAAAATATCAGTGGAAAGATACAGTATCTGCATTTTTTCCCTGCAACTATATACATAAATATATTTCAATAGCATACATTTGTATTCTTTTAATAAATGTTTATATAAAAGAATCTTTGTGAACAATCAAGGGTAAAAAAAAATGCACTGTAAGGAAAATACTTCGAGTAAATGCATTGAGAGAGAGATAAAATTTGAAAGCAACTAAATACTTCTTCATTCATTCAGGGAGGGAATCACACATTTTGATAATACTCATATCAGAAATACAGGTTAAAACCAGGAAAAAATAAGAAGACGTAGGAGAAGGGAAAAGGGAAAAAAGAAAAGGGAAAAGGAAAGATTTACAGTGCTTTCCTGTGTCATTGTCCTGATTTTCATCTTATTAGAATCTCCATCTCTCCCATATTCCTTAGAGCCCACAACATTAGTCAAGATCTCTGGCTTCTCATAAAAATTGTATCAGTCAAGAAGTGAGAGAATGAAACAGGCTCTGGCTGGAACTTCTGGTAAACATCTGCTGAAATATCACTTTTAGGGTTACAGTTTCAACACTTTAATGACCTCTTTAAGTACCCAAGTGAACATCCAGTGTTTAGTATGCTATGAACATAGCAAAGGCTGCAATCTTTTTTTTTTTCAGAACTGGATCACAGCATTTTTAGGTTCATGCTTTAAACTGTGGAAATAAATTGCATTCAAGGGATCCCTAAGTGGATTCAAACATTAAAAGATCCTGAATTACTTACAGAGAGATGAAAGGGTGTAGAAAGCCTTTTATTTATCTTTCTTTCGCTATGCTCATCTTAGTTATTTTCAAAATTAATTCCCATTTCTGTTTTTTGAGTATTAAGTCCTGATTGTTTCTGAGAATCCTGGAGCACTTAATCAATCTTACAAACCAAATGTCTGGTTGCTACAAACAGCTCCCACAAAAGCTTTATTCTACAGGTGTATCTGACATTTGTTTGTACCAAACAAGTAAACAAAGACTACCATGTGTATGGACAATAACTTTAAAGAAAAAAGATAAAAATGAAGGGAATGAATGATATGTAGACTTTTTTTCTGTCATTGAGAACAAAGTAAAATCTACATATTGTCAATCATATTGACTGAGGGTTAATTTGCCTGCAACTCATCACCAGATGAGAAGAAACATGAAAGGCGTGTAGGTAAAACCTAAACACAATATATGCACAAGACTCCATTGTATATGCATGTGAGCACAAATTACCTCTGACCTCAAAGGATGTGGGAAGCAAAGCATCTTTCATTTGATCATTGCAATGTATCTCATTATATCTTATTCCTGTAACAGGGAAATCAGGGATTCAACTTCACTGGCAGCCTTTCCAAACTCACTGGCTATCCCATGGAGGTACTGTTGGGGCTCTGCGTGCACTGGCAGCTCTGCAATCTCCTTCCCTACTCCCAGGCTCTGAGATGGTTCAGCTCTGTAACCTTACACGAGCACATAGTTTATGCTCCTAAGCTGAACCATTCTCTGGAAGAGTCTGTCACTCTCTAGGAACTACAGGGACAAATTAGGAGCCGGATAACCTGCTAGGCTATAATAATTGCTTAAAACTGGATGCATGAAAACACCATCAAAACTCAGAAAATTACTCCTTAGAATTTTTTCCTCTTTAGCACACCTGAAACTGACTGAATATAACTTCAGAAAGCAACTTTTTAGATTTTAATAACTGTAGGAAAAAAGGTGATAGATGCCAAAAGGTCCAACTGATTCTCTTAAAAGACCTTGAAAGTTATATTACTTTTTTGGAATATGGAAAGAAAACACTGTGTTTAGCAGAAAAATCAGACTTTATTTTTTTTAAGATGATTTAAGATGATTATCATTACCTGTCCAATCCTATTGCACAGCTTAAATTTTTGGGGTTGAAGATCAAATGTAAGTTATGATGTCTTTTGAAAACCAAATTAGGGAAAGGTTTTCACAAATCTACCATAACTTTAATGAATTTATAAAAGACGTAAGAAAGAAATGATATAAATCTTGCTTTATCAAGGCTTTTAGGCTGGTGTTCAACCACTTAGTCACAGTGGAATACATATGTAGAGACATAATCTGTTAGATGACTATTTTAGCATTTCTTAGACCTTTCTGTGAAATGTGTGTGATTGGTCTACCATTTAGCCTAGATACAATCCTACAGTAGTTCACTAAGAGAACTAGAAATAATGCTTGAATTCCTTACCTAAGCAAAATAGTTAACTGTTCCTGCATGTGAGAAGAAGAGGTCATCAGATTTATATCTTTGGAATTAGATTCTGTGTATATAAGAATTAATTCAATATTCATATTTAAAAACTTCAAGAATCTCTTAACTGTGATATAAGAGCAAAAAATGTTCTGAATATATAACAGGTTTTTTTCTATTCCAGAAACTTACTGGAGGAAATCCCAGAATTCAGTGAAAGAGAATTTTACTTAAATGCTAATAATATATGTGGGTGCTTAGTTTAAGTGCCTATGTTAATAAATAATTTTATTTATTAGAACTGATGTAAGCACAGTTCCAGATCTAATACTAAACTAAAACAAATGCAGAGGATGGATGGAGAAATTCTGGAAGTAGTGGGAATGAGAAAAACAATGAGATAAGACCAATCTGTCTGCAAACATCGATGTCAGCTACAGTTATCAATGTATGTCTGTTCTGAAGACGTGAGACTGCAAGAAGTGAAATCTTGAAGCAGGTTTTGTAATACACTGCTGCTGCGCTTTAAATTATTCCTGACTAGAAAATTATGGGTAAGCTATTATAGAAGTTGGGTTGTTTGTGTGGACAAGTCAGGAGTAAGTTGACTCCAATTTTTACTAATGGAGAGCTAACAGCTAATGGGATAGTAATTTCTGTGTGCCATATGGGCACATGAATATTTTCTAATTTTGTTCCCTGAATATTATCTGTTCCTTTTTCGTCTGAGCACATTGTGTTACAATTATTAGCACTGCCTCTGGATGAAATAAACAAAACCTGATTATTGGAATGTTAAATGAGAAAAAAAAAGACAATAGCATCCTTCCTGCAATGGAAATTATGCCAATGAATCAGAAAGCACTGTGACACCCACATTTTTAAAAAAACATGTGGAACATGGCAAATCAGGAGGCAGATGGTTTGGTGCCCATTCAGGTGAAAGGTTCTGGAGAAGGAGTTAAAACTGGACTAGTTTCAGGAAAACATATCTTCTTCTTTGACATAGCCAGTTTAATATTGAGAATCTATTTTTGTGCACTTTTCTGCACAACCTACAGCATAATTGGAAACTCCTTACCATAGACCCATATGACTTTTCATTTTCCCCAGTGGAATGGATCACCTGAATTATATAAGCTAATGAAAAGCAGTACTGATAAAAGATTTTGCTTTGAAACCTAAAAAGGGGCCAGATGTAAAATCAGAAATAACAGCTATATGGGGCACAAATTTTGAAGAAGGCATGCATTAAATGCCAGATACTGCATAGGGCAATATAAACAAGCATGAATCCCAGTATGATATAATGCAGACAAATAGAAGAGCAAAGGAGCTATTACACTAAAGCATTTATGCACTTGTTTAAATCTTGTTGGCTTCTGCAGTAAATGGTTAAACCTTGCTTGAAGAAGATGTTATTACCATCACATTTAAAGTTTAGCTCATGGTTAAAAGCTCTGCTGAGTCTAGGGAAGCCTTGGCAAGTCCTCAGACCCAAGACTGCTCGAAGCAGTGCCATTCAGACTCACAGCTAAAGACAGTGAGATCTCATATAGGTAATCTGATCACACACACATCAGGATTACATTTGTGGTAACACATCTATCTTAAGCAAAGTTCCAAAAGATATTTAAAAATTGAATTGATTTTAAAATTCATTTGAAAAGAAAAATAAGTTTTGGAGAGTAACAAAAGTTATATTCAGCAGAAAATTTATACACCCTCTGCTTAATAACCTCTTATATGTTTTAATAATTTAAACTGCTTATCAATGGGAATGTCTTCTGTGTATCCTTCCATTATCACTTTGAGTATATTTTCTCTCTTCTTTCATGTAGCATGCCACATGTACTCAATATGTCTCCAGCACCTATTATTACTGTTCCTCTTGTATAATAAACTTCTTATCTGTGAGAACGTGACCTTGACACTGTGAAAAAAATCTTTTAAAGAATAGCTCAATTAAAATCTAATACCTCTGTTTAGGATTTGATTTCATTACTATTCATAAGACCATGCAACACTATTTGAGTCATGAGTTCTCATTCAACTCAAATACTCATTGCAAAAGAAGTCATTACAAAAATAATTTTTATTCTTCTTTGTGCCCTATTGATTTTCAGTCACCATGGAGCTCTCTTTGTTGACTTTACAAAGAGCTCTGTTGAAAGTTCATGCTATTGTTGTGATAAATGTTGATTGGGGTCCATTTGGAACAGGTGAATTTAAATGCAGGATAGGTAGAGGTAGCAAAGCTTCATGCAAACCTGCCTTCATATCTGCAGTTTTCACAGGCAATATTAAATAGGCTGGGAAGGTAACATAATCTACAGCACTGTCACTCAGGGTGGTGACATTGCACTTCCACCACTGATTAACTTTGGACAAGTCTTTTAACCCAAATATTTGTTTACTCATATGTAAATGAGAATAATAATTGTCCACCTTGCACAGGATTATGGTTCTCAATCAATTAATTTTACAAACTGTTCTAAAAGCAACAGACAAAAAGCCTTACACACAGGAAGTAGAAAGCAATGTTTAACTGAGCCCTAGGTTCAGCGTTATTGGATTTGCATGGGCATGGACATCCACCCTTTTGAAACACTCTTTTCCTTGGTTTTAAATTTCAGTTTTCTTAATGAGTGAATGCATTTCCTGTGTTCTGCCTTTCTGAGTTTGAATCAGAAAGCTTTGAAAAGTCAACAAAAACAGTTAATAAAAAAGATCGAAGACTTGTATTTACTGAAAGCTTCAAATATCACAGAATCATGGAATTGTTATTGTTGGAAAAGACCTCTGAGATCACTGAGCCCAACTGTCCACCTAACACTACCATGTCCACCACTAAATCATGTCCCCAAGCTTATCTGAAAATTGCAGGCCACGAGCAAGGAACAAAGCAGAGAAGGAATACACACTGAAATGGGTAAATATTAACTTCAACAAAGATCTTATCTGTAAACTGAGCATCTAAAATGAATAGAAAAAGGCAAATTACCACCAAGGAAGGCCTACAAATTAAAAAAGTTATTTGGATAAAGTGAGGATAAGGTAAACTGAGTACAATCTTGCAAAGAGCATGAACATGTTTAATAAAGATTTTCAGCTATATGTAGAAAAGAAAGATAAAAAATAAATAGTATATATGGTTTAAACCTGAAAGAAATACTTCATCTTTCACTGAAAAGGAGGTTGTGGAACAAAGGAAGATACATACAGGTTGTATAATTGAGATAAATATGTTAAGAAGAAAATCATTATCTGAATTACTACACCCAAGGTAAACTAAATCTCAAATGTAAATTGTAAACCAGATAAACACCATTGCAGAATATTGAAATGAATTTGTATCAATATCCATCATGCTGGGGATGTAAAAGCAACTGTGGTAGGCACTAACCTGTTGTTAACCTGCCCTCAGCCGTATGCAAAACCAGCAGGTTTCCTGGGAAAGATTAATTAGAAACACTGAAATATATAGAAAGGGAAAAAATGCAATGCAGAAGAACATGACAGACTCACATGATAGCTTATGCTTGTTAAAGTAATTTATTTTCTAGACAAAGAAATTGAAAATATCTATTATATTTTCAGTGAAGCACAGGAAAATGATGCTGTGTAATAGACTGCTTGTTAAACTGGATTAGAATAGTAGAAATTGAAAGGCAAACTAGGAACTGATTAAAGGAGAAATGATAAGAGGTTGTTCAGAAATAGAAAGAAACGTCCTGCTTTGTTATTTGGTTGTTTTGTGAGGTTTTTGTGTGTTTCTTTGCTTTGTGTTCTTTTGTGTTTGGTATTTCCTGGGGGTTGTGTTTGGTTTTATTTTTTTTTTTCCTCCCAAAAAAACCCCCAGTCTTGGGATAAAACTTACCTAGTACCTGCTTTCATGACTTTGCCATAAGAATGACCTAACAAAATGTGCATTCAGCTTTGTTTGAAGGTATAAGCAGTGCAGACAATGAGAAATACAATATCCTTTGAGGAGCATAAGATGGCATTTACACCATCTGCTCCCCATCAGATTGGAGAGTTGAGCAGGGAGAAATTAAATGAAATTCAGAAAGGCCAAGTGTCGAGTTTTGCACCTAGGAGGTTGGGGACTGAGCTCTTGGAGAGCAGTGAAGGGGAGAGGGATCTGGGGGTCCTGGTAGATGGAAGGATGAGCATGAGTCTGCAGTGTGCTCTTGTGGCCAGGAGGGCCAATGGGATTCTGGGGTGGATTAGAAGGGGTGTGGCTAGTAGGTCAAGAGAGGTTCTTCTCCCCCTGTACTCTATCCCGGTGAGGCTGCATCTAGAATATTGTGTCCAGTTCTGGGCCCCTCAGTTTAAGAAGTATAGGGAACTGCTGGAAAGAGTCCAGCACAGAGCCACAAAGATGGTGAAGGGGGTGGAACATCTTCCTTATGAGGAAAGGCTGAGGGAGCTGGGTCTCTTGAGCTTGGAGAAGAGGAGGCTAAGCGGTGACCTCGTCTATGCTTTTAAATATGTGGGTGTCAGGAGGATGGGGTCAGGCTCTTCTCTGTGAAGCCCAGTGACAAGACAAGGGGCAATGGCTGTAAGCTGAAGCATAGAAGGTTCCATGTGAATACAAGAAAAAATATTGTCACAGTTCAGGTGGCAGAGCACTGGAACAGGCTGCCCAGAGAGGTTGTGGAGTCTCCTTCTCTGGAGATATTCTAAACCTGTCTGGATGTGCTTTTGTGTGACCTGGTCTAAGGAATCCTGCTGTGGCAGGGGGGTTGGACTAGATGATCTTTCAAGGTTCCTTCCAGCTCCTAACATTCTGTGATTCTGTGATTGCAGTGACCCAGGCAGCCTAGACTCATCCTCTGTCCTTTATTCCTTTGCATTGTGCATATGTAACTGTGGTCTTTATTTGCTTCTGACATAATACAAACCACTTTCCACCTCTGCCTTCAGCTTTGAAACTGTTGAGTCACTTTCCTTTCTTCTAACTACTAAGAAGTTATAGAAAAATAAGAAAAATTCTAGTTTTCAGGCTACCCAGCATAACTCAGAACTAACTGCCCCAAAACATGGATTCAAAATCTTTTTTCTGTAAGATTTTTCTTCATGGTATTAATGTCTATTTAATACATTATTTAGGAACTTAGGTATCTGATGATCTCTGACAGACTTTAAGTTGCATGTGGCATGATAGATAAGGGTGTCCTACTTTGACATTTCTATCTATGTAAATTAAATATTGTTACTATTAATTGCAAAAATAACACAAATTATTAAATGCCTGCAAAATACTTTTTTCCCTAATTTGAAGGGCTGCAGCACTGATATCTTGTTCCTAACTTATCCTTCAGCCTTAGCTAGAATTAATATTGTCAGGATTAGCATCTGAGTGATAGTTTGACACTTCCTATTTCTGACATTTCACTGGTGTTATTTCATTTTGGGTTCCATGGCACTTACACAAAACGAAGAGTTTAAAATTATTTCTGATGTCTCAGCAAATTATCTGCTGAGGAAGGAGAAGTACAAGCCAAAGGAGCTGCAATATACATTAAAATATCTAGAAACAAATGGAAAGAATGATCTTCTATATTCTATTAGCTGATGACAACAGTCAGCAATGGAAAAAAGCCCCTATTTTTTTGAAGTAAACAACTGAAAAGCTTCTGCTTCCTAAATAGCATTCAACACAGCTTGTCTAGGAAAAAAAATGTTGTCTATGCTAAGCAATCAACTTTTATGTCTCAACAGAACATAAAAGAGTACTTTCCCAATGATGGCTAAGTAGTACTACTGCATAATGTCAAGATGTGAACTGAACTATTTGCTTGATTATTTCAAACGGGTTGGTGATTGAAGCTTCTTTTTTGAACCATAGGAAGACCCTGCAATCTGCTGCTTAGTACCCACTGACTCATTGGGAAGATTGTTACAACCTTGGAGAATCTTAGTTAATAATATTCCTGCCAACTTAAAGAAAATAAGGGCAGAAACAAAAAAGACTTTGAGAAAGTACATGTTTGATTAAAAACAGCTGTCTGTTTTCTGGATATCCTCTACTGCTACTATAAAATTCCAAAGAGAAAGAACTGATTATGTATAAAAAACTTGTAGAGTTTTAATAATTATTTTGTTGAGTGTAGTAGTGATATGATGCTATTTTTTTTTCTATAGAGTGATTTTAACTACATATTCACACTATTAATTAATTTTTATGCAGTTTGGGGTTAATTAAGCTAAACCTCTATTTACATATTGCAGAAATACCTTAATTTTATTTCTTTCAAATTACAGAGGA
This sequence comes from Galbula dea, assembly GCA_013399015.1. Classification (NCBI taxonomy): domain Eukaryota; kingdom Metazoa; phylum Chordata; class Aves; order Piciformes; family Galbulidae; genus Galbula; species Galbula dea. The sequence goes on from VWZX01006809.1 coordinate 797,908, forward strand.
TTTTTTGAAAATGGTGGGGGATTGTCTGTAATGAAAATGCCAGCAGTAGCAAAAGTCCCTGTAGGATATTTTTTTAAAAAGTTAGAATGCTTTAAATTCTCCAATATTTTGTTCATCATTAAAAAGTAGAGCTGATATATCTGTTTCTGATAAAACTACCAAGCAGGATAAATCCCCCAATTTTTTATAGTCCAGTTTTATATGTGGATTTTGTTTTGTTTCATGTGCATATGTAATTACACATTCTGGAATTAGCTATAAAAGGATATTTAGACAGTAGTTCACATATATTAACATTTTGTACTTGTGTAGTATTGTGCTTTTTGTGTTGCATTGCTAATATTGATCCTGAATGTATTGTTCTCTCTTTCCCAATTAATTACACGTTGTTAGTAATTCAAGAAACTGCTTCAATCCTGGTCTGATTTAGACAATATGAATTTTTCCCTGTGACATGGGCATAATGGTGATTAGTCTTGATTAGTTGAGCTAGGTATACAAAAATGTATGCAAGTGATCCTGACTGAAATACACATTCTTTCTACTTTTTATTTGTTCAATGGAAATGGAAAACTACCTTGCTAGAGTGATTAATTTCTTCCTAATTATACCATTACTTTGCTATGCAATATAGGTAAAACAATCATTGAAGCCAGAAATATTTTTAAAAATATAATTAATTGACCTACTACCCAAGATTTAATCAAGTAATTATTTTATTGATTATAAATCCAATACATGCTGAAATGAGCCTTAGTTTTTAATGGCTAGGATCTCATAATCCTACACTATAATGAAGAATCAATGGCATTGCTTTTAAAATCTCATTCCCTCTTTTCAAAGAGGATTAGCAATGAATGAATTTCTAGGACCTGCACTTTCCACTTAAAGTTTGGAAAACACATCCAATTCAGTGTAGTTCTGCTAGAAAACTTGGAAAGTACTTAGAGTTGGTCAGTGCTCCTTTCCAGCTCTGTAGAAAAGCCCTTCGTAAATTGTGAATGCAATATTTATATTGTCAAGCTTTGCATAATGGAAATGCTTAACTCTTCACTTGTTCAAGGATTTGTTTACCTTCCAAATCATCAGAAAATACCAACTGCTTTCTTACTTCCAGGCCTCCAGCATGTGAGTAGAAAACTACAGTAACTGGTAGAGCACAAACAGTTGCTGATGCTGGGGCATAACGGTTTAGGAACCTAAGTTTGGTTTTGAGCTATATCCAGGGAGGAATCTAAAAGCCTGTATGCAAACTCAGTTAGAGCAAGCTCAGTCAGCATATTTGGAAAGCAAACCACTATTATTTTTTACTTATGAAACATGAATTTAGAGGGGAAAATATATATGCCGTTTACAACATTGATTGTGTCCAGACTTTGTGTCACAGATACCTGTACAACCCCCAGGAAACTCTTGCATGATGTGGCACAGCAGTGCAGTCTGATTGGTACAAAGCATGAAGAAAACAAGCTGTAATTATCTGTCAATGGGACAGTGCAATATATTATATATGACAACAATAAATATAAAAATCCTCATAAGACTTCTTTGTATAAGTTGTATAAACATTAGCTGAAATAAGGCATTTTCATTTAGTATGGTCTTATTCTGGCATAAAATGTGAATCCCTCCCTATGCATGCAATGAATCCCAAAATGTCTTTGCAGATGAATAAAATAATGTATGCACAATAGAATTTACAGTACATAGATTTGGTAATTTTCTTAAGTAACTCTTATAAGAGAATACCCTTGCATTTAGGCAGTTCAGAGAAATAATGTTTGTGTGGATAAGACATAAGTAGTTCTTTTCTGGTCATGATGCACTCTTAAACAGAAGCCATGCAGTGTTACTTCTGTTGGAAGATTGTATCACTAAGCATAAGATAATTCTTTCTTACCCTGTTTTAAAGGAAAAAAAAGTCATTAAAAGCTGTTCAGAATGCTTGAAAGAGGAGGATGAGTTAGTATTAACAAGATTCTTCTATTTTACAGTGGAAATGAAGCTAAACACCATTGATAACCACTTCATAGAAACCACTGAGGCACTCTAAATTGGGAGGTAATTTAAGGCTTTTCTATTAAGGAAATAATGCAGTAAGTAATTGCTTTAATTTTAAATCAAGAAATAAGCTTCTGACTGTTACATGTGTGAAAGGAAAATAAATTAGTATTTTATTGGAAGAATTAGAAAAAGCATTAAAAGAAAGAGCTTATTCCTTTTAAATAAATTAACAGAACAATAACATTTAAAAAGATTGGAGGTCTGATAAATTGGATGTAATAGTTGTCTTTCCCCCCCCCCCATCCTGTTTTGTTGCTGAAAGCAGCTAAGTGGATATGTTACTTCTTTACAAAAGTCAACATTTTCAAACTTCAAAGTTTAAACTTGGAGACGTAAACCTGCATTTAAGCACCTGAACAAAGGCTTCAGATACTCAAATAACCTGGCTAGCACCCTTGAAAAAGCAGTCTGCATCTATTAAAAGTCTAAAACCAGATCTAGAAACCTACATTTAAAAAGGAAAAATGCAGCAAATGTTCTAACAAGGACAACAAGGAAACAAGAATCTTTTGTAAGTGCAATATGTTATCAAGGAAGAGGGAGATCAAGCCAACAGCTGATCTGGTGCTTAACAAGGAGAGAGAGCTATTGACAAGCAAAGAAAAGCCAAAGCATTTACTGTATTTTTTGATTCAGCTTTCACTGACAATAACACTGTTCATCAGACAGCTCATTACGTCACCATCAGCTATGAGGGGTAAAATCTCAGGCCAGAAGAGCAGTTAAAAGAGCCAATTAGAGAGCAACTATATGTTTCAACTGTCTAAGCTTGATGAAATTTACTTTATGGTACTGGCTCAAACAGCCTCAGGGTCAGCAACTTTGTGAACTCATAAGGACTAGGAAGGCTTCAGAAGCCTGGGAAAGGAAAATATATTGTCTCTTTTTAATGTATGTAAGGAGTAACCTCGAAACTGACCTTCAGTTCCTGTGAAAATACTGGAATAAATAATTGAACTACCTGTATACAGCTGGTACATGCTTATAAGGAGATGAAGAACAGCAGAGAACAAATCATGTCATATCTATTCAGCTTCCTTCTGTGAGAAGTTAAGAGTTTTCTTGAAAAAAAGAAAGAAGAAACAGAGGTCATGTGGCTAAACTTCTGCAGGTTTCTCTTAAACAAGCGAAGGAAATATGGCACTGCTGGAAGGGAAGATTACCATACAGGGGGAGTAGCTATTAAGGTTCACTGCCAAGTTGGAAGGATGCTCTAAGTGGAATTTCACAGGGTCTGTCTCCAGTCTGCCACCACTCGATATTTCCCTTAATTATTTCAAAAGCATGAAGTGTATACTTATTTAATTACTAATCAGCACCAAGCTAGGAGGGGCTGCACTAAGATTTGAGGAAAAGATTAGAATACCAAATGATCTTGACAAATCAGCAAAAAAAGGATGAAGAAAGACAGAAAATCAAGGCAGTTCTAATAGGAGGGAAACAAAAAGTTTCCACACAGAAGTAGCAGGAACAAGACTGTGCAACAAGGGAAGCAAAACTGGGGACCAAGGGTGACCATAGCATATGTAGGATGGTGGCCTGGCTGACCTGGATGCAGCCCTGCCATATGCAAGCAGAGTCAGGTCTGGACAGTAGCAATCTCCTCTGCTCCTAGAGAGCATCAGAGAAGTGCAAAATGTCTGAGGTCAATTTGAGAAATCAGCAAGTCACGATGAGCAGGGGACAGGGCAGGATGTAGACTTGCCTACGCCATATCAAGCAAGGACTGTGGTCAACACTTACATGGTGCTTGGGCTGAGAGCTGGAGACCCAATGAGGCTGCTCAGAGCAATTCAGACCTACAAATACATCAAGAGTGGCCAGAAATCTTGGCCTATTCAAGCCACTTTGATCTCTTTAGAAGAAAGAATCTTAAAGAATGGAGGATAAGTTGTCTTCAACAAGCAAAACAACAAGTGAGTTTTCTCCATGTCCATTGTAAAACAGTAAACAGTGGACTTCTTTCTGGACTTCCTTACTAAAGTACAGGAGAATTAATTTAAACATTTTCTAACTGGAAAAATAAGCAATACTGAAAGAGATTTTGTAGAGAGTAAAATCTCCCTCACCAGTCAGGGCTGTTCTAAGTATCATGGCTTGAGACAAGAAAATGGATGGAATAACTTCTAAGTCCCTTCTAATCCTATTTTCTCTGATTCAGTAACAATGTTGATGAGCATACTCAGTGGAATACACATCTACAAGTAATCAGTGGGATGATTTGTAAAATAAAGTACTAATGTAAGACTATAACCCTTTAGTCCTAAGTGATTCAAGTAAACAAAAATAGAATTTACATTTTATACCATAATTAGAAGCCATCTAGAAGAGATGCTCTTTATTAAATTATAAGATGTAATTATTGGTACTGAAATATCTACTTCTAAGTGACATGTGTTGAAAATAAGTATTAGTGCTTTTCCAGTGTTTTCCATAAAAGCCTTCAAGATCACAAGTAGCTCTAGTCAAAGAAGAAGACATCTTGTTTTGTCATGTGTAGCTAAACACTGTACAGATTGCAGACGTGATTTAAAGACAACACAGGGTCTGATTCAAAGAAAAATTGTGTTAATCATTTGTGGATCACTTTAAACTGATTTGCTGTCTACTTAGCTTTGTCTATCTAACTGAATTTAATACTGTTAACACTTCTACTCTCAATTTTAAACTGTCTTTTTCTCTAACTTGTTCTTTCTGTAATTTAATTAAAGAACAGCTAGTGCTACCCATAGCTTAATAGAGACCAGAGTGACAGTTGTCTTATAAAGTATGAAGTAGTGTACAAAGTGTACACCAAACTGAGGTTGCTTATTTATTCATTTGATATCTAGTTCAGTCCATTATTGGGGCAGACACACACTTCCCTTTGAATTAACTTCACATATCCAAAAGTCAGGCACCAAAGGTAAACTGGAAGTACTTAATCTGATCATCCACAAGTGGACTTTGGGGCTGAGCCAGTAATTCTTCAAACTCCATTAAGTATACTACTTCAGGCTTGATGATTTACATGGCAGAAGATGTCTCAAATGGCACGGCATATATTCTGGCAGACAAATCAACAGCCAAGCCAGGGGTATCTTAAGCACCCAGTTGTCATTTAATTACCAGCATCTTGATAACTTAATCTGAAAGCAGAAGCTCATGCTAGGAGATCAGTTCAGTTGTTTGAATAGAAATGTCTAATCCTGTTTGTGACCCTCTATAATATCAAAGACATGGGCATGGCTTGGTAAAAAGATTGTACCCACTTGGACTGGCAGCTGGAATGGAGCTTTACACAGCAAACATCTAAAGTTATAGAGGATATATTCATCTAGAGAAAATGTTGGAAATATATTGAGAATCCCAGGTTGAGACTATGTCATAGTGAACAAAACATTGTATAAAATCCCACCTATCAGATAATCACAATTGAAACAGCTATGCTCATAACCTTAGTTTTCTTTCTTGTTCTTATTCCTAGGGGGTTTTGTTGTTTTGTTTTTTTTTTATGTTTGGGGTTTTTTTTGGTCATATGTTTTCTCTGGAGCAACCATGGAGGAACCATAGTTCACTAGAATGAACAGCTAAGTCTGCAGAAGGCAGACTGTTCTTGCAGCTTTGCTCTTTTTTTCCTCAGAATCTACCTGCAGTTTACATATAGGTATTATGTACAATATGTAACGCTTCAGCATGAGATGTGGTTATGGCCCATCTAGGTGTCTATGTATACATCTATATTCCTTTTAACTACTGAGAACAAAGTGGTTCTGACAGCAGATTTCATAAGCAATCTTGTATCACTACCAGTTTAAAATATGCTTGATTACATTGAAAAGGATTTCAGTCACTCATGTTAAGCATCTGTTTTCATCTTCCTGTTATTGGGAAATGATTTACTAATTATCACTGCTTCAGCTATGCACAGTATGAGCTTCATCTCCCCTAAATTTAGGTGTCTGTAGATGCTTACCTGTGTATTAACCACCTTGGGCTCCCTCTGTGTTAATGGAGAGAAAAGAGCCTCACTTGGACAAGTTTCATCTGCTTTGTTTCAGGTGTCTGCTTTGAGATGTGACAGATCTTTTATAGAAGTGTTAATTTGTCTTCCTTACTAAGTAAGGCCAGAGAAGAAACACAGAAGCAGACATTTGCATTTAGTAATGAATCTATTCCACTGTAACATCATCTAATCACTTGGATGCAAAGCTGAAGAAATAATTTTAAAATGCCCCAAAAGTGATTAAGGGTAACATTGTTCCATTTTCCATGGAACTGGATGGAGAGTACTTATGTAATCAATTATTATGTCTCAGGTTGGGAATGGACAGCAACTTCTTGCAGTTCTCAATCCATATTATAAATGACCCTATATTATAAATTCAGACATGACTAAATGATGTGTACCACCTATCTTCACTGTCTTCCCTAGGAAGAAAATTATTAATAATAATATTTCAAATATTCCAAAGGCTTAGCTGACTCACATGTCTAGCATGACTAAAGCCAACTCATTTCTGTACCAACCAACATATATCTACTCAGACAGATAGTTACTTGCACAACAATCCTAAAAGATACATGAAGACTCTCTATGTCCTGATCCAAAAGACAGGTGTATGTATTAAATACAGATTTCACAGGAGTATTGTTCATCCCTAATTTAAACTGAGATTCAAAATCTCTCTTCTAACCCTGTACCTAGATATTCTTCTCATGATGCCATGATGTTCAAAGCACCCTGACATATTGTTGGCTCCTATTGTCTTGGGCATACCTATGAATTACTGTGGAAGGATCTTTGCTGACTTGGACTGTTTGTATCAGTCTCTTTTGAACAGTACAGGAAGCAGAAACACATGTTTCTGCATGGCACAAGATGAGAATTTCCTCCCAACTATTACTGTGTTTCATTATGTCTAAGGAGAACCAAAATTATCAAATAAGATGTAAAAGATTTGGCTAGTTAAAAATAGTTGTAGAACTCTGTGTTTGGCATTTATCTAAGGATTTTATCAACATATGATAGACAGTGCTAACCCTTACAATAAAACTGAATTTTTCTTAGAAATTAAAGGGGAAAAGAGTGAAATGCACTGTATATGAATGTGACATTTTCATTTATATTGAAAGTTTCTGTACAAAGCAGAGCTCCAGAGGTGCTGTTGCAGTGCTCCCTTATTTATAACCTCTTTTAGACTCTGGAAAACCTTGTATAAACAGTCACTATGTAAGATAAATGAATACTCTCTTCATCTCTGTTAATCCTGAAATGCCATTACTGTAGTTCACAAATATGGACATAGTCTCAGTGTTATTCATTAGAACATTGGTTAACAAGAAAGAAGATTGAGGTTAAGACAGAATTGTAGTTTAGAGAACGTATTACTAACTATACTGCAGGCAAAGATTGAAATGGATTCCCTTATACTTGGCATAGGAGGCTACTAATAATACAGGAACTCCCTGGAGATACCCACTAAAGTAAGGCCATGACCTATCTCTGTGGGAGATGATTCACCATCATCCTTCCTTTGTGGCTCTGCTGCAAGATGAACAGCTCTAGGTTACAGAGGAGCTCTGCAGGTAGAGCTGAATCCACTTTGGTTTTGGACTGTCTTAGCCACAGCAGGAAACCAATCCTTCCCCTTCCTACTCTATTAAAGTAGGTAATTTGAAGTGGCATCCTACACCATCTCAAGATAATTGAAAGTGTTAAATGAAAAATGATTGACAGGGCCAATTCTTGCTCTTATGTAATTTGTGCAGGCTTGTGGGAAATGTTCTAATCCTTTTCCTTTGCACTCCACAGCTGCATACTAAATGGATAGACATCTTGCCTATATGTTGCAATTGCTTTCATATGTTGTAAAGACTTCATTCTTTACTAGGTTTCTCGCAGAAGGAAAAGTGTCTAAGATGTGGAATGAATTCTTTCAGTTATTTTAGAAACAATAATGAAACCATAAGTGTAGGATTGCCAAAAGTATTAAATCACTGTAATTCACAGGCAAGATGTCTAGAGACATCAGCTCTGCTTGAGGCCCTATAGTAAACTGTGTAAAGTATTTGAAAAATTGACCTTGATGTTTTGCAGCTGAAATACTTCAAACTGTTAAACAAGCACAAAGAGATAAATATGCCACATAAACTCTACTGGTTATACTGTGCCATAAGAAGCTATATTTTCAGTGGTGTAATCAGATCACCATCTCTTGCTCAAGAGTTAAGATAACATTGAACTATAATTGCTTAAATTTAAATAACTGAAGAAATATTTTCCATTTCATCAGGACTTCTGTGAATTTTGTAATTTAATTTACAGCCTGAACAGGGAATGATCACAATCAAAACCTTCTTCCATTTTGGAATGTAACTTTGGTCTGGGAAATGTTCCCTTTACACTGAGTAGGAAAGAGCTGTGCAACTAGAATAGTTACCTGTAAGAAGATACTTTTTGAATACTACCACTGAATGGGTTTATATGTCAGCCTTCGAGTTACCAAATTACATGAAGTGAATCTTGAAGTTTACAGACAACTGGATTGCAACCTAGGTTAGACAGTAATTTAAAGAGTCATGATGGCATAATTAAATAATCTCAAAGCCACTACTTTAGTCTTCATGTAGGCTGGTAAGAAAAAGTAAGAAAGATGTGAAGAATTGGTTCATCTTGATTTAAAAAAAAGCATTATGCAAAGCTGCATAGACTCTCTAGGGCACTGGAAATACAAGCTGCAGAGTGATGAATGGGGAAGTACATGCTACAGGAGTGTCCTTTGAACAGAATATTAGTTTTCCATCTATTTATAGTTTTTTGAGGGCTGGGAAGGAAGAGATGACATTTCTTTACACACATTTTTGTATGAAGGTATCTTCGGCTGCCTGTGGAGACTGGAATAATTATTAACAATAATTATTTAACTAGCTCTGGATATTCAGAAACAGAAATGATAATGATAGACCCTGCATCTTTACCCATAGGCAAGGTGTGTAAGATTCTGTAAAAGAAAAGGAGTACAGTCTTCCCTGATTATTTAAAATGTTTCAGAAGCTATGGGGTCATCACATTACTGATTGAGATTCATCTCTTATTTTATGAAACTTCCTCAGTGCATTTTTGGCACGATTGTAATATTTTAAGGCAATTTTATACTGAAATCTTTCTAATCAGAATCTCTGGTGAGAATCCCAAATGGAAAAAGAAATCTCAGACAGTATATTTTTAAAGCATAGAGCCATTCAGAATCTGATTACCTTTTCACATTTTCATACAAAATGGATTAATGTGTCCCTGTCTTTATTACATTTTCAACACTTGTCATTTGCGATTAAGCCAACAATATGAAGATGTATTACACAGCAGCATAAATGGCCACATTAAAATATGGTATATATGTGCCTGAGAGTTAAAGGCAGCTTGATTTTGTGTTATTTTTACATTAGATGTAAAGTATCTAAAATATTTTACACAATTTGAGAGTCAACAATCTGGGGGGAAATATAAATAAGTAGATGGAAACCCACAAGAAAAGGAGAAAGCTGGAGAAAAGTGGTAATTAAATCAATCACAGAGACATGTGGTGATGTGATAGAGTGCTATGAAGAAAGTCAGATGCAATTTCTCATAGATAACAGCTCAAACCAGAAATTGCTACACAATTGGAAGCACCTGCTTAAGAGGCCCAGTGCTAGAATGCAGAGGTTGTTGCAGAGCAAGATTGATGTGTAGCAGGAAGGATTCTGGACAAATCTTACTTTGTGCCTGCCTTAAATTATCCTTAGTTTTCTTGTGAAAATATTTCTCCCTTTAATGACAGCATCACTTGTATATAATATTTATCTTGTTTCTGTTCACTCTGCTACACAGTCTGGAGCTTGCAGCCTTTCAACATATAAAGAGGGCTTATATGAAGGATAAAGAGAGACATTTTACCACATCCTGAAGTGAAAGAACAAAGGGCTATGGTTTTAAACTTATGTAAGGTATAAGAATTTTTTTTTTTTAATGATAAGAGATACAGGGAATGAGACACTGAGAAAAGTTGCCCATAGAAGATATGGATGCTTCATGCCTGGAAATGTTCTAGGCCAGGCTGAATAGGGCTTTGAGCAACCAGAACTAGTGAGATATGTCCCTGGCCATGGCAAGGGGAGTTGGATCAGGTGATCTTTAAAGGTCCCTTCCAACCCAAATCATTCTGTGATTCTATGCTTCTATTTTGTATTAGCTCCATAGAGCACCTAACTCTGCTACTATTATTTCAGCTCCACTCCAGTTTCTCATTAGTTTCTTTGGTTATTTGGTTTGTTCCTATTTTGAGACCTTTACTAGTGTTTCCAATATAGACTTGCACTCAAATATGATTTGAAGCTTGTCATTGAGAATCAGAAATGGATGAGAGAGTGAGACTATCTGTGGGACAATTTATATTCAGTCACTTATTTTTTTCTTCCTTATAGCAAATTCACTCATCCAAATTGCTCCATTTGGGATCTGAAAAACTTTAACAATCAATGGTGAAGCAAACACTTTTTGTTTGTTTTCTAATTTGTGACTATCTCCTCTCATACGACCCTACAAAAACCTGCCTAAATGAAATCTATTACCTGATAGGGCTTTATATCTCTATCAAGAAAGCTGTAAAGAAAGGCAATGTAGTCCCATTAAAGCAGGTTTATGTCTTTCCATCTGTTTCTGGAGGCAAGGTTTCTACTTAAATATTAACTATATAATACAACTGTCAACAAAAAGGTGCAGCTGCCATCTTGAAAGCCAGCATACCGACAGATTTAGCAGATTTTGTTGTAAAATGTTGGTGCATCACCTCTGGCAAAGCTTCAGTTTGGAAAGACTCTTAAAACATCTTTGTGTTGTCTTTCCTGTAATCTATCACAAGTACAGGAAGTATAGTAGTGTGGATTATGTCCTGAACCTTTCTCGCTTGCCCCTCTTGGTGCTGGTAAAGATCTATCCCTAAGTAAGAGATAGATACTGAGATGGAGACTTCAGTAGAGAGGCCAGGCCATTCTAGAGCAGCAGTTTCAGATCTGTTTGGCCCCAGATTAAATTTTGGAGTACCTAGTGCTTCAGTTTCTGGTGCCCATTTAAGAAAAATGCAAGTGAACTGACCTCCATGGACAAGCTCCCCTTCCATTTCCACTGTTGCAGCCAGTGTGTCCCTGTCTGAGCAGCATTCTCCTTCTAGCAGCTAGCTGACTGGTTGGTCTTTGTGCGTGAACATATCTGAGCCAGTTAAGTGTTTCATCTTGTACCCTTCTAATTTATCTTACCAGTATTGAATTATCACCTCTCCCATGATTCTTAGTAGTATTCCCATTCTTCATTCATCATCTGTGTGCTTGTCTGGCTCCTTGCTTCCGCTGATACCATCAGCTGCCACCACAGTCTGTGCTATACGCTATAGAGATTATTCACATCTGAACTGCTTACTCTGTGTACAGGCAATCTATCCACATAACTAAGAATACCTTTACAGGCTTTTGATAAACAGTGACCCCCCCCCTTTGTATGCCTCTTATCCATCTTTCTCTAAAGTCATTCTTAGTGCTTGCCAGTAACAGCGATCATTCCGAATGGGGGAACTCATTTCTCTGGTTTGGGATGATTTGGGGTAATTTTTCCCTCCTGGATATATTTCATCTCTGAGGCTGTTTCTAAGGGCAGTTTCATGCATAGAGAGCATTTTGAGGAGAGTACAGTTTCATTTTGGGGTTTTTCTCCTGAAGGGAATGTAGGATTAGCTGTCTATGGGGAATTATGAGAACAGGATTCTAAATCTCACTACTTCAAATTATTCTAAAAGCCATGACCCGGAAGGCGTAATTGTCAGGGAAGTGTAGAGTTTGTCAGTGCAGCTCAATAATTATCTAGTCACAACTCCTGAATGAACTCTTCCCAGTAATTTTATTCAGCCCTACATAGCTCTGCAGCTATTTTATTTCAGCTTAACCATTGAGTAGTAGTCATGATTTTGTGTAGCTTTTTCAGTTTTCCAGATGAATAATACATTTTATTTTACCCACTAATGTTACTGGGGCCTGGATATTCCTTTTTATTTTAGGATTATTATTATTGAGGAAACAAGAGTGATTGAGTGCTAAATCTGTTTTATACAGTACAATATATGGCAGGCTGAAGTAACCCCCTCCCTATATTTTTTATTCATATGATATGGGAAAAATGGTATAAATGTATTTCATTGTGTCACCTAGACTCTGTGTAGCCAGCAATAATGAATATGCTTTACTCTTCAGCTCAGTAGTGTTTTATTTCTTTCTGACAAGATTATTTGACAAGCAGACCCTGCATTGGCAACGTTGTTTATTTTCATGGGCATGTAAATTATCTTGACAGCCTCATAAACATAAATTGGCAGGCATACTGTCCCACAGCAATGCTTATTAAAATACACTAATGGAATATAATAAATAAATTATTTTAGTGTATTTATAATATGCTAACATACCATTACATCTTGCAAAAGTTATACAGTACAGGATAAACTGCATTATATTTCTTACAGTTTACAATAACCTGTTGGTCAGTTATTCAATGCAAATAACTATGATGAAAAATGCATAGATTCATACTCATGGGTGTATTGAACCTCAGAATAAGGTAAATATTAACTTATCTGGCCTGCAAACATTGAATAGTTTTTACTGCTTGGCACACATGAATTCATTTTTCACAGCTGTGCAGGAGGTAGGTGGAGGAAAGTGTAGGTCTATTCAACTACCAGACTGGTTGGTAGCTGACTGTTGGAGTGGATATAAAAATACTTGTGGATGTGTACAGAGTACTTTGGAAACAGGTGTAGCTTTGGAAGTCCACAAGGAATGGATACTAATTATTTATGGATGGTCCAGGTCAATGGTACATTATGACTGATTCAGCAGTTTTGTACTGGTTGTTCAAGGTTCCCCATAGAGGCCATCAACAATTTGAAGTTGCCCTGGATACAAAAGACAAAAGCTGCAGATTGATCTTCGATCTTTTTGGTTCTGAAACATGACCTCAGACTGCAAGTCCTTCTCCATATGATAGGTATTGGCACTTGCTCAGGGTGCCCTTTAATTCTCAGAAATTCAGTCTTCTAAATGCCAGGCCTTTCTCAAGAGTACCTTCTATGCCAGTGGAGGAAAGAAAATCTTTTGGGGGATGTACCATTTCACCTAATTTATAACATGATAATTCATGGTCTCAAGGAGTCTATATCTCCTATATAAGGAAGCCTAGATGACTAGCTTAGATTTTGATAATAAATTTTAGTGAGATTTTAAGTGAGTTAAAGTTAGGAAGTTCCACCTAAAGAGTTTGGAAATTGTAGAGACATTCCCCTCAGTGTTTTCCCTTATTATATAAACACCTTTTTATGAATCAACTGTAAATAACAAGCAGAATCTAGTCTTCTCCCTGGAGTAATTAAGATTATGATAAGGGAAACAAATCCAGAGCACTTGGCTATTGCCTTGACACATGTCAAGTTGGTGTCAGTGCCAGTAGCTCATAGTCACTTCATTGCCTGTTTTGTCAGACTGGATAAGAAGTTGTATTTTTCTCTGAAATCCCAAATTGTTCGGTACGAATATGAACAGGAGTTCAAAAAGATCATTAAACCCCTTCAGATTCTTGAGGCACCTTAACACCGGTCTCAGTCCTGAGCACTGTTTGGAGCTATCTATTTAATATCTGCTCCCAAAAATTCTCAGAACCTTTCCAGTGGTTAGCAATGAGCCAGCCCAAAGACAGCCCTTTAGTCGCTGGCTTGTTCTTTTTCAAGGCAGGCCGTGTTGCTACCAGGCACAATTTAAACTGCTAAAATCAGCTTCTAAAATCACAGAAATGAATGTAAGAACTTTATTGGTGAGGTTTCATATTGGGCTGGTTTCAATGGAAAGTTCTAAATAAAAATGACTGCACAATATGGCTCATAATTTCATTATTTTCTTACGCCTTCCTTTTCTGAAATAAATATTTATTGAGCTCAACAGGGAGAGCAAAAAAATCCCTACCATTCTCTGTGTGCCACTTTATGTATGAGCTTTCCTGTGTCTCGTTTCTCCATGACAACCACAGTTGACAGGCAGTCCCTGCTTTGGCAATGTTGTATCATATTTTCTTAGGCATGTAAATTCTGTTGACAGTCTCATAAACATAAATTGGCAGGCATACTGTCCCAAAGCAATGCTTATTAAAATACGCTAATGGAATAGGATAAATACATTCTTTTCGAATGCAAGCAGAAAGCACACACAGGTTCATATTATATTTCTGCCACTGACTGATGGGAGTTACAGCTGGGGACAGCTAACAAAATTCCAAGTTTGTGATTCAGTTTCTGTAGTAAGCACTGCAGGTCTATCAGCACCCCCAGCTGCTGCTGAAGCCTTTTGTTCCAGTCCCAGCGCTAACACAGAGACACAGCCAGCTTTTTGCATGATGCTTCATGTGTTTCTAATCTGTGGTTGATACTCTATTCTCACCCAGAGTCTCCCTAATGTTTTTCCTAACCCTGCAAAAACCACAGATCCTGGTACTTCTGATCTGTCCTCCCTCGACACTGCCTCATCTACTCTGCCATTGCACTAGAAACGGGATTGGTGGCATACCCTGGGAGTATGTTACTGTGGTGTAGGAACAGGAGGGAAAAAAAGAAAGAAGAAAATTTCCACTTTCCATGAGCTGCAATTCCTCCTTTTTTATTCTATTTCATTAAAAAATCAAAACACAGAATACACTTGTGACTTTTATTTGCCATGTATTATCCAACCTCAGAAGGTCAACAAAATTTTACATTTTTCTAGTACTTCAGAAAATTTTAGTTACATTTTTATTCCCTTTGACTATCCATGTTTTAAATATAGATGAATTAATGTAATTTCAGTTGTAATAGGGTTTTGAGGCCTTTATAAAGAAATATCTTTGTGCATTTGCACAAGGCTTTCTTAAGAAAGAGAAGCAGAAAGAGTGCTGTTAAGCAGAAGTGAGAATTAAGGAGCATCTAGTTTTTAGACATCCTCATCTTATTAGGGGATGGATGAAATAAATTCTATGAGACAGTTCTTGGAGCTCTTAGTTATTTATCTGTAATAAAAATGTTATATAAATATAAGTTGCAGGCAAACTTTTCAGCAGCAATTTAGGAATTTGGAAGTAATTTGGAGTTGGACTTAAGGTCTTAAGAATCAAATTTTCAAAGGTGAGGACAGACACCTGCAAAGATTTTCAGAAGTGTGTAAGGAGGTTAGCTAGCTATCCCAGAGCAAATATAGCACTTATGAGCTTAAAATGCTGCTTAGTGAGAACTGAAGTGTAACTTTCAGAACACTTCAGGAAAATATCCTCTGACCTGGTACATTTGAGATATACCATCTAACAATATTTCTAGGTGGGTGGGTAGGTGAGAGAAATCTACCTAGAAGTTGGTCAACCCAGATGCACACTATAGACAGTGGTGAGAAATAGGCACTTTCAGATTCACTTTCTTATCCCAACTTTAGATTAACATAAATTTCACTCTTGAAGTGTCCTGTTCTCTTTGCTGATCATGAAGAGTCTAAGTAACTATCCCATAGTCGATATCTACATCTGGTGAATCCTACTTTTGGTCATTGTACACCAACAGTCGTTGCCAGAAAAGACCAGAATGAGGCACAAAAGCATAAAGGCTAACTCTGTAGATTGTCAAGGAAGCTATGCTGTGAGGTAGAGGAGAATGGTGTCTGTTTCCAGTGCAGCTTGAGAGATGTTGACTTTGTAATGGACAGTGCCATGGTGAGGAACTCACACAGCCCAGGGATAGTCTTGGGGAATGGGCTGCAGGAAGGAAATAGTGTCACAGTTTGTCACATCCTAGTGAGCAGAGAACATTTTGCCAAGCAGAGAACATTTTGGTTGTATCTCTGGCAATTGTTATTTAAACTTTTTTAAAATAAAATGTGTAGCTCCTGTGACACAGACCTGACCGTTGAGTTTTCTCTCTCCACTGCCCTTCCAAGTCATATGTTGAATTGTCTGATTTTTAACTGGTGCAATGTCCACTTTCCATCTCTCCAAACTAATGCTTTAGTCCCAGACTGGGACTCTGGGTATTTTTCATTCTTGGGCTAAGAATTTCTCTAACTCCAGAACTGTATATAATTATTTATATATGTGTACATAGGCATGATCTAAATGTAAAATTAGAATCAATTAAAATTTTCCCACATACTTGACTCATAATTATTCTCCAGCTATAAGAAATAAATATAATTAGGACAAGTGAGAATTGCAGGACAGAAAAAGTACAATGAGCTAGAGAGAAATAACAGAGTATGGGTTGAAATGAAAAGAATTATGGGATTATTTTTACTTCAGAAAGAAATGAAGTTGGTTTGCTCATGACATTTATTCTACTGGTAATTTTCAGTGATTTTTTTAATGTGAAATTTAAAATACTTCTGGTAGTGGCTTTAAAAATTATACTTTTGAAGTAGTTCTAAATAAAAATAATGGAAATAGGTGATTGTGTGTGAAGTGCAACTACTGATATCATACACAGGAACAAGTATTATTTAATTTGCAGAAATTATTAAGAAAGGTCCCAGTGACATCACTAGACATACCACCACTGGTTTTAATCTGTATCGATAAGATGGAGAGATGACGTAATTAGTACTTGCAATTTGTAAAGACAATAAAAGAGAAGAACAAAAATAGACACAAGGAAGACAAAGTTAGAGACATAAAGGTATATAAAGTCAACATTTTTGTGTGTCTATCACTTGCTGAAGTTAGAGCATTTTGCTGACTATTGCTTTGAAATAAAAATGTTGTGAAATGCTCATAGCAGAGCAGAACTCGCTTGCTTTAATGTGTCTTAAAATCTGAAAAACAAGGTTTGTAGGGAGAAGCAATATCTTTTATTAAACTAGTTGATACAGTTATAAAAAGAGATCAGTTTCCAGGGCACAAGGAAAAGGTTTGTATGCCTGAAGCCTGTCTGGCTTTGAAACTATAAAGTTGACTTAATAAAAGATCCTTCCTTTCCCTAAACCTTACCTCTCCGTATCCTTGAATACCATCTCTAATCATCCTATTACTTGAAAATATGAAAATCCTCATCTGGCTCAAGAAATATTCCTCCTATCTGATTTCTTAATTATGTCCTGATCATTGTCCAAGCTGAACAAAAAGACAGAATGAGAGGTAGCTAGTTATAAGCCTGTGTGTAACTCAGAGGCCATATGGTTCCACACTTTTCTAACAACACTCTCTGAGTTTTGGATCAAGGGAAGGATTTCCAAAGACAACAATAGGAGTGCCAGTGTCCAAAAGGGTTCAAAAACTCTACAGACTTTCAAAACTCTTCTCCTCAAAGTTCACAGAAGAAACTCTGCTAATTCCTGTGTGAACATTAACACTTTGATAGATCAGCTGATGTAGGAGATAAAACATAACTAAAGACCTCCTTTTTTTTTTTTTTTGGGGGGGTGCTCATAGAAATCAAGGGATTTGTCAGAACATTGAACCTAACTACTCAAATATACAAAGGCAAGGTTTAGCTTAATCCCCTGATCAGAGACAATAAGCATGTCCCTGCAGACACGTGCAGACTGTCACACACAACAGTTCACCAGTGCCTGAACCAAGCAGGCACAAGGTTGCTCTCATCCAGAAGCTCCCAGTCTTGTTAAGGTCACTGCTGCACTCTTGTGCCACTTGAACATGACAGATACTTTTTAGGTTGTAGAATGGCTCCAGCAAAATTGGAGAGTTAGTGTTGAAATATTACACTGCCTGCTGATAAAACACCTCTTACTATG
The DNA here is from genome assembly GCA_013399015.1 of Galbula dea. Lineage (NCBI taxonomy): Eukaryota > Metazoa > Chordata > Aves > Piciformes > Galbulidae > Galbula > Galbula dea. The sequence goes on from VWZX01006809.1 coordinate 815,785, forward strand.
ATTTGTCATTATATCTTTGTGGTGGGTTGGTCCTAGGTGCCCATCAAAGCTTCTCTGTTGCTCCACTCTTCAGCTGGACTGGGGAGAGAAAATATAATGAAAGGCTCATGGGTCAAGATAAGGATAAGGAGAGATCATTCACTAACTACTATCATGGGCAAAACAGACTCATCTTGGGGAAAATTAATTTACTACCAATCAAATTATATGCAGATAAGGAGAAATAAATCAGATCTTAAACCAAATCTTAAAAATACCTTTCCACCATTCTCTAGGTGTTTTTGAATTAAGAGAATGTGAGTCCACCTGTTCTATGACATTGGATTCATGGACAGCACTGCTGGATCTGGCAGCAGAGGGGACGATGGCCAGAGAAGGAACAATAAAAATAAAAAAGACAAAGTGACAATAGTCTTGAACTGGAAAGTGGCAAAGTGGAAGCTCAGTGGCTGCTAATCCACCCAGCTTCCTAGCAGGATCACTTGAAAGATTGTGACAGTTATTCCCTGCAGCTAAGTATTCCTGAAAATCTCTTTCCAGTGTGTTCTGTGTTATTTTTTTTCCCCACTGTAGTCCAAGTGCTCCAGCCTAGCATTAGCACTCTGGAGTTGGAATATAATACTCTGAAACATAAAAGAAATATGCTATAGTTTTAAAAGAAAGCTGGAAGACTGACACCTTGAAAACAATACTGAACTAGGGAGAGAGGATTCAATATGACATCTCCCAGTCTTGTGCTCAGAAATGTGAGAACTAGATAATAGTTTATCCCACTTACTCAGTAGCAGTGAAGGAGTATGACTGTGTCCCAAAGGGACAATTTAACCCTAGCAAGTACAGCAGTTAAGCAGTTAGGAACTGTGTTTCCACCTGTAGTCAAACTGCTTGATAAAAAATCAGTGTCACAGACTGAGCAAACTAAAGGGAAGGCCAAGAAGATTTCCTATCAGGAAGTGCAGTCTAGTCAGAAATACTTTTTGAGACATTTCAAGCTTCATAACATATTGCTGCCTCAGATATTGCAGCAAACAGTTCATTAACAGTTTTGCAAAATGAATGCTGACCTCCACATACTTATTTACTTCTATTTCTGAATATTTGAAAGAAAAACTCTGGTTCTGGACCTCTCTTGGTTCTGAGGCAGCACAAAGTTCTGAAGCTTGAAATGACTTGCTTTGCTGAGGCTGCTGTCTTTGTTGAAATATCATCTTATTTTATACAGTATCATTTTGTGTCTTCTTAAGACAAATTCTTGATGAGTTGTGTTCCTGAGTTTCTCTTGTTTAATGCTCCAGTTTAGCTTCTCCTTTTTGTTTCAGGGAGAATCAGTGTCATTTTTAATGGATGTTTCCCTGCTGTATTTTGAGGGGCAAACCAAATAATTTTAAAAGACAATGTCCTTCCCCATTTACCAAAAAACCCCAATAAATGTCTCACTAGACACAGAGACTAGGTGCTTAAAAATCAGGAATCTATCATACCTCATAGAATTGGTATGAGAAATCTCTTTGCTTTCCTGCTCTTCCTACTTGCTCTTTTTTGTGCACTCACTGAATAGTGTCAGATGTATTAAAGCCAGTTATAAGTTACCTTGATCATATTTTCACCATACTTTATATTTATTTGTTATTTTTCCTGATTGATAAAGTAGTAATTTAAATTGGACATAAAGTAAATCAAGTAATTGCTAGACCACTTCAGGTTGAAGTCCAAATTCATAAAACTGTCTCTGTTCTGGTAAGAACTTTCCCAAGTCATTAATCATAAATGTTATTGCAGTCTGTCCACCATTGAGATGTTTGCAAATGAGGTCACAATCATAAATAACAGTCTCCAAAAAAAAGGTGCTTTTGTCAGAAAAAAATCCCAGATTAAAGTCTTGAGATAAAATGACAAAATTTATTATATATATGCAAGGTCACATTTTAGTATACATCTGATGAGTCTCAGAACTAAAGCAGAAAAAGTGTGAAAAGAAGGCAGAGGCAGAGTTAACTTTCCTTCAGCAGCTGGTCATGTCCTTCAGCAGCTTGTCTGACAAACAGAGATTTTCTCTCCCAAAACTTAGTGTATTATTAAAAAAGAAAAAAAGAAAGGACGAGAAAAAAGAAACTCTTCAAAGAAATACAAATCCCATAAATGAGAAATCCATCCTGGAGATCTAAACCTCTCCTTGTATTGCTTGCTTAAAAACTCAGATTTCTTCAAATATAGCTTTAGATGAAGTCTATCCAAAGGCAATGCGAATAATGTATGGTTTGCCATGAAAGAGGAATCATCATGGAGTATAAAAGTCTCTAATGTCATCAGTATAATGGACAGAAAAACCCCAAGCTGGCTGAGTGCAGTTTTAGACACATGCTTTTCACAAACTGACTGATGTAGCTCTTTCAAAGAAATCAGTCTGGGGCTTTGCAAATCACTCTGGGTCAGACTCTGCTATTCAGTCCCTGTCCTATTCATGTTGCAGACAAAAACTGCATTCCTTTGCAGATAACCTAATTCTCTGTGATAATTATGCCCTAAGATGACAAGTGAGTCAGCATGAGAAGACTGACAGAATGCATCCTTCTAAACCCAGGCAATCCAGACTTCAGGGGCTCATAACAAAGTTAAAATACAAATGGCTTTACTTTGCTTTTTCTTTTAGTATTTTCTCCTGAAATGTAAAAGTACTGATACTTTCAGCTTCCTGCAGTGATTTGTTGCTGTCATTCACAGCATCAAACCATAACCTTAATGGTTATTTACATCATTTGCTGCGTCCTGTGTTTTTATAGTTCCATTTGGCTCAAGGCAAAGTGATGCAAGGCATTCATGGGCATGAAGGAGTGTAAAAGACAGAAAGTTTGATCAATAGGACACCTCTGTTGTTGGTAAACATTGTCAGAAAATGATCAGTGTCAGTGCTCTAAGCCAGAGAAAACTAATAATGTGAGTGGCAAGCTTCCTGAGAGCATTTTGGAGTATTTATGTGGCATTCCAAAGGAAGATCTGTAAACAAGACTAGAACAAAAATACAGTTTTATTGATATCCACTGATTTATGTTTACAGCATGTGTTGATAAAAACCCTATTTGTCAGAGAGTCCATCATGAATACTAATTTAGTGTTACTGAGTCAAAACAAAACAAGTGAGCTTTATGTAGTGGTGTACTCTATGTATTTTCATATAATTGTATTTACAGTGATCTAAGGCTCCAGTAAAGAAATCAGGAGACTTTCACCAAGCATAGAATGTTTTCTAATGAGTATATAAGTGCATCCTGTCCATAAATGGAGCTCAGGGACTATGAAAAGAGACTTACAGTCTGTTTCATGAAACATAAATAAAGACTATTTTTTACATCTTATGCCATGCTTTTATTTCAACAATTTACTTTTCAAAGAAGAACATTTCAAAGTCCCAAAACATCAAGTCTGCAAAAAGTTGTTAGAGTTTGAACTTTCTGTTATCTTAACCTGAAACAGAGAAGATATTAAAATGCTTCCTGTGAGCAAGTTACTGGGAGATAAACACTAATTTGGTAAATATTAGAATAGCCTAATCAGAAGAGTTTTCTGTAACAAACACACAACAAAAATACTTTTAAAGTTTATCTCTCAATGTATGACAATAATATAATAATGAAATGAACTGCTTCAGCACAAGGCTTTACTAAGTATCTGCTGCTCCCATTGCCTTTGTCTGGAGCTTGTAGCACTCAAAGGCTTTGAAGAAACACCTTCTGGTTGAAACTGGCCAGGGAAACAGCACAAAGTTTTAAATTTCCCTCTGGCTGAGCCAAACTCCATGCTGGAGCAGTAGATCTGGTGAAGAACTAGGAACTAAACTTCATTCTTCTCCATGGGAATACAAAGCTCAAGCCTTCAGGCAAATCGATCATCTGACAGTTGGTAATTAGCACAGTCCTTGTAGAAAAGGCAGGTGCCTAATGCGTCTGTTGCTAAATTTCAGCATCATTCAAGGTTTTGTTTACTGGCAGAGGTGCAACTAAAAGCAGCAGTTACCTATGGAAGATTTGTAGTTGGACTGCAAAGGGGAAGGCCAAACAGTCTCTTCTGGTAGTTGCATTGGTTTTCTAACGTGAACTGCATCACTGCAGAAGAACAATTCTCCAAAGAAAGCAACCCTCTTTAATCCCAGCAAAAACCTAAAACTCTCGATAGTGACATCTGGTGGCACCTAAAAATTTCACATTTGAAAGTAAATCCCTTCTCGGTGCAAAATGAAAATTGTCAGGTTGTCCATTTTATGGCCAGACATTTTTCCAGATGGCATTAATAAAAGTCTTATTCAGTGGTATGAAACCAGCATACAAATGAACACCTTCTTCCTCACCTCAGCAAGACATGTCTATGAAACCTCAATCCACGCACAGTTATGGCACCATCTCTACCCTATCTGTACACTGAGGAAGTGAACTGAACATGCAAATGCATCTCTGTGACTCTTTATATTACCTATGGGCACTGCACAAAATACATCACGTAAATATGACTTATACATATGGTGATTCTAATAAGAGATGTTATCATCTATGGAGAAATAAACATGGATATGAATGGATTTTGGCACTGTGATATATGACACCTCTCCAGCCTGAAGAAATATATCAGGTGTCTTCAATTAAAATATTAATCCTCTCAGCCCTGTTCATTTCAAGCCAACCATTTAATTTGGTTTTCTCTCAGCTGATCTTAATAACTCTGCTATAGTTCCCAGAACCTCTGCTCTGCCCACTCTTGCAGAAACAATTGTCTGGTCTACATCCTCTGCTTCCTTCTTTTCTTCAGCTGCATAAATAACATGTTGGCTATTTTTCCTGCAGGTCCTAACACAGACTCTCTGATTAGTGTCGTAGCAGAAAAACAAACCATGATATAGGAAGGAGAAAGAATACCACATCTGCTGTTAGGACATTACACTTCCTAAAAACGTATGATCAGATTGCTGTTAGTGCCCAAGTTGAAGAACCAGAACAACTCCTCCATATGTTTCTGAATGTCTCAATTTTTGTTCCTATTCTGTTAACCAAGGACCTTGTTGTCTTCGTATGGAAGTGGAAAAATATTTTTCAGTCTGAGACACTCAAATTTGCTTTCCTAGAAAGAAGAATTATCTTTCTCCACACAAGTAATATTTCTTTGTAAGAGAAACTTCTAATATACAAACAAGTGTGAATTATAGTAATAGTCTCTTAAAGATAAAATATAGTGCTATATTTGAGAGGAAGTGTTGACAACTCCAGATTATGCTTTTCATAGCAATATTATTTCTGTTACATCATCTGTAGAGACCAACAGGAAGTTGGAGATCCTACTGAGGTAACTGCTAGCATAGGTACATATGCAGATATACTAAGGTTAAGGCAACTGTCATGTTGCTTTCCTCTCTTTCTGAGGTACTGACTGGAGCTGTCTCTACTGAGGACTTCTCAGAAAGCATCACACACACCTAAACCTGAAACACATGTTCATGCAGGTGTGCACACATATGCAAAGGAGGGTGCATGTCTATATATAAATCAATAGTAATGTCTGAAACATAGGTATGGATAGTCTCCCCTAACAATTGTCAACAGTTCTTTTAGAAAAACAGTTTGTTTACTGAAACAAAGTAAGGTAAAGAAGGTAAAAAAGGTAAAAAAGAATAAACTTTGGTTTTATACAGTGAATATTAGTATTGCAAACAAAACTGGTATGTGTGTAGTCTTCCCTCTTTTCTTGCTGCTAAACCTGCTCAGGTACAACATTTGGACATTTTTCAGCTTGCTTTGCTTTCCCACACTTACATAGCTTCCTCACCTCTGATCTTCTTTCAGAGATGAGTTCTCGGTCTCCAAGGGATAACCACGATACGCAGTGTGTATCTCCTGGAGATGGCAGAGCTTGAGGACAGTGGCAGCTTCTCAGTTCTTTTATAAACATTTCACAACCCTGCTAGCAAGAAAACAGCAAGAAGCCTTCACATTGAGCAGCAGGGAAGGTTTTGAGTTAATAGCTGACTGATCCTTAGGTTTAGGTGAAAGCAGGAATATGCTAGATTGTGCCCAAATGCTACCAACACTGGGACAGAAAATATATTTTAGTCTCATTTCAACAAAGCCACTGAAATATCCAGGCAATCCTTAATGCCTATATTTATAATTTCCTCCCTCATCTATGCTTTGATTGACAGTTCTTTGAGGATATGTGTGTTCAATCTGTCAGACAAAGCACTCAAAGTAAAAATTCCCTCTGGAGGTTCAGAAACAAGAACTGTCACAGCTGAACTCTGGACCTCTCAGGGACCTTGTAGCTGAATTGCTTTTCCCTGTTCTCAGCATATGTGTGGACAGAGAGAACTCTAAACTCATTTTTTTTCTTCTGCATTGCTTCTTCCCTTTTGAGGGCTTATGGGGTAAATGCCACAGTATCAAGCACATGGATTAGACAAACAGTATAGATGGTTCCTGCCTCAACAAAACCTTCCTGTGGAAGACAGAATACTGTCAGATAAATCAAGGGCTTTAACTGATATATCCAGGCCCTCCAAACTGCTAAAAAAGCTTAAAGATTGTTTCCCAATAAAAAATTTAAGACTGAAACTGATAATAAGAGAATTCCTGTGGAGAATCTGTCTTAGAGAATGGCCTGAAATGGTCTTTAACTGAAGATCCCTTTGTCTGAATCTCTGTCAGAATTTCCTCACACAACCCTATATGTTGGACTTTACATGTGCATTTATATATTCAGCAAATACCATAAGTAGGTTATTAATTCAGGAGATAATCACAGACCCTCCCCTGTGCTAGCTAACATAGAAAAACTCTGTTTTGAAGTAAGTATATAATATCATTTTTGGCATTTTATCACAGATGAAGATTTTTGGCTACTGAAATGAATACAGATGGTATTCAGAAAAAAAAGCTCCTTTTTTTATTTTTCCCCTACTGACAAGATAACCAAAGTTCATTGTTATAGTAAATGGATTACAATACCAATACCCAAGTTCCTGCTTGGAAAAGACAACAAGGGAAGCTGTCTCAGCAAAAATGTAGTTCTTGGATAAGCTGTTCAGTGATTTTCATTTTTGCCTTCAGGCATGAGAGATTGAAGAATATACCTTCTTGAAATTGGAAGCAGACACCTGCCACTAGAGTATTAGGGGCTTATACAACAACCACAGCAAAGAAGAGATGGCAGAGGCAAAATAAATACACAAAGACATTGGAGTTGTAAGACTGTTTTAAAAGTTTCTGCAATCTTTATTTGGAATTTTTTATTTTGGATAGGGGGGAAGCTTTTTCAAAAGACCCTGGGCTGAGCTTCACAAAACTTGTATGTACTTCCCAAATTAGTTACAGATTTCTTCTGTCACTTTCAGTACAGGACTGAAGATAAGATACGAAAAAAGCACAAGGGAGCTTAAAATGAAACTTAAGCAGAAATTAGGCACATATATCAAAATTAGGGATCCAAAATCTCGTAATGAGTCTGCTAGGATGCTGATGAACTCAGTGGTCTTTGAGTTTGTGGGATATGTGTATCAAGCTTACATCTCACATCCAAAAGACATAGATCTTTTTGTCACAAAAAACAGCTGCATGAAGCTCAGCCATTGAACATGCCTAGAGATGCTCTCTCTTGCCTTAGGTTGTGTGGGATTCACAGGCTAGATATTTTTAACTCCCACAAAGATTCTAAGGCAGATTTTCCCAAACTGAAAGCATGGATTACGGAGGACAATAATGTCAAGAAAAACTTGATGCTAAAAGTCATAAATTAACTCTACAAACACAGTGAAATAACCTTGATAAATCTAGGAAGAAAAGCATGCATTTAAAATTTCTCATCACATGTGGCAGTTGCAAAAGGTATATGTCTGTCTTCTGCTTGTTCTTAATTTACCATGTGGGTATAGTGATTTTGTGAAAAAGATAGTGCCAAGACAGAGCTCAGGGTGGACTAGGAAAGCAGAAACCTAGCAAGCAGTGAGTACATGAAGGGAACAGTAGGAGCAGAGTGCTATAGTTTTGTAAGAGCAGATCCTTGAACAAGTCCTCAAAATCAGAGATGGTGGCACAGAATTTATGCAGTTTTAGAACCACTGAAAGTCACTGGTCTGAGAACAAGACAAAGACTTATCCTTGAAGGACACAGTGGGTGAAGTGTATGTTTTTGTGCAAGCCATCTTCTTAAATCTCACCTACAGTTATCTCTCTATTCAAATGTATATAGAAATTAAAGTCATCCTAAGAAATTAAGTAGTCTGTGTTCAAAGACAACATAGTTTACTTGATCATAGTTTGCATGTAGAGAGCCCTGGTTTTCTGTGACATATGTATGTTAAAGGAAACATGGGACAGTCTTACAGCCCCAGGGGGGTCTTATCACAATATCTGAACTGCTCGTTATGATTTAAGGGGTGCTAGATGCAGGGTGAGACAAAGAGTGGGAGGAGAGAAAAGACAGCAGAGAATCCAAAGCCAGGGGTGTAAACTCGTGCAGCAGTTTCTTAAATGAAGAAAGAATGAGAAGATGGATGTTGATGGTGATTTTGTCATGAGATGCTCTTGTTTGCCAGGCAGAGCAAACGGGATCCATTTCATATGAAGGACAAGTAAATTCAAAGTAAGATAGTTCAGGCTTGAGTTGAAGGAGGAGTAGATTTCTTGAACAAACAGGAAAGGTGAATTCATGGAAATTTCCAAAAGCAGTTGAGCACTTGAGAAAGTAAGGATTAAGGCAGCTGGCAAGTATAATCTCTAATTGAGTTATCTTCTTTTATAAACAACTTGATAAACATTCTTGATAGACTAAAGATGCTTCTTTTAAATCTTGGCTGGTATCAAAGTGATTTTAGGGTATTCTGACAAACTTATTTCCTTGCCAGATTGACAAATATGACAGACTGAAGTGGAAGGCCTCTTTATGTATCAGGAGAGTTACAAGAGTTGTGAAACATAATCTGAACGCTACTCCCAGAAGCTGACAGCTGCAATACAGTAAACCAATTTCTTGCTACGAACTTCAACTTTCTTTTTTTTTTTTTTTTGAGTAAGAGAGAAAGAAAACCTTGGTGTTCAAGAAAATAACACTGTAGTCATTACAGAAACTCCATTCAGTACTGACTCTGGGACTAGAGGCAGGACAGGAACATGCATGACATTAGACTTTCTCTAACAAATATCATACTGTCACACTTCTTTCAGGTCCTAAACTAATCTGCTTTCCTGTCCTCTATTATGTATATTCATAGGTTCAAATAATGCTAGATCAGGCTCCATACAGTATATTCTCACTACTTAGACCATAACTCACCTTGAAAATTGCACCCAAAATTGAAACTTCAAATTTCTCTATAAGATTCAGGCATTTTTCATGAGCTGGACAACTTTATATGTTGGGCAAACTCAAACTTTATTTGCTGAGAATGAGAAACTAATATTTGCCACTCAGTGAGTAGTGCATATTTCACTGAGGAAGGCAGTCTAGAATTAGTTCCTTTTGGCTGCCTTCGTGCTAAAAGGAAATCTGCATATGATCTGATCCTTTTAGACAATTAGAAGAGATTTCAGTGGATATGTTGAAGAACTATAGAGATTAATGCTTGCCAGTTTCCAGGAAACTTTAGCTGAAAAATTGTTTTGTAGTATCTTTCCAGAGTCCTAAATTTCTGTCCTTTAAGAGTATGACTTCAGTATGCAAGACCATAAATGTGTGATATACAAATTTTTGGAAGAACTACTTATGACTAGATGGAATTTCTGGACTGATATTTTCCACAGTGACACAAGATCCATATATATGAAACTGGAGACTTTCAGTGCAGATGTTTGCTTATGAAAAACTGTTTTGTTCATTATCTACAGGTAAATTTATATTCAACATTTATTGCTTTAAATGAGGGGGTGGGGTTTAAATAAATATGTGTTATGTAGTAAAAAAGTAACAAATTCTAATTTAACAAGCTTTTGCAAATAATAATCAGTCCAACCAGATGAAACTATTTAACTAAGATGGAATGAGTGCTTACTATGGAACAATAGATCACCGGCTATTGGAAAAGGTGCACAAAGTGTCTCAATAAATCAGTAACCTGGAAAACACATCAATTATTTTGAAGGTTAATGGATTTTTTTGTTTGTTCTTTAAAAATCATGAAGATATTTTCCTGAATACTTCAAGCTATTCAAAAACATACCTAATCAACAACCTTGGCAGAAGAATTTGGAGTGTTTTATAAAAAAGAATAAAGTATTAGTGATACAAAAATAATTTGCTTCTGTTTGTGACTGAGAGCAAGTGGAAGTACTTCAGCATGATATATGTTGGACTGCAGATAAAAAACAAATAAAAGAAGTAACTAGAGTTACATCTCCCATCTCACTTGAAACTAATTCATGTCACGAACTTTCATCAGAAACATTCCTTAAGGAAACAGTATTTTTTTAATTGAAACTCTCTATTAGGAAAGATTGCTACAAACCAGAACAGGAATCTTGTCAAAATATGATGAAGTGACTGATCTGATACTTGAGATACTTGTCTGCAATCTAGCAAACCCTGGAATTTTGACATTAATTTCCTAATCAATAAGGTGGAGGCTTAGAAGCTTTTAAGGAGTGTTCATCTAATTGCAAAAGAGTAAAAAGTTGAATCTTCTCTTGAACAGACTGAATACCTGTTTTCCCATCTAGATGCTTATGTCATATCAATCTCCAAAAGATATATTCAAGAGAGAAGTCACATCATGGCATAAGCTAGATAAGGATGTATAACGTATGATTGCAGCAATATATTTTTAGATGCTTTTTAAAGTCCAACAGTAGGAACATGGAACTTAAATAAATTCACAGACATACAAAATAAAGTCAATATAATTAGTCTTAGATGCTCTGCAGTTTGAGAAACAGGTTGTTTAGAAGTTTATGGCTATAATTTTAGGCATCCACTTCTGTTACAAGTTGAATGCAAAGTTTTTGAGAAACATCAGAAAAAAATCATATGCAACAGAGTTTACATTAAAAGTAGATTTTAAACAGATTTTTAAAAGAAATAAAATGGAATTAAAATCACCAAAAATGAACCAATGATTGAGGGACAAAAGTGAAATATTCAGAACTTTAAGGTATTTTAACAAAAAGAGAACTTTTGTTTTGCTTTATCTTTCATAGAGACTGAAGAACAGGAAGATTTAAATAGATCAGCTGGAAACTTACATGATGATCATATATAGGCAAATTGCATAAAAGAAACTGATCTGCAAAGTCAATGCTACTGCTAAAAGCCATTTATATTCTTTATTGTCTGAAACATTTTTAACATGCAATGTGTGGCTGCTTATTTTCACTACATTATGTACAGCTCACATCTGAGTTTTTCTCTTCACAGTTTGTTCTACCTTTAAATACTTTGTTGGTAACTATATTTAGATGTAAATCCCTTAGACTCAATGAAGTATTTCAAATTTATAGAGGCAGAAGCATTACAGATTCAGTTCCTAGTGCTTAAGGAAAGAAGGAAGGGATTGGGGGTGAAACAGCAGTATCTATCTCCGTTGATTTTGTCTTTATCCTACCACCTTCTGGATTCTTACTGTCTAGAATGATGTTACTTTTTTCCTTATTTTGAATGTATAATAAATGCTTTTAACTTTCACATACTTAATGAATTATTTTGTCTGGGGAGTTTAATTCACCAAGTGATGAAAAATGTTTAAGTCCCTCTA